>WTXG01000005.1:0-600000 GCA_022496185.1 Multifurca ochricompacta | reverse complement strand
TGCCCTTCTTGTCGTCAGAGACGACACAGATGAGCGCATGGATATCTGGCCAGTGCTCGCGAGGGGCAACCTCGACAGCAAGCGAGTCTGAGCCATCAGGTGCAGAGCCCATTTCCCACGCGACGAAGCCACCAAACAGCGAACGGCATGCGGAACCAGAACCTTGACGAGCAATGAGTGAAAGCTCGGAGGGAGTTGCAGGTAGCTCGTAAAGAGACGCGAGGGAAGCAACGAGGGCAGCGAAACCCGAGGCGGAGGACGCGAGACCGGCTGCGGTGGGAAAGTTGTTACTGGAAGCGATATGCACCGGGAAAGTGGAAAGCTTTGAATGAGAAGCGAGATCGGATGAGAAGATGCGGCACGGAAGCGAAAAGGCAACGAAAAATATACCTTAGGTAAATCGGAGTTCTGCAACTCGAGAGATGCGCGTAAACGCTTCATTTCTGAAATACAAGTTGAAAGGCGTCCGCCGGGCTGGATGGACTCTTCTTTGCCATTGAGCCATAGTTTATCCTTGTCGAAGGAAGGATCAGCACGCGATGTAGTCGTTGAGCGAAGGTGATCCTGATCAAGGGTTACAGAAAGGGATGAATTGGTAGGAAGAATGAGCTTAGTGTCGCGTTTTCCCCAGTACCTACGGTGGAGAAATAAGGGAGAGGGTGATTGAGTGAGACAATACGATAAATAGAAAGAGACGGTTTACTTTATGCAGGCGATGTTAACGGGTGCTGATACGGTCGCCTGATATACAGTCATTTTAAAAAAAAAAGGTAATTAGAGAAAAGGTGATGGAGATATATCGAGAGGGAGAGAGATACTTATACTTGAATGTCGTCTGGGTGTGGGACGCGAAGCGAATAGTACGGCCAGTAAAGTAACATAATACCGAATTATGACTAAGCCAAGAGCTCAAATCACACGTTTCCTTGTGACATCAACTATGTCACGGTAACAGTCACGGTGGCGTGTGGCCCAACTCGGACTCAGCCAGACTCGGGCTGACGACTGTGACGACTGCGACGACTGGCAATTGACTTTGACTTTGACTTCCTCAACCTCCTCAACAACAAATTGCTTGGTGAATTCACTCACATCTCATCTTATAATATACATATTCATTTCTTTTTTATTTAAGTTCACTTTCTTTGGCTGCATTGAATAAAACAAAACCAATTTATCTTGCAGCATTGCCACCATCCTCTCCTCTTTCCTCCTCCCTGGCCAATGCAATGTACTACCCTCAGCAATCCCCGGGCATCGCCCACAAACTCTCTTCAACTCATCCAGACCCAACACCCTGGGCTCGTCCAACACATCCTTTCGGTCCACCCCCTCCTTCTCCCGGTTATCCCCTCTACACAAATGGGAATATACCCCACCACATGCAATCCCTTCATCATCACCAAAACTCCATCCCGCACTATCCATCTCCACCCTCTAACGGGGGTGTCTCCGTCAATGTTCTCGGGCAACCCCTCGGTGTTGGACAGAGCTCGCCGGGAAGCGCTTCCAGCCAGATCATCACACCGCATTGGCAACAGCAGTTACTCAAGTGTGAGGTGCGTCATGGATGGGTTCTCATCATGAATTCTCCTTTACCATTCTATCTTATATTTCCTCTGCTTTTCTTAGATGATTCGTGCATCTCGGTCACCTCACCATCGCGCCCGCGCCAGCGCCATGGCTTCCCGCACCGTAACAAAGTCCGCGATTCCTATCACAAATCCCAATAAGCCTCCACCCGAAACAGTACTTAAGGAATCTGAAGGTGTTGAAAATAGTATTAGTCCAAGCACGACTGGGGAGCCTTCCACAAACGGTGCTAGCTCCAATGTTAACCACCCTTCATCTACCGTCGCCCCCGTCGCAGAGGCCCCTCGTCCTACTGCCACTAAACCTCCCGAAAACAGTTGGAGCTCGCTTGACATGGGTGGCGTGCAAATCAAGAACCTTCCTCCCACATCTGGCCTTTTTTCCTTCACCTTCCTCATCAACCTTTACCTGAATCACAACGCACTCGCAACTATTCCCCCGGAGGTCGCCAGGTTACGACATCTTGAGCTCCTTGACCTCTCCGGCAATAACCTCCAAACGCTCCCGCCAGAGATGGGCATGCTCACCAAGCTCAAGGAACTTTATTTATTTGATAACCACATCGCCACTATCCCACCGGAGCTTGGTACCTTACACCAATTACAGACGCTCGGTATTGAGGGCAATCCACTCGAACCGTCCCTCAAGGCGATTGTCCAGAAAGAAGGTACTCCTGCCCTCATCTCTTTCTTACGTGACTCGTGTCCAATTCCTGCGCCGCCGCCGCCCCGCTCCCTGCGTGACCTTTTAGCACCAGGGGAACGTGAAGCACTCCATGAAGACCCGAATATTGAGGTGTTTAGCGTCCTGTGTTTCAACATATTGTGTGAGATGTATGCAACAGAGCGGCTATACGGATACACCCCCTCTTGGGCACTTGAATGGAGCTACCGTCGTGACCTTATTATGGCTGAGCTCCTCAAGCATCAAGCAGATTTCTTATGCTTACAGGAGGTCCAAACAGCCCAATATGAGGAGTATTTTGTCCCTAAGCTTGGAAGTGCTGGATACGAGGGGGTGTATTATCCCAAGTCACGTTACAAGACAATGAACGAGGCGGATCGCAGACTGGTAGACGGATGCGCAATTTTCTTCAAAAAGTCCAGGTACGTGCGCCACGTACAACCTTCCCCGTAATAACCTAACATATATCCTAGATATCAGCTAGTGGAGCAACACCCTCTCGAATTTAGCACAGTAGCTATGCAGCGGCCCGATTTCAAGAAAACAGATGACATGTTCAATCGGGTGCTAATTCGGAGCGACATCGCTGTTATCTGTCTCTTTGAAAATATCGAGACCGGTACGCGGCATGTCATCGCAAATGCGCACATTTGCTGGGATCCAAAGTACAGCGACGTCAAGCTGGTGCAGGTTGCGCTTCTCGTCGATGAAGTAGAGAAAGTCGCGAATAGCTTTGCCAAATATCCCCCACGCCCACCGTCCGACGGACCGCCGGTGAAGCCCCCGCCGACGTACTCGGATGGAACGAAGATTCCGATCATTATCAGTGGGGATTACAACTCGGTCCCGGGAAGCGGTGTATATGAGTTTCTCACAAACGGCATGCTTCCGGGAGATCATCCGGACTTTTTGTCGCACTCATATGGCAGGTACACAAGCGATGGCCTGCGGCATCGACTGGGACTCAAGAGCGCGTATGCGGGCATCGGCGAGCTACCAATCACTAATTACACACCAAGCTTTCATGGTGCGATCGATTATATCTGGTATTCGACCGCGAACCTGTCTGTCAACGCCGTGCTAAGCGAGGTGGACCGTGGCTACCTGGAGAAAGTGGTTGGGTTCCCAGATGCTCACAACCCATCCGAGTATGTGCTCTTTTTTCTCGTCGGATTATGGACTGGGCTGAAAATTGGGTTGTAGTCATATCCCTATCTTTAGCGAGTTCCGCATCAAACCACTGCGCGACGCACAAGCACGGCCTCCCCCCGTTTTTCCGAACCCCTCTCACGCATGATCTACCTTGACACCTACCGCCTCTTTCTCAACAACTCAAATACTTACTACCCTCCCGACCCTGTACATGACTACCACTTTCTCGTCATCCTTTACGCTAGCTCGTCCCCTTCTGTGTTATACATCCACCTCCTATCATTGCTTGTTCTTTCCTCTTTTATTTTTTTGTCTTTTTTTGTGTTGCGTGTTCCCCGTGTAGCATGTGTGCGTGTATGGCTCTCGGTCGAAGCAATGTTCTGTTTAAATCACCCAACTTGGACAGCACTCGTGTCTGTCATCTGCCACCTTTGCTTGTGACAACGGCCTGCATCCCACTCCACAACGACGAGAGACGGATTGAAGTTCCCAGATGATTCATCACTCTATAAATGTGTGCGATTTGTATGCGTACGCCTTCTTCTCCCGCGGCTGAAATTGCCCATGTAATAAATGGCGTTCATACAACAACTCGATCGTTTACGGCCGCGATGTCCATGAGTCATACAATGTCTCACCGACGCCTACACGCTTATCATACAGTATTGCTGGTTGCTCTGAACATAGCAACCGCTATGTCGCTGAGAACATCATGGTCGACGCACCTACAGACCCGAATAGTAGATGGAGTGGGCTGCATGAGAATCCAAGCATAAAGCAATGGATACTTTTGCGACTCAACACTCTCAGTGTTATTGGTTAGTCTTCCGACTCCTTAGTGTTGAATTACTGTTGAAGTCCGCCCAAGATAGCATTACTTTCGGGAAGGTGGGTACACCCTCCCTGACTTAAAGCACTTTGCTAATTGCATTACTAACTTTCACCCTTCCCGTAGCATTACAAACGTCGGTACATAATTTCGTGATTTTGGCAGCACACCTAAATTACATATTCAGAACATCCATGCAACATGAAGGAGTTCAGGGTTTGCGTCGGCTTGACCAAGGACCGCATGAGTGAAGTCCTCTCTTCCACTCTCAAGGACGACAATGTGCCAGAAACATTCACCTTACGACACACCAATGGCGCCGGCGTACCTTTCCCAAGCCGATACCTAAAGATAGTCCCCATATCGTGAGTTGATATTGTGTTCGAGCATCGCAAAAACATTGACGCGCGGCGGCTTTAAAGGGCACATAGTCATAGCTTCCATGTATCTATCTGGTTCGTTTCTATTGATGGATTCAACGGCGACGGCTACGTGGAGGAGATCAAGCGGCAGCATGAGGAGGTATGCTGAACTGTTATTGCTCCTGTGAACCTTGATTGATGGCGAACCGAAGCACATGGAAACGACGGCTCTCCGACACATCCTCAAGCATCTTCGCTCGCGTCGTCTCATGGTACCTTTCAAGGCTCTTACTGCGAGTGCGGGTGTCCAGCTCGAGCACCCGCTAGTTGCACGACTCTATGACAGCATCGTATCCGATGGAAACTGGACTGAAGCTGAACGCGTGCTGCGGCTCGCTGCCGACGCCGGTCTTTTCGACGAATTTACACGCGAGGCACCTGCCCAAGCCACATGGACGCGTCTGCGTGGCGCGAGCGCAGATGGTGACACGCCTAGGCAACGCGGGGGGCATGCATGTGCATCGACGAGGGTGCGGGTAGGATATATCTCTACGGCGGTTGGGACGGCGAGCAGAGCTTGGATGATTTCTGGGCATTCTCGATCGCGGAGGGCCAGTGGCATGTCGTACCGAGGCACGAGGGCATGGTGTGGCCCGGACGGCGTTCGTGCCACAGGATGGCATTCGATGCGGTAACGGGACGCATATTTCTACTAGGAAGTCTCGGGGTCAGCGATGACAATCTAAGAGAGAGCGATTCTGCGCGTATGCGAAGCTCGAGCTCCGGCGAGCCGCGCGGGTCTGCGCACCACGCTGATTTCTACGCGTATCACACGCGCGGTGACTGTGCTGGGACTTGGGAGCTTCTTTCCCCTAATACAGAGGTTGTGAGACCTCTCTTCACCAGCTGCGTTCCCTAACCACGTCTGCAGGTATCAGGTGGGCCCCCATGGATAATTGATCATCAAATGGCCGTGGACTCGGGGCGTGGTCGCCTCTACGTCTGCGGTGGTCGTGTCAATGACTGGTCTTCCGATGTGACCAAGTTCTCGGGGCTCTATTGCTACGACATAGTCACGAGAGTGTGGTGCCAGATACCGTGAGCCACCCCCCATTCCCTTGCGGAGCTTTTTTTTGACGAAGCATGGATGGCCAGATTCAAAAGCACTCTGGCTTCTTCACACTCGCTCACGCGCAGATTTGGTGTGTGCGCTAATCTTTGATGAACCCGACCTGGGCTAATGTTGCTCCCATAGGCCATTCTATGAAATTTGAACCGAACGAGCATGCCTTGTACATATTGGTGGCATGGAGGATGGCGAACACTTCCTTTCTGACATGCATGTGCTCAACCTCGATACGAACACTAGCACCGAACTCTTCTCGAACTTCACTGCATCCGGTGGCCCTGACAAGATCTATGCCCAGCGTGCGGTGATCGACCCCACCTTGAAGGAGATCTACGTGTGAATACCGCCGCGTGTTCCTGTTTTGTTCATCCTGCCAATCATGATGTTTCGCAGGTTCTGTGGCCTGAAGCGCACCCGAGCAACCCCTGTGCCGCGACTAGACGGGGAGCACTGGGTGTTCCGCTACTCCTCGAGGCCAGGGATCTGGACACACACACAAGTTGTATCTGCGCAGCCTGACAGCGCACCATCTGCGCGCTATGCGCATCAGGTCGTGTACGACTCGCGGACACGTACCGCATTCCTGCATGGTGGGAATGCGGGACGCTTACTCGAGAGTGGCTCTTTAGGCGACAATGTCCACGGAAATGATGCACTGGCGGAGCAGAGGTTGGGTGATTTTTGGAGCATGTCACTGTCGCGGTGGGCCCACTCCGTCCCAACTTTTGTATCTACATTGAGTAACTTCAATCGCCCCTAGACCGGGGCGCGAGGAGGTTGTGCGACGCGCCACATTTCGGATTCGATGTCAACAGTAAGGATGTGTTTCTGTATTTGACTGGGTCATATCTAATGCTGAACCCGCAGGTTCCGCGAAGCATGCACTACGCTCCCCGCCGTGCAAGCCCTCCGGTTTCTTCAGACGGAAGTCGCGGAGGTTGCAGACCACGCCTCTGCAGAGGGCGACGTACTGCAAGAGCTCCTAGCCCCCCTCCTGGCACGCCCTGCGCATTCCTTCGTCGTGCCTACTCTTTCTCCGGCTCCTGTTACCCCAGCAGTGTTCAAGACGCGAAGGGACGTGTTTCAGCAACTAATGGAGTTTTTTCCCCAGGAGGCTAAGGAACCTGCAGCGGACCTGGCCGAGGTGATTGATTGGTACAAGGAGGGTGGAAAAGACTAACTGAGTTGGGAGCTATGTGCATTGTTTCTGCCGCTGCCAGATTGGATTGTGTTTTAGCCGTTGCTCCCCTGAGGAAAATAGGATACCATTCACTTTGCGTTCTGTATCTTCCTAGGCTGCGTGACGAGTCTCGCATGTGGACTGGCAGTGCATACCCAAATTCTACTTAACCACACGCGTGTGAATCAAGTTCCTGCACCTTCGACTTTTCACCCATCGCCGTGCGTGCCCCGCGTGCCAGCCTCAAAGGGCATTCGGCGCAAAGATGTACCCCTTCATGGTGTCAATATTCACTCGGTGGCCGCCTCGAGGAGAGTGCGTGTGCTTTAGAAATAGTCTGTAATCGAGTCTTGTAGGCGTTCAAGGTCAACCTAACTACCTCCACCAACCACGCCAATGAAATTCACTCTCGCTCGCGGTCGAGCCAAGAACAAAGGAAAGGATGGCTATTCGCAACTTCCTGAAAGTTCGGGTTCAAACCTTGGTGAATCTCATCAACGCGACGGGAGCGCCGTTGAACTAGAGGCAACGCCTGCATCAGGCGCGCAGCCGGCCTCGCCAAACCAGTCCAGATCGGAGCGCCTTCAAAATGCGGAAATTCTCCGGACTGAGGCTCAGAGGAAGGGTGAAGAGGGTACAAAGTGGCTCTCGCGGGCCCAGGATGCGCTTGCATTGGGGAACCTTCGTCTTGCAAAAAAATTCAAAAAGTTTGCGAAGACGTGTTGGAAAGCGATGAAAAAACTTAATCGAATGGCCGCCGGAATTATCTTCAGAGGTAGCTCGTACCGCTTGTAACCTGTTCTAACCTGTTCTGACCTGGGGCGGGGCGACTGGATGTGTGTTCCGACCTGTTCAGTAATGAACAAGGTGGGGTTGGGGCTGAAGGGGTCAAAATGACTTGGCTGAGGCCGCAGTTTTGAATTAGAATGCAAAATCAGGACAAGTCGACCTTCATTTTCTGCATGTCGATGAAGCAATTGAGAGGGCAGAGGAAAGGCTCCAAATGTCAATGTCGAGGGGAGAAAGGACAATAAGTTTCATTACTGGTTAGTGCGAACTGAGTCACGTTTATCCTCAGGACGGCACTCATGGCAGTGTTGCTGTCCATTGCACATTGCACAGGCAAAGGAAAGCGTTCGAACGATGGCCCGAAAATTCTACCAGCTTTACAAGAGCATATAGCAAAGTACGTAAACGTGGATCCTTTTGCTGGCTGGGTTCAAAATTATTATTACTATGCCAAATTTCAGGCGCGGACTAGAATCTGAGTTGGACCCTACCAATGGCGGCGTACTTGTTGTCCATCTTCTGCCAAGGCAAGAGACTTAGAAGGAAGAGCTTACAGTGAAGTGAAGTATGCCTTCTACTGGCTCTATAACTCGTGCCAATGATGTGATGTTGCATAAAGGATGCCCTCATAGCTGTCTTTTGAGAGGTGACAGGTCCGTTACTTTTACTTTTACTTTCTTTTTTGTCTTTACCCGCCTCACACAAGCACAGCCCTAGTAAGGTCGCGTGTTGCGTAGGATAATAAATTGAGGCACTGGCGCCCACCCTTAGGCAATGCTGGCCATGCTCTTTTTGTATGTAATGATGAGGATGTGGCACTTCCTGGCCCTTCTCTCTACGTAACTCACTCTTGCCCTACTACGTTTCTTGATGCTTTGAGGGTATATCTGGAGCAAAACACTCCATCTTTCCTCCCATGAAGAACGTCTAGTAGCCTTTTTAAAGTTTCTCGCTGCCTTCATTGAGGGTCCTAGGTCAATGGATTCGCCGAATGGTGGCTGAAACTCGTGTTTTCTGTTTATCTGGCGCCGGACACGTCCCTTTTGAGGCGATGAACGTTCTTATCACATTTCCGATACAATGCACGGCGCTAGCATGGCGACCGCATTTATACTTAATTCCCAGTATCAAATGCTCCTTGACCTCCAACCCCTAGTTTCTTGAACCCTTCGCGATCTCACCGTTATTCGGTTAGCATGCCAGCCATATCATTGACCGTCGGCCTCGTCGCAGCTACCATTCTCCTCGGTAGCTACATCTTTGGTAGTAGCAAGGACGATGATAATCGCAGTCGCCCTCCCCCCCCGAACCCTTCATCGCGCTACGATGGCACGACCCGATCCCCTTATCGATCCCCTCCTCCCCCACCCTACACGCCAGATTCCTATCAGCCGCCACTGACCCATGCTCGTAGCCAGGCTGCAGCCAAGGCGTCTGTGAACCTCAATTACGATCGTAGTTTTAATAGCTCGAATTTTATCTCACCTCGCGCTCGAGAGTCTGGTCAGACACCCCTGACCTCTGCTCGTTCGCAAGCCTCCTATCAACGCTTTCCCTCTCTTGACGACACTCATCTCTTCAGATCGTCCGAGGCCATTCCGACACACTCTCGCGCTCAGTATTCTTCATCCAATTATTCCCGCGCCCCTACTACAGTTGACAGAAGCCAGCCCGTCAGGGTTGTTCCACTGTCTCCAGCTCCTGCCCCGGTTGTCCTATCCGACCTCGAGTCTGACGAGTCTGACGATGCCGAGGACATCAACATCGCGAGAAAACTACGAGAGGAAGCGCGAAGCAGAGGAGACATGATGTCAAAAGCGCGTACGCAGGCTAAGAACGCGCGTCAGAGGGGAGACCGCGGGGCCGCTGATAGGCACAATCTGGAGGCCAGCGCGCATGAGAAGGCGATGAAGAACCTGAATGAGAGGGCAGCGAAAATCATCTTCAGAGAAAACAACAAGGTATGAGATTGTCTGTCGGGTTGCGATAATCGTGGTTCAACTTCTGCCGCGCCAGAGATGTGGAGAGCGAATGATTGACCTTCACGGCTTGTACGTTCACGAGGCTGTTCGGTTCGCAAAGGAGCAGCTCCAAGTTGCTACATTCAGGGACGACGAAGAGGTCCGTTTCATCGTCGGTACGATTCTCGACGAATTTTGTTGCGTGTGCTGCTAACGCGCGGATCCTCTCCGACTTAGGTAAGGGAAAGCACTCCGACGCTGGTGGAGCGAAGATCCGGCCAGCTTTGGAAGAGCTCTTTACTGAGTACGCGAATGCCATGTCCACTAGTCATTCCGTAAACTTACCTCGATCATCCTTAGACGCGAGGTGACACACTCGCTGGATCCCAAGAATGCTGGGGTGCTCATTGTTCGATTGGATTGACGACAGGGAAGACCCTGAACGTTCGTTTTGTTGGTTAGTGGTCAAACTTGGTTGCGAGAACATATATTTTTTTGTGATATCATCGCACTGTACAATACACTCATATGGCACACTCATTTATGTCATGTAATGGGCTGCCGCCCGGGTTTTCTTTAACCCATCAGACCTCACTGACAAAGGGGAAACCCTTGATGAGGAGGATAGAGAGACGCGAACAAACATGGGCGACAACCAGAATGAATCAGTACAAACAGGAAAAACGTTAACTGTGCAAGTAATACATGGTCAAGGTTTCCACGAAACGCTGATAGCGATTAACAGAAAAAAGTAGAGTAAGGTCAGGCTGCGGAAAAGTGAGTGTGGATGCAGCTATTCTGATCTAGAAAAGCTTTGTGATAACACCTAGACCCTATATGGGCTATTAATACCGCGATAGTATCAAAAGAACTCCACGACATTTACCTTCGTCTTACCCTCACGGAAGAGCAACTTCATACCTGCCTTGACGAATTCGGGATGTGCGATAAATTCAAAGAGAACAGTGGCACGGTCTCCCGTGCGCAGCAAGTTCTGTGGATGGTCGATGGAAACAATGCGGACTGTCTGCCGCACTGCCTGTGAACGTACATGAGCTGCTGCTCAAGGAGAGAAGACCACACGGACGCACTCCGCAATGCAGCATAGCCTGGTAGTTGGGTTGCATGGTGGTGTTATGGTACAGGATCAATACCTGTCCTTCAAACCTCCTCACCGCTGGCCACCAATAGTAAATTACTATCGACTGGAACACCAACCACGCGAGTAGGGACGTACGCACCTCGCGGCGGAACCTCCGTCCGATGCACGATCACCATACCCTTGCGCACGGCTGCGCGGGGCACGTGTTTCAGTGCCAGTGCAACAGTCTGGCCAGCCACCGCCGTCGCGACGTCAGCGCGCTTGCGCTGCATGGTCTTGACCACAGTCGGGGCGTACCCGCCGTTAGAATCCGGCCCAAAGAGCACTGTATCGCCTTTTTTGACTGTACCACAATTGAGAAGGCCGTTCACAACTGTACCCACGTAGGGCACGGACCAGACATCCGTTACCGAGAACTGATCGGAAAAACTAAGTAAAAAGAGCAAGGAATAGAATATGGAGTATACCTCAAGCGGCTCAGTGGCATCGAAACGTTCCGCATCGCCTTCGCTGGCGGGTAGTAGGTTAAGAAACGTGCGGACCTGTGGTACTTGCGGAGTCAGATGGACTCACTGCCTGTATGATGAACGATGCATACGAAGTTGAGGCCGGTGCCCGTGACATTAGAGACCTGGAAAATAGGGCAAATTCTTTGAGGAGGAATTAGGCCGGAGTGGTGGGACACGAGAATCGAATCTTACTTCTCCTTGCTGTAGATCTGTGACACCTCGACAGCAGCCTCGATTGATTTGACGAACACCGGATTTTTTCTAGATGCATCAATGTCAGATAAAAACGGCGTAAACAATCCAGTGGAGTACCCGCCGACAACCACGGCTGCGCAGGATTTTAACCACCTGCGATAGCGTCTCTTCGAGTTTATTTGGTGGCGTCATATCGACCTATTGGGAAACGATTACGACGACTTATGGGGTCAGATGGAAACACTGATTGCCTTGGTTATGCACACAACAATTGGAACGCTAAGCGCAAGGGCCACGGCCAGGTGCTCCTTAGACATGCCAATGACGCCGGCATTGGCTCCGATAACCAGAATCACACAAGATGGCGCGCCGGATGTCAAGCCGTATAATGTAGTCTTAAGATATCGCTCATGGCCGGCCAGGTCTGACACTATGAGAAGAGAAGAATGGCATCGCCTGGTAAGATGGCTCACCAATAAACGTCACAATTTTTGCGGAACGGCGCGAAATTTCTTCCCAACCCAGCTTCTCCCTTCGAAGAACGTCAGGGTCGACAGAACCGGAGGATAGCGGGAGTATGGGCGCGCCAGCAACATCAAAACCCAATATCTGACCTGACTCAATTCCTGTCCAGAAGACGACTAAACCTTGCTCACTTCCATACCGACGGAAGATGTCCGCCCGCTTTCAATCTCGTGTTTATGCCTAAAGAGAGCAACTCGAGCTAATCCCCTCCCATCATCAAGGCGGCCTTGGTGTCCACTTGAGTGAATCAACCAAGGGGCTATGTAAGACGAACGTACCTCTTGTCAGCACGCCCAATATGGTTGACTTGCCACTATCAACGTTCCCAACCACGGCACATCGTACCTCTGGTATGTGAGACGCGTCATGCGGAGGTAACCGAAGCAGGACAGAGGCTCGAGGGTGGGGTTCTCCGGCTCGTATCAGGGTGCAAGCCTAAGATTCAATTTATAAACTGAAACCTCGGTCGTTTACCGGGAGTGGTACCTTGCCACCAACTTCCTCAACTAGTTGACCAAGACGAGCAATCATCGTATCGATTTCAGTTTCTGTTCTCCGCTCTCCAGTCCAACCGTCGTTGCTGTCAAGATCCTCATCAGCAAATAAGGGTGCTCTTGGAGGACGAGAGCCTAATCGAAGTAGATGCTCCCCCCCTCGTTGGGTCAGCAGGAGGGCTAATAAATCCCTAGTTTGCGTGTTTCCTTCATTATATGACAGTAACGCGCTCTATATGATGGAATTTCAGTTGAAATGGTGAACAAGGGGTGAGCGAGCGTGGTGCACCTGAACGGAATGCTCGATGTCGGAGGTATCTTGGGCTAGTTCATCTTTGGAAATAATGGGAGAGATGGGAGACGTCGTTGATGAGTCACTTCCAAAGGTCTTCTTTCTGACTTTTGGTACAGATTTGTTGTGGTCTAAATGTCCCCTCCTAGGGGCCTCTGACTGGGGCTGTCCGCGTGCCTTTGCGAGTTCTCGAGTTTGGATGTCCTCAATCTCGGCCTGGAACGATTGTAAGGTAGTCATTTCTTGATAAGTGTAGACAGCAGCAGCAGAGTCATGCAGAGTCATTTAATCAAAGAGCAGAGCAGGTTAGGTTATCAGTTAATCACGTGATCTCACCATCATATCAATCACGTGTTTAACGCACGTGCATCATCCTTGACCTTGACCTCGACCTCGACCTCGCACGCACCCGCATTTCTGCATTTCTGCATGTCTCATGTCTTAATATTACTATGACGGCCCATCCACGCTCATTATCAGGTCCACATCCGGGTCAATTTGACAAAACTCAAACCCTACGCGTTTTGCGACATCCAGACGCGAGGCTGTCCTTCGCGTCCTTTCACCCACTTACTGCGTCAAACGTGCTGCTCTATATCCCACCCGAAGGTTCATCCAATCCAAAGCGCATTGTTATTGAAACACATCCAAGTGGACATTCTCACTGGCGGTTTGTTCCTCGTGCGCGACTTGCGGAGGGCGTTAGCGATGAGGGCCTCTGGCCACGCCTTGTCGATGTCTTAGGGTACCCCGCCTTGTCAGGTCACTCTCCAATCTTCTAATTGCATCTCTCTGCAGAAACCTTATTATATGTGATCAGGACCAGTGGGACATCTACAAACTTGATCCTTTCTACGATTGTTTCGTACCAGCCCCCCCTCAGCCTCCTACAATCCGTGCTAAGGTCACATCGGCGCCGTCATTCACGTCTTTCTCCGCGTCTTCCCATTCATCTACCTCTGTCGAGGGACCACAGAAGAAAAGACGTCTATCAACTCCCTACTCAAGTCTTGAGGAGGATAATCGGCATTCACCGAAAAAGCGGAGACATGTCATCCATGTTCTCGACTCTGACAGTGATGATGTCGAGGTGGAGGCGATCATTAATCCCAACGCACCTCGTCCCACTCTGGGGACCCGTGTTCCTGGAAGACGCGTCCACGAAAGAAATGGGGGCGCGCAACACGTACCCATAGCCAGAACAATGCGGGCTAATGTCCGGGACACGCCTCCAAATGAGACCCCTGATGAGGACATGCGGCCCACTATCCCGTCAAGCCCACCACTTCAACCCACTGCCGCCCCTTCAACCTCCAAGCGGAGGAATGGTACGGTTCATTCCATTTACAAATCTATGAGCTAACTCTCACCTCGCTTTAGTGGATGTACAAGGCGCCTCACCAACCACGATGGAGGACGACTTTAGGTTCAAACCATCAAAACGAGCGCGAACGCACTCACCAGATTCGGTTCGCCGTGGGGTAACTTCCAAACTGAAGGAGCGCGCCCGCGTCCGGACGGCGGAGTTCACACGTCGAATGAACGCAGAACGCGACGCCCGGCGCGATGCTCGCGATCAGGCTCTCATGGAAGATATCATAGCTGAGATGCCAGAAGATTACATCCGACCATATGGTAAGTAACCACCAAATCACAAACGAGGCGCGCTGACCCCATTCGCCAGGTGGACAGATGCATGACGATGATCAGCTCCTAGAAAAGGAGCAGGACAAGCTCACTGAAGCCCTCAATGAACTGCGCATGCATGAAGAGCTTCTTGCAGAATCCCGCCGGAAGATCGCCGAGCTTGAGCGCGATAGACCACTTTGGGAGGCAGCTGCGCGGGCCAGGGAGCGCCGGGAAGGAGAAGAGGAGGAAGAACGCCGCGCAGCTCATGAGCGGCGTAGGTGCGAAGAAGCCGCCGCGCGCGCTCGCGCTGAGGAGGAACGCCGCGAAGCAGAACGCGAGCGCTCACGTGAAGCAGCTCAGGCTGAAGCCGAGGCGGCCAAACGACGCACTGAGGCACAACGCGCGCGTTGGGCGCAGGGACCTTGGACCTCTCAGCGCGCGCTTGAGCGCTACCGTACACTCTGCGAGACTTTTGACTCTGCCGCAAAGCCTGCGTTACTGACCTTTGAGGATATCCCATGGCCTACTCTGCGTGCACCGTACACATTCGGACCTGAAGATATTGACTGGGCCGCAGTCGAATCGTTCTTTCATACCGTACGCGGACATATGCGTGCACAGGACTATCGCGTTTTTGTTGAGAAGTCACACAGGCGGTTTCACCCAGATCGTTGGCGCGCGCGCGGCTTGCTCACGGCGGTGAGGGATGAAAATGCACGCGGTATGATTGAGGTGGCAGCGAACACGGTTGCGCAGGCGTTGACGCCACTGTGGCGCGAGGCACGGGGACCGTAAAGAAATAGAATTCAATTATTGTCCGTATATCGTGGCCTTTCAACGAGTTGGGTATGAGAAGGAGGACGAATGGTCACGGAATAAAGGAGTGGATTATCAAGGGGATTAGCGCATCCTGTATAGCAGCAAGCGCAAGATAGACTACAAGGAAGCGAAAGCATGACACATCAAGCAAGCAAAACATAATGCCACAGCCAGGGAATCCAAGCAGGAACCACAAAGCACAACTCTAGGCTGTGCGCGCTTTTTCCTTCACGACGCTCGTGACTTTGGCTTGCGAAATTTGACTTTGACGCCATCAATGGCACGGTCGAAGCGGTGGGTGATCTGCTGTTGTGTGAAGCCGTTGTCAGATCGATGAGGACGACATTGAAAAGACAATATCATACCGAGAAGAAAAGACCCATTTTGAAGATGGTGCTGTACCTTGGTGGCGAACCCCCTTCCAGTGCCTGAGGCTCGTTTACAGGTGCAGTGCCGAAGTCGAGTGGCATCTGCACGGGAGATGGAAACCGGAAGTCGGGTGCGGGTGCGAATGTAAGCGGAGACTAGCGGAGATAAATGTCTGTCCTGAAAAACAAAATGCTAGCAAAACACACTGGAGGCCCAGAATCCAGCTCGGGGTGATAGTAGTCCGTCGACTCGGAGTAAAGTGACACAGGCTGTGAAGTCAGCGTAGGAATTAGCTCGAGGAGCGCAATAAAAAGAATAAGAACCATACCCCATACAGGGGTGACGAGGATGACGAAGGGGGTCCTTCAGAAGAAACGTCCCGATTGCTGAGAGAGGGCCAGAACAGGTAGATGTCATAGTCATCTTCTTGGCCTTGCGCGGGGCGAAGCTTCTCTTCGTGTTGTTTTTCATCTCGTTGAGACATTTGGTATACTTGAAAAAAAGATGGGCAGAGATATTAATGGGGAAAAGAAAAGGCGACGGGGAACTAGCAGGAATCTGAAGCATTTAAATAGCGGCACGGTGTTTTCAAGAGAGTGAAATAAGCAACCACGGTAAGCTTGTTGCCCCGCAATGTGCAAGGCGAGACCTCAACTGGCGCCGGATAAAGATTCTCGCTCGCTCCCCTCAACCTCTATACACTTGGGTTCTAGTATCACCTACCACCCCGTTGGTTGCATACTCCTGGGACTATTCTGCGGGATGGTCTTGCAGGTTTTCAAAAGGGCAGGGCTACTTTTTCTGCCTTCTGTCTGTAGGAGACCCTGGTACTGAGTTAGTGTCGGACTTGGGAATTTTGCTTCCGTCTAAAGTCTGTAGAAAGAAGGCAGCGCAGATCCGTTTCAAGTGCCTGCCCGCACACAAGATATTCCCTGCTTTGTCTCTACATTGGTCTCTCTGAGATCTGAAAACAATTAGAGAAAGCAAGGGCGTGCGGCGAAAGACATTTTCATCGTCCAGAGCACGTCAAGCTAAGGGAAATACTACAGTCGTGATATGAGCTGGTTGATGATTACCAATGATAGCGACACTTGGCCCTCCGTCTACAGCTCTCCTTGTTGGTATTTCCGCTCCTCGTCGCTCATTTATGCCCGTTTCCCGTTCACTGCGATGCGCAAGCGCCGCCGAAGGGAGCGAGTCAAGCAAACACGTGCCCGCCCGTAAGCGGATGTCACGTAATTACGTGACAACGTGACAAGGGCGGATGTCTGCACTGTGCACTGTTGTTGAACGACGAGGAACAAGAAATCCTTCAAGTTGTTGATCAAAATTCTGTGCGCGTGAAGGTCAAGATACAAAAGAACTGGTTCTGTGACTGGACTGAATCTCGAGCATGCAAGAGCTTTTCACAATGACCGAGACCTTGCTCCAACAAGAGGACGTTCAACCAACCAGTTTGTCCGGAGGCACAGGCAAGACAGAGTGATCAAGAAATATGGAAAAAATCTCGTGTGATTTGCCGTGAATATGTCGCAAGAAACCAAAGAATACTGCTATACTTGGCTTTGTGAGCTTGGTTCTGCCGTCAAGGTGTCGGCCATTCTGCTTGATGTCAAGAATCTTGAGTGTTGTTAAGATGCCTCCCCTGGTCCAATTCAGAGAAACAGGAGCATCTTCGGTCTTGCCTGAAGGTGAAGAAACAATCTGGAATAAATTGAACCGCTATCACCGCGACAAACTTGACAAGCGCCGTTATAACTTTGAAAGGGCTCCCCAAAATTACTTAGATCTTGGAAAAGTGCCAAGAAGATGGGCAAAGAGATGCTATGAAGAAGAAAAGAGGAGTGACAAGAGCAAGAGAAGGGAAAGCGACAAAGTGATCAACAAAAGGCGGAAGGCGGAGAACTTGTTAAGTACTCCGCTCACCCGCTCACCCACTCAAATCGTCTCATGCCACTTTCTCACCGCTCGAATTATGGACAATATCATAATTTGTGATTCGCATTTTGCTCACCATCCTCCCCACAACTTTATACGACCATCATATCGTGTGCCAGACTCATGGGGGACCTCTCGAAGATAGAAACTGAACAAGCCATAGGCATCCTCTCCTCCCTTCCAACCATTGACTACTATCTCTACACCGCTTCGCCTCGACCTCATAAGTCCCAGTCGCCAGGCCCGAACCCGGTACGCCTCACAGCAAGACTCAAGCTCTCCCCCTCATTCCCGGGAAATAAAGATACGTGGTGAATTGAGAGATGTGATCCCGACGAACTTTTGCCTCCGTATACTATGGCTGCCTCCTTTGACCTTCCACTATTTTATCTCATCCTCCCCATCTACCGGTAAGCGTTGGCCCTTTGAACCTGGAGAGATGCCATACATATTTTATTTTAGGCAACAGGTTCTTATATCTTCTCAGATGTACCCAAGGCTTGTTTCCCCTACCTTACAGCAAGATATCTGGCAGGATGAGCGGCGTCCAACGACCTTGTTGAGGTGTGCCTGCGATGTGAGTCTCTTGATTCATCAGGAGAAAGCGAGTTAGATGTGTCTCATTGGTTTTAAGCCGCTGCCTAACGTGTCTTGTCAACCTGGCGGTTCAACCTTTTGATGCCAATTCCCCCCCCCCCTTCCTCCCCCCTTTCAGGCGGATGCTTCTGAATTGCCTTTCATTTGCTCAATTGCCCTCTCTTCCCTTGGCAATGTAAAACATGCAAGACCACAGCAGAATTTAGCGGACTTTGATGTCCTGGGAAATTGATTACGTTAGAAAGTATTGCAAAAACACAAAACCCTAAAAATGTATAGGATTAGGATGCTTGCGTCTTGCGTCTATGACAGGAAATCAGGGTCATCTGCAAGGCCGATAATGCATAGCGAAATGATGTGCAATAGTATAGTACGTGCAAAGGTGCAAAGCAAAGCCTGCTTCGAGAGCAAGAGACACTATAAAAAAACGAGTATAAATCCAAACCCAATCTGTGCAAGAAGGTTAGCGGTTTTTTTTTTACCAAAAAACCGTGGCAGCGATGATCGCGTATACGGCGAGCGGTGGCCACGCAACAGCCCATACACTCTCAGTCACCAAAACTGGGTAACTTCGCTTGCGTGGCGAAGCTGGTGGCGGCCGAGAGGACGACCCGCGATACACAGGCAGTTCAAGTGAACGTTTGTGCCCATGCTTCTGAAGGCGGGACGGCGGGACGGCAACTGAGCGTACTGCCACGAGCACGATCGTTGCGAGCACAAGTGGGGCATAGACCCAAGTATATACGCGCAGCTGATCGGGCAATGCACACGGTCGATGTGCACGGGTGCGAGGTTCACTGGAGAGCGACAAGAGCTGAAAGCCTGGTTGATGAATGCCCATCGCGATCGAGATTGACTTGACGGTCACTTCGGGGACGCTGTTTTCAAGAAAGGTGTGAGTGTGTTCGCAGTAGTCGTGGTCATCGCCACTATCCAGAGCATCTGTCAGCCATCCAGGAGGAAAGGGGGAGAATGTAAAAGGAGGGTAGAAGTGTGGGCGTACCTAAAAATGAGCGCGGGACGGAACTCTTTGAGGAGGAGTTGGGATGTCTCTGGGCTGAGCAATGTTTGATAGCCTTCCCCGCGGACGGCAGGGATAGAGCCTTTCTCGCGAAGTGGCCCACAGTCCGAGTTGGGAGAACGATACAGCGGGACGTGGGAAAATAATATCAGAGGCGCGTCTGCATGTGCGCAACATCACCGTCGGTCATCAATCGAAAAGTCAAGGTGGCGCAAAAGGAACGAATACACACCGGGCGCATGGCCGGCGCGCAGGTGCTGGAGGTACTTGAGGTCTTGTGGCAAACCATCCGTGCGGCTCTCACTGGCGTTATCTCGGCGCCAGTCTTCGTCCACAAGTGCAGGAGCATCGACCATGAGCAAGGAATGTCCCCCTAGTACCACATGCTGGGCAAGTGGACCAAATGCAGCCTTGTAGCGCGGTCGCGCAAGTGTTGACGTATCACGACCGTTCCCAAGACCTACATCGTGATTCCCTGGTATGTAATACACCGCCAATGACTGCGGGGCAGAGAATATTGAGCGGAAGCGTTGCACATACTCCTGGTATCTGTGTGTGTGGAACTAAGAGTAAGGGAAAGGGGAAAGGGGGGGAGAGGGTAAGGTGTGTACTTTGTGATATGCATGTCAGCGAACCCATTGTCCATCATATCCCCGAGGAATATGACCGCGTGCGGACGGGTGCTCTTCGCGATATGCCACGCCTTGCGTAAGTTCATGTCGACGAAAATCCGGGACAAGGCTCTAAGGAGCGAGCTACGTTCCAGGTAAGATCTCTCATCGAGAATCTGTGGATCTGCGACGAGGAGAATGTGAGTCGCTTTGCCTTTTCCCTGATAATTGAGTCAACATTGAGGGGGTAAGGACTCAAATGAAGCGTACTGGATCTGGCCAATGACACCTTGCTCCTGCAGAGATGAAGATTCCGATCTCACACCATAATACAATGGCAATCCAGATAATTCTGAGAGTTCTAAGTGAATATCTGGGTAACCACATATCAGAATCCGAATGAAGTTATTTTATGGGGAGTCGCTGGTGGTTGCGGCTGCTGGATTGTGTGGGAAGGTAGCGGACCGGGTTTCCGGAGCTATTAAACAAACAAAGAAACAAACGACCGAACAAGCCGAAATGAAATGAAATGTAAATGTACCATTACTGTATCATTAATGTACCTGTAACGTACCTGTATCATACATGACATGATATATGTTTGTATGGATTGCGCTATAAGTGTCTGTCAATCATGTGCGTGGGTCAGGTCCCGTATATATGATGGATTACCTCATGATCATGATGGACTTTGGACTTTTGGTGTTTTTCGGCGAGCTAATCGGAAGAAATAGAAATAAATAAAAGGAAAGAGAGAGAAGAGAAGAGAATAAAGTAATAGTCATTATAGTACTTGAGGGTGAGGTGACACAGTGACAGCTCCTCTAAACACTCACTTGCTCTACCATGTCCTCCTCTCTAGTCGTCTCAGCTCCTGGGAAGGTCCTCCTAGCTGGAGGTTATCTCGTCCTTGACCCTGCCTACTCCGGTGCGGTCGTCTCAACCTCATCCCGCTTTTATACTGTCATAAGTCCAGGGAATACTGGTCGCATTGTCGTCAGATCACCCCAATTCAACGATGCCACTTGGTCCTATACATGGTCCATTTCGCAGACCGCCGTCCTACCATCTATTCTTGTATCCCACCTCGAAAGGTAGATCCAATCGTACCATTCCTCTACATATTTATCCTCTTTGTTGACCACCACATACATTCGCCTCAGCCTTGTGGCGTCCAAGAACAAATTCGTACATCTCGCTCTGCAGAAAACACTGTCACTCGCGTTGGAGGCTAGAGGCCCCACGGAGCTCGGACATGCCTTGGGTACTGGCCTTGACATCACAATAGCCGGAGATAATGATTTTTATTCGCAACAAGACCAGGCATCGTATCTCCTCCCAGATAAGATGAGCGCTTATAACTAACCTTCTCTCTCGCTTCCGATCCTGCAGCTTAAGAGTCGCGACTTGCCTACCTCGCTCGCCTCGCTCGCGAAAATACCGCCCTTCCACCCGACAGGCGTCGCACTTACAGATGTAGCCAAAACAGGCCTCGGCTCTTCTGCAGCGCTCATCACATCCTTGGTCACCGCTTTGCTCGTCCAGACCGGCTTGATCGCACCTGACCAACTCGCAAGCGCCTCTTCACGGCGTTTCGCGCACAACGTCGCGCAATTTGTACACTGTCTTGCTCAGGGCAAGGTGGGCTCGGGTTTCGATGTCTCTGCCGCGGTGTTTGGGAGTCAGCTCTACACGCGCTTCAATCCGGCTGTGCTGCAGCCGCTCATGGATGACTTGGTGTGTGCCCCCTCTTCCCCCACCTGTTTTGGCTATCTGTTTATCTCCTTTGCAGACGGATTCGCAGTCGCTCCTGTCAGTGCTAGCGCCGGAGAACCGAGCGTGGGATCTCACCGTGGCGCCGTTCAAACTCCCGCCCCGGACGCGCCTCCTACTCGCCGATATCCATGCGGGTAGTAATACGCCACTGCTCGTCAGCAAGGTACTCAAATGGCGTTCTGAGAACAGTGCAGCAGGTGACTCTCACAGTTTGGCTCCAGCGACTGCACGATCTCAAACGCCGTGACCCTAGCACACTCGCTCTGGACTGCTCTCGACCAATGCAACACCTCTCTCGGTCAGACCCTCATCCGGCTCTCGGAGCTCTACGAACAAGACCAGCACGCATATATCGAGACCGTACGGTGGGTGTCAGGACTACAGCCTGTGCAGGTACGTTGCCATTCCTTACATTTGCCTCCTAAGAGAATCAACTCCGGGGGCTGCACTTCCATTCCAATCGTTATAGCTTGGTTGCGAAAGGTGCCTTTACTCACACGCACACTCTACAGTGGCTCGCCAACCCTAATATGCAACAAGCACAGTCGACGTGCCTCGAAGCGTTTTACGAAGCACACCTGCTTACTGAGGTAAAGCCACGCATTGCTTGGCATTCCTCGTTCACTTAATCGCGTGTCTGCATACAGCAAATCCGCAGCAAAATGCGTGAGATGGGCAAGCTCTCCGACGTGGAAATTGAGCCCGATCAACAGACAAGGTTGCTCGATGCGAGTGTAGCAATGGCAGGTGTCATTGGCGGCGGCGTCCCTGGTGGTGCGTATCCTCTCACTTCTTTGCGATCTTGGTCCAGTTTTACATGTGCCACAGCGGGCGGATTCGATGCGGTGTGGCTGCTTGTTTGTGAACCACCTGAGGATACGCCTGGAATCCCGCCGCTTGCACGCATAGAAAGGCTCTGGACGAGCTTTCCCGGAATTGCACCGCTGCTTGCGCAGGAAAGCAACGGACAGGGTGTCGCGCTTGAGAAGCTTGAAGCCGTACCTGGACTGCAAGCTGCGATAGCTGCGGCGGCACGCGACTAGCGTGGTTAAAAGCGCGGTCCTAGGTCCATGTAGAGTGATACCTTCAGATATATGTGCTACGTTTTGGGAGTGTGGGTAAGTAGTATTGAAGCGGGAGTAAGTTAACTGCTCAGTTCGCTACATGCATATCTTGGCTTCTCCGGCGGGTGACCACGCCTTGCCGAGCGCAAGCGCGAGTGAGAGGATCATAACAAGCGCGCCGAAGGTGACACAGGCGTAGGCGGGCAGGGTTGTGCGGATATCTCGCACGCTGCTAAGTTTAAGGAAACAGGCGGCAGGGAAGATGTATGCGAGGGCGGTTGCGGAGACTCCGCCAGTGATCTCAAGCATGACACCGAGGTTACAGGTGACGAGCGATACTATTACCAGCTAGCGTCAGTCTTGGATGGGGGGTGATGAAGTTCGCGCACCTATCATGGAGGAAAAAAGAATGACAGTAGTGAAGAAAACGTGGCGTTGCATGCTGAAAGTTTCGTGTGAGAAGAAATATTGCTCAATCACCTGCGCAGCCGGGGTTTGTCATATGTACTCAAAGTAGCGAAGGAAGAACACACCTCACGACACACGAACAACTCTAACGGGAGCGTCGTGAACATGTTTAAGCCAAAGGCAAACCTCGCAATGTTGATTAAGGTGTCACTCTAGTGGCACCTCCAAGTCAGCGATTCAGGTCCAAAAGCACAGATGAGGGGCCCACAGGGGAGAAATTGTTAAGAATATTGCCTTGTGTACGGTCAGTAAATACAACGTATCCCGAGATCGCCATCGTGGAGCATGCGATAAACGATAATACAGTTGACACGTGTGTGACTGTTGCAAACCGATCCAGCGTTGGCGTCCTTAGGCTTCCATAAATCAACAACGAGTTGTGATGGCAAACAAAGGCAAAGCTGATAACTCCTATGGCTTGAAAAATTCCTGGTTCAATGAACGAGAAACGTTTAGATGGATCACCCTTCAAGAGTGGAGAGGCGAGTGGCCCCTCGAATATGACGGAGGTTACGATGATTAGCATTCCACAGAGGGCGAGGCTGGACGCAATGGAAAGTTTGTGGATGTCACGATATAATGATAGTGGGTAAGAAACACCAATCGTGCAGAGTGCGATAATGAATTGACGATCGGCAAAGAGGGAAAGAACAGGGACAGAGGAAATGGTGGGAAACATGGAGCGGATGACATGCGGGATCGTGTCTCCTGTTGTAAAATGAGCATAGAAGAGCCAGAACAAAATCTATTCACCAATGATGATTCCAAAGGCGCACATTCCTGTCACAGGTGAGAAACCGTGTAGATAATTGTAGGATCATACGTACCGCCAAATGCAAAAGAGAACTGGAAAAAAGATACGGCAGCGCGCCCACTAGAGCCAAAACAGTGATTCATGATCCCAATGTATGAATTCGTTCCACTGAGCTTTGCATTTAGGACGATGAGACGAATAGTCCAATCCGTAACGCAGCAAAGAACGACCAGCAGAAACATCCCCGTAAAGAAACCAGCGCGACTCATGGCGTAGGGCAGACCTGACAAGGTGCTTAGCGCTCCGTGAATGATGAAGCATGGTTGCAGGGCATACCGATGATCCCTTACAGAAAGGAGGGGTATCAGCCAGGGCAACTGTGAGAGACGAGACACACACCAGCACCAAGGATGGAGTTGGCCATGTTGGATATCGAATTCATCATCCCACCTCTAGCGCTCTGCTTTGCAACAAGCTCATCTAGGTCGATATCTGAATATGTGGAAACGCCGTCTGCCCCCAAAGGAATGTCCAGGCTTCTTCTTACGACGGAAGCGTCCAGCAACCCGACAAGGAGAGGCATAGACTGGTCTCCCCGTGGGCTGCGCCGAGTACCATGCCCCAAAGTTGCTTGTACAATGGTATCGTCATCGAGATCATCAGAGTCGAGCTCGTACGCTAATTCAGGGCAGCCACTTCAGCTTGAAGTGACCACAGTGACCACAGTAAAGACTCTCAGGACATACCTGTTTCTCGGCTTTGTAATGTTGACCGTAAAGGAGGTGCTATAACCTGGACTTCGTCGTGGAAGCGTACTGAGTGATCTGTCTTGCTTCGAGGACGTGTTTCTTCGAGAGCTGATCGCTCATGGTCATCGTCGTCTTCAACTGTAAATAAGACGTTGTCGGCCGTATCAAGAAGTGGTTCGCCGTCCTCGCTGATACGTCCATTTTGACGGCCACCTCGGCCAAGCATGAGTTTACTGATTTATTGTTAAGAATACGAAAAGGAGCGGAGTGATGGGAAGCGCCAGAAACGAAGAAAATCAGCACAGCAGTCATCGGTTGTCGATACCTTTTCGACCACCAACTTGAAATCATTTCCTTTCATTTTAGCAAGCTTACTGCCAATATCAACGCACGGCGAACGACGGCTAGCCCGTCTTCGATATATTTTCTATTAATCTCGGAAGGTGCTCTCGCAGTTCCATCTCTTGTATTTATAGAATACGGTTCCCTCCATTTTGCATATCAAGGTGACCCACCGACTCTCACCTCCATCGTGACCGTAACCACCAACACCATGCACCAGTTTGCATTTTTATTCTCATTGTTCATCCTTTTGGCAGCATGCGCATTCGCTCAGACCACTCCCGCGGCAACTGTCGCATCACAATACTCACTTTCCACTAGTACAACCATTCCGTTCCCTACAGCAACACTCGACAACCCCAACACTCAAACTTTCGTCACTTCAAACTGGGGCTTATCTAAAGGGCGCATTCAGAACGGTGCTTCCAACCTTGCCTTTGTCGCCGACCCTTTCCCAAAGGCGCCGGCGCCTGGCAGTAGTTCTGCTTCCGGCCCCGTGCTGCAGGTACAGTATCCGGCGGGAAGCTTCCAGGACAATAATGTCGGCGGCACGCAGATGTATGCGCTGTGGAACTCGAGCAGCAGCCCATTCCAGAGCATGATGGTCTCGTACGAGGTCGCGTTTGACACAGGATTTGACTGGGTCAAGGGCGGGAAGCTGCCTGGCCTGCGTGGCGGACCTGACCCGAACAACTGCTCAGGTGGTAACCAAGCGAATGGGACGAATTGCTTCAGCTCGCGCCTTATGTGGAGGAAGAACGGCGCTGGGGAGGGTAAGTTGACGTTTGATTTCTTCTGCGTGGAGTTGCTGGAGTTTGTCTAATGCGGCCTATGTAAAGTATACTCCTACGTCCCTCGGCCAAACAACATCTGCGGCGAGTCTGGAGTACAGTGCAATGACCAGTTCGGCATCAGTCTAAGCCGTGGGTCTTTCACCTTCTCCAGCGGGCAGTGCGCAATTTCTTTTTGGCCTTCATCTTTTGGCTGCTGTTGACCCACAGACAAAGATGGAACCGTGTTACGTTGTTGGTTAGGTTGAACAATCCGACCAACATCGCCAATGGCCAATCGACGCTCTAGTAAGCTCGCCCCTTGCAATCTCCTCCCCGACAATTGATAACATGGACACCTTGACAGCTTCAACGACGTCCCAGCCTTGCAACACAATGATATTTATTTCCGCAGCAGTGATGCGATAACAGCTGGAGGCTTGTACTTCTCGTAAGTCTGTCTTAGGTCGAACTTGGGTCAATATTGAACTAATTGCATGCAGCACCTTCTTTGGCGGTATGTCTACATGGTACCTGTCCTTGAGAAACGGTCGTCACCTTTTATTTCCGTAGGAGACGACTCGTCGTGGGCACCTTCAAACCTCACACACACTTATTTCCGCAACTTCCAGCTGTTCGCAGGGACCTCACCATCGGATCTGCAAGGCACGCAGGTCAAGAATGCCGCACAAGGTCGCGTGCAGATGTCACCAGCAGGATCGCTTGTCATCGCGTTCTCTTTGCTTTCTGGATTGTTTACTTGAAGGACAATAGATTGAAATTTAGTATTGTACAGCCGGCCTCTATGGAAATTATTGTTTGGCATCTAGAAGTAACGGTGAATTTTAAACTCAGGAGCCAGTAAGTTGTGCGTGTGTGACATGTTGTGGTACTTTATAAGCTTGAAAGATGCATTCTCATCCAGTGACGCCCCCATCGTTCCATATTCATGTGCTTGAGGTGGGACGAAAGACCAGAAAGTGTACTCAAGTTTACTCTCTTGGCCACAGAGAAAACTAATTAATAGCCAAGTGTAGGGGATGTGGTAACTGTCTGTCCAACATCAGTTGTGGAAAAATACAGCAAGATCACTCGGATTCCAAATGATAGAAAGGCAGCGAGTGCGGATAACAGCGAAGGAGAATGGACAAGCCTTTGACACGAGAAAGAAGAGGCGCGCTCTCTGGGGAATGATGGCTTCGTTAGCCAAGTCTTGACCTGAATTTTCTCCTACGAGTTTGGAAATTAGAAATTACTGGGGTCAGTGACACGCAGATTAGCAGTGTGAGGTTATCAGATAGGAAAGGGTCGGCAGGGTACCAGAATTCAATTCAATGAATGCACCCAGGAGCAGGGTGAGGGTTAGACTGCCAGCGTGACCAGCGCCGGCGCCAACCTTTGCTACCATCCGAATTCTAGCCAGTCGGGATATCAATTGAGGGGTCAGGAGAGAATAACCTTAGTGTACGAAGGCGATGGAAAGCATGTGGATCTGAGGTTGATGGAGCTCGCTTATCCGAGATAACAGGAATTACATCCCATGCGCGCTACTTAAGAATGTGCTGGTGTAGGTGACCAAGATGGGTTGTTGATTAGCTTCAAGAGTTTGAGTCAGGAAGCAAATCTAGCCGCATATAGCATCTAGTCTATCGCCCCGACAGGGATGGGAGGCATCACGATCAGGGAACCATGGAAAGGGGGGACAAGTTTCCAATGCCAATGCCTTCAAAGCGTGTAAGTCTGGGGTGGTGAAAGTGGTCAAGTGCAAGTTCAAGTGCAAGTGCAAGTGAAGGGGGGTGCCCAGTTGCCACGGTGCCACGATGCCCAACGCCCAACGCCCAACGTTCAACGCCCAACTCCCGGCCCGGCCGTCCCGGTAGATGAGTGACTCCCGACTCCCAACTCGCTCACACTTCAATCGTGCCCTGGTGAGTTTTCGTTTTCTCGTCTATACCTCTCAATTCACATTATTTTTGTTCTCTTCACAAGACACTCACAGATTTGAATAATTATATTACCCCTTTCCGGGCTTGCATCAAGCCTCTTGAGCAGTCCAACGTACCAAAGTCTTGTGCTCCTGGAGATGCAGCAGTACATTTTGATGCTACTTTGCATGTCCATCTGGTGGTTTATACTCTCTAATAAGGCAGACGGAGATGCAGATTGACGCAAGCGGTACCTATTATGAAGTCGCTCACAGCGGAGGTAGCAGGAGTGGCAGCACGAAAAGGCTCCAGCCTGCAGAGATAAGCCTGAACGACTGTTTGGCACGCAGGTAAACCCCTATCCTTCCTTTCTTCCAATATATATCCCACTTTAAAACTGCAGCGGCTGCATTACATCTGCAGAGTCCGTCTTGATCGCCCTTTAATTCCATACGGAAGTCCTCGCCGTCCTCGCCGCGAACCCAAGCCAGGATCTCCAGGACATCGCATTCCCGTGCTCTCAATCGCCCCACAGTCACTTGCGTCCCTCGCCGCAGCGCTTGGCCCTGCTGCCCCCGACGCTCCACTTTCACTCGCGCGCATGCTAAGACGCGTGCGGGAGTTCGCTATGCACAAACTTGGTTTCGCCCATGTATATGATACGACGTTTGCGCGGGAGGTTGTGCTGCGCGAGCATGCGCGCGAGTTTTTCGAGCGGAAGAAAGGGCGAGTGGCGGTGACAGCAGCGGCAGCAGCACCAATGGGGCATTGGCAATGCCTCAAGTGCATGTCCTGGGTGGGTGTGCGACGCTGAGAAGACACACGGTGAAATTCTGCCATTCATCGTCACGACGAAAAGCCTGCAGCAAGTAATGAGCACACTTGTTAAGGAGTAGCTGGCCACGCACTATTGGACAAATAGTACGCATCTTTTCTCCCATCAATTTCCTGTGTATGCTGATTATGATGGCGTAGCCCGGATGAGGTGTACCACGTCACAGTGATGCCATGTTACGACAAAAACTCGAGGCATCGCGCACAGATTTTACAACGCGCAATATGCGACGCGCGATGTTGATTGCGTGCTCACGACAGGCGAGCTCTTACTGCTCGTGCGCGAGCACGGTGTCGACCTCTCCCTCCCTGTCCCAGATGAAGATACTCCAGTGCCTTCTGTCTCCGGCTCTGAGACGCCCGATCCTCACCCGCTTACGCTCGAGTCGAAGACACTGCGCATCGCCGACTACGTAGAGCAAACCCTACGTGACTCGTCTTCTGGTGCCACGGTCTTCTGCGGCGCGACATGCTACGGCTTTCAGAACCTGCAGAACGTCGTCCAGCGTGTCGGGCGTGCAGCAGGAGTGCAATTTGAGCGGGGCGTCTGGCGGGGCGTCTGAGCAGTGGTCCCATCAACAGGGCATCAGCCGGTGCGGGTACAAGCAAAGAGAAGGAAGGATCGACATACGACTATGTCGAGGTGATGGCATGTCCGGGGGGCTGCTATGCGCCCCCGAGAGGCGGACAATGAGCATGGATGCCGAGGGGTTCATGCGTGACTGGGAAGTGGACAGCGTACATTCTAGTGCGTGTCAAGAGGGTCCCAGTACAGGTGTGGGTGCAGGGACAACTGAGGTGCCGTGGAGTACACGCGCACAGACATGTGAAGTCGAGCACGCCTATTGGGGTGGCCCAGCGCCCAAGCTAGCGCTCCCTATTTCTCCGGCGTCACTCAAGTCTGGTGTGGGCGCTGAGGAGGGATATGAACTGGGGAAGGACAGAGCACCTCTACGTTGGACCTGAAAATGGAGGCGCTGGTCGTCCGCATGTTGAGGGAACTCTGCGCGCCTTTGCAGGAGGTAGGAACAGGAGGGGAGGTAGACCAGGGGGTGGTGGAGGGGAGTGGAGCATGAGGATGAACGATACGGCCGAGACACACCGAGGTACATACTTTCGGACACAGTACTGCGCTGTGGAGAGCGAAGTGTTCGGACTGGGAGTCAAATGGTAAGGACAATTATCAATGTGATCACTGCCGACCTCCTCTCGGATGAGATGAGAGAAAGAACGAAAAACGGAATATTGATATTGATGTTGTTGATGAATTGCATCGATAGTGACTACCATTCGATCTATGAACACGTGGACCATGATCAATTGATACAACTCTTGTCTCAAGCGCCACCGATGTAAGGGTGTACGGGTGTCAGAGCGTAGCTGATTCGGCATTTTCACGTACAGAGGACTGCCAACGCATTGTTGTTTGCGATGCGATGAGGCTTCACGTCAGGCGACACGCACCCAAAGGGAGATCAAGGTCGTTTCAGGCTAAGCGAAATCAAAAACAGGCCCTTGTATTTGTGACCTACTTACTAATGGAGGATCTAAGTACGTGGGCGGTGCTACATTGGATATTTGGATTGACTGATGGATGTAGGTGTGAGATACACTAATGATGGATGAAAGCCCACACGTGTGCAGATGCAAGCGGATGGGTGGACGTGTGCGTGTATGCAAAACAGTAATGGAGGTCGTGACAATGGAAGATTGAGCGTGGAGTAGCAAAAGAAAAAAAATCAGAAGGCTGAAGGTGGAGTGGTGTGACTGAGGGCGGATGACAACCGCAATAAGCAAGCGAACAATTGAATACTAGCGCCTGCGCTGCTGGCCGGGTCCGCGGTACCAATAGTGGCAATCAGAGCAGTACTCGTGCGTGCTCGCGGTAACGGTCTCTTTGGCGTCCGGGCCGAAGAACTGCGAGGAAGGGGTGTAGGTGTGGATGTGAGTTAGAAGGGGAGGGGGGAGGGAGGTGGCGAGAGGGGAGAAGGAGTAGATAGATTGGCGTTAGTGCGGGGTTGAAGTTGAATGGAAAAGGAAGTGAAGATAGCGGGGACTAAAGTGGGAATGGAAACGCCCGCGTACCTTATCACAATAACACGGCTGGCAAAGACTCGCGGGTTGTGGGTGGGCGATAGACCATACGCAATAACGGTTACCGCAATCGATTTTGCGTAGCTTCTTGGTCTGAAGTGGTAAAAAGAAACGGAAACGGAAACGGAAACGAATGAGCGTCTGATGACTGGACGGGCCGAGTGTAAAAGAAAAGAGAAGAAACACGAGCGAACGTGCGACCTGTTTGGGGAAGGAACTTACGATAACATAGTGCTGTGACGTGGGTGTTAGGAACAAAATTTAGACGTAGGAACGTCGGAACGGTTACTCACACCACATCCGTGCTTTGTGCCTTCACTAGAAATTCGGAAAGTGTAATGTGAGCGGGGAACGAAGACATGGGATGAGAAAGAAAAAATAAAGAGAGAGAGAAAGAGAGGGAGAGGAGAGAGAGAGAGCGTCGTAACGTACGTTTCGAGGTTACACATAGTAGCAGTGAAGGGAAGGAGGAGAAAGAAGTCAAGGAGGATAGGGTCGACGGGATAGAGTGTATTTGAAGAGGGGATTAGTAGATTTGAATGAGACGGTAAAGGGGGGGATTATAAAGGGAATATATACGAAATAGAGAGAGAAAAGGAGAGGAGAGGAGTTGTTAAAGTAAAATAGTTGTAAGAGTGTAAGAGTAAGAGTATCTGTGTGTGCTGTGTTGTGGCGGAGGTCGGGTCGGAGGGGGTTTAAGGTCAGGTGGTCAGGTGGTCAGGTGGTCTGACCCGGTGGAAGTTGGATAAGAAATATAATTATGTAATTATGTAATATTACTACACTCCACAATCATACACCACCACTACACCCCCATACACATCATTACACACCACACACTACACACCACATCACATTACAAAATAAAATTTAAATCAGGTAAAATTAAAAAAAAATTAAAGAAAGAAAGAAAAAAGGAACGATCGGATAACAAAAATCAATCGATAGCTCGAGGCTATCTTTCTTAAAAAGGAAATTAATTATTAAGTTTTGTGACATGTTGTCACATTTAACCCTTTTGAGCTGCCGCAACGACGACAGCGACAACGACAACGTCGTCGATGGACGATAATGACCACTCTTCCAATTTCATCCACTTCCTCCCCTTCACCTTACACAATTGCTCCTGCTACACGCTCACGAACTCTTCTCTTTATCTCCTATCGCGACTCTAGCGCACGCGCGCCGCGCACTCTCCGTAATGCTCGCCACTACGAAGAATCCTATCATCCCAGCGATGAGAATGAGGGTCTCATCAATCACCAAGGAACATCCCATGTATCGTTAGACGTGGAACTCCCCCCAAAATGGTTTGTAAGATCCGAAACTCGTATCCCCGAACATATCCCATTCTATAGCAAAACAGGGTCGACTATGTTGAACAGGTAGAGGAAATACTTGCCGCCACCCATGCCAAAGGTGCGCGTCTGTTTCGACTTCTCAAGACGTCTGCGTCAGTTGATCTCTGCGTTATCTCCATGGCTAAACCTTGTTCATTCTCCATCACAGTCGCTACTTTGGACAAACTCCATGCAAGGCATGTTCTACCGGGGTTTGCGGACCGATCCTCCGAGGAACGAGAAATTGAGACCGCGACGACTGACATTACTAAAGTAAAGATTTAAAAAAGAAAAAAAAACCCTCTCTTTCTTATCTTCATCTCCGCTCGAGCTCATGTTCGTGCTCGTGTTTAGGACTTCCGTAGATGTCAAGCCCTAATCCAGCGCATTGGCGCCGTTGCAGCCACACCCGATCACTCGTTCCCACCGACACGTCCCGATGTTGTTCAGCATCAGGATCTCGCAGCTATGAATACTCAACGGGGCCTTGCCGCCAAGGTGCAAGAGCTCAGCGCGACATTCCGCAAAAAGCAACGCGTCTATATGGAGAGTGAGCTTCTTCCCCATTGCGGACCTACCTTCCCCCAGCCCCTCTTTTTCATACACCATACCCCGTACCCCATACCCCGCGGGGTCACGGTTCGACTAAATGACGGCGCCTAATTGGTTTTCTCCCTTTTCTTTACTCCACAGAATTGCAAGGTCATGCGATAAAGAATCAAGATCTCCTCGTTGCCTCTGGGGTGACTTCCCTCAGAGGTTCAGACGCCTTGACTGCTGTAGATGAAGATGTCGAAGCCGCGGTATGGGCGCCATCCTCATTTCCTTCTTCCCAAACCCATATGTTTATTCGACTCTTTGCCACGTCTAGTCACGTAGTCAGCTGGTTGACCAACAACAACTCGAGCCTGGTCTTCGTGCGCGTGACCGAGAGCTCACTGAAATTGCCAAATCAATTGCCACCCTAGCGGAGTTATTCAAAGACTTGTCGTCACTCGTCATAGACCAGGGCACTCTTCTTGATAGCGTCGAATATAACATCGAGCAGACAGCTACTCATATGAACGAGGCAGTGAAGGAGCTTGTAATCGCTACCCGGTGGGTGCCTTCACGTGTCTCTCTCCTCTTGATAACGATAAAAAGTCTGATTTAAATCTTTGTCAATTATGTTTTTAATTTATTTTCCGGTCTTTTTTTTTTTCTTGTTCCCACGCCTGGCAGGTACCAGAAGAACACTGGAAGGCGGAAATGTATCTTCCTTCTCCTGCTAATCATCTTTGGTCTCATCGTCGTCCTCATCTTCAAACCGCGGCGCCATAGTTCATCCGTCACCCCCACACCTATACCCACGCAAGCCCCACAAATCCCTGGATCTATGCACACATGATGGATGGTTATCAGTTTCATATGTTGTTGACGTTCCTCGCTGGCCTCGCTTGTCACCTCAGACATCAGTTGTCTACTTTCCCGTCTCCGATTGCCCTACACTCGAATATGTATTCGTCAGTTTTATTTTACGTGTAATTCCAGTGTCCCCAGTGACCTGTGGGGCACGGTGCTGATGCTCGTACCCATATGGATGCTCGTCACGCTCCACGGTGGATCCCTCGTGGTCAATAGAATCAGAACACGCTCGCTGGAAAACGCTTGGAGAAAGAATTTCTATCTATTCCAACACTTCACGAGTGCGTTTACGGCTATGGCCATTCGGGTGGGTTTTCAGCCAGAATGCCTAGTCTCACCGGCGCCGAGGGGTATCCACTCTTCCAGAAAGGTGGACACGTGTTGTTCTCTGTTCAATGGTAAGTAGCCGAGGGAAGGGACGAACAGAGCACGGGCACGGGCACAGGAGGAGTTCTGGTGACGGTGACGGTAATCCCGTGCAAGGGGCGGGGAAATCCTCAAACTCAAATACTGAACTTTACAAATCACGGTAATGTTGAACCGTAATTTAATCAAAGCGGGTTAGCTTTTTCATGGCATGTTGCTGGCATCCGCTGGTGGGCGATGCGACGTTTACTCGCCGCCTCCACACCCCGTATCGCCCTCTTGCCCCCTTCCCTCTCCCCCTCCCCGGCTCGTGGTGTGAAGTGAAGTGATCAAAAAAAAAAAAGAAAAAATCAAGGAATGGAAGGTTCAATGAAGACCTTGCCCGCACTGCGACATACATACATCAGGCCAGACGCATCGCAACGTCAGCGGTCATGTGTGTGCTGCCCTTCCAAGGTGTTTCTGTATCCGTCGTTTGAATTGATTGATCCTGCTGCTGCTTGGAAGTTACAATTGCCACTTACATCCGAACTTGCCGAATGGCTACATACAAGACTTCCTACCGCTCTCCGCCCCTTCCACAAGACAAAGCGCGGTACACCCCATTAATCCCCATACACAACACGCGCCTACTTCCGATGATGATACCGATCACTCACTCATAGGCGCATCCGAGGGTTTCTATTGCTCGCCTTCTGGCTTGAGAGAGCTTCTCCCAGCGCGCAGGATCTCGTCTGTGGACAGTAGATTGATGGCGATCACAGAGCTGCAAAATCCGCACAAGTAAGGGTTCAGGGTTTGCGATTACTTGTATGTCAGCTAGCCGAAATGAAAGAAAGAAAAAAAGAAAGAGGGAGTGCACACACCTCGAGTGCAACATCTGCCGCTTGACGCGGTAGTTATCCCACACGCCTTCGACTGTTGGGTCGAATGGCGCGCCAGACTGGAGATCGAGTCCGACGATGTGTCCTTCCGCATGCTCGTCTTGCAATGCTACAAGGGTGTCCTGCACATCGAACCCTCCATTTGCAGCGAGTGTCTTGGGGATCACAAGTAGCGCGTCTGAGAACGCCTGAACTCCCATCTTAACACGCCCTCTGGCGGCCTTTTTTGCCTTATCCACGAGATGAGTTGCGCACGCGACCTCAAATGCACCGGCGCCTGGTATGAGTGCGCCATCTTCGAGCGCATTTTTGACGGCGCGCAAACCATCGCGCAGCGCGTCCTGAATCTGCTGCGTTGTATGCGCGTTGGGGCCCTTGATGAGTAATGTCACACTCTTTGGGTCCTTGACCTCGTCCACGAACGTGAATTTCTCTTCTCCCAGCGTGTGTTCGTATACAAGCCCAGCCCATCCGAGCACGTCCGGTGTTAGCTCCTCAACCGAATTCTGTGCGATGCCTCCACAGATCAGTTGTAGTCTATAGAAGGTCACGCGCAGGGATGACATGTCAATGGCTGCACTCCGTGACGGATACTCCGGAAGGAAAGTACACACCGTTCCATGTTTCGCCGCTTCGCACGGCGCAGGGCAAGAATACCGTTCTTTGCAAGGATGTCAAGGGACAGGGGATCGATACCCTTTTGATTGATCACGACAAAGTTTTTCCGCTTCTTCTTAGAGTCTACTGCCTGATCACACACCAGATTCTTAAGCTCAACAATCTTCTTCACCTTCTCGTCGGTAAATTTGCGTTCCGATTCGACCAACTTTTCACGTTGTTCTGCTGAGGAATAGAAAAATCCCGAGTTCACCTCGCTGTTATAGCCAGCTTGTTAACACTGCATAGAGCAGGAGATGGACGACTCACGTCTTCTCATACTCAAGGCTGACATTAAGTGTCAAAATGTAAGCGTTCTCAACGCGCTTGGGCATGTCTGGATGCCGTGCGCCATGATCAAGGACAAGACCGCGAACTAGCTGCGTCTCAGAGGCAGTTCGATGCTGCATTTTCATAATTTCAACCATGTGAAGATCGATCGGCTCCTGCCACTGGTCTGTGGCGTCTGCGAAAACCCCAGTCAGCCGTTCCCACCCCGAAGGCCATCAGGTTGTCGTGTACCTTTCGAAGGGGGGGGAGGCCGGACTGCTATCACGGCATCAACCACAGACTCGGAAAGTTGCTGAGCCAAAGCGGCGCTGAGTTTTGTGGCGAGAGACGTCTTCGCTAAACTAACGAGGGTAGGGCGGTCTAGACTCGAAGGTTGCTTGAACGTGTCCAAGAACTGGGGCGCAACTGCGTCGGCTGAGATCGATGGAAAAATCTACGTGGAACTCACTGCAAGTGCCTCTTTTTTGGCAATGTCAAACCCTGCCGCGATGACTGATGGGTGTACCCCCTCAGAGATGTAGCGATCTGCCTGTTTTAGCAATTCCCCAACGAGTAACACCACAGATGTGGTCCCATCTCCAACTTGATCATCTTGTGCAACTGCTGTTCGTGCGATCATAGCAGCTGTGGGGTTTTGTATTTGCATCTCTGAGAGCAGGACCTTGCCATCCTTTGTCATTTTAATTTGTCCAGCACCATCTACAAGCATCTTTAATGTACCCCGTGGACCTAATAGGGCGTCTAGTATGAAAACAGGGCCAAAAAAATACTGTCCACGCACCCAGATTTCCCTTCACGACATTCGCCAAGCCCATTGCACCCGTTGTATTGACCTGAAGTCACGACATCGCATTCAGATTCGGTCTGTAAAATGAAATATGTATCATACCTGAAGCGCAGCGGCTCTCCGTACGCTCTCGGCTTTTGGGTTGATGAGTTCAATGCTTGACATGGATGACGACTGATGAAAGATGCTAATGTATGCGCGATGAGGCCCGACAGAGCCAGTTTTCTTGCGCTGCGTCACGAAGATGATATTGTCACAAGACGCGTGATACCGTGACACATGTGATGGAGTCGAGCCGAACGTTCCGAACTTGCGGTGACTCGTCTACAGAATGAGAAAGAGAGAAAGAGATACAAGGAGAAAAGTCCCTAATCATTCGAACAACGAGGATAATCCCTGCTCCTTCCTTCTCGAAACAGCACCCGCTCGTCTCTCTTTAGGGATATGAGAACTGGGTTCGGTGTCGTCGCTTGAACTGGAACTCCCTTCGTCGTCTTCGCCATCATAGCTCGTGATAATCGGTTGCTTCGCCTTGAGGCTAGGCGTGTCCTTGAAAAATTGCTGTGCATTTTTCGACGTAGAGAAGCGGATATCCTGACTTGCTATTTCTGTGAGTCGTCTGAACGGGCCACCACCAGGCGTCGACCTGGTCGGCGTTTTTCTTGGCAGCAAGGAAGCAGCCTTCTCAGATTCGCTTTCTGATTCAGAAGGTGACGGCGATGCCTGGATCTTCGGAGCTTGGCTGCTTCCTGGGAAAAAGAGGGGCTGAGCACTTCCCCTCCCCCCTCGTGAAGCAATGCCTTGCCGAATGGATAGAGGCGTTTCTTTCTCGGCTTCCGGCAATGCAGATGATTCGTCCTCGCCAGGAAATAGCTTCCCCATGAGGCCTTGTGTGCTTGTCCAAAGTTCATCTATGGCGGACGAAGGATCAGGTCGTGTCTGCTCGGAGGGAGGTGGCGCTGGCGGTGAGTCGTCTTCCTGAACCGCCGGGGGTGAAACGTCGTCTCCGGATTCGGGGGAGTGCCGACGTACAGAATTGCGCCCGGCCTTACCAATATGCTTTAGGGCACTCTTTCGAGTGACTTCCGCCCCTTCATCAGGTTTCAACTTAGGGTCCTCCTCCGCACCTAGTATGGACTGCTTAACTGACAGGGGTGTCTTACGACTGACATATATCAAGGGAACCGTGACATCCAACCTGGCGACAGAGGGCCGACGGTTTGCCAGCCTATCGGACCGCCGAGAAGGTTGTTCTGAATTGGGTGGACGCCTGCGGGACTCGCGTGGGACAGGGTCAACGGTCAGACCGACTGCTGGCTGATTAAGAGCGGGTTGAGTAGGCTCAGGTTCGATTGGGTCGCTTTCCCTGTAACCACTCAGTGGCTCATCAGAGGGCTCTACGTCATCATTATCCTCTTGTGAGAGTGCCTTCTCGCTGAAGTCTGCAGCAGCTCCAGCTATGATGGGGGAGGACGCGGGTACGAGAATCTTACTTGATTTCTGAACGGGGGACACTGTCATAGAGGACTGGGCGGGTTCTGTACTGATGGCAGTAGCATCGGACTCTGGCGATGCTGGTCTAAGTGTTTTCGCCCTGCTAGGGGGCAGCTGCGACGAGGTTGAGTCATCTTGATTCTGAGCTTGAATCGGCTGCTCAGGAGTGCCAGCGCCTGGTGCTTCTCGCTCTGCACCGGGGTGCGCGTGAGCAATAACCTCGCTAGTGGTTGGAAGCTTCGGTAAGTGTCTGTCAATCTCTGTGTGAGACCCCTTCAAAGGCGAAGAATACTTACTGGTGAGCGATGGGAAATTTCGACCATTGTGTCCATGTAGACGGCCAGCGAGGCATCTCCTTCGTCATCTTCTGAGGCGGGTTCCGGCTCTACTGAGGGCAAGTGATTCTTTGAGAAGCGCTTTCGTTTGCGTAGTGGTTGCTGCCATAAATCTTCTTCCTCATCCAGCATAAGGTCCTCAGGACTTGACATGCTTTCTGATTCGCTGCTCGAAGGGATCTCATCCAAGATGCTCTTGCGTGGGCCACGTCTCTCAGAGCCACGAATCAAAGCGGTTACCTGGTCATCAAAAGTGTATACTGGCCCAGAGGCAGTCACCAGGGGAGCTACTGGCTTAGCTGATGGAACAACCCCATTCCCGTCGTCTTCATCCTCGCTAGAACCCTCGTCGCTGCTGCCTTCGCCGTAAGCTTCAACGGGGACCTCTGAAATCTCAAGGCCCTTGGGGATTACGGACTTCGACTCAGCACTTAAACCCGCCCTGGAAGCAGGTTTTAGAGAAGTGGACGTCTGGATGGCGTTCATAACCAGCGAATTGTTACTCGAGTCGGAAGGTGTTGACTGAGCTTTTTCGGCGAATGTGCAGAGGGCCATGATGATCTCGGACGAAGCGACATGTCTGGGGTCGACTTCCATTTGTGCGATACGTGGTACGATGGAGTCCGTTCCTTCTTGAACAACGGAGCAGTCTGTCAGTGGGTGGACGGAGTCCGTAAAAGACATGGGGCAGAAACCTTGCTCCGAAGATCGTCGTTCGAGTTCCGACGTAAATTGAGGAGGTTGCGCTGGGGTATAACAACGCTCTGAAGTAAACGTCAGCCTATCCCGTGTAGCTTCTGCAACAGTAGCGACAGCCATGTTAGGCTTGTCGATCTTGACTGTGTCCTGCGAGACTGCTGGCCTATTCGGTTTTGATGTCCTCGACTTCATCTTCCTCGCGATGTCGCGTTTGGCGCCGATTTCCGTGCGGCCCGCGCTACTTGTATGAACTATTCGAGCCATCAAAGGGTCAGCGCTACCCGAGTCCTGATTCAACTTGGCACGTTTCCGTTTTCTCTCGAGACGTGGACCGTGTGCCGGGCTAGACTCGGCCGGAACAATAGGTTCTCCAGCAGTGGCAAGGTCAGAGGAAACACTGGGTCCAGTCTGCAGTCTTTTGCTGAGGAAAGCAGCAATCGTTTTGTCGATGTCATCATCAGTGCCAGTCATTGGCACTCCGGCTTTTGCTTTCTTCTTAGAAGCCCTTCTCTTGGACGCTTTCGCAGCATCTAGAACTCGGTCAGCTGCTGCTCAGTTATTGACGCCTTGCTGACTTTTGCCTGAGACTGACCGAACATCCCAGCTTCGGCCGGATCCATTAAGCGCGTTTTGGACTCCGTCGCGTTGTGTTCTACCTCAGAGATGAGTTGTCACAGGGTATGATGCGTGAGGATGATTGCTCACCGGCGTTCGACGTCTCAGGTTTATGCATCTCTGCCTTTGCTTGTTCAGGTATATCGGGGTCGTTGACTTCCATCCTGGCGTTCGACGACGCGTCTGCAGTGGCAGGTACAAGTGGCTGGGCTTGTAAATCGTTTACTATGCACTATGAGCAAAGTAGCAGAGATAGATAGTTGACATGGTACCGATTTGAAACCCGGTGGACGTTGTATCTTGGCCTTGGAAAGTACTCTAAGGGCTAGACACTCACGATTGACCATTGTCACGCACCGGTCGCGCCTCCCGGAATCACTGCTGGCCTGTTACGCAAGTGCTTCTTCTTGGTGTCGGATGTCACGTTTAAGAGGAAGGGCTGACTCCCTTGAGGAACACCACCGCTCTTTTGCCTTTTCTTGCGCGAGGATTCAGCAGGGACAGTTATCTCATCATCTGAAGGTATGACTTTAGCAGCCCTCCGCCCAGGCTTTCCTGACTTTGCCGATCGAGGTCGTGCAGAAGAGTCGATGTTAATCGAAAGCGGCGGAGCCGCAGCCGTAGAAGCGGAGACGTGTACTGCAGGGGGAGGTGACATGTGTGATGATGCAGGTCCAATATTATTCTCTGACGAAGCCAATTGTTGGGCGGGATGAGTTTGCGCGTGGTTGCCGTTGAATGGGACCTTGCGCCTTTTTCGAGGGCGAGATGTACTCGTAGTGCTTGTGATAGCAGGGGAAACTGCGCCAGACTCCGTTGCTTGGGGTGAGTATGCCTCGGAAAAAAGGGCATTTAGGCGCGTCTTCCCATCTCCCAGACCTAGATTATTATCCCTCTAGCTATCTTAGTTAGGAGAGTTAGAGTGGATAGAGTATAATGGCATACAGCGGGTTTCGGTGACACCCTGCTGCTTTCTGGAAGGATTATTGTCACGGTTGCATGCAATGAAGACGTTGCAAGAGTCTTGAAGGCTTCGAAGTCATCATCTGAAACGAGTTGAGATTTCTGTGTGTGAGTTTTTGTTGAACAAAGGACACACCATCTTCTAGGTCGATTCTCTTCCCGTCACGCAATTGAGCTAGTTCTATTGGACTGTCATAGCTAAGTCCAAGCTTTTTCCGAACCACATCTTTTGTTTCATTCAGGGACTGTTCTTGGCTCGGAGCAAATGCAGTCAGCGCAAACGACACTTGACCACCTTCAAAAGTTGTATACCTTTGAAGAGGCGGTCAAAGGTCCTTCCAGGAGCTTGGTAGGTAATTCTTGGGCACTCTGACATGATAACAACGGTGAACGGTGTGAACGGAACGGTGAGGTTACTGAAGTACTGAATGTACCCGGGCCGGTCGATGCCCCCCTCCCACGGCAATGACCGAACCGGTCGACAGCCGAGACGCTCACTTTCACTTTCACTTTCTTCTCATTCATTATTTGCACTATCGGTTTCTCAATGGCAGGCTCTACAGGTACAATTTCAGAAGCTTGGTTGCACAGGTTATCTTGGGTTCACTTAATTTTCTCAAGGTTCTGGATTTCATCCTCACTTACCGGGCTTCAAACACAAGTTTCTCGCTAAAGCTCTCGGAGCTTCCATGTGGTTCTTTATATTCTATCGTGCTAGGTGCGTCCTTGCCTAGTCTCTTTCCCTAACGACTCCCATAAATGATTTCCGTGCTTCCAGAGAGGACGGCCCAAAACTTTTGGTACGTTACAATTCAATTGTCATCGTCGGGTCCCGGCACCGACTGTACTACACAGGGTTTGAAGCATCCATGGGAGGGACATGGACACAAACACCATGAAGAAGAGGCATCACATCACTAATCTTGACTATATACTGTGCCGTATTTCTCTTGTTGTCTTTCGATCAGATTCTTGGTCATGATCTAGTTCAACTGAACGCGGTTGGACAATCATAGCAACGAAGATCGGATCCAGTACATATCAACCAGTGAGACCATAACGCCCCTGCCACATGTACAATCAATCAAGCCTCAGCCTCTTCAATCATTACATCCCAAACTAAGGAGAGGATATTGATTTTCCGCATTTTTTTTTACGCCATTCGGCTGTCGTCGGAGTCTACGCTGCACGTGTCCCCGTATGTGCTCTCTCGGGTAAACATTTTCAGTAGGAACTTCTCATCAAGTTTGCCTCAGCACTGAGGTGCATATAAAATCCCCTTCATCGTCTGATGATTTCTTCAGCTTCTTTGCTCACCTCAACACTCCTGGGTACTGGATAGTGCGTTTACTTTACCTTTATCTTTCACTGCCTGTCTTGCCGCCTTGCTAACCAACTACCAACTGCTGTCTCAGCCTTTCTCGTTCGTTCCAAATTTCAAACCCACCTTTTTCTTTGACGATTGCACGTTCGCCTCCTTCCAACAACTAAACATCTTCGCTTAATCTACGCCATTTTACCCGGAATGCCTTCCTTCAAGACTGTTACGCACACTCTCATTATCGCCTCCTTCGCCAGCTCCGCGCTCGCGGCTCCTACTCCTGGACAGGGGGCAACGCATGAAGCCCGCTTGTCCTTCAAGCTGCCGTCTGCGGAGACCACGAATCTCATCAAGGCAGCGGGATTATCCGGCCTGATCGGTGGTGGTTTGGGTGCAATTGGGACCGAGATTAATAAACTCATCCAAGGCAAGCAAAAGTCTAGGTATGATTTCCTTGTCCCTCCTTCCCGTTCATATCTTTGTGTTTTGACTCGTAACACATCTAATTTTTGATTTCGTGCAAAGGTCTCTGTCCTTTGACGAGCAGGACTTCGAAGCACGTGCCATTAACCCAGAGATAGTGAATCTTGCCAAAACTGCAGCAGTCGGTGGCCTCGTTAGTGGCGGCGCGGGTGCAATCTTGAATAAGGTTGTCAGTCTCATTGAAGGTAACAAGCAGTCGCGCGCCATCGAAGACTTGACGATCGACGATGTCGCTTTGTTGACTGCTCTTTCGCGCCGGGCGATCGAGAACCTCGACTAGATTAATGGGTCTATCCTACTGGCATGTGCTGGATTAGCCCTCGTTTAGTTTTGTACACTTTGCTTGGATACTCAAGGTATCATGGGCTGAATATCGTCAATGGGAGTTCATGCCGAGGGATCTTAAGCTGGGAATGAAGGCTTATGACATAGAACCAGTAAGCTATGTGACGACGCTTAAGAATGGGGTTAGTTGCAAGTAATCCAAGTAATGCCTATGCATTTCCTCCTCGTGCAAAGAACGATTTCTGCTGTGCGCACGTAGGGTTCGAGCAACCAGGGCACCGCAAGCCCATTTGTACAGACGTCGGTGGAGCACCAGCAGCATTCTCTTTCAGATGCTGCACTGCGATGTCCGCGAGCGCACGTATAAACACTGGCGAGTCGTTCAAGGATTCCGTGCGATAAACCTCCATGCCGAGCTGCTCGCGTATCGTATCCCTGTTAGCATGCCTTTACAAAACAGTGATATAGAGCGAACCCGCACCTCGTGCGCCTCCTTCACATATTCAAGATCGAGCTCATATAAGGTTTCTATATGGTCACTAGTGAACGCAATGGGCACAAGGATAGCACGCTTCTTTCCCAGGCGTGCGAGCCCCTTGATTGCGTCTCTTGTTTGTGGGCCCATCCACGCACTTGGACCAACCTGAGACTGCCACACAAGGCGGTATGGATTTGTGTGACCTAGCCTACCCATCACTGCTGCGACAGTCGCAGAAACTTCAAGCACATATGGGTCGCCGCGGTTGACGACAGACATAGGGAGCGAATGTGCAGAGAAAAGAAGAACGGCGTCGCTGCGATTGTCTCCTGGGAATTTTCGGAGTGCAGACTCGATATTCTGAGCAACAGCCTGGTGCCACGATAGAGTCATGAGAAGGTGGGAAAAAGCGGGGAGAGTGGGGTCACCTCAACGAAGCCAGGATGAGTGCCCCACCGATCAATGACGCTCCAATTTATACCTGAAAAAAGACCGGCTCTGTTCTTCCGATAAATATCATTGAGACTGCTGCCCGTCGTACTGCAGCTGTACTGAGGGTACTGTGTGAAGGCTATGGCGCGTCTCACGCCGTCCTCCTTCATGCGTTTTGCGGTCTCCTCTGCCAGAGGACGTGCATAACGGAATGCGACGTAACTCTTGTGAGGGGCTGTCGCTGGGTGAAGCTCATCGAGCAATGCTACCATGCCTTCGCCCTGGAGTTCGGACCAGCGCAGAATAGGGGATCCACCACCAATATCAGTATACTGCTTCTCGATCTGTGGAGTTCGTCTTCTGGCAATCCATGGCGCTAAGGCGGATTGAAAGGGAAGAGGAATAAGGTCTCCATCCGAAAAAAGATTTTTAAGGAAGTCGTGGGTTTCAGAGACCTGAATGATTGGTGACACAACCGCAAGGGTTTGATAAACCTGAAATTGGACATACAGTGGATGGTCCACCCATGTTAAGCATCACAATGGCTAAGTTCACCTAATGTGAGAGGTTTGACGCGAGGCGATGAAGAGAGAGCTAACAGACCTGTTGGACTGAAGAATATGAGTAAGGTTGAGCCAGAGCAATGGCACGTACCTCTTTCCCGCAGATAAATTATTAAGGGTCGCATAGGAGCGAGCGAGGGTGCGTGCCAGTGCAGTAGATTTTGCAACCATAGCGATTGTGATGGTGGGGGTCAGAGATTTGAGATTTGAGAGAGTGAAGAGTAAACTTTCAACGTCGTGAGAACTTGGACGGGACCCGAACACAGTCCGCTTCACTTCACCTTCACTTCTTCAATCTCAATCTCATCTAGATATCAGATATCAACTGAACCATAGATTGTCGATGGAGTGTGTTAAGTTAAGAGTTTTAAAAAAATAGAATAAAGTAAGACGTGGCATGTGACAACCAGCCTCTTTCCATCAGGTCATAAATGAACCACCCATTCACCACATCCCCTAAGTACTATTTGTTCATGGCTCGTCTGACTTCGGCTCAATCGTAGTACCAACCATCACCTCATACGCGCGTATCGACTGGCGTCGCTTAATGTATTGGAATAGAATCAGCGTGCACCACGAGAGAAATGTCCACGCGATCTGTACTCCGAAATTCAATCCAACTGCGTCAGTCGATATTAGAGTCTCGTTTCGTGGTCAGGTACGCGACGCAGGTAGGACGCACTCTGATTACGGGTGCCAAATATGATGGCTCGAACAGTTCGCTGGACGTTGTAAAACGGCGTGGCGTATCCGTAGTGATAGACACCAGGGAGTAGCGTAGGCGGGAAGATACACACAGAGACATTGACTAAGGCAATCAACGCGCACACGTTAGTGAACAGAATGGCCAAGACCAGAATGCGACGTGAGGACACACCAATGATCCAAAGGAGAAGGAAGAAGGGAATGAAGCGAGGCGTCAGGATCGTCATCATTGACTCGACGGCACCGCCAAGCGCACACATCGCCAGCCAGGACATCATCCAGTAGATCACAAATCCAGAGCTACCGTAGCTGGATCAATCTTCATAAGTTCTGGCAATAAATCTAGCGTGAAATAAGCATACTATCGGTTGAAAGGGACCTGGAAGGCGACGCTCAACAGGCTGTAGAAGCACTCCCCGTATCAATCAATCAGTGGGAATAAAACTACGAACCATGAGCTGAACATACTGAAATGAAAAAGTACATGATCACGGGATTGACGATGCGGATGACGATGAGCCACTCGAATGTGAGGCGGTCTTCAAGGTGTGTGGCGTCTACGCGTGCTACATAATGTGCCATTGCTACGACGAACTAACCCCCGGAGCGAGTAAGTCAGCGCGCCGGAAAGGCAAGATGTGAGTGCAGTGCGTATACCGAAAGAATGAGCAAGTAAATGAGCCCAACAAAGTCGACTGCGGTGGCCACAGGGACGTCAAACGGTCGTGCATTAATGATGGTGTATGAGATGGGCTGGGAGACGAGCATTGGCGCGTTGACAAGGAGAGTGGTCAAGTTGGGTGACTTCCGAGGGACTCCCGTGATATATTGCGCGTTGAAAGCTTCCGTTATGCCATCAAGTAGTGTGTTGACCTTACGGGAAAAGCGTCACTTTAGGTATGACTCCCAGGTTCATATAAAAAACGCCCACATTTGGGTGAACGACCATGCGGCTTAGAGTGAACGTAAGGGGTGACTCGAAAATCACAAGCCAACAACGTACTATGCGTTCTCACTCCGAGCCTCTGCGGTGTAAACGCTAACAGTGCGGTTTGAAATATAGGTGTTGTCCGCAACAATGACAGCAGTGTTCAGCGTTTCCGTCGCATTAGGGCTGACTGAGGTAGCACAAAACAAAAGGTCGTTAGAAAACACAAAGAGATGTATCGAAGATAAGATGCACTGGCGATGATAACCCAGGCTTTCTCCTGCACGACCGCATCCTCGAGATCGTGCGTTCCATTCGGGAAGAGCTCTGTGGAGACCGCGTTCCACGTGATCGCAGTTGGGCTCCCGCTACTTGCGACCACCGCGCGCGAGACGAACTGACCAACCTCGCCCCCATCAAAATCCTGATAACAGCAAAAGACATCAGCAAGAAGGGCGTAAACCACCTCGCGCCAAGTGTGCACGAATGAAGCAATAGAAGGCAATACAATACGTAAGACGTACGACAACCCAGCCATTGAGATTATAAACGTGAGTTGGGGTCTGCCAAAGTGCCCCCCAGTATATGGAAAGTACAGAGAAAATGAAGAGGATGAGGAGGATGCCTCTCGAGGTGAGGATCACGATGTAGACCTTCCGCGCCGCGGCAGTTGCTGGTTCATTTGAAAAGTAGCTCTCAGAAAACCAGGGCAATGGATGTTTAGTTGTTGTGTGTTTTGAGGAGGACAAGCCTGGCTGCCCCCCGGGTTGACTGGAAAGAGAGGGAGATTGAGATCGAGAAAGCAATGCGGGACCCGTGTCCATAATAGAGAAAAGGGGAGTGATGGTCCTACTAGGGATTCGGCTGTACAGAAAGCGATGTCGCAAGAGTAACTTAAACGAAAAGACCCAGAGGCTGTTTAAAAGTGCGTTGAGCGAATATTCGGTTAAATTTTGAATCAGCGTGCGAGTTCCAAGACACCCTCAGCATCGTTTCTTGTCTTGTCTTGGGAAAAGGTTGGGAAAAGGAGATAAAGAAGGCGTCCCGTCCCTGTGTCATATCACCCGCCACCCCGCACCGATTACCGGTTTATCTGATAAGGGATCAAACGTATTATATTACACACACACACACACACCACACACGCACTTACAATTAACAGTCGCGTAGAACAAGCATCCCATCCCGTAATAGTCCTCCTACTCAGTCATCCAAGCTTATGCGGGTCCTCTCCGCCTGCTTCTCCGAACCACCGCCTGCGCGCAGGCCGCACTTCCTGTTCTGCATCTACCATTTCGTCGAACTCGTTTCCACGCACAGGTCTCTGGCAAACCGGACAACGGCCTGACACGTCGAGCAGCCACGGATCCACACATGTTTTCTGTCGCATTATTCGTCAGAGTGATACGTGAGGAGGAAAGCGGACATTTTACGTGAAAGACGTGACCACATTTAAGTAACCTTAACGGCTGCGCGCCTTGGCCTGCGTCCTGCAGCCGGAGGGGAATGTCATCGCTTGGCAGAACAGGGGCCGGCGGCGTTTGCTCAGCAACATCGCCCCCTTCTTCTTCCATAGCTCCTCGCACACTCATCGCCTCACCCTCCGCCACCTTGGTATCCACCTGCGCCTGGTCTCTTGCTTTTGTCGTGTCATCCACCGTCCTGCAGGCACCCTTGCTGACGCGGTTCGGTTCTTGGAAATCGAGCAGGCAGATCGCGCACGAAGCACGGTGGCTATCGAGCTGCACGAATGGATACTCCCCTCTCTCCCAGTTGTCCTCCCATGTGAGAGGACGACCTAGGTCTCCCTTTTCCTTGCCCGTTTTGCTCTTTACTGTACCACTAGTCAACGAAGCCCGCCGCCGGAGCGGCAAGCGAAAGCGCCGACGCGAAGTAGGTGACTTAGGTGGGTATGTGTGCAAGTCTGATGGGATTGTGACTGGCTTGGATGGCTGGTCGGGTGGGGGAGGAATGTAGAGCACTAAGGGAGTTTATCAACCACAGACCGCGGGGCTTGCCCGATGTCCGGCGTGAAGTGGTGTGGGTTTTGTGATGGGTGTCGACCGAGACAAAGCAGGAGGATGCTCCAGAATAGCTGAGAGAGGTCAGCCCAATTGAAAATACAATGTGGTTGATTTAGACGCACAAATAGAATTGGCCCAATGACGAAGACGAGGATTGCGACGAGCACAACTTCAAGGATCATGAGGTACATCACGCTAAGCACTCCAAACGTTAGCCACCAGAGATGTGGTGACGCTTGTCGGCACGTCTTTGTCGAGCTGTATACGAAGATTTGGGCCAGCACGAACCAAACGAGCGTGAAGGTAGAACCTATGAGCGATAACCTATTTACACATCGTGGACGACCCAATATGCGATATGTAAGCTTGGAGGAGAAAATAATAAAGTATGCACAAACAGACCTGGCGTAGATCCTTGGATACGGCGTCGGGCCAACGTGCGGCTGGCCTTCAGCTGAAATATTTGCATTTCTCTGCGCGATGGGCCCATGTCTCCTCCCACCCGGAGGCGCCGTATTCGGATAAATCTGGGCCTCTCCCTCATTCGATGAATGGCCATTGCTGTGCACCGTACGTGAGGGTGATGCGCCGGGAGCTTGGGCCAGATATACCTACCTCTCATCCCGGAGGCGCTTCGTGCGTTCGCGGGACCACCGCCAAGCGCTGAGCCAGACGTCAAGCGAGAGACGAACAACCCAGAGGGCATTCCATGTACCCAGTGGCTTCCCACATGCATCCCACTCGTTTTTTGAAGGTACAGTGGGACTCCTGTGGTGAGTTGAAATCGCCAGGAGTGTGATAATAGCGATAATCTATTTTCGCAACCGAATAACAACAAGTTGGATCAAACGGGTATAGGGTGTGACTCTAGGCTCACCTGAGAGAAGTCGACGGTTAGTGCCCAGATGGCGGATACGAGCTCCTTACGTGCTCTGTTGTTGCGGCCATAGCCGAAGAACATGAGAATGCGAGCGGCAATGGAAAGCCTCTGTTGATTGCCAGTCGTACTTGGGTGGACAACCAATTGAGGGGAACTGGGTATCGCGATGGCAGGGTCAGGAAGGGTGGGTCGGACCTGCCGGCGACCTGAAGGATCTTGGGGTAGTTATTGGCTACACGATGGGTAGGCAATGATGAGGCACCTGGGACGGTGTTCTCTGGCATGGCCGCTCTGTTCAAAGCATCGAGTAAGGATTCAAGGGTAGCAGACCGCTCCAATCCTCCAGGTATGGTAGGTACCGAGCCCGTTCCTGGTTGGACATGTTCAGGTGTTTCTGCTTCTGCTACAAGGGGGTGGTTATGTGTGGTTTCGATACGCGGGGATTGCGGTAGGGATAAAGATGAGTTTAGTGGCATAGTGAAAGTGAAAGTGAAGGTATTGGAAAGATCGGAGGCTTATATGAGAGATTGCATGCAAATAACAGGGAAATGGATGAGCGATTAACAGGGAAAAAAACACGATGGGATTAGATTAGAATTTATTTGGAGCAATACAGAGGTACCAAGAGTGTTTTGAGCGAGCGAGCCTTGTCGTCGTGTCCGTCGTACTTGACTCGTGTTGACCGTCCTGTCGCGACGAGCCGTTGGACGACTGGGACACGCCACGCGTAAGGGCTGTGCTTATTTCTTCATCTTCAACCTTCATGTCTTCCGCGCGATATCAACCCCTCCCTAGCGATGACTACGACGAGGAAAGGTCCCCAACTCATCGTAGGTATACCTCAGAACATCATCAACTCTCACTCGATCCCCGTTTTAATCCACCCACCCCTTCTTGGTGGAAGCGCGCCCTCCTTATCGTATTCATCCTTGTCATGTTCTGGTTATCCTTCTCCCTTCGCGCTTCAATGCGTAAGACATCACAGCCACAGGTAGTACATGCTCATAGGTATGCACAGAGTTTTTATACCCCTTTTCTACTCTGGACTAACTAGTTTTGCCATAAAGATACTCGAAGGTGCACAAGTATCGCCCTGCAGCTAGCCCTGTCATCTTTGAAACACTCAAAGACGGAAGACACGCGTAAGGGGCGCCGTACCTTCCGCCCGGTCCCACTAAGCGACTTGTAATGCGATCATTTCGATCATTCTGGCTACATTCCAGTTCCAGGTTGGTTGATAGTTGATAGCTACGCTGCCATCCTTTCTTTCCTTTTCATTAGTACTTATGGCCGTTCTCCTCCATGCCTAGACAACACACTCCTTTATGCGAACCTTTTCTACTGCTTCCGTCTTGTTTCCTCTGCTTCTTCAACTTTTAACATAATTTGCGGGAAATAACGGAAGGCTGTAACAGAGCGTTTTACCTGTGCTACTTTAGGCGAATTCAACTTGGGCATCTTATTGCCTTCCCTACTCTACCCTACACTTGCATGCCGATACTATGCACAGGAATCTACCGGAGACATGTCCAATTTCGAGCTGTCCTGCGATTTTAAACACAGCACTCTCAAGAAAAAGTCATCGCGAAAGCAAACTCGACAAGCTCGGACGTTTGGTCCCTTTCACGCTAGGTGTACTGACAGGCGGTGGGATGACATGGCATCTTCTGTCTGGTGCACTGCTTCTGCGTATCTCAATTATACACGCTCAGTATCAACTAGTTTGAGTCGCAAAAGAGTACACGCACAAGAGCTTGTAGCGCACGAGCTCACTTTCCAGCTCCTCATTTTGCAATCGCGCTCGGACGAGCTCGTTCTATTGTTAAATATCCACAGGACACTCAGCCCGGTCATTTAGGAGAAACAGGCGTGTCACGCACTAAAATACCAACGTGCTCCTGGTTTAGCGCCGCTAAACTTGCTTCTAACGTATTACTGTAACACAGCCAAACGTTAGCGTCCAAATCACACAAACTGAGAACAATCTTGAGGACTTACACTTGTGCAGATAACTGGCGATTATGATTTCGCAAAGAGTCCATCTCCGCTGCATGCGCTTCGCGCGCGCGTATCATTTCGTTATACTCATGATTGTACGAGTCAAGCATGAACGGCGTGATCCGCAGTGACATTGCATCTTGCACAAAGTCGTTGACCCGATATGTAGCTTTTTCTTCTCCCACAGCGGGAACCTACTCTAGTCGTGGTAAAATTGTAGTGGGATTAATAGATGTTGTCGCTGACCTTATAAGTTCGATGATACTAGCGTTGAGGAATGCAACGAGTTCGTCGAACTTGAGAGATAGAAGCTTCCCCTCGTTTTCTGAAGGAGAGACAGTGCAAAGCCAAAAATTGCCTCGATTCCACTCGCAAGGCAATTATCGAATATTCGAAAGACAATATCCAGGGGAAATCTACTGTGCGCATCAAAACAGGACAATTTCGCAAGAAGGCATAGATGTACCGGTAGGAAAAGAGTGTGAGAAACCATTGCGAGCAAAACATACTTGATTTAACACCTTGCCGCAGGAAATGAACGTGCAAAACCGGGAGCAACTCTTCTATCAACCGATCGAACTGCGTGCGAGATCCGTTAATGAATTGGATTACGGCAAGACATGCACCCTTACTTGAAACTGAATGTTGTCCAAGCCTGTCAGGACCCCCAATAAACCAGTCGATAACTTACAAGATGCAATTGTAGCTTGGGCATTTCGGGTAAGAAATGCCCACGCAAGTCATAAGAGTACATCAGTCGGACGAGTAAGCAGAATGCTTCTTCGTCCGGCATCTAGGTAGTCTCATGAATGGCGGATGAACGATAATAGTATATCCACATACATTGAGCAGCAAGACTGCAACTACAAACGGAAGGCCTTGGCAGTAGCCCACTTGTGGATCATATCTTCCTAATCAGGTGAAGTGACTGAACATGGCAGCCTGGGATAACGCACATCGAGTATGCCTTTAGGACGTTGAATAAATTTTCCTGGCCAATTCCGTGTCCGTCCGTGAAGAATTCATGCTGTGGGAATGTTCTAGTTCGCTCAGCGGCGGTTCACGCCGAGTATAAGCAGGTCGCTCACCGGCCAAGGTCACGCATAATTGCTTTTTCATGAGTGCTCGTCTCCTTCAGCAGTTTTAAATAGGTTGCCTCCAGTTCTGGATCTTTCGACGCCGACCTGCCTGGAGATCAGCACATGGCACAAGAAAGGACGGACGTCGACTACATGAGCTGCCACACCATCCCGCGAAGGTTGCTCGGTATTCCCTTTTCGATAGCGCGGGCGAGCTGCTCCGAGTTCTCCGAAGCGAATCCTTGGTAATCTACGTGATTTTAATAAAGGGAAGGACACAACGGATCGAAATGCGCGCGCCTGATACGACCAATCCCCAAAACGCTATGTACGTGTGAGAAAAAGCCTTCTGTACGAGTAAGCCGGAGAAAACTCACCCCAGTCGACATTAGCTATCTCCCCTTCCAAGTCCTTGCTATCCCGTTGCGCACGTTGGAATACCTCCTGCAACTTCTGCTGTCCATCTAAACTCCCTCTCGGCCCAATTGCGACATCGTTGCCGAGTCTTTGTAGTAAGAATGACGCACGTACAACGACACCAGAGACCTCGGAAGGAGCAGGAGCAGGCTCCTCTTCTGCCCAAGGTCTCGGGGCTCCCTCGTCGACGGGCGACTTGATTGCAACTGTGCTGCCGCGAGCTGCCACGGCATTGAGGGAGACGGTGGAGAAGCGCTCATCATCGTCAAGGCGGACCTCGCCGAAGTCGGATTCTGTGACCGAGTCACGCACAAAAGATTGTCTCTGAGGGAGCGTTGTTGTTGTTGGTGAAAGGAGCTCGTCAAGTGGAGAAGTCTGCTGTTCCCCTGGGCTCGTCAAATTGGAAAGGGAGTCGACAGGCGGATGGGATGGTCTTTCAAATTGTAAAGGTGCCACGGTTGAGGGCCCCTCTTTCCCTAGTACTGTATTTGTCGATTCTCGGGATGGCACAATCGAAAGCTCCTCCTCGTGATCCACTTGTCCAAAATCCTGTTTCGAGGACGCCTCATGCCCGAATTTTTGGGCCTTTAAAGGATTCGATAGTGTAAGCGAAGTGGCTCGCTTGTGCGCCGCTTCGAGTAATGAATCGTCTTGTGACTGCTGTTGCGAAGACGAAGGGTCGGCTGCAGCTGCAGAGCCTGGAGGTACTGAATGTGATGAGGATGAGTGTATAATTGTCTCTAGCCTTAGAGTTGGTTCATTCTCCTGAGTTGGTTCATTCCCCTGCCCGGTGATAGAACCTTGAGAGCTGTCAGTGACCTGTGAGACCATGTCGACACGGCGACAAGGTAAGGTGACGAGAGTGAGCAAACGGGGACGAGACGACAAGTTTGTAAACTTGATAATGTGGGGATCATGTGCTTCCGAGTCAAATCAAATAACATCAGCATCTGCTTCCATCATATGTCTATATTATTCCTGTATAATTATCCCAAATAATTTTCGAAGTACATATTACTAGTAGAAATGAAAAATCACGCTTTTATGACGGAGGGTCGCATGTGAATCACATTTTTGAGTGAGACTTGTACAGTTGAACTACAGAGCAGGGACCATAACTCATACTGGGGCGACATAAGCGATGGGACCAGGAAGGGTGGAGAGGTATGGAAACGGCACAGTGAAACACTAGAGAGGATGGGAATCAGCTAAACGCTAAGAAAGAAGGAATTAACGTTACAGCCTGCTCTACATCTGCATTGGTAAATCCGGGGGGGAACACACTGAGGGTGTTTGCAAAGGGAAGGCGTTTCGGCTCAGGAATAACCTCTGAACAATCAACCATGTTGCTGGTATCCTGACCGAGGACAGCGAGCTTGGCCATGGCATCGGCAAATGCTTTGGCCATCCCATCCTGATTGTTGACGAATGACTGCCAGGTGCAAGCAGTGCGCGAGTCTAGTTGCCATAGTATACTTAGCCCTTTTGTGCTGTCAGGCAGGCAAGAACGGCACAAACCCCGGGCAAGAACAGCATCAGACATGAGACGCATCTCGCCTTCGAGTGGCGACTCAGCTTCGCCTGGGTGCCCTCCTGCACCAGGAAAGTGCGTGCCGCGGAGTTGTACCTCGACAAAGAATTGTGTATCAAACAAACCTGGAGTACTGTCGAAAGCTGTGCCGGGAATACTAGGATCTACATGGTCGGAGGCGGCGATCGTGTGTCTGAAGCACAACCAATTAGCTAAAACACTCTTATGTTAGGGAAAGACTAACGAAGCCAAAAGGGCAATAACTTCGTCAGAGTTGAAGCCAGCATCCGCGAAGCGTGCTAAAATGGCGTCGGTACTGTCAAATGGCGCCGAAACTGTTCCGTCTGGGGCGGGAACGGTTGCATTGGGGCGACCGAGGAGAAATTGAAGTCTGGGAGCACCTGGACAGTTGCTTATACCAACCGCGCCAGCAAGCTGAATACTATGGACAACTTTAGAGCACCGCGTGACGTTGTTGATGGTCACTGGAACTCACAAATCACCAGGGGAAATAATGCCGCCCAATTGCGAGAGAAATCGCGATTGTTTCTTGACTATCTCGTCAATCCCCCCATTGGCAGGATATTGTGTTTCAATATCCTCAAATATAATTATTGAACCATCGGCTCCCCCACCCCTAGCTCTAATGATCAGCTTCATGACTGCAAGGCAATAATCGACGAACGCACCCAGATGGGCCCTGGGATAACGAGAACCCGATGGCATCATGAAAAGTAAGACGAACAGACTCGTGAACTTCCTCGCCACACTCGCCCTCAAAAAAATGGTTCTGGAGATTGTCCACTATCGGGAACAAGGCACAACAGGCGGCGTGCGTAGCAATATGGACGCCATCAGGGCAAGTAACCCGACGGGTCAAGGAGGCTATATGTACTCAATCATTTGTAAATAGAGGCAGAAAAGTTAGCGAAGACGCACCGTTAGTTGCACCAATCAAAGTAACCAGGAGAACAAGACTCTTGATGAGCATTTCAGGATCTAATGTCCAGTTAGCAGGGGACGGGGAGGTTCTGAATACGAGTTCGATATAGCCTATTTATACCCCTACGATGATGATTAAGGCCAGCGAGGGAATGGTAACTCCAGAGAGGGGCTATCATAACCACGGAAAATGCAAAGCTAGCGCAGAGGGTTGGCACAGGAGACCATCTTACACTACGTCCTAAGCAAAGACCAAGGAAAGAAGAGGTACTAGACTCCTTTCGCGGTGAGAGCAATGTTCACACCTGTGCAATTATTTTTCCACTTGTTCAACTGCTATGCCTTCTGTGGACGACCGATCTCAACAAAGTTGTACCGAGTAAGACCATTCCAGTAAAAGTCTCAAATCATTCCACTGCAAGAACAGGGGGCCATTAGAATGGACTGAGACTGGAGAGTTATGCTGACAAAACTATTAATTCCTGTGAAATGAAGATAGAATCTCTATCTCTGCTATCTCTGCTGCTGAGATAAGGAGAGGGAGAGGGAGAGGAAGAGGGAAGAGGCCAGCCTCCAGCTTTCGAAGATATTGGCCCGCTCGGGCGCCAAGGCCCGGAACCTCCGCTTTTCGCTCAAATCGGCCCGACGGTGCCCAATCGTCTCTTCTTCTCATTCCATATTCCCTAACTTACTGGGCTTTGGATCTCGCTTCCCCTTATGCCGTCTTTCTTCAAGACTTAGGCTTTTCTCCTCTCGGTTCCTCTTTGCTCATCCTTCTGCCCTTCCATTCTCTGTGGAACACGACTCTACTCCGGACTCACACAGATTCACATCCATATTTGTAAACGCAAGACTAGAAGTGAAGGCGACCTCGGCTGGCAGTTAGCAGGATGGTGTTCTTAATGACGACGTTGAGCGAACGAAAATAAGTTCCGTTTCTCACTCGTGGTCTGCGTTCCCGCTTTCGAATTACATTTCCATCTCCATAATTTAATTACGCGCAATCGTTTTGTCAGTGTTTCTCAGCAAGCCAGAGCATGCTCAAATGGATTATTCAGGATTTCGCCTGTCATGCTCTTTTTGTTCATCCTATGCGTTCCTTTCCTTAGAGTCATTGGCGCCAGTCCCACGTATTTTCCCCTCCATCACAATATATGCCAAACTCCCCTTGGTGCTTTGGGACCGTGTGCGCATTGTGTGCAATTCCAATCACCCGAATGGTACAGGGGTATTGGGAATCTGAGGCCCGCTGGTGCTTAGAGGGGTAGGATCATTCTGGGCTCTCTATTCATCGGGGATTTTGGGCTAGTCGTGGGATTTCCGCCATTTCATTTCCACCCTCACAAGGACTTGTGGCATTTAGGCACACTGGGTACTAACATGGCATTCGGAAATTCGGCGTGGCTTAACGATTTTATCCCCTTCTGTACTTCTCCGAACGTCTGGCATCGAGTTGGTTGTTGTTCCTAATGTTTGTGACCACTCACTCATTCCATCAATAAATGGGTGCAGTTCCCGGGTTGCGGCTCTCCTTCAGAGAAGGGCCTTTAACGATTCATTTGTTGTTGTACAGCTACTCTGTACAAATTTCGGCGGTTTCGTCAATGTACTACTTGTCTGAGTCTGTCTTCAGTTACATGCATTCCATCATCGACCTTGTTCTTCTCTTGCACACCACAATCTATTATTCCCAGGACTAAGCTATGGCTCCCACAAATTCCTCTCAGGAGATTCATCATGTGCTGGGCGGCCAGCAGCCTGCAACCCCCCTCATCTCATCACCTTTCCCCATCACGAAGCATCACATCGCCGCGCTTATGGCCATGTGTCTCTCGCCCATAAACGTCGCTTTCACCCGCGTCAATCTTCAAGCAATCCGCCCGCTGTCATGTCTGCATCTGCATCAACGTCCCCCTCCGCCATATTCCGCGGCTTTTGATTTACACCCGTCCATACACCCGTCGACTGGCACTCCCGCAACCGCCATAGCAGCGATTAACTCGCAATGGTCAGTTCCGTCACAGCCACAAACTGCACGCTCTAGCACCATGGCCATCGCCTCGGCGCTTATCGTAGTTTCTGTTTTCTTGGGGCTGATGGCATGCATAGCGGTGGGTCGCTTTGCCTACCGGAGACGCTCCTTACTACGTAGGCGGGTGAGGCGGACATGCCGGGTGGAAGATGATTTGGGATTTGTATTTGTCGAGTATGACGACCCGACGTCAGCCACACCGTCCAGAAATGCGAGGAGGGAGAGGTCGTCATTTGAGACCGGCACGCGGGAGGCCGATAGTGATGAGGCGCCTGCAAAGGTGGTCGTCCCTGACCCGTTGACAGAATCAAAACCAATGCCAAGCATTCCTCCGCTCGGGCTGCAAGCGTCCCTTGACAGTAGCCATTGTGAGCCCACCTTCACTCTCACGAGGCAGGAAGTAGTTTGGGCAGCGAGGTGAATACTATCGTCGACACTGATGAGCAGGATCTTAGTGACGTACCCCCGGAGAGGACATCAAACCCTGCAGCATCAAGGTTAAAGCCACATACGAGGTGACGGAGATGTCAAATGCGCTTGGTTTGATCACGGATTGTAAAGATTATCTTAAACCAAGTACCCTCGCATCACCTGAATTCGCCGCCACGCTCGCGCTACGTGCAGGGGCAGAAATATTGGGCGTGCGGGCGCGCCCAAGCACAGTTGAGTACAACCCCTCGACTGAAAGCGAGGCGGATAACTCCCTAGAAGACACAGAGTCCTCCATTGCAGATTCGCTCATCTCGGACTCGGCAGCATGCGTACTTTCTACAGAAAGCAGTGGCTCTGAGGACTACGAGCTTCGTAGGGCGGAGACCCGCAGTATGGATTTCAAACGCGGTATTGTGGTGCCACTCGGGACGCTACCCGACATGGATAACGATGGAGACAAGAAACCACCTCCTCTAGATTTTTACGCACTTCCCCGCGTAGTGATTTCTGCGAGCCCGTCGGTCGCTTCCGAAGTGTTCGCATCGCGCTCGAATCGTGCGTCAGGAATGAGCGAAGCAACAATAGACCTTGGTGATTTCCCCCGGCCACCTGTTATCGGCGAAACGTTGGACAGCAGCATATCGACTTCTCTAATCTCTGAGATCGAAATGTCATTGGGTCCAGTCATCCGAGGGAAATTGGAGATGACGATGACAGGAAAACAGGAAACTGAACAGGCAAGCTAAGGTTAGGGCTAAAGGCTTAGTAACTTCGGCACATCGGCAACAACCGAGAGCTCTTATTGTGTTTTTGTGTTATTGTTTCTGCCACTGCCACTGCCACTGCCACTGCCACTCAGGCCAAGTGTTCCACGAAGACAAATGTAGTCTGATACCGCTACCTCTGCTTTCTGATGACCAACAGTAGTGTATCAACTTGAGAGGAAGAATGACTTGGCTGACAGATTTTCATACATTGATCTTCCAATCCCACCCCGTCCTAGCGACTATATGCGTTCTCATTATCCTCTACAGTATTCATGTGTGGCTCTACCCCGATCCCATAATGAAGTTACCGGTTCCTCGAGGAGGGCGCATATTTGGCGGCCACGTATTGGATGTCATTGAGTTGGTATTTCTGCTACATCCTAAAGGACTTGTGATCCTGATAAAGCTTACAGTCCCGGTCGTTCTCCCATCCTTCACGAGAAATATGTCCGTGAGATGGGTAGAAATGTACGTTTAAGAGGACTTCATCCGGTGCGTTATATTTCGGACAGTTTGGATGAAAGAATGAACCATATCCCAGTGGGAACAGCGGCTACTCCCGCTTGACCCCGTTACTATAGCTCACGTCTTGAAGAACTCGACGATCTACGAGAAACCCTCTCAATCTCGAAGAATAATTGAAGGGCTCATCGGCTGTGGCATGCTTGCTGCTGAGGGTAGCGTACACAAACGCCAACGCCGTGTCGCGACTCCAGCATTTTCGATTAAAAATATGCGCGCTCTCGTCCCACTTGTTTTTAATAAGGGAGAGGAACTAAAAGAGAGGTGGATGGGCCTCATCCAGAAATCAGTCAGTAATTCAGAGAAAAATTCGAGGAGTATACGTCTGGACGTCTGTCACTGGGTGAGTCGCGCAACATTCGATGTTATCGGGCTGGCTGGTGCGCTTTGTTGCTACTTGTGTTGTCCACCAGCTTACAACGCCGCTTGTATCGTGCACAGGATTTGATTACCACTTTAATGCTATCCAGAACGACGACAATGAGTTGTTTAAGGCGTATAAGGACATGTTTGAGATAGCAGTTTCCCAGTCTCGAAGCCTTCGAAAGGCACTCACAATGTACGCGCCGATATACGAACGTTTATTTGTAGGGCTTCTTTCCTGATCAGCCTTCCACCACACTGATATTTCGCCAGCCGGGTGAGGCGGCACTTGCAGTGCGTAAGGGTCAGAAGACGATTGGTCGTGTAGCGAGGCAGCTTATTCAAGAAAAGAAGAAAAAAATCCAGGAAGGTGAAGACAATGGGAATGCATACGAGGGCAAGGATTTACTGTCACTCCTCCGTACGCTCTTCAAGACTGCCTACTTGTACTCGTTTTGATTGTCAACAGTTAAATCTAATGCGGCAACTGACCTCCCGCCCGAACAGCGTATATCAGATGAAGACATCCTTCATAACATCAATACTTTCATGTTTGCCGGCTCCGATACAACGTCATTGGGGGTCACCTGGACGCTGCTCCTTCTTGCAAAACATCCTACTATTCAAGATCGGCTGCGAGCGGAGCTACGCAGTGTAGCTCGGCCAGATAACCTTGGCGATGAGGCAGTTATAGCACACTATAAAGTCCTTGCTTCATTACCGCTACTCGACAAGGTCTGTCGCGAGTCACTTCGCATCGTGCCGCCGGTACATTCGTCACTCCGCGTTGCAACACAAGATGATGTACTGCCGGTTTCAAAAGGTGGAGAAGGCATCCACATTCGGAAGGGCACGCTTGTGCACATACCCGTAGAGGCAATGAACCTGGATCGAGAGATATGGGGAGAAAATGGATGGGCGTTTGTGTGAGTAGGACTAACTAGTCCCTGGAAAACGCCCATTGATCATATGTTACTGTGCAGGCCAGATCGTTGGGACAATCTTCCTGAGGCTGTTACATCCCTACCAGGTCTCTATGCTAATACGCTGACATTCTCTGCTGGCCCTCGTGTACGATTTCCTGTTCTGCTGTCACATAAAACGTGTGAGTTCTCTGATGAATGCATCGCACAGTCATGCATCGGTCAGCGTTTTTCGCTCATTGAAATGAAGACATTTCTCTACATCCTAATCTCAAACTTTGTTTTCTCTGAGACGGACGAGAAGGTCGTCAAGGCTAACGTGTAAGTTCTCTATTGTTGTTGACCGATGTACACTGAAGGTCCGTGATAGGGTGCTCACAAGACCTTATCTATCCCAAAAGTTTAAGGAGGGGAGTCAATGTCCAATGATTGTAACCATGCTATAAGGAAATAAATAAATATAATATATATATAATACTTATCATCGCATCGCGCTAAACTCGATTTGACCATCTCACGAGCGTGAATGAATTGAATCTGATCCGCCCGCCCTTGTCGGGGAGGCGTAGTTTCTAATCTATATCTATTATCTATATGCTGAACGGCGCACTCTCATCCTGTCAATTTAAATTTAAATTTGTCCAGGAGGTTCAGGTTCAAATTCAGGTTCAGGGTTCAGGTTCAGGTTCAGGTTCAGTTTCAGTTCAGGCTTAAGTGAGAGTGAGAGTGAGACTTGCAAATTGTGAAAAAGCTCGCCTCGGCGGAATTATACTGTTTGTCAGCCTTGACCCTTGACAACCAAAAGGCAGTGCCCTCACGACCAGTGCATTCTATCGATCGATCCGTAAATCCATGACTGGGAAGAAGGGAGAATGGGGGAGGGCTTGGGTTCTGCTGCGCTGCGAACATCTAGAATGAGAATGTATTTAACACAAGTAACTCTCGCAGAGGTATACATGTGTCGCAATGTAACGATATACTAAAAAGAGAGTCAATCCTAGTGCATTAGTGTATACATGTGTGTGGCGTACACCACTTATGTCTTCCTTTTGAATATCAGACCCTTTCTTTGCGGCTTTACCTCATGCCCAACGACGCTTATAAATGACGAATTCAAGTTAGGTTCTGACTTGACAGCAGCACGCAGATAACCTGCAGCGCCGTCAGACCGTGGCGACATCTTCTGCTTTTTCGACCAAGCGTGGCGGCGAAACGAGAGTGCACTGAAACCCAACGGTGAAGTGGCCATGACGGAATATGACCCTGGTGTTGCCCTTCCCGCATGCTTTGGTTTATTGGACGCCTGGAACCTGGTCGAATCAACACCAAAAGTTCTCGCATCATCAGCTGGTTTCCTAACGACGGAGCTCCCTTCCCCACTGCCTTCCGTTTCTATTCCCACTGCCACTGCCTCACCGGCCGTGGGTGCCGTTAGGTTAGCATACCCTCGCTGCGCCGCATATGGGGTATTTTTCGCCTTGTCTCGAGTGCGAGTGGCCGGGTCTGGTGCAGGCCGCGGTGCTTCGAAAGCGCCATTATCAGTGATTGAGAGCCCTACGCCTCGAGCGACGAAGGAAGGCCGGTATTGAGGGGGCGGGCGAGCGTAAGTCGAGAGATGACCCAGGCTGGCGCGCACGAGCTAGTATAACCGGTTCGCGCAAAGAAGACGGATTGTTTTTGCTAGGACTGGGGATAATATGAAGACGTGGCTTAGGCAGTCGAGTACTTGCTTTAGGCGAATACACTTTGCTCCAGGAATGACCGCTGGGTGAAATAGGAGAGGTATTTCCTGTCTTAGCGGATGAAAGCAGGCGGTCTTCTGTGCAGTGTCTACTGGGGGAATCCCGCGGCAGAGACACAAGGCGGCCCGCGCCTTGGGGTGAAGGCATGTAATCATGCTCAGAGTAAAGTGGGGAATAGGGAACGTCCGGATGACGGTATGCCCTATCGTTCAGTGTCCTGTATCGACCCTCACCATGGAAAGATGAGGCTGACGGGGTAGAAGAGGACACGGAGGACGATCGGCGCGGCTGGTGGCGAGTGGGAGAGGCAGGTTTGGTAACATTCTGTGGATATATTGCTCGCTGTCGCTGGAAAACGGAGCCAACTCCCGGAGAAGACTCATGCGAACAGCTAGAATCAACAGCTATACGCAGCTCTCGTTTGCGATTTCGGTTGTCACCAGGTCGCATGTCCTGCATTCGCTTGTTGCAGGTCAAGTCCTCACGCCACAAGTCGTGGGATTCCACCGTTCCCTGACTACATGTCGGTTCCTCACGTTCAACTAATGGGCCAGTTTTGACATCACATTGACGCTGGTAACTCCCTGTCGCCTTCCCTCCTGCGCTCAGAACTGCACGGACTGGCGCTACTTGGTGATGTGCATGATGGACACAAGGATCACTACACTGGGAGCCACGGTGCATGGCCAACGGCTGTGAAAGGCTTCGGTCAACAGAGGGCGGGTGCACGTATTGAGGGCGTCCAGCAACAAGTTCGGCTGCGCTTTTTACCCTACGCGGGCCCAGACGGGCTAATGGAAGTAGTCGCGTGGGCACAGGATCCACCCGGTTGCCCTCGACTCGCTTTAATTTGCAGTCCCCGGAAGAGTTGACCGTCACACCTTCACGGACAGATGTAACACCCTCATCACGTGTCGGAAGACGCGATGTGGTTTCCCCCCGGGAGTGCACCTTGGGGGTTATTTGCTGTGGTAGGTCGGGACTAAGGTCGAGGAAGTCAGGAAGATGATTCTGCATCTCAAAACAGGTGTTTTCTGTGGGCGCCGGACCTATACGGCTGTATGGCAGGGCTAATACAGGTGAAGATGGGCTGTCATATAAATCGAGGGAAGTGTCGCCATTTGCAAGCAAAGGAACATTGGAAGGGTCCAGCTCTCCCTCCGCACGAATGATATTGAGCGGATGCAAAATGTCCTCTTTCATAGACCTACTTTTAAGATACTCCACATCCCTGGACATAGAAGTCGGGTCAGGAGGAGATTGATTGCATGTGGGGTGACGAGGGCTGGCACGGCCCCTAATACTGCCATGCTCATGAGAACCTGAATGACGCTCGCGTCCAGACTGGATAGGGCCCCCATATTCTGAGAAGTCGCTAGCTGAATCATCGAGTAAGTTGTGTGCATCTATGAGAACATCCTCGGCACGTTGGGCGAGAAACTTTCGGAACGCCAAGAGTTCGTCGGAAGACATAAACGGACTGCCACGTGGTCGTCGGGGATCTGACGAGCGTGAATTAAAACCAGACAGAGGACGAGAATGTGAGTTCTCCTCAGAATCGGGAGAGGCTGTGGCTTGATGCGCGAACCGGCGCGCTAACCGCTCATTAGCGGAAAAATATCCATCCGAAGGAGGGTACGGTGGGAGTGAAGCTTCCGAGGATGGAAGGGTCTGATTAGACTGGAGTAGAGAGTGTTGAGATCGCAAGGAAGTTAGGCGATCGGAAAGTTCGCTTGCTCTTCGACGGAGAAACGGGGGACCGCGAAGCACAGAACGCAGAGAGTCTGCTGTAGACGAGGATGCGGAGCTTGGTATGCGACGCAAGCCGCCAGAGGTCGTCAATAGACCGTAACGATCACCCGAAAGCGAGGGCGCAGATCTGAAGCTACGGCTGCGGAGGTGACCAACGGGTAGTGTCTGCATTGAGGGTGTGAGAGGAGATGACTCGCTAATTTCGACGATTAAACCCTGCAGACATCGAGAAAGAAGCATTACTATTCACCTACTGCTGTTGCTGAGACTTGGGGTAATAGGAGAGAGGTATGGTAGACTCTCGTCTTGTGGACGCGGGGGACACGCGATTTTGAACGTGTGAACATTGGTATTGGGGTCAAAGTGCTCCATGATCAACCCCGGGTGTCTGTAGTTGGAATAAGGTGCAACACACGTTATGTTGGGTCTCAATGCGCCCAGCCCAGATGAAGAAGCGCTCACGTGCGTAAGATCTGGGAGGCGTAAAGAAACGCGCTAGTGGCATTATTCTCTTCCTCAGATGGTACCCCAAGCCCCCTCCCTACTGGGGTGGTGTCAACCACCAGACAGGAGGCGCTGGGCATATCGTGGCTGAGGATGTGATCCTTATCCTCATGAATAACTGATGGAAACCTTGCAATATGAAGCGAGCTATTGTCAGGGACGTGAGGAAAATCAAGGAGCTTCGAAAGTAAATCCTCTGGGATGGAGCCGCCAGATCTGTGTGAAAGATATGTGGCATCAGACAAGGGTGCGACGACATTTGTTGCTAAGACAACTTACAGCCGCGAATGTTGCGACGTAACGTCCTCAAGACCTGGGATGCCTGGGGTGCTGTTCTCAAGATATGACATTGAACAGCAACAAGAAGGATGTTGTGATGGCACAGACGCGCTCAGGCTAAGTATTAGAACTCCCCGTAAGCTTCGCTACTGCGGAACCGAAAGCCACTACAGGAAAAAAAGAAGGTAAGACAAGAGAATAGGTATATTAAGCAGATAGTTACCAGATCAACGATTAGACGCGGGATAGTATTATAAGCTATCCCAAGGTCAACTTGAAAGACAGATGAGAGAGAGAAGTGGTCGAGGGGGGAGCCTGCTTTTCTTACCTCTCCTACTACAAGAAGAGCTCTTTTAGAGCTAGAAGGTGCTGCTCATACTCAAATGATTAAAAGCCGCTGAAGACCGCTATTCCGCACTAAGATCAAAAAAAAATTCGATGTTGTTGCTGTTGTTGTTCATCACGCGCCTTTGGCTTTCAAGTCCCGCGAGACCATTCATTTCATCGTTTCATGATCATGCTGAGTGGGAGTGGTCACGAGAAAAAAAAAACTCTCTAGGGCTTCACTCAGTTTGTGCCCTTTTCTACTTCATATGATGGGCCAAAGAAGAATAATCCGTTCAGTCACTACCAATCAAACCAGGTCGGTAAGACCTTTCCAAGCTCAGACCTGTAGATGCCGCCACGGTTAATCAATTCTATACTACTACGACACAAAATGTCAGCAACTCAAAGAGAATAACCGACGGCTCCTGTATGGGATCCACGCACACTCCACTAGGCGAGCGAGCCCTACGGGGATTCACTTTTAAGCGCGTTGACACGGGAAATAAGCTCGAAGGCTCACCATAGGGTCCCAGGGAGGTAGCACGGTCTTCTCGCTGCTCTCAAACACCCTCACAAGCTCTTTGGGTGCCAAGCTCTTTGGCACCACCACCTGGTATACAAATCTGAAGGGGCACGAATTGGTGTTGGATAAAGTAGAATGGGTCAAGAGTAAGCTCACTCATCGAACCAGCGATCGGTCATCACAAAGAAGCCCTTCTCTCCCCTGCTCTCTCCCCATGAATTCTCCACTTTATAACGCAGCGGTTTTCCGTTTTGATGGTCGAGATGCACGCCAGAGATAACCATCGCGTGAGTCATCGCGGACTCGTTGGTTCGTAAGCGGTCTGCTTTTGAAAGCGAAAGCGAAATGTCAAAGGCATTCTAGAAAGCGAGTTAGGATCGCCATACGTAAGGCGACTGGAACAAGGCGGAGGCTCGCCTCGTACTCAAACAACTCCGTATCCATGATGCCAGAACTACTTTCTGAGAATTGGCCAACGTCGCAGCCGAAGAAGACCGGCTGGCCGGCTTTGAGCGTCTAATACAAAAGATTACACTTCCAGCAACAATAGCAAACGCAACAGAAGCAGACTTTCCTTTATGACGGCGTTCTTCATATTCTCTATTTCCGTGTTGACGTCTAGTTATTTGTCAGCCCTGGATGGGAATTGATGATACAACATTCTAACGAACACAAGACAGGTCTTCCACCCCAGACATTGCCAAGTTTGTCAACTGTATAAAGCTTCGAGTATGAGTTGCGAGGGTCATTAATTAGAGAGAAAGAATCGGAGACGGGGTATTACTTGTTTGAGAATGCCTATATAGATGGAGAATCAATGTAACCACGCCATAATCTGACCCCATTTGTGACAAACTTGTCATTTGGCTGAGGAGGTACGCCAAGGGTCGCACTCATCACTCTATAAACTTCACCAAGGAGCTCTTCCTTCCTAGATCGAAGCGCGGCGATGATATCAACATCAGAGACTTTACCTGCGCCACGGAGAGAGGAAGAGAGCTCGCGTAAGACGAGAGCATGCTCGCGGAGCTTGGTCTTGAGGAGACCGTTCAAAGGCCCAGATAGGGACGAGTGAGTGGACTCGGGGAAAACAGATAGAGGAATGACGCCATAGTTCTACCAAAGAGCCTCCATCAGTGCAATCTTGTAATACAACTTGGTACCGTTACCTCGAGCAAGTTGACGATTATATCCCACTGACCACCATCGCTTATAATGTCACTTGCAAGGTGACCAATAAGACGATCGTCGAGCGGCCGGCCGGCCTCCTGAATTGACAGTTCGAGGTAAAGTTAGCCTTGTTGAGCCTGTCCCAGAAAAATAAGTAGGACTGGATGTGGATGCATTCTTAGTATTACTATGGAGGCCACGGATGTAGGGCAGTACATGCCTGAGACAGCTGGAACTCTTTCAGGTTGAACTTCTTCATGATCTCATACCGGAGCACGTTTGTTGTTGCGAAGAGCCAGCAGCGGCCACTACTCTTTTGGTTGGTTATCGGGCCCGTCTTGAAGTCGAGCTCAGTGTTGAAAACATGCACGTTCGTAACAAGCACATCTCTGAAGTTCGAGTGGGAAAGGATCGCACGCGCGAGCTGCGTCTTCGCAGAAGCTTCAGCTGCTGCCTCCTAGTTGAAAATGTTGTTCAAAGAGAGAGACCCATCAGCCGAAATAGGAGTACAGGTAGGGAATGTGAAAGGCGTTTCCTGCTTTTCCTCGACGCTCTCTATCTCTACCTTGACACATTGAACTAGTTTGGAAGGTGTAGAACACATGGGGAGTAGGCAAGAGTAGAGATGTTGAGGCCAAGCGTTGAGGCTAATCCGAGACGGAACCATATTCGGTCGGTAACTGGTACCCTCCTCTCTCTGATTCATTCATTTATTCATGATTAAACTAGTCTCTCATCTCTCAGTTTTGACCTCGGGCTAGGTGGTTTAATCATCCAAACATTTCACCAGCTCCGCGTTGCGCTCATTAAAGCACCCCATATACACTTGTGCTCTTTGGGACACCACAGCGAGTGGCTTGTGCCCTTTTCTTGCGTTGGCGAACGGCAACCTAATTCCCTTCTTCTTTGTTTGTGTCTCTCAAACTTAAAATGGCGCTGAAATGGAAGAGGCACAGGACAGGGGATCGTTCGTCATCTTTGGCAATGCCGGGCTTACCTTCCGTTCCAATGGCAGCATTGATGGCTTGTTGCCTTTTGAACGCCGGTGATTGCAAAGCCTCCTAGAGGACACATTTTCATTTTCTGTTTGGCTATCCTTGAATACCGTGCAGGCAATATTACAAGCATTATCGTCCGTTTCAAGGGCGTCTGCTTTGTTCTAGTTGAGGTTGTTGCTTCACCGGCATCGTACCTGAAACATCGTATTTTCTACCCAGGCACATGTTTGCTATCGTAGACCGACCCGGGAACATCGTTTGACTCTACACCAGGATTTTTGATACCCAAATTTTCATCGAAATGCTCGCATTGCTTTCTTCTGACGGGTGGCCGTCAGCCATGAAGGCCTCATTCAAAGTTGAGATGGGCGATTCTGTCCTCGGTCCTGACTACTCTGACGTCATCACCCGTCCCCGGGCCCGTAATTGGCAGCTTGCGTCTTCCTGCTGAGGCGCCAATCTTTGTTCTTTGTTCCGTTGATTCCGTGTCCGTGTGTCCGTGAGGAAAAGCTAATAAGCTGACCAATGAAATGGTCAGTGAAACCCGAAATCTTGCATTCCCTACTCTCACCCGGATCTGGGTCCCGTCACCAGCGTCGCTCCCATTAAAGTTAAAGCTAAACCCAACATCTAGCATGTTATTTCCAATCCACACTCCTAAATCTTCACAAGTAAACCTCCCATGGTGTGCGTTTGGTAATCGTAAACTGCAGGTATGCGCGTAGTTACCAAAAGTTTTTAAGCACGCTGGAAGTTGTTGTGATGATGATGATGACTGGGCGCTTTTCCAGTCGGCCAGAAAGATTTACCTTATTTGGGTTGGGATAATCATTCGGCCCCGCATCACCCTCACGCCGTTCTAACAGCCCCTCACTTCCCTCACTTATTCTCACTGACAGCTACTTACGTGGCATATAGTTCCTGACTCGTCATACACGGCACCTCCGCAGCTAACAAGACAGCGGCGACATTCATAACAATTTCGAATTCTACACCCGATCAAATTACCTATTCTCTCCTTCAAACCTATCGTAGTGAGGGCGCGCTGTAAACACCTTTGACCGCTGTATGTCCCCATGACATTTATTCTGGCACTATACTAATCCGGCGTCGGCGTCGATTCTACGGAATATGGGATTATAGCACCCTTTCCCACCTGGATCACGCGATCAGTGCGCCATGTGATGTCCTTGTCTTGGAAGCTACGCTGCCACTTGGCCCGGTTCATCCGGTGCTACGTCCTCTCTTCGGGCCGGTGGAGCCTCATGGCGTCGCTACCTGTCTGCAAGATGGCCGGTAGGACATTCTTGACTCAGTACTCATTGAGCGTCCCCCCCGTCCAATTACCAGGTGCGAATTGGTGCGTGTGGCAACTCCAACTCTTGGCATATCCATTCATCAAAAGCAACTCGTGAGTTCCATCCTGACTCCGGCTCCTGAATTTAAATCATCCTGGCCAGTGTTTGATGTGACGCGCCGACTCCCATGAGCAACAAACGGTGCCGCATTAAAGCTTGACTATGTCCGACGTGATCGATTGTTCCCTGGTCAGTTACCGATGTATGAACCATTAAAACACCCTCAGGCGCCAGACGCCTGGTCAACCACTGCTCGATCACCTCTATCAAATCTGCAGTGCCGAATGCTAGGACCATTTCTCGATATAAATCCCAGGGAGTTTTTGCGGAATACGGAAAATAAATGGGAACTTGATGGGGGCTTCAGGGGAGACAGAGCTCATTCAGAATCAACAGTTCCACCGCAGCCGGAACTGAATTTCGCTGTATTTGTTTTGACCTGTGGCTCCTTGACAGGAGCATGAGATCGGACTGGGTGCAAGGAATCCTGAGCCCAAACTGAGATTGTGAAAAAAACGTTGTCCCACGCGCCATAACATGAAAGACGAAGAGGTCGTTTCAAAGGTCCGTCCTTGTACTGGTTACCGGTGTTTTGGATTTGTGTGAGTATGAGACATAGTAATCTTTGACAGCTGACGCCAGGACCTTAATCTTGATACCCGAATGCCCAAGTACAGTTTACTGAAAGAGACTGGCAGCGACGGGACCGAATGAATGGTAGCGAAAGGCACCGCAAGCAGTTTCCCACGCATTTATTCTTTCATTCTCATTCTCACATGACGTTTCACATCCAGTTGGTCTTGTCACTCTCGAGGCTATGAATCAAACACTGTTTTAAGGTGCACAGCAGCTATTTAATACATGGATACGTTCAGTGGGCGCTGACCCCTCGGCTGAGCTCGAATGTTTAACATCAGGACAATGAGCGCCAGGGAGTCTGCTGTCGTTGCCAACCTCATAGCTATACGGCCTCCCCCTACCGCTGAATTGAATTGTATGCCTATGATAGCTCCGAAGTAATCAGCGCCCGATTTTCCATGGTATTGTCGCTTGTCTTTCACAAAAGAAGGTATGCTGGCGTGGACATCAACGGTCTGGTTTATGCGTTTCAATACAACCCTCTCAACTTCACAAGGTCAATTTACCCTTTTGTGCTAAGAGAGCACACCTGCAGTCCTGTCCTCAACGAGCTGGTATTAGATTGTCATCTTAGAGGCTGTCCATTACCGCACTATGGGAGTCATTGGTGTATATTCGGGTTTCTTCACCTAGTAGGCTCCGCGGCCTCAGTTTCAGCATAAAAGCCCGCCTTCGTATGTCTGTACTCTGCAGGACTCCCAGTTCTACTTCCAAGGAATTTCTATACTCTCTCCATGTTGCAGACAATGTCCTTCAAATCGCTTGTCACTTTCCTCGCTCTCACTACCACTGCGAGTGGTTCGTGCAATTTCCTTGCGTCAACGAACGACACCAGAGTTAACAATCATCTTTGCAGCTGCACTCATCCGCCGTGTCACTTGCCCAGATGGGAACATCGTCGAAAACGGAGCGTGCTGCGCTCTCTTCCCAGTTCTCACTGACATTCAAGCCAATCTCTTCAAAGGTGGCGTGTGCGGCGAGGATGCTCACTCAGCTCTGCGGATCGCCTTCCACGATGCTATCGGATTCTCCTTGACTAAGAACGTGTATGTTCCGTTCCTCGTTCCGTTGGAATCATTGAAACCGACACTTAATATATTTGGAAACTAGCGGAGGAGGCGCAGACGGATCGATCGTCGTCTTTGGCAGTACTGAACTTGCCTTCCATGCCAATGGGGGCATCGATGACATTGTTGCAGCCCAAAAACCATTCATTGCGGCGCACAACCTTTCAGCCGGAGACTTGTAAGTAATTCTTACAATGCAGGGACTTCTACCCCTCATTGGGAATCAAATTTCTCCAGCATACAATTCGCCTCTGCTGTCGGGGTGTCCAACTGCATTGGTGCTCCAAGGCTCGATTTCTTCCTTGGCCGCCCCCCGCCCCTCGGCCCTGCAGCAGATTTAACTGTTCCTGAACCATTTGGTAGGTAGATCTAGAATGACAAGATATCGATCCTCATCACCCCACAGATAGTGTCACAAGCATCCTAGCTCGCTTTAAGGATGCTGGCTTTGAGCCGGTCGAGGCTGTTGCTTTGCTTGCATCGTAAGCAGTACTTGCATCCTCGAACCATGGAAGATAATCATTGTCACCTGATAGACACTCGATCGCTGCTGCCGACCAGATTGACCCCACTATTCCAGGAACACCGTTTGATTCCACACCTGGCACCTTTGATACACAATTCTTCATCGAGACACTTCTTAAGGGTACAGCATTCCCTGGGTTAGTTCACTTCCAAATGCGTGCTGCTTTCTTCTCACTCGACAACATAGTACTGGCCGGAATCCGGGGGAGGTCATGTCACCCCTTCAAGGTGAAATGCGTCTTCTATCCGACTTTTCTCTTGCCAGAGGTTGGTTTTTATTTTTGAGTATATGTTTCTCGATACAGACTCATCGCTGTCGATAACAGATCCCCGCACTGCTTGTTTCTGGCAGGCTGCCGTTAACCACGAAGATGCTGTGAGAGCCGCGTTTAAATTTGAGATGGCGAAGCTCTCTCTCCTTGGCCAGAACAAGAGAAATTTGATCGACTGTTCTGATGTCATCCCCATTCCCAAGCCTTTCACTGGGACCGCCCACCTGCCAGCTGGGGCTTCACTCAGCGATGTCGAAGTATCGGTACGGGCCCTTTTTTTTGCGCCGTAAGAAAACATTTACTGACTAATGGAATAATCAGTGCAAGTTATTCCCATTCCCGACGCTCACAGCGGACCCTGGCCCTGCTACTAGTGTTGCTCCTGTGTAAGCAAAGCTTGACTTGTGCCAAGATGAGATCTAATTGATTTATCATTCCCATTGCTAGACCTGGGGCACATTAAATGTACGGTGGTAAATCAACTTTTCGCGCAAATTGCGAGGGCTGGTATATGTATACGTACAGTAGTACAATATTTATAATTGTGTAAAGAGAGTAAAGGGATAATAGCAATAGCTGAGTTGGTACGCGGCCCGGTACCCGTAGTGAATCCGAAGTTAGGCTAGGCTAGGGAGGTCCAGGAGGTTCCTCATCTCCTCATCTCAGCTTTTAACTTGAAACTTCATATTTCGTGATTTCAAGTTATTATCATGAACTCGCTTCTCCGGACTAGCAAATGTCGACGCGGTCCACAATTGCCGTACCTCGTCCAAAAAGGCACCATCACTACCAACAGCGGCACCAACCCATATCCATACCCTTCCCACGCAAATCCCACACCCCATCAAATCTTTCATCTTCCGCCAACCGCATCTCAGAAGGAAGTCAAGGCGCGCTGTGTGCATCCTATCGACTACATGACCCCCAGACGTTGACCGGGTCTCTGATGCCACAGATTATGAACTTGTAAGGATATACCATCCTGACTCACCCGTCGCTCGTGTGTATCCTCCCGAAATCTCGGATGCGCGGTTCCACGCTATCAGTGCATCATACGATGTCCTGCGCCTGCGCGGACGTCGTGCTACTCTTGACCCCGATTCACCCAATGTCACGTCACGTCCTCGGGTCGATTTTCATGCACTCTGGAGGGCTAAGCGACCCCACCACCGGGATCCAATAGGTCCTGCGGACGACAGTTGGAAAGATGGAATTATTCTTGGCTCGTTAGTCATGGTACGTAGCTTCCACTTGACTTGGAAGTGTGGATACGGGAAGACTAAACGCGTGCCCAGGCCATCGGAGTGCTTGTGTATCAAATAGCTGCTTCACGCCGGAGAGCTGTGAAGCGTTCAGAGCCAGAAGGGGATGCCCTCCTGAGTGCATCTGAACAAAGTTGTGACGTGCATCTCTTGACTGCCCCAGATTCTTGTCCGCAAAAGAATAGACCTTCATCGATTTGCTAACGCCTAATCCTACATCCTACAATCCACACATCCACATGTTGTTCCCGTCCTCCACGCTTCTGATGGCTGAGACTTGTTTTCCCACAATGAACTGCTAAGATTGGTATACTCGTCCATTCAACCGACGCAAGGCATTGACAAGCTTCCATAACGGACTTGAGCTGGTAATATAGATAGCCGAAAGCTCGTTTAGAAGTCTATGCGCACTCATTTGATCATTTTCAATTTCGTTTGGGCAAACATTCTGTCTGTCTACACATTTACAAATATGGAAACCCGCCCCCACCATTCCCGAAAAGTTGAATTTCTTTAAGATGCCCCAGATCTAGCAATGGGAATGATAAATCAATTAGATCTCATCTTGGCACAAGTCAAGCTTTGCTTACACAGGAGCAACACTAGTAGCAGGGCCAGGGTCCGCTGTGAGCGTCGGGAATGGGAATAGGTTGCACTGATTATTCTATTAGTCAGTAAATGTTTTCTTACGGCGCAAAAAAAAAGGGCCCGTACCGATACTTCGACATCGCTGAGTGAAGCCCCAGCTGGCAGGTGGGCAGTCCCAGTGAAAGGCTTGGGAACAGGGATGACATCAGAACAGTCGATCAGTTTGGAGGTGTCCTGGCCAAGAACAGAGAGCTTCGCCATCTCAAATTTAAACGCGAATTTCACGGCATCTTCGTTGCCAACGGCAGCCTGCCAGAAACAAGCAGTGCGGGAATCTGTTATCGACAGCGATGAGTCTGTATCGAGAAACATATACTCAAAAATAAAAACCAACCTCTGGCAAGAGAAAAGTCGGATAGAAGACGCATTTCACCTTGAAGGGGTGACATGACCTCCCCCGGATTCCGGCCAGTACTATGTTGTCGAGTGAGAAGAAAGCAGCACGCATTTGGAAGTGAACTAACCCAGGGAATGCTGTACCCTTAAGAAGTGTCTCGATGAAGAATTGTGTATCAAAGGTGCCAGGTGTGGAATCAAACGGTGTTCCTGGAATAGTGGGGTCAACCTGGTCGGCAGCAGCGATCGAGTGTCTATCAGGTGACAATGATTATCTTCCATGGTTCGAGGATGCAAGTACTGCTTACGATGAAAGCAAAGCAACAGCCTCGATCGGCTCAAAGCCAGCATCCTTAAAGCGAGCTAGGATGCTTGTGACACTATCTGTGGGGTGATGAGGATCGATATCTTGTCATTCTAGATCTACCTACCAAATGGTTCAGGAACAGTTAAATCCGCTGCAGGGGCGAGGGGCGGGGGGCGGCCAAGGAAGAAATCGAGCCTTGGAGCACCAATGCAGTTGGACACACCGACAGCAGAGGCGAATTGTATGCTGAGAAATTTGATTCCCAATGAGGGGTAGAAGTCCCTGCATTGTAAGAATTACTTACAAGTCTCCGGCTGAAAGGTTGTGCGCCGCAATGAATGGTTTCTGGTTTGCAACAATGTCATCGATGCCCCCATTGGCATGGAAGGCAAGTTCAGTATCGCCAAAGACGACGATCGATCCGTCTGCGCCTCCTCCGCTAGTTTCCAAATATAATAAGTGTCGGTTTCAATGATTCCAACGGAACGAGGAACGGAACATACACGTTCTTAGTCAAGGAGAATCCGATAGCATCGTGGAAGGCGATCCGCAGAGCTGAGTGAGCATCCTCGCCGCATATGCCACCTTTGAAGAGATTGGCTTGAATGTCAGTGAGAACTGGGAAGAGAGCGCAGCACGCTCCATTTGTGACGACGTTCCCATCGGGGCAAGTGACACGGCGGATGAGTGCAGCTGCAAAGATGATTGTTAACTCTGGTGTCGTTCGTTGATGCAAGGAAATTGCACGAACCACTCGCAGTGGTAGTGAGAGCGAGGAAAGTGACAAGCGATTTGAAGGACATTGTCTGCAACCTGGAGAAAGTATAGAAATTCCTTGGAAGTAGAACTGGGAGTCCTGCAGAGCACAGACACACGAAGGGGGAGGGCTTTTATATTTCAACGAGTGCTGTGAGGCCGACGGAGTGGAAAACAAATGGGCTGCTGCGAATATCCAAGACCAATGGGAGGGCCAGCCTTACGATGATTCAGGACGAAACTTTACAATGACTCCCACAAAACGCGAGAACATGTTAACGGTAATTTCAGTTTGCCTCTTGAGAGAACCACAGAGGACTACAGATGTGCCATTTTCATGCGAAAGGGGTAACTGAGCATGTGAGGTCGGGAAGGTGACCCCAAATCACGTACACAATATTATTAACATCCATGAGAGAATGGTTGAATATAACAGCATATCAGATCAAGTCCGCGAGTCGTCGGAAGTCGCGAAAAAAAACTAGGAGGGTGGAGCGAGGTCGTGTAGCTTTGTGGTTGACAACGAGCAACGAGAATATCAGAAGTCGGTCAATCTAGACAGAATTAAAGGCCGCCGCAGGAAGGTTCAGTACAAGCTCGGTCAATATGCGGTCCCGAGATATCCTCAAACCAACCAGGTGAGAATAAAGATAAAGATTGATTGGTGTGGGAATGGTGATGGGAATGGGAATGGGAACGACAATGGGAATGAGAGCACTTATTACCGATGTTTCTTATTTAAGAAAGTCTTTCTAATCCCCGCCTAATAACTGGACGAGAATTGGGTTGCTGAATCCAAGTGCAAAGTGCCGAGTGACGCACTGTTGGAGGTGGAGAGAAGGACGCCCCCATTTACCTATCAGTGATACTCATCACGGTAATACTCCCTGTTTCTTATCAACGGATTACAGCCCTCTATACAGTATATTCGTCCTGGGGGGGGGAGGGGGCAAGAGGTGACCTGTGTCCAAATTTCGCACAGAAGGCCACTGGAATAGGTCTTCCTCGAGACTCTACTTTGCAATGCGAGCCAAGTAAGCATGTCTACACGAACGACTCGCGCCCCAGAAGGCAGAGCTGTGCTGCTCACGAATTTAGCATCAAATGAGCTGCTCTAGTCACTACGATGCGGCACAAAGCCACGTTAAGCTTAAACGTCAGACATGACTACGGGGAATGTCAGACTTCGATACCCTCAAGGTTGGTACCCTAGGTCTCGTCAACAGTGCGTGAAAGTGGTGTGAACGGCTCAGCTCACCAGCTTTGGCAGTCGTAGATATACGTCAGTGCCTGTGTCAGTAAAGAAGTCAGCGTATTGCATATAAAGACCAAAAAAACTTACCCCATCCATCCAAGGACACGAGCTCCAGGGAACCCCCAAAGTACCTGACGCAACCAGTCATTTTCCTCTGCCGCAGTGGGAGTTATGAATTTTGCGCACCTTGCGAATATGTTGCACATGGCTAGACCAATCCCAAGTCTGGGTTGGCACCCACACCGGATTTTAGCTCAGGATCGTTCTTCAGGGGTGTCCCATCTTCGCGTTGCCGCCACTCATCCTTCCACCGGCTGACTAGTTCCTCTACGGTAGCATGCATGCCATTAGGACTTGCACTTGCGGTACGAAGGGGACTCAAGTGATCCTGCTCCAGTCGCGAGGCATTGCGGACGTGCGAAAAGGAGAAGAGATCAGATGGAGAGCGGATTTGTGGGTTCAGGAGACCGCCACCTAGCTTGGTGAATGGGTCGGCGGTAAGGGGGAAGCGCAGCGAGCGGTACCTTGATCCGATATGCGCATTCCTATGCTATCTGACGCTGTAACTAGAGTGACCAGGATGTCGGGAAGGTCCGACTCCTTTCCGTGTTTGGCAACCGTGGCTTGCATGGCCTATGTGAACGTAAGGCCCATTGGATGTCACACGAGAGCCAAGAACGCACATTTTTCAACAACTCGAAAATGATGTATCTGTGCGATTGATCAACGAAGCGTCGGAACCGAAGAACGGTGTGCTGACTCTAGGTGTTCCCGAATATAGGCAAACTGTGCGTCGACATGGCCCTCAATAGTCACTCCTGGCCATCGTATGCTATGGTGGACTGATGGTCTCGAATCACTCGGGTCATGAGTCAGTTGGTGTAATAGAGCGGTACATCTTCGCACGCTCTTCTCCACATTTAGTCCGGTGTAAATGATACCAACATGGCCTTCTTCTCCATTCGTCACAAGGTTTCTGTTTGCGAAAAATTCCGATAGGGCAATATGATGCTCCGCAAGGACGCGCCGAGAGATTCGGGACACGAGCATGCGTCTCATGAACGCGTCAAGCTGGTCGGGGGGCAGATGGGGAGAAGCCAAGGAGAGACCAAGGGACAAATTTGGGATAACAACGGCACTGCAAAGACATAAGCAAAAATCGAAGGGTACTGCATAGATACGCACTGCTCGTCCAGAAGGCCGCGCAAGAAGGTACAGAAACGCTCGTTATCATCTAATGTTTCGATTCTGGGAAACCGGCGGAATCTAGAGTGTAGGGCGGGAAGTGTTAAGTTAGTGTTCCCTTAAAATGGAAGACGCGTGTACTTCTCAAACGCGGACCAATATAACTAAAGAACATAGTAGCCTCGTGTCAGCGTCGCCCTGTCTTGAAACGGCGTGTCTCACCTCATAAACCTTTGCGACGCCTTCTTGCATAACCACGACATATGGAAGGGCCTGCAAATCCCGTAATCTGTGCGCGATGCGCACGGGAAGCTCTGTGCGGACATAGTTTGCACTCTGAAGGGGCTGTTCGGTCGGAGTGCGTAATGACAAAAATAAACAGACATTAATGAGACGTTCTTCACTCATGAACCGGCCATAAAAGACCTAAGATGAAAGAACTGCTCGTCGGCACATCTCTTGGCAAAGACGAAGATGAAGTATATACCAGCTGTCGTAAACTCAGCCTTTGGGCTTCCTTCGCGGCGTAATACTCCAGCTGCCGATTTTGGTAGAAGTGCAGGCTCGTAGACTGGAATCTTGCCCGAACGAGAGCCGGGTATTTCAGAAAGACATTCTTGTGGCTGTGGGCCATACCGAGATGATGTGGACCTGGAAACGGTGTTCGGGTGTGCAGGCAGTGGTTATATACCTTACATAAGAACGACCCGACCCACAAAATACTCACTCACCGAATTCCCCCATTGCGGCAATCCCTAAGACTCGCATCTCTTAACTCTAAGTTTCTGTTTTTTTTTTTAAAAAATTGAAAGGAAAAAGGAAAAAGTACATTGAATAGGGCCTAATAATTGTGTATGTGGCTTCGCATGCCGTTCCATGACCGCAACCACTTTGATTTGATTTGATTTGATTTGATTTGATTTGATTTGATTTGATTCCGGAAACACGGCCCGATCAAACCACTTTTGGATTTGATTATATAATATACGCATGCGCTCCAGCTTTGCACTAATTTGCATTGCACTAACCTCTCTGGCTAACCCTCGCCCAGGGTAGTTGGGCGTCATCGAATAATCGACTATCAACTTTTTGTTGCTGGTTACATTTAGCTTTCAGGCAAGCCTACCTGAACGGTGTGTTGACCATGCAATATCTCCCATTTCAGGAGCTGAAGATATATATCTAGAACACCGTTGCCGTTGGTATATCCACCTTCACCTCAAGCTCAGGATGGACCCGGGTACTTCCAACTATGACTACACAGAAGGAGCCTCCGCAATTGAAATTTCAGAGGCCTGGTCTAATTCACACCACTCTCGCCGCGACTCCCAGCACAGCCTGGCATATCATGACCAACAAGGAACCATGTTCGACGGCCCGGGACACAGCGTTGTTCCTACCAGCATTTCAAGGATGAGTATTGACCGCCCGCGTAGCCGACGACGAAGTGAGGATAGCCAAGCGTCGAGACCGCCAGCTTCTCGGAGAAGGAGTAGTGATATGACAAATTCTTCATCGCAGATTCCAGATGACTCTGCGCTGGAGGAGGACATTGTGGGAGAGCAAGTACCGCTACGCCGAGGAAGGAGATCGCCATCGCCACGCAAGACTGGCATGTTCGGCGGCATTGTCAACCTTTTTGGACGCGACACAGGGGGGGATGCATCTTCGTCGCGTCGGCGGACGTCCATTTCGCAACATTCCCGCACGTCTTCAGCTCGGCTATGGGGACGGCACTCAGAAGCAGGGTCGCAAGCAGGCAGCGACATGGAAAGTGAAGGTGATGATCGCTGGGGATATTCTTCTGGTGAAGAGGACGAGCCGTCGGATGCAGGGGATACTGCGCACGATAAATCTCCTGTGCTGAGTGAAAGAGCGTTCAGCTCCTATCCACCGTCTCCTACTCCTTCCACGTCGTTGCCACTGCTATCTGGAGACCAATTGTTTGGCAACGAGACACGCCTTGACATCGATCTCGAGCCCCTGGACCCTCCACCACCTGGTCCTCCAAGTAGACAGACCATCTACCTCGCGGATGAAGATGTCACTCTGCGATTCGTCGGCTACGATGTCCTTAGGTGTCATAGCTGGGCCTGGCGATTGGCCTGTGTATTCAGCCTTGGCATGGTAGGGCTACTTGGGCACTGGTTTCCCCGGATTTGGCTGCGCTGTGTGGCGAGAGAGAAGGCTTTCAAAGAGCTAACCAGTGGCTTCATTGTGATAGAGGTGTGTTGTACGGTTACCTCGGGATTTGGGTGACGCTTTAATGCGACGTAAGTCAACCTTAAGGGATATCTCGTTCTTTCCTGTGCGAAGAATTGCATACCCGTATCGTGCATCTACCGTATTCGCGGGCTTTTCAGTGCCAATGAAAGCGAACGGTAACGGTGCTTTGCTGAACAATGCAGAAGATCTCTTGCTCGAGAATCTGCTCCTTGTTGACCATCGCTACGACAAGTTTGCTCTTGATCCGAACAGTGGGTTGTTCAGTGCGGTCAAGTACGTCAGGACGTCACTAGGTTGAAAGACCTTGTTGCTTACGCTGCACGAACAGGGACTGGCGAGATCATGGCTGGACAGGCGTAGGGTCCGTCAAGAGTGGATTGGAAGAGCCTATGCGACACCAAAGGCTCACCCTGTTCGGGCCCAACATCATCGATATCGAAGGAAAATCGGCTATCTCATTGCTAGTGGATGAGGTTAGTCATGTTATTGTGCTACCCAGAACTCAATTCCAAACATTCAGATAGGTCATCCATCCTTTCTACGTCTTCCAGATAGCCAGTATCATCCTGTGGTCATTGGACGACTACTACTATTATGCGTTCTGCATCGCATTAATTTCTGCTGTGAGCATCATTACAACGCTCATAGACACCAGGAAGGCAAGACAGCTTTTACCATATAGTTTGGTCTTCGCACTAATGTGTACGCAGACTATCTCTCGGATGCGCGAATTGTCTCGCTTCACATGTCCGGTAAGCGTCTTTGTTGATGGTCTTTGTACGTAATCACTCCATCATCAGGTGCATTGGCCTAACCTAACCTCACCTAGGGCTCGAACGTGACTCCTCTGATCTCGTTCCAGGTGACGTCATCAACTTGACCGAGCCTCCACTATCTGTAGTTCCCGCAGATATGATTCTGCTCTCTGGGGATGCCATCGTTAACGAGTCGATGCTCACAGGTGAATCAGTCCCGGTCAGCAAGATCCCTGTCAAGGATGAGGACCTCGTTCGCTGGCGCGAGATCCCAGACGTGCAGGGTGACGTGGCCAAAAGCTTCCTTTATTCAGGAACAAAAGTAGTTCGCATTCGGAAGTCTGTTGGGTCAGCGGAGAGTCCCTTCGATAGGCCTGCACTGGGTCTCGTCACCCGCACTGGTTAGTGACCGCGAATAAAAGCTTGAAGCATGAAACTTAATCCTTTGTAGGATTTACGACTACGAAGGGTTCCCTTGTCCGTTCTATGCTCTTCCCGAAGCCAATAGGCTTCAAGTTTTATCGCGACTCCATCCGATTTATCATGGTACTTTCTGGAATAGCAGGGCTTGGTTTCTGCGCGAGCGCTGTGCAATTTATCAAGTTAGGAGTACGCCCTCGCGTTAATCATTCTCGGCGTGGCGTTTAACCAGAACGTGTAGATCCGATGGCACACCATCCTTATCCGCGCGCTCGACCTGATCACAGTAGTCGTCCCGCCCGCACTGCCCGCAACACTCTCCATCGGCACGAGCTTCGCTCTGAGCCGTCTTCGGCGTTCTGGCATCTTCTGCATTTCGCCAAACAGGATTAATGTTGCGGGAAAGATAAACGTCTGCTGTTTTGACAAAACAGGCACGTTGACCGAGGACGGACTCGACATTCTCGGCGTGCGCGCGCTCGACCGTCACAGCGACACGCGCTTTGGCGAGCTCCTCGACAATGTGTATGACCTACCGGGGTCCATAGGGCGTGAAAAAGCCACTTTTATATATGCATTGGCGACGTGCCATCAGCTCAAGGTCGTTAACGGGGAGGTTATCGGGGATCCACTGGATGTGAAAATGTTCCAGTTCACCAAGTGGATGATTGAGGAAGGCCACGTTGCGGGGACAGGAATGATTCGAGGCCGTGGACCTGGCGAGGGTGAGGCACGACCTGCAGCACTTGTCCAGACCATCGTCCGACCTCCAGGAAGTGCGCAGTTTAAGATTGAAGATGCTCTGAGGGGTGGTGCGAAGGTTGGCCTCCTTTCCTTGCGCGTGCACTTCTTTTCTCGAGCCGAGAGGCTAACGGTGTCATTTGACATGTGTTACAGCACGCTCACTTCCTAGAGTTTGGCGTTATCCGGACATTCGAATTCGTTTCGCAGCTCCGTCGAATGAGCGTCGTCGTCAAGCGCCTTCGAAGCACGAGCATGGAGATCTACGTGAAGGGTGCTCCCGAAGTGATGGCCGATATATGCGATAAGAATTCATGTAAGCGCCTTTGTTATACAGGGGAGGCGTGGCTGAGTTGGCAGCGGTGACCAGTCCCGGATGATTATGATGACCTACTTTCATACTACACAAAGCGAGGGTATCGCGTGATTGCGATTGCGGGGAAAAGCGTCGAAGGATTGTCTTGGTTGAAGGCCCAGAGGATGAAGCGGTTCGTTTCCTAGCCTTGATACAAGCCATACACGGGTTCACAACGACAACACAGAGAGCAGGCTGAGTCTAACCTTCGGTTCCTAGGCTTGATTATCTTCGAAAATAAACTGAAGCCAGGAACTGCTCCGGCGATTCAAGCCTTGCGATCAGCTCATCTTCCATGTAGAATGATCACTGGTGACAATCCCTTGACTGCAGTCAGTGTTGCGCAGGAGTGTAATCTTATCAGCCAGACGGCCCACGTTTTTGCACCAGCGTTTGTTCAGGGTGGGTGGGTTGTGCACCTCCACATTTATCTTTTTGATGTTTCTGTGGGGTAGGAAGTGTAATGACACCGCTAGCAAAGCTCTCGTGGTCTTGTATGGATGACCCGGCTTGGAAATTGGATGACTATAGCCTGAAGCCGCTGACGCCGCCCACGCACTATTCCGTAGACGCGGATATGGTAGACTACCAGGACTACGTGCTCGTTATAACTGGAGACGTCTTCCGCTGGATGATCAACAACGCCCCGCTGGAGACTTTGCAGCGCGTAAGTTCCTGAGGCTTAACCTTGTGCTTTATCGTTGACGCAGAATGCGCAGATGCTAGCACGATGCCAGATATTCGCCCGTATGTCTCCGGACGAGAAAAATGAAGTTGTTGAGCGGTTGCAGGCGATCGGATACACTGTGCTCATGTGTGGTGACGGTGCAAACGACTGCGCGGCGCTCAAGGCGGCGGACGTGGGATTGTCGCTATCTGAAGCAGAGGCATCTGTCGCTGCGCCATTCACGAGCAAGACCCCGGACATTGGTTGTGTTCTCGAAGTCATTAAGGAAGGCCGGGCGGCTCTTGTGACAAGCTTCAGTTGCTTCAAATACATGTGAGACAAGTCACTATTCTGTTTTGGTCCTGCTAAACGGGAACGCGCATGTACAGGGCCCTCTATTCACTCATCCAGTTTACTACGATCACCCTGCTGTATTCATTCGCGTCATCTTTGGGAGATTTTCAGGTAAGCGCCTCTCTGAGATTCTGGTGAAGTGGGTATTGAGTGTTTTTAAAGTTCTTGTATATCGACCTGTTTGTTATAATACCTATTGCTGTTAGCAGTAAGTCCTTGGAAAACCTGTGATGTTGCGGATAGTGACCGCACGCCGGGTAGTGGGTCGCACACTTCCATACCCCTGGATACACCCGAAGAGACCGACTGCGAGCCTTGTGTCGAGGAATGTTCTTACTAGTATCATTGGCCAGATCGTCATCACTAGCGCAGTACAGTTCTGGGCGTTCTTCTGGGTGCGAAGCCAGCCCTGGTATGTGAGATCTGAAAATATGGCATGTCAGAGACAGTGACGATTTTTCAGGTACTTACCAACAAAGCCTAATACTGGCTCGGACGACAACCACTTACAAGCAACTAATTATGAAAACACGGTGTTGTTCTTGTTATCCTGCTTCCAATACATCTTGGTAGCCGCGGTCTTCAGCATAGGGCCGCCTTATCGCAAGCCAATGTGGACGAACGGTGCGTGTGCACTGTGCTAATGCTAATGGGCGTTTGTACTGTGCTTAGTAAACGATTTACCCAGGGCTACTCATGCTGTTCCTGGTTACTCTCTCATTATTCAATATTTCTGTCTTGGTGGCACCGACCAAATTCGTCTCCGCAGTACTAGAACTTATGCCTATACCAGTATCAGCCCGGCTGACATTGTTATGGGTGGGGGTCATAAACGTGGCTGTGTCTGTGTCTTTCGAGCGGTGGGTTGCACAACCCGTTGCGGACGTGATAGGGATATTTTTGTCACGTCACGAAGGTCGACGGCGGATTAAGGAGAGCAGAATATATAGGGCGGTAGACAATAGAGAATAAGAATTAAGATATAGAATAATAGAACCACGACCACGACCACGACCACGACCCACGACCACGATGTGAAACGATCCGGTGACCGGCTTGCGACCGGCAAAGGGCGGTAAATAGTGGCTGTGTCTGTCTGTGTCTGTGTCTCGTGTCTCTCAATCAATCTCTCTCACTTTCACTCATTGTGAACCCTTTCCCCCTCTTTCCTTCTTCTTCTCCTTTTCCTTCTCCTTTTTTCTTTCTTTCTTTCTTCTTCTTTTCTTGCTCTGTGGGCAATTCATTTCATAACTAACTCCCTTTCTTTCATCCTTATACGACGCATTCACCCTACTGGTCGTCGTCTCTTTTGCTGGAGCAGGCACTCCAATCTTTTCAATTATATATCTTTCTCAAGCCCTCCAAGCCTCCATCTTTCATCGTACTCATCTATGCGCCACCGAATCTATCCTGTTGTCCTTCTCCTTGCATCATCCACCTTGGCCTTTCTAGGCCAGGCTTCGGCAGCACCAACATCCTTTCAGTCTTCTGACGGGATTGTCTACCGTCGCCAGGCGAATGGAAACCCTCTCACACAGACGGTGTCAACCCAGACGGTGCAGACTACCCAAACGTGCGTGTCATTAGTTATCTTTAAACGACCTTCCCTTCTCATCATTTTCATGAATGCAGCAATGCGGGACCGGTCACCGAGACGTGCATCATCACTTTCTCGCCAGTTACTGGGCCGAACAATGAAGCTCTCGTACAGGTGGTACGGCAGTGTACCGTAGCTGCAGGTCCACCACTCCCGTCCCCTCCCAGTAATTCGGTGTCTGTGTCGAGTTCGAGCTTCTCGTCACCTGCGTCCACTGCGACTCCTCCGACATCCACTTCTTTATCCCTTGTCCCTACTTCTTCCTCTTTAATCTCCACTTCTTCCCCCTTACTTTCCACCTCTTCATCCTTGGCCTCCACCTCCATCACTTCGACGCCGCCGGCCAGCTCCTCCTCGTCTCTCCAGACCACTTTGGCGACCTCGACTTCAAATTCTGTCGCCTCTTCGACGCCATCCCTACTTCGACGCCGTCCCCGAGTTCGTCTGCCTCTAGCTCCAGTTTAGCGCTGGCCTCATCAACGGCTCCCAACTCCGCCGTGTCAGTTATTGTGAGTCAGCTAAGCTATGGCCACGACTGGTCCTCTAATCTCTCTTAGGGCTTTTCATCGATCCCCCTTTCAGCCATCTCTACCACTGTTTCCTCACAGACCACGACGACTTCAACTCGAGCTTCAACGACTTCAACGACTTCAACGACTACCTCCAAGTCTACAGCCGGCACTAGCAGCACGTCTCCAGTTTCCGGCGCAGACAATGCCACATCTACCTCATTACCTTCTGCCACTCAGGCCGCTTTCCAGATCCCAGGGAAGAAAATTTCGGTACTCCCTATTGGCTTAGGTATTTTTGCGGGCATATCAGTGATCGCGTTGATTGTTGTTGGCTTGGTCACATACGAGCGGACAAAGTATCGCAAGGTATGTTGCGCATGACTCACTCGTCTATGATAGACTCAGTGGAATCCTGTTATAGATATTCAGGCAGCGTAAATTGGCGGAGCAAGGTGCTGGGGCAGGGTATGGCGGTACGACTGCCTAAGTCTGCCGATGTCTGAACGAGACATCCCACTTATTTGGGTGCATGGGCGCATGACCTCCTCTCCTTCTCAGTTGTGACGCCTTGCTGTGTATTTTTGTCCTTGTTGTGATTGTCGTAACCTCTGTTGTTCGCTCTGTCCCCCGGGCTGGCGCAGTGGCGTCGTTATATATTTACATTTTACGCATGCACACACACATCCATTAATAATGCCAAGTCAAGTCGTGGTAATCGAGTTTATTAACATTTATCATATCTTTGATGGGATGGGTATATCGTGAGACACGGGAAGGAACAGGCAGTTGATCGCGTTCATTTTCTCGTACTCGTACAATCAAATCAATATATAAAGAATAACCTATTTCACGTCGACACGTCGACAGGCAGGAGGCTCTGTGACTGATCTCCGTGAACCTGTGCGCATTGATAGTTTATGGCATCAGTTCCCTCAAGATGCGCCGAACCCTGGCGAACCATCCTGCCACGCGGCTGCCTCGCTGCGACAATTGGGAACGCGAGAGACGCGCGCGGTACACGCCGGAAGTTCATACGTATACGTATACAGTGTCGGCCCTGCCTGCATGCAGCGAAGATAAATACTTGCGGCCATCATGGCTCGCGCTCCGTCGCGTCCGCGAGGACTCAATCTCGCACAACCTGAACAAACCGCCATCACTGTTACAGTAACTCGGAGCACAGACACATCCATCTCGCCGTCGCCGTCATCATCATCATCATCACCATCATCATCCATGTCGCACCATCGTACTTACACGTGCAACCAGCACTCCTATGTCGTGAACATTGACGCTGGCTCATTTGCGAATATTGAAATCGTCGTTGGGGGCCACCACCACGGGGGTGTCTGGCCGCCGCCGCGCGCTGTTACAGCAACACCGGAGAACCAAAGCTACAGTTATGGTACGCATGTGCCCTCCGTGGCATTTTCAAGTTGTCCTGCTTCGCGACGGCTGATAACTCATTTTTCTCCTCACTCTCCACAACATCCTGCACTCGTTGACCCTCCCTATCGCTCATGGGTGACGATGACGATAAACCGAAAACCGCTTCTACACCGCAATCGCCGCCAGCGAAGCGCTCGACATTCGTCCCACTGCAATCGCAATCGCCGCCCTCGCCCGTGCCAGCAACGCGTTCTCCAACAAACACGCGCAGCAAGCCGGTGTACGAGTGGGAACATGTTGCGACCCAGCGTCACATGACTGAGGGACGCGCGAGAGATCAACAACAACGCACAAGGGAGGAGGCGCGACTGGCCGAAGCTCGCCGCGCAGCCGCCGAGGAAGCTCAGCGTCGCGCGCAAAAGCAGCAGCAGCAGGCTCTGCGCGAGGAGCGACGACGACAAGAGCACATACGGCGTGGACGCGAACTATCGAGTGCTTGGCGCACATATGAGGCTCGCTGGGCATTATTGAGCCAGCGGCAGCCCGAACTCGGGCTGCTCAGCGCGCTCACATTCGAACGGATACCCTGGCCTGTGGCAGGCACACCGCTGGACCGGACTTTAGATGTGCTAAGGCCTGAGGCGATCCGCGAGTTTTTATTATCGCCGACGCATTCGCCTGATGTGCCGCCAAAGGATAGAATCCGGGCGGCACTGCGGCGGTGGCATCCTGACAAGTTCGCGCGCGTGCTTACCCAAGTGATGGAGAGTGATAGGGATGCGGTAACAGAGGGAATGGGGATCGTGGTACGATGTTTGAATGGCATGCTGGAGAGGGAAAATAGAATATAGTGAGACACGGCTGGACAATGCTGAGCATGAGGTTCCTGGACTACTACTATTAGGGTAGTGCCTCTTGGCACTGGGTTTGTGTACGGTTCTAATTAAGCCGCATACTCATACTTAACGCATCTATATTTGATCTTCTGGAAATTCCAGCAAACGAATCGATGACCCAATGACCGGACCCAAGAGGCATGAAGACGTCGGACCTCGGGTGCTTGAAATTAATTCCAAATGGTGCACTAGAGTGTATGATCATTGATAGTGTGACGCGACTATAGTGTATGTACTCTAATTTTGCAAGATGAGTGAGCGGTGAGCAATAAGGTACCAACGTGTCGGACTCGGAAGCTGATGGGTTAGGCGGGATAGGAAGGTGCCTGTAGTTGGGAAGGCTCGGTAGGGGCACTGGCGGTGGAAGTAGGTATTGTATCCCCGGGGTCGTTCGATTGAGCAGGAACCTCCTCGCCCTCATCGTCGTCATTCATAATTTCTTTTCGAGAGTGTTGGGTGAGGACGAAAGCCAGTTGATACATAGCCTGGTGCATACCTTCTCCGTACACATCCGGGTTCTCTCTAAAGCAGTTCTGCATAGCCTTGAATCTTTCGACACAATCAATCCCCTTGGGTTCTTCCTCCGAGAACACAAAGCACGAAAAAGCCTCGCGGAATTGCATGCCACAAGGGCCGTAGGCCATTCCGCCGAGGCAAGGACAATCCCAGTTAATTTTTCCGGTGACGGGGTCAAAGGCACCTTGAGAAGATCCCTCTTCCTCCAAAGGCATACCACCTTTCTCATCCAAGTTTTCTGCTTGGGATTCTGGAGTGTCCGAAGATGGTATTGACGGAGTCTCCACGAACTGGGCTGGTGGGACGCGTGCCGTCAGCTGTACTGTGGCTACAAATACTCTGGTCAGTGATGAGGGCAGATGAGAACAGAGGAAGGAGCCAAGCACACATGTGGTATCCGAGTCGAGGGCGATCCGTCTATTTTCCGAATATATTTGCCAACCAAGGAAAGTTGCAGTGATGACAGAAGCTCCTGCAGCCATGGCCAACCTATGTCGGGAAAAGCCCAATACAGAGCCCGATGGGTTCGTGGTATGTATACCACGACGAAGAGATAATTTTGCGATTCCTCTTAGCATTTAAGACGGAAATGAAAGTAAGAAAGTAGGTAGAAAAAAAGGTGAAGGTGATGTTGGACGGGGGAATGGGAACAATCACTTATGTAATATGTAGTCGACATAATATTAAATATTTAAATACTTACTCACATTATATAATATTAATAATTCCCTTGTGCTTGTGCTTGTGCTTTGCTAACAAATCGTTAAGGCACCTGACCACTATTCCAACCCCCCTCTCGACACCCCCTCTATCCTCCTTTTCAACTCTGTTCAGCATTCGCCCAAATCTATCCGGATGCCATCGCCGTAATCCGTGTTTGATTCTCTCCTTTTGCGATATTCCTTCCGAATGTGCAGGTGACAAGATGAACTTGGTGATAGCCTCTGATGTAATCTCTTCGACCTTCCTAGGCGGCACAGTCGTAGGCCACGGTATGGACTCGAATCTCAGTGGACTGGCGTCTCTTCCGAGGGCGGCCCACCGGCTTTCATACGTCTTCCACGCCTCTTCTTGCCGACATCTCTCCATCTGCTTCTGCCTTTCTGCCTTCACTCTCTGCTCAGCCCACTGGGATTCTTGCCGCCGCCGCCGCCGCCTCTCCTCCCGACTGACGCTCTCCCGCCACCGAGCTTCTATCCTATTGAATTCTTCCTGCAACTGATTTCGCTCTGCGTGTCGTCGCTCAGAGCAAAGGCGCTCCTTCACCCACGTTGTTTCTTCTTTATCAAGCTCCCGGCCTGCCGGTCCGACGTCTCGCCACCTTTTCTGCACAGTACGTCGCGTGCCGACTTTGGGTAACAAGCCAAAGTAGGCTTGCTGCTCGAATACCCATTGACGCGTTTCCGACGTCTCCTTAGATAACGTAGCGAGCTCCTGTTCCACGATCCACGTGTATGTCGACGCTGCGTGCCTCTTTCGAGGTTCACCGCCGTATGGAGCAGCGGGTGTCCCGGCAGGGCAATGATAATGACCGCGGTTGTGCGGGCTGTTGTAGAAAGGCGAGGAGATGGCGAAAATGGTAGTGCTTCTCTCCATTGTAGACTTGAAGTAAGGAGTGAGTAGTATAAGACGAGAGCGCTCGACAGAAGTAATGGTTTTAATGCAACCGTGAGGCTGAGGCGTGGCCTTCGTAACACTTTGCCAAGCGCCGTCCACACACTGTTTCGTTCGTTTGATGCTGACAGATACATACTCACTCATGCCCAAAGGGGTTCTCCTTGCTTGGAAGATGACAGCCCTGACACACCCGGATAAAGGCAGCTACGTGCCAGTGCTCTATCACTAGCCAAGACGTCCCTGTTCGCATGAGTGAAGATACTGTGAAGTGTATTCCCAGGCCAGGTATTGACCATTGATCGGTGATGGGGAAAGAGGACACAACGCGCTTGCAACGTTGCATATTATTCCCTTTCCCATGGATGGACGGAGGCCTCTGCCTAACTAACCCCTACTGCCTCATGTAAGTCGATAGCCTTGATCCAAAGCCTCGCAACCACATATACACTCGATTTATTTACAGGTTTCATATATACCCTGATGCCGTAGCGCTGCAGAGAAGGTCATAGCCTCACTTATTTCATGATCTGGCGCACGTTCTCACCGCGCGGTTTCATCTTCCACCCGCCACTGTTACGTTTCCCGAAAGCCGTCTTGCTCCGCGGAAGCGGGGACATGTTACGCACCATCTTATTCTCCCGTGCGCTACGGAAATTAAAAGAACTTGATGTATCCCAGCTTTTCATATTCTCAAAAACTACCTATAGGTTCGTAGTCGTGGTAAATACGGACGCAACTGTCATCAATCCGGACGAGCAAACCCCTTCCGGTAATTACGACTCAGGCTTACAGCATTTAGTGCCATCTGAGATCACTCCAATGGCTCACGGTAACCCGCGAGAATCAAGAACGTAGATTCTATGTACAGCAGTCAAGGCTGGCAACACTTCTGGGGCTAGTGTAAGAATTCTGAGAACCCAGGACAAGTTTATAGTAAAACTGTGACCATTTGAGTTGTCGGGGCAGACTACTTTGTATGCAAATATAAACATTGGCGCCAAGATGGCTCTAGCGGTACTTTGCATAGGAAGAGAGCCCACCTACGTCATGGCCCATGTAGTCATGACGCTCATCGAACGTCTTCCGGCATGTGGCTTCTTGTTCAGAGTGGCAAAGCCTTCGAGTAGTATGAGGCCTTCTACACGGCCGTAAAGATCGAAAACTTAAGGACTGAGGGCAATGAATTCCTACAATACAACCTCAAGGACCCGGATGTCAAGGCCATCTATGTCGTTGGGCCCTCCTTCACGGGAGATTTGACGCATCCAATGTACTCGCGAAGCGCCTAGATGTATATACAAGAAGTCGCGCGAAGAAAAAAGGATGTCGGAAGGGTAGAAATGCAACAGGCTATCATGCTGGGTCTTGATGTCATCGTTTTCTCAGCTTGAGGCACCTTCGGGGGACATGATAGGATAGCGTATACGCGCGCATGCACTGACACCAGAGTTCCCTTGTCACGAGCCAAGCTATTCCGTGGTCTTGTTTGCCTTGCGCTTTGGCGGTACTTATCGCGTTAGCCTCAGCAAGCGCTATGCCTTACTTAGTTGATGGCAGCGGCAACTCGGATGTCCCAGGTTTGGTATACGTCCACGCCCTGGTATCAACAAGATACTTTAAAAAGGTCTTTAAAACATATTTTGCGGATCTTTCTCCTACAAGACTTTTGTTGTACAAGCTGCTAGGTTCGGGTACACGAGTTTCATGGGGAGGAATACAACTCTTCCAGGAAGCTTACCACAGCGCTGTGGATTTCATCCCTCCCGCCCAATGCACGCTCGGCTATGATAGGAAGATCCTTCCGTGGCACCTTGTACTGATCAAGGCTTGTTTTCAGGCCGAGATTGCCCACAAGTCTGAAATGGGTTCATAACCGCCGTGACGCCGCAACATATGCTAACTTACCCTTTTATGAGTTCGCTGAGTTCAACGACGTCGCCATCAAGCGACCCCGTCGAAGGATGACCAAGTTGACGCAAAGCACCGGCAAGCCATTCCTTGTCCTCCTCGGAGGCAACTTTAGCTTTCAGTTTGACGGTGGGAGCCAGTGTCAGGCACTGAGATCAAGAAGTTCAAACTGTGTGACTCGTCTCTTATCTGAAGTACGCCTTACCGAAGTGAACCCATGTGGGATGCCATACGTCGCGCCAAGCCTGTGTCCAAGGGCGTGTGATAATCCAAGAGGACTGAGAAATGGTTAATTATACGAACGGAATAACTATGTTCCTACACATTACCTGTACTTCTCAAGTCTCACCGGCCAGAGGCTCATCCATGCTGCGACTTGGAGTTTCTGTCGGGCATGGATGTCATTAGGATCTTCCCTCGACTTGGGCAGATATTTGAACAGATCGACAATGGCCCCGTAGCAGAGAAGCTTCAGTGGTGGCACCACAAACGGGCGGTACAATGTCTCGACGGCATGATCCAGAGCGCGAATGCCAGTAGATAACCTGTACGTTCTGAATGCCATACTTTTATTTTCCATGCACACGAGGAATGACTCACCACAATCTTTCAGGGGTGGCAAGCGTGAGTTCTGCATCGAGGATGATGCCAGCGGGTGCGAGATACGGCGAGCTTACAGCTGTCTTCTCACCAGCATCGTCTGTATATCCTGCGCCTATCTTTTGGGGAATAAAAACATTGTATAGCGTCACAGACGGATACTGCATACCGAATACTCCGCGGCACTTAAAGTTGTGGGTATAGCAATTTGGCGGCGGAACTCCCCGCCGAGCTCCTCGTGCAAAAAGTAGATGATAGCTTTTGAGGCGTCTATAGGTGAACCGCCACCAACTGAAACGATGATATCTGCGCCAGACTTCTTGAACGCCTCTGCGCCTGCACGAATTCCGGAGATGGGAGAGTGTTCTCCAATGTCGTGGAATGTAGCCGCGTAACGATTCTGATCACGCAAGATACCTTCTACTTTCTTAACAACATCTGTCTACGCACATCATAAGAAAAATGCCAATGCGGAAGGGACACGTCGGGCGCACCTTTTGATATAGACTGTTTCCGGTGACAACCAATGCTTTCGAAGCACCAAGGGTGTCTAATAACTTGGGAAGAGCTGTCGAGGTGCTGCCAGGGCCATAATACAGCCCTTCGAGTGTATGGGTCCATGCGTAGAACCCATTTAACTCCGTAGAAGTGCTCTGTCCTGACATGGTTGTTGGTCCCTTTGGCTTTGGAATAGTGATATAAGTGAGGACACTCAAGTCTCACACTTTATAAACTTATCTAATACGCAATACGCTCATACGCTTATCAATTTGGCAGGCCACGGGCGCGTTGATATATCACCTGATTCGGGGATAAAATGGGCCAAGTGCACAGTGCACACCGAAGGCGTGTCGCGTGTTACTTTTGTGGGCGCTGTCAAGTTTATGTGAGTTGTGATCGGCTTGCTTCTTCATCCTTCGCAACCCTGTAAAGCCAGGAGTAAAACGTTCCAGGAAACCCGGGACCCGGGTTATCGACACAATTATACAAGACTTAAACAGTACAGTGTGAGGCATAGAGGGGAAGGGTCCTTTACAGTTAGTTCATCAGTGCTCTGTAACCTATGCAATGTCGAAATGTCGAAATCAATCGAAATTCAAGCCTCGGCATTCGGGTATGAACCAAACTGCCCGGCAATCGTAACTGAGTAAGTGTTTCTAATGTTTCAGGATGAGTGGCCTCCTGCCTGTACATGTGTACAGTCTTTACTAATCATGCTATCACGCAAAAGATAATAAGAATCATCATCATCATCATCATCATCATCATCATCATCATCATCATCATCATCATCATCATCATCATCATCATCATCATCAATCATTGAAATGAAAGGCTAAGAGCAACATTTCAGCGGGGGCTCAAAGCAAAATACAACAGGGCGATGAAAGGGACACTACGGGCCTTTTCGGAAACATTGTCTAGTGGTCAGTCAGGATTTATGCCAGAATTTTAACTTTAGGTGCTGGAGATGGCCTAGATCACCTAGGCGTCAACGTAGAAGCTTTCGGTGTTCGCCTGAGTGTATTATCTAATCTACACGTTGCCTTTTGCCAAAGCAAGCAAACCTCTTCTTATCTATCGCTACCGACCGATAATCCTCGATTTCTATGGGCTCCAATTCTGGCCCCCCATCTGGCAAACCAAAACTCGCACCGTTCGCCGAAGTACATCCTTTCAGATTGACCGAGCCACCGAATGCGAGGTGGAAAGTTGGAGATGGACTATCAAACACTTCGTTAGGGAAAAAGTGGAAGAACGATGAAAAGCAAGGTTGGAAGACATGGGAGATGGCCAAGACGTCACCTTCGTATGTTAATGACTCATCACCTGTGTATCTACTATTGACCCAGAGGCACGTGTCTGCGTTAACCTCAGGGATGCAACCCAAATTCTTAACAGCACTGTGATTCCGCGGCCTATTGCATTCGTATCCACACTGTCGACCGAAAACAGCCCGAATCTTGCGCCATTTAGGTATGATTTGTGCCTCGTGCCCACCACCTAGAGGCGCGGTGCTTGATTAATGTGCTTCGCCAGTTTTTTCCAAGTGGCAAGTAATGTCAAGGCAGCACTTGGATCCCGATTCTCAAGGCTTCTACTGACAGGTATCCTACAACCCTCCAATAATCAGCGTATCGTTCAGACTCGCTCCTCGGCAACCCAAGAACACACGAGACAACATTCTTGCAACAAAAGAGTTCGTCGTGAACTTGATCAGCGAGCCATTTATCGAAGCCGCCAATGAGACATCTGTTGAGGCTCCTGCAAATGTCAGCGAGTGGGACGTGTCGGGGCTAACCCAGGAATCCAGCGTGAGCGGTAGAAACGAGATTGAGCTTTGATCCGGCCTAATAACTGTTTTCGTTTTAGGTGCACGTCAAGCCACCGCGAGTGAAAGAAAGTGCTGTAAGTCTGGAGTGTGAGGTATGTATACCACCAATTTTGGCTTGACTTTCCGCACGTTATCATGCGCTGACATGCACACCTTTTAGCTGTTCCATTCACAGGATATCTTTCCTGACGGTATCATGGTGCCTTCTGCCACTCTCATTCTTGGTCGAGTGAAATATGTGCATGTCCGCAACTCCGTTTTGCAACCTGATGGATTACGGGCCGACCCAGCGAAGCTACGACCGACGTCAAGGATTGGTGGACAAACTTATGCGAGACTAGGAGAAGGTTTTGATCTCAAAAGACCTGAGTGGAGTTGTGTCAAACAAGTTCTCAGAGCCAAGCTTTAGACAGAAGGAATAGAGTAGGGCGCAAATATCGGGTTTAGTTATAAGATGCGCAAATATAGCCTTTGGAAGTGGAAGATATGTTTTTGACATCATAAGGAACTAAGAGCGCCTAGGATAGTCAGACATCGCTGGTGTAGTGAAGAGACGAAGCAACGACGTGGGAACTCAAGTAAAAGCTCCTTGCCACATGTCAACAGGATCACATAGACAGAATCGAGAACGGAGATGAAAAGTTTCCAACACTCGGCGGTCTTCGCAGTAAGTCCAGTCCAGTGGATTCGGTGGGAAATGGGCGTAGCTACAACTATAGTGTGGGCGTGGGACAAAATCTGATTGGGTTAGGGTACTTCCAGAGTTATGGATGGCTCTCCGCTCTCAGAAATTAACTCGTGGATGGTGGACGGAGAAGAGAGAGGGGTTTTGGCGCATTGTAGTAGGACACGTTATAGAATGACAGGGCTGCCGAGACAGATCGTGACGATCAATTGGAAAGAAAAAAAAAAGTATGTGGGGTATATTAACTTGAAGCTGTGCTGTGTAATGTGCATGAACCTCGTGTAAGAGTGCAGGTACAAGTGATGGGGATGGGCCATTTGTTTGCCACGTGCATGACAGTGGTGGACGAAGGGGACGAGTGAGGGATAAGGAGACGCTTTCACCGGCCAGCCGTGTCACCGCATACATTCACTCACACTACTTCATTGCCATTGCCATTGCCATTACTACCTACCTTCGTTACCAGTGAGTTCAGTCTTTTTCTTTTATTTATTCTAACTATCATTTCTCTTGTAGTAGCCTTCCTTTGACAACCTCAATTCCTGCGGCAATTTTCGCCTTGTTCAACTGCCTGTCAAATCAATTTCCGCCGGCACCCGGTCCCTTCATATAGACCCAACAAGGGCCTTACCTGTACGGTTCAACATCCTTCTCCATTCTTCCTCCCACCTGTCGGCTCTTCGAAAAATATGGAACCATCAACTCCAGCCGAGCAGCGTGCTTTTGCTGTTGCCAAGCTCAAGCGTGCAGCCTCTCTTCCTCGCATGAAAGATGGACGAAGGCCGCCTATGCATGTTGAAGCTGTCAGTGAAGGAGAGAGATCACAATTGGATAGGCAGGAACTGGGCGTGGATGGTCGGCGGAGTGATGATAGCCCAGTGATGTCTGAAAGCCAAGGTGGGAACGATGCTCGACAACAGCAGGTCGAACCAGAACACGAAGTCGATACAGAACATAGCGAAGCCAAAGCCGACGATCTGAAGACAGAGGAAGAACCCGTTATTTCTCCCCCTGCAACGCCCATATTACCAGACGAGACTCCGACGAAGTCGAGGCGACGTTCGCGCTCACGTTCAAGGGGGCGGAGCTCTAAAGACTTCAAGGGCAAGGCAAAGATTACCCAGGCTCCTCACCCTACAAACGCTGTGTTGTCTGCGAATGATTCTTCACCGGATGAAGGGCCTGTCTCATCTACTCCTCAACCCAATGGCTTCACATCACCGCCACTCATATCCCCAGTACCGGCTCATTTCGCCCTCCTTCAGGTACAACGTATATTCGCATCTCCCGAACCTGGTATGATATATCCTGGAACCTCCCCACCAACGCCCATGCTTCCCACTCTCCAAGACATCCAGCGTGAGGCCTTACAGCGTGGGCTTTTCCGCTCAAACAGCGCCGCAGCGCGTTTGATGGCTTTGCAACAACTGACTGGGCCTGACGCATACGATCCTTCGCTGGTGTCGCCCCCAGTCACGCCGCCGCCGCTTCCAGGTAAAATATTTCGTAACAATACCGTGGGTGGGAGCGGAGGGGATCGCATTGCAGCTCGCAAGGTGATGATGCGTCAACTTGGCAAGCGTTTAAAGGAGGTAGAGGCTGAACAGACAAGCGGAGGGGAGGACCCTCAACCTGTGACAACTTCGCGTCGTAAACGACGGCCAAGACGTTCCTCTGCAAGTCGATCGACTGTCGTCGATGACCGCGAACCACCCTCGGCTGCTTCTCCAACTACCCCTGTATTTCCGACGCCAGCTTTACCACCACCCGAACCTGCACGTGACGAGCGTGACCCGCACTCCCTTCTCTCAGTACGAAGTTCAACGCCAAACGCAAGGAGCCCCAGCGTCGAGCGAAGTCGAGAAGATGCTCTGGCTAAACTCACAGGGGAGCCTCTATCTGTCACAACGTACGGTTATGAGACTGCATTGGAGCGGCGAGGTGTGGTAGTTGAAGTTGAAGATGAGGATGATGCTCCCGATCATGAACATGGTCAGGTCTCTCCTATTCCACGTTCGACGTACAACAGTCGCTCAGATACATCCCCCCAAGTCACTTCTCTTCGCCCACACCACACTTCCAGTGCACCTCCCAGTACATCGGCAGAGTCTCCGGGTGCTGGCGTTCCAGCATATCTGTCAGACTCGGCGCATGAGCAACATGATATGTTCCCAACTTCACCGTTTGCTACTCCTTTGCGGGAACGACAAGGCCCTGATGAAGAGGAAGAGGATTCGCGCACAGAAAATGATGCATCAAGGCGTTCCCCTTGGAATGATGCGTATGACCGTGAGATCAGTTGGGTAGCTGAACCTGGTCAGTTTGGTTTAGTTTAATGCCCTTTACGCTGCTCAAAACGTTTCTCGCAACAGTTCCAGAGCGCATTCCTGTGCACGAGGATAATGATTATGATGACGCAGATGACGCAGACGACGCAGACGACGCAGACGAACCAAAACGTCATCCCTCCACCTCACAGCACCATTCAGATCCTGAGGAACACGAACACGAAGATGACGACGAATCTCTACCACGCGCGTCCACCCATTCGAAGGATCTTGTGGTGGACATTGAAACCTCTCCCGAGCCACCGAAGCCTTCGAATGTACCACCGTCATCACCATCTGCCATTGTTATCCACAGACACTTCAGCGATGACTCTCGTGTCTTCCCAGCCCGTCTTTCATTATCGTCACCCAGTCAACCCGAGCTCTCTTCTCCAAATCCGGGGTATCTGGAGTGGGAGGAGTCTTTGCGGGTGATCGTTACCGACACAACGCCCAAGAGAAATGTAGAAAACTCACAAAGCAGGTGGGACAAGGTTAAGAGCGCGTTTGCGCGACCGAGTTCGAGCAATGGAAGACGGTCTCGCACCAATAGCATCAGGGAGCGCACGAACAACACTGACTCTAGTACAAGCAGGGAGAGCGGTGCGAGTCTGACAAGTGCTTCAAAGGTGGACAAAGGTATTGAAAGGTGCCCTTGTCGTGATGCGTGTCTATCTGATGGATCGTGGCCAGAGCTCGCCTCATACTTTCCAAGCTCCCCTGGTGCCGTGTCCCCTGTGCCTCCGGCGTCCAGTGAGACATTGCTCAAGTACGGTGGCGACGCCAAATTATTCCCTTTCCCAGGTATTTTCCCAGGCGTGAAAAAGCTGGAAGAAGAGCGACGTACTCGTGGCGGCCTATCACTCAGCGCGTCTTCTCCGGATATTGCATCCCCCCCAACCGTAGACGAATTCTCTGCGATAAGTTCGGGTTCTGGGTCCTCGCGCACCCCTCAAGCTTCTCCGGAAATCTCCCGAGATCGCAAGTTGTCACATCAAGCCTCGGACACGCGCCTTTTCCAGAAGTTCACCATAGGGAACACCCCCCCAGCGTTGTCATCGCCGTCGACCTCTACAACTCAGCCAGACCCCGCTTCCCCGCCCACTCCCAACAATCCCGGATGGCTTGCCGGGAAATTACCCACTAATCGTGAGGGCGTCAAAAGGTGGCTAAGCGCAAAAGGGCTTTTCCCGTCTCATTCCTCCCAGCCCTCATACCCTGACCTGCAGCAGCCAATTTCAGCCCCTGCTGTCACCTCGCTCCCGGGGTCTACAGATGTGAGCAGAAAGCCATCTCTATCAGATCTGTTTGATGCCCGTAAAGAGAGCGAGCTCATGTCAGACTGGGAGGATATGTCGAGGACTCCAACCACCACCAACGATAATGCTTCCCACGGCCGGGAGTCTCAAAGCAGTCGCGAACCCGCGACAATGGAACTTCCCTCTGGCGGTTCTTCTACCCCGGAAACACCAGCCCGCGACAAGTTGACTTACGATGCGCCTCATGTCCACGCCTCAAATGGAGACGCCCAATCCGTGACGTATCCCGCCCTGTCCATGTCGCCCGCTCCAGACCCTAATTCCTCCGCTACGCCCGACCCGACGTCATCATTAGATGATTACGCCAGCCAGTCCTCACCATCATCCTCGTCGCCGGAGCGCTTTTTGGAACCAGCAACTTCGCGTACGCCAGGGACGATGATACTCGAACGATTAGACGAAATTTTAGGACGCGGGTCGCGCGGTCCAACTGGCTCCTCTTTTGTCGACGATCCGCCGCGAAAACTTCTTTTGTCGTCCCACGTGCTGCAGGTCGCTAATTCAAACACCGTGAAGGATCGCTTTTTGTTCTTGTTCAATGACATACTCGTTGTTGCCAAACCGGTTACGCATGACTACGACGCACTTTTGGACACAAACAGGCCCTCACCCTTGGATCGGAAGTTCGTCGTGAAGAGCGTCGTGCAACTGCGTGATATTCGATTCACGGCCGATAGAGATGACCTTCCTCTCAGTTCATTCGCTTCTATCAGCCGAAACTCTCTTGTCAGGGCATTCATTGTTCAGTTCTCTAAGGAAGTGGACAATGCAATATCTCATTTCTTTGAGAAGTCGGGTACCCGCGACGATCCGATAGTGCTCGGCCAGCTGTTATTCAGAATGTTGGATCTGGACAGGGCAAAGCTTGGCGATTACTTGTCACGGCGAACATCGAAGGTTGTATTAAAGGCATTCATCGGGAGTTTCGGTTTTGGCGGAGTGAGGATAGACAAGGCGCTCCGTGTGTTCCTTCAGTCCCTTCACCTCTCCCCTTCTTCCCGTAATGCCAACCCTCTGGAATATGTATCAGACTCTTTTGCCAGCCGTTGGTATGATGCAAACGCGGATCTTGTCGCGTACGACAAGGACCTTGCTATTCGACTTGTCCGTGCGGTTATCCAGTTAAACATTGTCCTTTACGGCGGTATCGTGGAGGATCCTTGGAGCCACGTGCAGATCAAGCGTAACGTGACAAGCCGCGATTTTATCGATGCGTTTCGGCGATACGACCCACGGTGTCTCGTCTCCGATGAGTTACTCGACAGAATTCACGCCTCCATTAGGCGGGAATCACTGTCACAAGCTCGCAATTCTGCCCACTCGACAACGCCAGATCAACTCATCGTGCTAAAGCGCCCAATCCCGTCACATCTCACCTATCGCATGCAATCTGAGCCCATCATTGTGCGCATTCCACAAGCTGACCCCTCACTCACCATCCATTTACATGGCAATGAACTCATCTTTGACCCGCCGTATTTATCCTTCACGCGTTCTGCGGAAGCGTCTTTCCGCATCACTGGAACTGCTCTTGGTCTCAAGACTGTATCATTCTCTCGTTCCGGCCCTAGTGCGTTGCTGTACACGGGCCTTCCTCTGAGCACTCCAATCGTTATCGAACGCAGCTTTATGCGCAATACATTCCAGATCGCGTTTGTGAATCACGAGGGTTCAAAGCGCCGATACATGTTCAGTGTCGATGATCCCGTCATGCGGTATAATTGGACTGTTTCCCTGAAACGCCAGATCGATATTGCGAGCGCAGGTCAGCAGGCGCAGGCCGGGAGTTCTAATCTATTCCCCCGGGCGGCTGAGCAAATTGCGTTCCGTGTGCTACAGGAGACATTGATACCACGGCCGTCGGGGGAATCGGGTAGTCCTCGTCCTCCGCTTTCGAGCCAGTACTTCCCATCGCAATTCCGTGCAAGGCCACTCTCTCCGCGACGCGATAGCCGCCCCAATGGTAACGGAAAAGGGGCTTTGCAACAGTCGCACGTGCGGTCAAAGTCACGTAGTCAGGTGTACTACCGCCATGGGCCAGGGAAGCTTGAGCACCAGCAACTCGACCTATTACTTTCGCCGAATGGCGATGGCACGGACTCGCCCAAGACAGATGCGGAGGATGCTTCGCCGCCGGAAGGAGGAACGCGTTTGTGGGGAGGCAAAGAGCTCGAGATGATTTGTCGGCAAAACAGCGCAATTGTTCTTGTTCTTGCACCTTCGCAGAACGAGCCTACGAATGGCAGACCGTCTCCTTCGCCCGCTCCTCTGCACCCTGCGATCCCCGTTCGATGATGTGTTAAGGTGGTTTGGGTACGTATTTATGTGAGTTGTCTATAATGTCATATTCCGAAACGCTGCATTAACAACTCGTCTTTAGCTTTGTATCGACTTTGACCGTTTCTTCGACCGTTCTTCGCCGCATTTCCGTCTCGCATAGTCTCTTTCACAGTCGCTCTCGTATTCTCCCATGTTTTTGTCACGCTTTAGGCCGTATATCGTTCTATATCATTCATTTACACAGTAATAAATAGTGCCCGATGGTCACCAATGTATTTAGTGTTAACACCAACACCAGTACTTGTATTATGAAGTGAAGTTGAAGTAGTCGAGTTGTCATTATTACCACATGATCCGACATTACGCCCACACCCACACCCACGCCCACGTCCATACTCACACCCACATCCACATCCACACCCACGCTGGACTAATGAAACCGAGTCCCATCCATCTTTATTTACCGTTCGTATCCTTGTAGCAAAAAGCAGGAGTACGCCAGTACTCAAACCCCCTCTAGGCGCCGAAAGATGGTTGGTAGCCTCATCCTGATCTCAGGCTTTCGCATAAGCCGCCACCTCCCCCCAACCGTTTTGTCCTCAGGCTTAAATCGCCACCACAACTCCATTCTGCGAGCTGCGCACACACCACCCTTCACACGTTCGACTTTCTGTAGATACTATAAAATGGCAGAGATATTGCGCCGCGGGAAACACGAGAACGGTCTGGACAAAGGGAAATATCCAGCTACGGAGGGGGAAGGTCCAGACCATGGCCACACACTGTCGAATTCCCATTCGCATTCTCATGGGATCTTCGGAGGACACTCACACTCGCACAAAGGTGGCTATGCTCACGGCGGCGGGCTGGTCGAGACGTTGGAGAGCGGAGGTGAGCATCGCCGCCTTTATTGGGTGCCCCACAATTCATTCGGCTACCTTTCTCTCGAAAAGGTGACCGAGGCAGTCGCGTTACGCTCATTGGGTTATTCGCGAATGTTCTGCTGACAAGCGCGAAGGGGGCAGCCGGATGGTTTATGAACTCGGCAGCGTTGCTCGCTGATGCTGGCCACTCACTAAGTGGTAAGCACGGTCACTGAGTATTACGCGTCCTCTTTACTCCACGTTGTGGACGGTGTACGCCTTAAACGGACTGTACTCTCGGATGTTCGTCGGGGCTCTGCCGACGTGTCACGATGACTAGTCATCTCCCGCTTCTTTCAAAACTTGTGCCGAGTTGAACCCGATTCTCACACGCACACTTTGCAGACCTTTTAGGGGATTTCGTGGTTTTGTTCTCGTGGCGCCTATCCCGTCGGCCGCCTAGTCGACGATATCCATTTGGCCTCGCTAAATTTGAGACAGTCGGTACAGGCTTGGTCGCCATTTTGCTCATTGGCGGCGCCTTGGGCATTGGCGCGCATTCTCTCTCCCTCCTTTTCTCAGCGCTGTCCGAGATCGCCTTGACCGTGACCGCGGGCCCGTTGCAGACTGCGCTGCTCAATGTCACAGCGGCCGCGCATAACATTCCGGCGATAGGCCAGATCGCGCACTCTCACGCCCACGCCCACGCCCATTTACTGGACCCGAACGCAGCATGGTTTGCTGCTGCCAGTGTAGTATCGAAGGAGTGGCTTTTCCGTATCACGCGCAAAGTTGCCGAGCAGGAGAGTAGTCCGGTGCTGCTTGCCAATGCGTATCACCACCGGAGTGACGCTTATTCAAGCATTGTTGCATTAGCTGCAATTCTTGGTAGTGGCTGGTTTCCTGCGTTACCGCTGGACCCTGTTGGAGGTGTGTCTACCGAGAAAGCATTCTTTCTTATGCTTATGTCATGTTCTGTGCAGGTCTCCTTGTTTCTATCCTTATCTTTCAACAGGGTCTCTCAATACTTAAAGGGGCTTTTTGGGAAATGACGGATGCCAGCGTCCCCGAATCTGTTTTGCGAACTTTGTCTCGTTCTTTGGACAATATGCTGCAAAACCCACATTTTATAGTGCCCTCTATTCGTATTCACGATATTCGTGCGCGCCGAGCAGGATCACAACTTTTTGTAAACCTCAGCATAGGAGTCCCCGGAGAACTGACCGCCAATCAATTGGATCAGATAGAACGGCAAATCTTTGCCACATTGAAGGCAGAAAGGAGAGATGTTAAAGAGGTTCAGATACAGTTCAAAGTTGTCTCGTAACTGGTTTCTCTCTTTCTCTTGTGTTTATTATCGATATTTTAATTGTAATAGAATGGGTGATGATCTCGTGACCGTGTGTTGACGCGACTGACGCGTGAATGAACGTTTCTTTCGTTTCTTTCTTTTACTCAACAACGATGCCAGAAATTGAGATAATATTTGCGCCTCAACAAGAACCCATTGGATCATTTCGTTTGCTTGAGCTTTCATCGGATTTGTGCAAACAGATTGAATCGTCTAATATCAGCGACCTAAAGTCTGTATGCACATGGTTAATGCTAATGCTAATCCGACATCTCTGATGAATTCATTCAGCTTCGCCATAAAAGGAGGTCCAGATGAAGACGCTGTTTTATGCACTTCGGAAAGGACATATAACATCCGTTCGGTGGCACTCTCAAACTCTGTCCTTGTGATGTCCCCAAGCCCAAATCCCAACAGATCCAAGGATCAAGTTGTCATTCAAGACAGCCTGAACGAGCTGTTGGAGCTTGTACCAACGATACCAAAGCTCCACCGTTTCAAAGCTCTACTGAAGGAATATATATGGGAGGAAGGACAGGAGGAAGAGGACGACAATCTTGGCGTGGTAGGCACTTAATTGATTCATATACCAGACGGGTTAGGCTCAGGACGCATCTTCAGACGACCCAAAAAGGAGTTACTCTCGATCAAGCTCGAGCGGAATTTCAGGCTAGCGAGCAAGAGCTTGTCCAAGCACTCAAGGAAAAGCATGTGCTTATCATTGACGGTGAATTGTCAATCGTCACTCGGCTTCTCCTGGATAGCAAACATACCGACGAGTATGTTCCCAGATATCCTCCGTCCCCTTTCTCCGTCATACCTCCACAAGATCCTTGAACTTCTCTTGATGCATCTCGTCTCTCTCTCCCAAACTCATGACGCAGCATCTGTCCGGAACTATCCAGGTCCCTTGAATATGAACACGAGGTCAATCGGGAGGTGACCTTACAGGTCATGCGTTGGTTTGGTGAAGTCGATGCTGCGAACGAGTCGTGGAAGGTAGACGTTGAAAGGACTGTGCGCCAGGTCGGCTTAGGCGTCCTGCGTCAGCACAGGGTTGGTAATTCGCAGCCATTGGTTGTCTGCGACACCCTAATTCGTTGCAGAAGGAACCCATAGCCGAGGAAGAGTTCATGGCTAAGTGGAACACCGCCGTAGGTGATACCTTCGCCTCGAGCACGTCCCTTCGGTTACTCACTGTAAGCACATCTTTTTGTTTTGTTGACGCGCTCTGCTTTTCATACACTCGCAGGGAAACTACATCTGTTCTCCTTCTCCGTTCTCTTCCAGCACACTACTATCCTACCTTCCTTGCGCCGAGCTTCCAACTGACCCTGCCACACGTTTCGCGGATCTGTTTTTTATCCGCGCTCGCTGGAAGGCAGAGGATATCGTGCCGTACCTATCAGACGTCGCAGTTGATACGAAAGACCTCGACAAGCTCATGCTCAAGTACGCGCGCCCCCTGACGGATAAAGACGGTTTATGGTATACAACGAGGGCGAGATGAGGGGTAAAAGAGAATATATTTATTGTTTCACTTGTCCCCAGCTCAAGCAGGAGCATTCTAACGGATAGGGTAATGTTTGTGATGGCGTTTCAACCGCAAGTCATGAAGCCGGCTAAGCAGCTCAGCACATAGTTGGACGTACGTCGTACAGTATTACATTGATCTCGTGTCCGGGTCTTGACACCACCACCCCATGCAATCCACTGGTCCCTAGGATCTCTACAACAGCTATGATCCAGGTTGCATGCCACCAGCATCCATGAAACACAGTCATTCCGAAGTCATAACTTTAAAAGTCCCACAGAACGTCAAAGCCTAGATTTCGAGCAGGACCGTGACGGCTAGCTTGCTAGGAAGGATCCCTGATTTGCTCGATCAGCGCTACTCGACAGGCGTCTTGACAAAGGTCGTTTCAAAATTCCCTTTGTGGTTTAGCTTTGCAAAACAGGGACAAGACCATTCTAATATCTGAACGACCAGATAATCAGCAAAATCCCCTGGGGCGGTGTGCCAAAGGGGCCTAAAGGGGCTTCGTCGGGCTCAAGAGTAGACAATGAAATTAACAGCACATCGATCAGAAGTGTGGCCAGTGGGATTAAATTCAAAGAATTTGCTCCGCAGGAATGTGAAGGTCTTCAGTCCACCGATTCGCAAGACCGATAGCTGAAGGTTCATATTGCCATTATCCCAGGCTTGTAGATTACGAGAAGCTGGTCTGTAAAGTAGCGAGGTATATGTCTAGGAGGAAAGATGCGATAACGACTTGATGATAACGGCTGGGAGGTATTGGCTGGAGTAGTCGATAGGCCTAACAGGTCAATGCTGGAATATTGATAGTTACAGACAGATTCTTCGGTGGGCGTGATGTTTTGCGTCGCTGAGTCCTTTCTCGAGAGTGATCACATTAGGTGTGATGCTTACCCTCTTTCAATGCATGAAGGTGACTTTTGTCTTTTTTGCCTTGGAGATTCGAAGTGAGGATGGGATATTTTCACCCTCACTGCCATCATCAGTTGGAACTCGCTTCTTGCGCTTCGTGGCCTTGCTTGAGACGGTGCCGTTTGGAACGACCCTTTGGACCATAGAGCTCAAGCTGAGATTCACTTTGCGCTCATCCACGGCGCTGATAATGGCCCAGCTGTCTTTGCAAATCCGCGAGTTCAATCGTACGTCCTTATGTGCCTGCCGCAACTCATATCGGAAATGAAGGATCGCTGCAGCCTTCTCCCTGTCACGGAAGTCACCGGCATCATCGTCATCCATCACGTAGAGTAGTACACCTAGGCGTAAAGATGCATAAGCCTGGCCCCATCGAACCGAGGTGGGAACTAGATACCTATGAAGACAAACTCTGCAGGCGAAACCTTAGCGGTATAACCAGTAAAGGCTTTATTTAACGTCGCATCAGAGGCGATTTCAAGCAGGCTCGACAACGCGCGCTCCATTCTGGAACTGAAAGTCCGGGAAGGCCCCTTTCGGCCATTAAGCCATTTTTCCAGCTGTACTGCTGACGGTGTACGCCGCAGATCAACGTCCTCGCAGCAGTATAGCATCGAGGCAAGATTCTGAAAAGTGCGCCCTCGCTTTGCGTCGAAATCGACGTGGCCTGCCAACCCCCCACTAATGGAGATATACTTCACGTCGAGCTCATTCACGTAGTCTGCCCATGGGGAGGCAATGGCTTGCAGTTTCTCTGTCGAAAGTCATCACTGTAACATCTCGACCGGCGAGCACTAGACAAAACAAACCTGCAGCACTGAGGCTCATACCAAGTTGTACACGCTGAAAAACTTCACGCTCGAAGGTTGGTGACAACGCCCGGTATTCCACTTAGGATTCGGTCAGACATTATGTGATCTTCTCATGAAAGTTTGTCGTACCGCAGGTGATACGCTTCTCCTCGAATTTCCTCTTTCCCTCAGGGGATATCTCATTTCGTTTTCCCTGGTAAAGAGCTGGGACTTGATACCACCAGAGTTTCCGCGTATCAGGATCCTTGTCTGATGCACATTGTCACAGACCGCGAGCGTGAGATAAGACAGGACGATACGCACATGCAATCTAGAGCACGATAGCGAAGTGAGTGAGGCATAGATGGGGTCAAAAGTCGAAAGCATACATGACCATCTAAAAACTTTACGATACTGGTAAGACGTTGCTTTCCGTCCACGCAGATGCGCACTTCCTCCCCTTCCTCGTCTCGCATCACAGCGAAAATGACAGGGGGGACATAGAAATTGTGAAACAGGGAATCAATGATTTCCATCTGTTTTCCTGTAGGCCACACGACGTCTATCTTGTTGTGTAAGCACTAGCATAGCAAAGAAACCTCCAAAGACGTACCTCGTTGGTACGGCGGGCAAAGGTCAATTTTACCATTGTGAATCTGAACTGCACGTGACAGGGGTTCGCCCCGGAGTTGAAGGAAATTGAATCAAAAGGCTCACTGTGAAGCTCTAGCGTTGTGTACACCTTAGCATCTGGCTGTTCAAGAGCATTGCGTATGCTAAAGACATTTGGGTCGATATTCCCGTTGGAGAAGGTCGACTCAAAATCGAGTTCATCACGGTCATCACCAACTGAGTCTTGCTTGTCTGACATATCTTATGGTATGGTCTAAAGGATACATATGAAAAGGTGGTGGGGATGTTGAGATGAATATATACTCAAGAGGATGGAGGGTTTGCTCTTGTGGTAAAATTCCTGAGATCTGAGTCTTTTTGGTTCTATTCTGTTGTAATTCCTATGCTGAATCCCACAAGACAAGATGATGATGATGATGATGATAGATGTCGGAGTTTAAAATACCAAAAGGGCAGAGGGAGCAAAGGAAAAAAGGGTAGAAGAGCCAGGCAGAGGCAGTGTGGCAGAGGTAGAGGTAGAGGTAAATCATGCATGGTAGTGAAGCAGAGGCTCTGCTAGAAGGTAAGATAATCGACCGACTTGCAATACTGATTAAAAAAGAATGTTATAGTACAATGATATGTGTATGTATGGCCATCAAAGGGGTTTAAGCACCTGAAAAGTCCCCAAATCCATCCTCATCATCTCCATTTTTGACTTTATCCCGACGCACCACGCTCGATGTCGAGCGCCGACGAGTCTGCGGCCGTCCATTGGTCACCACCGTGTGCGAGTGGGTGTCATCACGGTCGTCCAAAGGGGAAGCCATAAGATGTTCACCCTCTTCCCCATGATTAGTTTTTGCCAGCTCTCCGGTCGCGATGTTAGTATGATATTCTCATCCTCTTCATCGCTTGCTTCTCCTACGTCCCACACGACCTGGCCTGGATCCCCATTGTGATCGTCGGTATGAAGGCTCCCATGCCCGTCGGTCTTACCGTCTGCCGTACGTGATACCTGCCGACCCGGAATAGCGTTCATAGCAATGCCCCCTTCACGTTGCGTAGCTGCAGGTTCGGGCTTTTTGTGGGTGAGCAACACGACACCGGATATAAGGATAAGAACTGAGACAAAAATAAGGAAGAGAGTCCAGGAAGCATAGCATCCACAGAATCATTGAAGATCTGTACCGAGACCAAAAGTGAATATCACTATGAAGATACGCGTACCTGCAACAATAAATCACTTACCAGGGAGTTGAGCCAACTAATTGAAGGACTGTCAACCAAGGTTCTACTAGACCGAGGGAAAACATACCCAGTTGCGGTGTATACACCATAAAACACAGGTACGACTAGCGTGAATCGTATATCTCGAGCGCGCGGTTGAGACAGACAATCTGGAGGACAGCGGTGAACGCGAGGAAGATAAAGGTGAGAATGGGCGCGAGATGGCCCAGCTGGTTCCCGGTATTCTCGTGGGATAGTGAACCGGAGATCAACTTCACACTGTCAACCCGCCTTAGTCCGAATATGTGCGACGAGAAACGTGAGACTGACGCGGCTTTGGCAAATACCAGGCACTCGCCGGCTAAACCACCTCCAGCACAAGCCCAGCCAATACCCAATGTCCATGCAATGACCTTGTCATCTTTTCCAGCTGTCCATTCCTCCAGCTTCTCAGCAATCCATATCATTGACCAACTCCATGATCCCTTTAAACGAACGAGCAAGCCGCCAGACAGTGTCTTCGGGATGCGAGCGCTCATGCCCGCGAAGGGCTGGGCTGATAGATCTGAGCGCGATGACAGTACTAGATCGAGCTGCGTCGCGAAAATGTAGACGAGTGCAAGGGAAAGTGACATGACAATGAAGTAGCCTATCCAACCGACGCGACCCCAGAGAACAGCAAGGTGGGCAGCCGAGGACTCTTCGGAGAGGCCTGTGTTAATAGAGCCGAAGGCGACGATGCCTACTACGCCAAGGATGACAATTACGGTACCCTGCAGGGCCTTTCTATGGAGTTGATACCGATGAAAGTAAGGTTGGTCTCACGTATATGTCCGTTGAAGTGACGGGAGTTCCCACGAGAAATCTAGCGAACAAAAAATTGAAGATAAGAGAAGTTGATCCCAGCGGAGCGACATATTCTAAGGATTCGCGTTAGGCAGGAGAACCCGTCACAGAAAGAGACTAACCCGCTCGCATGTATTCGAGAGCAAGTGTTGAGCCAATTAGTTGAGATAATCTGGGAAATAAGCATGAGAGGGGCACACAGAGAAGCCACGAGACTTACATGTAAAGTAACATGCCCAGAAGCCATAGTGGTCGTAACCAGTCTCTCTTCCGTGCGCTTTTTGGGACAGCGCTGCTTCGGACCTGCAGGTGCGTGGGGTGGTAAGGATTCGATAAGACAGCCAAAACAATGGTGAAACGGTAAGCACATGATCTAGTTTGGTCAGATTCAGGCCAGCAGCATTGAGAACGGATGCCAAAGTGATGATTGATAGACCTATTATGAAGGCCACTACCGGGTTTGCATGTCGGACGCCGCCCGTCGTCTGATCAGACCCTATTGGAGCGGGAATTGGTACTGGAATGGGTATTGGAACAGGTACTATGATGGGTGTTGACTCATTGTCCTGACGAACAAGTAGATGAAGCAAAGCTGTCATCAATAAATGAGAGGTTTCGTAAGTGATGTAGAACGAAGCAGCAGAGAGGAAAAACGGTGCGGTGCGAGGTAAAACTTTTAGAAGTGTGTAAACCGGAAGAACAGTATGATCTATGGTCTCATGAAAGATGTTGCTGTTCAGTTGGTAGTTGGTAGTTGGTAGTTGGTAGTTGGGTAGTTGATCCCTCCTAGTCCTGGTCGTCGGGGTGTAATCGTACGCAACAGCGAGATAGAGACCGAGACCGAGACCGAGACCGGGACCGGGACATCCGTGGGCGAGGGCAATTCATCTCAACCCCCCCGGCTCCGGCTCCGGCTCCGGCTCCGGCATGCTGTCTGTTCTGTTTAGGTAATTACCACGTGCATTTGACCATCCTGACCCTGACTATCCTGACTTATGGGCTATGACGACGACGATAAACGAGACGAGAGTGACGACGAGCTCTATTCGCACAATGCAACAACCATGAGTGATAGTGATACGCAGCCTCAATCATCTGGGCGTGCAGATTCTGCATCTGTACACAATGTATCTCGGGACAAGTCATCAGTCCACATACCGCCTCTCGCGACACCTCATCCACTTTTGCGGTCCCTACCTCCTATGACTCACCTTCCTGTCGATCTCCTTGACTTATTGGATCGAGCTTACTTTTTACATCTACTTGCAAACGATCCATCAAAGGTCCTACCCCCTGGCAAGTCTTTATTGTCTGTCTTGTCACGGCCTCGCGTACAACTACGACAACACGATGAGCCACCGACATTGCAGAGCAAAGTCGAGGAGATGATTCACAAGGCATTCTGGGACGAGGTACCCTCCTTTTTCAAGGCTCATTATCCTTTCTTATTCCCTTTGTCTACCAGGCCCTAGATACCCTCTCCTCGAACGAGCCGTCTATTCAGTTCCCCCGTCTCAAGCTCTTGCTCAATGACCTGCACACCGCACTCATGCCGCTATTTCCTTCAACTCATCCTATTCTTACTATTCTCGCTGCGCCACTCCCCCCTACGTCTTCCCCCCTTCTCATGGCGCTCAACAATCTTCGTGAGGTCCTCATCGCACTCCGTGGGCGTTGTGCACCAGCACGTGATGAGTACATCGACACGCTCTCAGCTTCGCTAGCCCATCCGCCCGCCCATGTACCTGATCTTGCTAAACTCGCGGTAGAGACCGCCCGGTCTCTACTGAAACTAGCCGAGACGATGAAGGACGACCTCTCACAGTTTGTCCTCGGTACTATGGGCGAGTCACAGCTTGCTATTGCAGTTTCAGATCAGGCACGAGAGCGAGAGCGTGCACTTATTCTTGACTTATGGAAGCGGGAACTTATCCGTAAAGATATCGCCACGTGGATGGCTGGCCTGTCACAACCGTACGCGCTTATCGTTGCGCCGCCTTCACGCAAGTGGATCCTGCGACTCGTACAGGCGCTGGGAACCACGGATCCCGTCGCCTGTTCACTACCAGTCAAACCTTTGGCTTCAGACGAAAGCGCACGACCGCCACCGATACAACCGAACACACTCCCTCCACCGTTCTTCTTCTCTGCGCCTGAGTTGTTCTACATACAGAACTTTCTACAGGCCATTGTCATCGCAGCTGCCCTGCGCGCTCTGCTCCCTGCCTTCGTGTCATCCCCAAATGACTCAATGTATCGTATTTGGACGCTGCTTCTAGCATCTGTGAATGAGGAAGACGTCACAGAAGATGCAAAGATCGTCAATCTCGCCGATGAGCTCGTCCGAGCATCCTCATTGACGGACGCTGAAGCCGTGAAGCTGCGCTCAGCTGTGGCGCGAACGATGCGGGCCTCTGATCCCGTATTTCTTCTACTTCAACGCCGCCTGCTGTTGGCGCTCGCGGAACGCATGGTCCGTACTTCAACGCCAGTCCACAGGAAAAACGCACCCGCAGAGATGCGCACTGGAAGGGGGAGCGGCCCACCAATGCAGCAGGGGAGCAGCAGGCAGAAGCAGATCCCCTCGAAGTGAAAGGGTTCGGTGATCCTGTATTGACTAGCGCAATACAAGAAGTCTCGGAAAGATTTGGGCAGTAGCATGGTGGATTGAGAGTATCTGGGCGGGTTTATTTGAACCAAGAAACGCCCTGAGTGAGACGGATGAGACGGATGAAGTGTAGGCGATAATATTTGTAATAATAATAATAATAATAATAATAATAATAATAATAAAATAATAACTTGAATTAAGGCGGATGTTCCCGACAACCCCGCGTGGCCCGCGATTGTGAAACCTTTGACCTTGACTACAAAAAATCATGAACCCTGGGTCTGACTCTGATTCATTCGATGAGGGTGATCTTACCGCACACGGGCGCAAAACCAAGGACAAGGGTAGCGTCCGCGCCAACGAAAAGGGCAAGCAAAAGGCCAAGGACGTGCGACCCTGTGCCTCTTGCGGCGCAACGAATCCTTTACACTGACCTTCCTTGTTTGTTGCATTTGCTTCTATAGCAGAGTTATGCCTGGGAGGCCACATACGCCCGCTCCTGGGACACAGTTCAGGAGGACGAAGCTGGTAGTCTCACCAGCACTGTTGCGGAACTCCTTGCACGTGGCCGGCGACGCAGGTACGTTTATCGCAGACCCCTTTCCTCGTACATCCTTGCCAAGCTAGTCTCTAGACTTCTTGCGCCAGCTGCTGCGATTCGTCGCACAATAATCAGACATCTTGTCCTTTTACTGGACCTCTCAGCGTCGATGACCGACCGCGATATGCGGCCAACACGCTTTGATCTTACGCTCGAATACGCACGCGAATTCATTACCGAATGGTTCGACCAGAACCCGCTCGGACAAATTGGCATTGTTGGGATGCGTGGAGGCATTGGCGAGCGCATATGTGAGATGTCTGGTACGTCTTGATGCGACTGCTTTGTGCGGTGTGGCTAGAAGCATTGACGGCTCAGGGAATAGGGAATCCACAGGATGTACTCAAGGAAATTTCAGAGAGACACAAACTCGAGCCTATCGGCGAGCCGAGCCTGCAGAATGCCATCGAGATGGCGCGCAGCAGCATGAGGTCCGTCGCTACCCCAATCACCATTGTCTCACTACAATGACGGCTGCTTATGATGCTTGTAACTGACGGGCAGTCACTTGCCAACACACTCCTCGCGCGAAATATTGATCGTTTTTGGCTCGCTCACAACCGTAGATCCAGGAAGCATCCACGAAACGCTCTCTTCTTGCGTCAAAGATCGAATACGGATCTCCCTCGTAGCTCTTGCTGCTGAAATGAAGATCTGCCGCGAGCTATGCGATAATACTGGTGGTGCGTTCCTTCCTTTCCCCTGGCGTCTCTCACATGGCCCTCCTTTGCGCCAGTCATGTGCGTGTTCTGATGCCTGCACTGTGTAGGTACGTTTGGTGTCGCCATGAACGAAGGGCACTTTAAAGACCTTCTCTTCGAACCTATCCCACCACCTGCTCAGCAGAATACTGGCGCAGGTGCGGGAGGAAAGATGAGCGCGGACCTGATGATGATGGGTTTTCCGCAACGCTTGCCAGACATTGCACCGGCGGCGCTATGCGTGTGCCATGTGCAGATGCGCGCCGCGGGATTTCTGTGTCCACGGTGTGGCGCACGGCTATGCGATGCACCGACGGACTGCGACGTGTGCGGGTTGATGATCGTATCGTCGCCGCATCTTGCGCGGAGCTATCATCACTTGTTCCCTGTCAAGCCCTACTCAGCTGTGTGAGCAGGCTCATGCAATCCATCCCCAGACCTGCGTACATCGCTAAACGTGGTCTTGGATGGTTTAGGATGGCCGTGGATAGCGTGCCGAGCCCGAGTGCGACTTGCCATGCGTGCGCACTGCCTTTCAAAGATACACCCGCTGCAAGCATAGGTGAAGGGATGAGTCCCTTTGATCGCTATCGGTGTCAAGATTGCAAGAGCGATTTTTGTACTGAATGCGATGTGTTTGTCCAGATGTACTTCATTGTTGTCCTGGGTGCGAGACGTAGGCAAACGTGTTAGAAGCGCTGAGTGGTATCTCGATTCGTGGTGCACCTCCAGCACTACGCTATCCAATATGTACATACTGCATTACTACGTCCCTATCAGAACATCATGAGAAGTATAGTCCATCATGCGTCCACGTACGTGCATGCTACTGTCGAGCCATAAGATCCCGCCCTTGTCAATGTGAGATCGAAAATCCCCGCCGCTCAGATCTTATTGCCGTGTGTGTAAGGCGTACGCATGACTAATTGCTCGTTCTCACTCCCCACCTCATATGAACCACTATCCTCGCTGATGTAGTTACGTAGCCCAGACTCCTTGGAGCGGGAGACGCGTGCTGCAGCATGGGAATCTGAGAGTCCTCTGTCGTGACACCAAACAGCGCTGACCGTCGGGATGTACTTCCCGGAGCCGAAAATATGGAGGCGCGGGCTGTTTCGTGCATTTGCAGGATGTTTTGACGGAAAGCATTCTGTGAGTGAGTAACACAGATGAGTAAGGGCGGCCACCATTGAGAGAGGGAAATCCAAACCTGCTCGCGCCAATATTGGAGACGTTTCTCGCGCTCGTCCTCGCGCTGTCGTCCGTGGACGAAGAACAAGAGGACCAGTGTTGCAATCATGCCTGGGGATGACAATATGGTTCGAGATGTAGTGATGAGAGACGGTCATCACCTTGACTTACCCCCAAAAATGCCGATTCCAATGATAGCATATACCCAGACCGGGAAATGGCGGGGGTCAGAGGGACTCGTACCGCAAACCCGGGTGGGCAGGCAGTTGTAGCTGCTGCACTCTTTGTCCGCAGAACAACTTCCTCCGACAGATTTTTGTTGAATGCAAATAGTCGAATTGGTGTCGCAGTAGAGGCCAACCCTGCAGTTGTCGCTAAAAAAAATACTGTTACCAAAGCCAAGGGTAGGATGGGGGGCCATGGCCTTACCGTGATACTACGTAGACAAACTCCCCGCTTGGCCCATATGCTATATATCCGGTATTCTCTATCTCACATTTTGACCCGGCCGTGATGTTCGCAAATCTGAAGGAGATGAGTCACAGCCCCGTCATTTAGCTCGAGAAGGACGTACTGGCAAACGAAGTTGAGACAAATGGAACCATTAACATTGAGTCCTCGACCACTGGTATCTTTCAGTTCTTTGAAATTGTCGGGGCCAAGACAAGAGTCTGATGGGCGGAATTAACGAGACAAAGTCGAAACTTAGAGATACTACGAACCATCGCGGTCGAATTGACATGGCTGTCCAACTGGAGTTTTCGGGACGCACTGGGATCCCTCATCTGGGCAAAACTTATCCACTGAACATTTTTCGGGAGGATTTATGTGTTTCCCGTTTCCACGACCCTCTCCAGTAGAGTAACCAAGTGGAAACTCATCCCTACGACACCCCTTGCTCCGACAGATGCCGTTGTCACACCAGGTGGTCGCATTACAGTCAGAGTTATACTGGAGGGTGCCAGTGGCTAAACCGTTGTGAGCGGGGTTGCAGGTATTTGTATCCGTGTTTGTCGAGTTTGAAACAGACAGAACAGATAAGGGAAGTGCGAAGAGAAAAAGGAGCGTGGGGGAGAGGAAGAGCATGGTAACTTGACTAAAGAAGGTGAGGCGAGGCGAGGTAGTGATGAGAGCTCAAGCACAAAAATAAGACTGTCACGTTTAATCTCATCTCATTTCTTATTTTTTTTTTTCTTATAAAATTAAAATAAAACCTTTCAAATATTTCTGCACTTCACCATGTGCGCTGTTTATTGCACATTGCATGCACATACAGCGCAGTAGTAAAACAAATGTAAAAAAAGAAAGGGAATTATTTCGGTGGCAGTTTTAGTCTCTAAATATGGTATTACTTGCCAATTTGGTATCCACCTTACGACGGCTCAGCCTGTGCCGTTTGTTCTCGTCAACCTGCCCGCACCCATGTCACTTGTCCTTGTCGCCTCTCCACGGAGGTTATCTCCAGAACCGCTACCGTCCCTTCCACCTTCCCCTGACGAAGAAGATCTCGGTTGGAGAGTCCCTTGGTCTTATGGAGACGACTCGGACGATCAGAACGATTCAAACACCTCAGACCGTTTACAACGTGCTAAAGGGAAAGGAAAAGGGACCGAGCATCAGCCAAATCCTTCCTCATCTTACGCAAATAGTGGAAGAGATGAAGTATCACAGTGGCCTAGTCCAGGAGGAAATACGGAAGCATACCCGCCGACCACCGACGAAGAGGCAGACACTCGGCGCGTGCAAGAGGTGCGTGCTCGTCGTCGTTCATCATTTCCTACCTGACCTTGTTCTGGGTAGAATCTAAAGCGATGGGAGATTGCAGAAAGGCAACGTCGGAAAGTAGCACGCGACTCGCTTGCCTCTACGTCCTCTTCTGTGGTAGTGGATGTCGCCCGGCGAGCCACTTCGTTCTGGTCACGCCATGTCCCACACTCCTCGGCAGATGGCGGTGGTAGGCATCGCGCCCTTCAAACGTCCGAAGACAACGTCCATCTCGATGACATTGCAGCTAGCCCCTCACCCTCCGCTCCGCCATCCCCGTCTTCCAGTCCCCGACCCAATCATCCCCGTACAGGGCCATATACTCGCGCCGGAGACCCGTTTTCCGACCCGCCGGGTTCTTCTTCCTCGCTCTTTATTAACGCACAGCCTGTTGCAACGAATATAGGTCCTTCAGCCTCGTCTGTAGAGCCACAAGCTTCCGCGTCTGCAATCGCATTGCCATCATCTCCTCACTCAGTCGCCAACTTCGGGACCCCGCGTGCCACTCGAATTGTTAGTGCGCCGGCTCCACTCGATTTACCCAAGCCGCGCTCGCCACCACCGCGCACGGCGACACCTCATGCTAAACGGCCACCGGAGCCGTTCCCGCGTCCTACTTCGAGGATGTCACGCAGCACAGTGGACGATGACGATGAAAAGCCAGCAAGATGGTGGACAGACTGGCTCTGCGGTTGCAGTGAAGGACCGGATCGAGGTGGTGAAGTTCAGGTGCGCTACAAGCATTTTGCCGGCTATAAATCCGCTTCATCACTTCTTATTACAGGCTGGCCGGACGAACCCCCTCGAATAGCTTTGTCTTCTCCCTTTTAACGACGATAGCTTTATTATGACACGATAGTATGTATCCCTTAGAGCTGAGGACAATTTTTCCAAGTGTTTTCGCCTTTTAACAAGTTTTACGTGCTTGGTGGACACTACATTCTTCTATCAGTTGCAGCGACGGGGAGTAATTCAGTTATTGTATTTTATGGTTGCACGGTTGCACGGTTGCACGAAGGCAGACCTCGCTAGCGCTAGCAAATGCCTTTTCCTTAGCTTCCTTTCCAGCAAATCCAGCACCGACTACCACCACACCACACTCAATATGATTATACTCGGCGGGATTTTCCTAACCCCAACCCCAACTTATGGTTTAGATCATGTGCTGGCGCTCACATGCATTCACAGATGTGAGTGCCAGGGTGAATTGTTTCCATTACATTCTCAACGCTCTGTAACCGGGGGTACCATATCCCATGTCTAAATACGAGATGTGAGATTTGGGATGGTTAGTATGTGTCAATCATATGTCTAGCTGTGTCCTTATTACCGACTGCGAGGCCCCAAGTCAGCTAACCGCGCCAGGGGTCTCAACCTCATCTGGGACTCCTCTATGGAAGTTGGTGCTCTGTCCGGTGGTGGTTGAGGGACCCTCCATGCAGAAAAAGGGGTCAGAATGATGACGCGCCAGGGTAAAATTGAATACCTCTTCAGTCGTTAGGATACCATCTGGTGCTGACTTTGGCAGAACGGGCAGATCAGGCCATTCTATGCGTTTCTTGCCTTCCCGTCGAGGCTCCTCTGCAATGGCAACAGCAGTGTTTATGCTCGCAGCAACGGCACGCTCTGCATCCCCTTGGGGTGGTGCGCGACGCACCCACAGGAGCCAGTCGGGTTGCTCAATTAATGAACGAGAGACGGTTAATGTGCGCCGGCCAACAGAGAAGAAGGGAATGGAAAGTCCATCTGCGACGCGACAGCATGAGCATAGATAGGTGTGCGCGAATGCAGAAACGGGTTGACATACGAATAAGTATAGAACCAAGCACGATGAAAGAGACGATAGGCTGGAGAGAAATGGCAAGCAGGTCTTCCTGGCTTTGAGGTGGATCATGGGGCGCCTCAAGGCGGCTCTGGGCAAGCGTGGAAATGAAGACGGCGCCTACGCCAATCTAAAATAAAGGATCACGTTAGAAGTGAAGACTACCCGCACTGCAAAGTACTGACAGGACCAAAATGTCCGCAAAAAAGTGCCTCACGCCAGTTCGCGACCTCTGGCATCAACTTGTAGAGAAGGAGCAAAGAAGGTATGCGACGTAAAGCGAGTATTACAAGCATGAGCATCATAAGCCGCCAGTGGGTTATACCGAGTTCAGAGATATTAAATTGATCGAACGGGAGCCACGCTCCGATGTAGATGAAGCAGGCGCAGTTAAGGACAAGATCAAGGACAGAGGAGAACGCGTCGTCTTCGGTCTGTTGGTTGAAATCGCCGTCCCAGGAGATCGCACTGCCTACACGCAAAGGTAAGTGACACATGACGTCGTGAGTGGAGAGCACACCTGCAGCAAAGGCAGCAAGAAGGTCGTCATTCCCGAGTGAATTCGTGGCACCGACCGTAAATAACGCGAGGGCGATGTATTGCGCGACATATGACTCCCTGTCAATGAAGCCTTTCCCAAGCGCGAATTTCAGCAGTCGGGAGAATAAATAACCTTCAAGGCCGATCAGTCTCACGACGTCTAGGTTCAGGTGAACTTATACCAATAATAGCGCCAAGGACAGTCCCTAGGGCAACTTGATCTAGGCGTCCGAGCAATAAGGGTCAGAGTATGAAGAATGCGCACAATCTACGCACACAACCAGCTGATGATAATCCACTTTTCGAAAGCCTGTTCACGTGAAGCCTCTGTCGTGAGGTATATTGCGATGCTGAGGAAAGGGTATGCGAGTCCGTCGTTCGACGCGGACTCTGCTACTAGTAGCTGGCGAATAGAGAGGGGCACATTCTTCACAGCGAATTTTCCACCTACGGGACCACATTCACAAAATGGACCGACAATTGACACATCAGTACCGACACTAACCAATAACGGCAGCACTTATAATCGGGTCAGTAGGCGTTAGACATGCAGAGATAACAAGCGAGGATACGAAATCTAGCTTTGGGAAAAGGACGTGGATGAACGCTTTCAGAAAGAAAAAACAAGTCTTAGAGGTGTGGTATCTTGTAATCGTGTCAGTGTGCTTACCAGCCGATACAAACCAGCCGAAAGCCATAGTAGGCACAACCATTATCAGTAGGCTTTTCGCATGATCAGCCATGTACCTCTTCGGCAGCTCGACGCCTATGGCAAAGAGACCGGTTGCGAGCACGATGCGCATGATCTCTCGCGTAAGGAGGTCTGTGACACTCGTCCAGGAACGTGGATTGAAGATATTGAGAGCATGAGGTCCTAGAAGAACGCCAAAGCCTGTTCCGAGGGCTACCTCATTCATATATAACTGTGCATAGTCAACAGTTATCGGAGGGACACCTGCGAGCCTTCTTAGAGTATCTCACCCTCTCTTTAACTACCAAGGATATCAAGTTGTACTTGAGAACCATCAGATATGATAGTGAATATAAGTGAAAAGGCAAACAAAACCATACCACGACAACAAAACCACCTAGGAGAGTGTATGCCACGCTGGTGGACGAGGCCTGGTGATGGGCGAGTTGTATAAATTATATAACTGTTTAATCATTGATAAGTACGATACGAACATCGAGGAATTCCCAAGACATAGATCCAAGCAGAATTGTTTTCTCAGATGTTCAAAAAGGTTATAACCTTGCAATACCGCCCCTGAGTCGAAGGGATAGATATACGGGCCTGAATTCAGGCGTACCCTCGGGATGAGGATAGAGTGAGAGAGTGGGAGTGACGAAAACACACTCGCACTTGTACTTGCACTACTAGGAGTTTTACGTTACGAAATTCAATGTCACGTGGCCGTCATATTGTCATATTGTCATATTCATTCATGAGCGCCGCCGCCACCGCCACCGCCTAATCTAGCATGACAGCGCAACGATTTCATTGTGCAAAACTCAAGGGGCTTCGCAGACAGTCAGATGAGAACCAAATACGCCTGATGGTGACCAAGTCAGGGAAATATTTACAGATATGCGCGATAGCAGTCTTACCAGACAAGAACAAGATGTTACGCCGAGCGTCGTACGCTACGGATGTGATTGCAGAGGCTTGTGTGCCATCATCTTCAAATACCTGTCCTCGAAACGAATGACATGGGGTTGCTTTCGCTTGGAAAGGTGTGATGTTACCTTCTCAACTTTCAGCTTTTCCCCAAAGTATGCTTTGTCTCCAACGTTTTTTGAGACCCGGAGGGCAGATGAAGGTGCAATTTTTTCAAAGTCATTATAGGCGGAGAACCAGCGTAGCGAGGAAGATATTCCTGCTGCCCAAAGTATCCCATCCTCATCGATGGAAAGATTGTCCACGAGGCGATCTATTAAGATGAACGAATTTCAGCCCCAAACCAATCATAGCTCGCTACATAAAAGTCGTTGCTTGTTCACGTACCCAAGGCAATCAAGTCAGTCAAGACGAGGGAATGTTCACTTTGCTCCTCCAAGACACTGATCTGACCGAACTTGGAGTTGCCAACGTAAATAGTGCCGTTCTGGGAACGCGCGATACCATTGCTACCTTGCAAGCCAGCAATGGAAATCTTGCAGCCATCATCGACATGACAGTACCCTACTGAGGTCCGTGCTAGACCAAGGAACTCGAGAATCCGGGTCTGAAAGGTAATGAAGACCATTGGATTACAGTGTAGGTTTTAATAAGGACGACCTACGAAACCGACTTTAACCCCGTGGTCGTTGGTGAAGTAGAAACTTCTTCCATCAGAGGAACCAACGATGTCGTTAGGGGTGTTAATAACTGGATCCGCGACAGTCTTTATATGCTTGAGCGTTTTTCCACCAACCGTGGTTGTGAAGATCTCTACGACAGAGTCCGCGCCGATCTGCTTGGCGGGTCCCTGAACTGGCTTTCGATGATTGATCGCGTAGACGTAAAGCTCTCTTGGGTCGGACGCTGATGGGACAACATCCATACCATGTGAAGCGTACCCTTGGGTCGACGGGAAGTCTTGGAAAGTGAGACGTGTAACAGTGCCCGTTGCTGGATCATATGTAGCGATGTAATCGTCGAATGAGAACTTATCCTCTTCGAGGACCTCTAGAGCTGGAAGCCACTGGCGGCGTCCGATTGGGGTAGAGCAAGCAAGATAGAGAAGACCACTAGGATGGTGTAACACGATCTCTGCAAATAGTGGGGGTGGGGTAAGGTTTGGGAATCGAAATGACATCGTCGGGCGCACTTTCACAAGCTTTTAATGCCTCTACCTTTTTACAATTGACATTGCCCACAGGTTCGATCTCCCTCCATACCCCGTTCGCAGATAGGATAGCTTTGAAGGAGACCTGATAGTACACCGCGAGTAGTACTGCGGATAGAGCAGAGAAAGTGAGCCAAGTGCGAGCCATGCCAGTGGGGGGTGGGTTGACAACTAAGAACTGGGTCTCAGGGGGGCTTTAAGCCCACAGCCGGCCATGAGGACATGGGGACAACTTTAGGTGATCGGAGGTGATCGGGATCAGGTATCATTACGTGTCCTGACCACATCAGGGGGTTACGCCCCGGCGTCGGCCTGAGGTGTATGACGATGGATACATCCATAGGTGGGTCATCCATTGTGATGGATAATCATAATGAAATATTACAAAGAAATCTCACGGCAAAACTATGGCCATTCTAACTACTACTAATACTGCTTTTTTCCTGCGAGCTGAAGGTGTGCACTGTGCTCGTCGTATGGGAACTTTGAGAGAGAGATTTCACGCCAGAGGTCGGGGGTAAGGAAGGCATACGTCTTTGTAATCTGGCCCATTCTTAGTGAATACCAAGCGTTGATATGCTCAGACACTTACAGCGGCAAACGTTGCTTTTAAGAAGTTTCCCATCGTTGCAGTCGAACCCTTTGCCTGCGTGTAGCAATCCGCGACACCGGCCAGCTGAAGAAGACGCCTCGAGGCGGGGGCTGCGACGATACCGGTACCGCGGGGTGCGGGAATGAGCCGACACATGACAGAACCAACCTTTCCGCTGACTTTTGATGGTACTGTGTGTGGGGCACCGAGATTCGCACCCCAATAGCCACGACGAACTGGGACGACAGAAAGTTTGGCGAGGATGATTGCACCGCGGATGGCCGTCGCGACTTCCTTTGCACACTTGACGCCAAGACCAACGTGGCCATCAAAGTCGCCAATGGCAACAAAAGCCTTGAAGCGCGTGCGCTGACCGGCACGGGTCTGTTTCTGCACGGGCATGATCTTCATGACTTCATCCTTGAGGTTAGGGAGGAAGAAGTCGACAATCTGGTACTCTTTCACAGGGAGAGAAAAGAGATATATCTCTTCCATCGATTTTATCTTACCGTCCTTCACAAGACGGCCGAGCTTGGTGACTGGAACCCTGAATAGTCGTTTAAGATCTTAAAGCTCGAGGACTTGGCGAGTGAGCACACACCACTCCTTTTCTTCATCCTTGCGACCGCCGCGGCGACCTCGACCTCGACCACGACCACGGTCACCACCGCGCCCACGCCCGAATCCTCCACGTCCGCGTCCAGCGTCAGCCATTTGTGATAAGATGGTGAAGTCCTGAAACTTCAGGTAAGTAAGTTAATCCATCACCTGACACGCTAAACGAGCAGAAAAGTGTCGGAAGCGTTATCCAAGCCAGAATGAATCCATCCACCGATGAAATCAATCTAATAATGACTCGATTCCTCCAATTTTTTCATTGACACAGCTCCATTGAACTTTTTTTTTAGGATGAAAATGATAGGGTACTCACGTTTTGAGGTTTGAAGATGTCGAGCTCGTCGGTCGATTGGCGCTGCTTGCGAGCGGGCTTGAGCGATGAACGCTGAGCCGCCACCTGCTATTGCTTGCTATGTGTGACGTGACGTGACGCGATGTGTAAAGGACCCCCAGACACTATAATCCTGTGATGTGATTGGTTTAATCATCATTTCTCTCACATTCACATTTTTGTGGGATGATATAACTATTTTATGTTTCTTTCAAATCGTGGAACCCACACAACAGGTATGTTGTTTCAGATCAATGTGAATGTAGTACAGGCGTGATTTTCGGCAGGAGTGCGGAGGGGGTGCGGAGGGGGTGTGGAGGGCGGAGTATTTTGTGTATATATAATCAACCAGCTGACTAGTTCCATGAAGGACTACGCCTTGCCTCCGACCACCGCGCCATCGATTTCCCCCTCTCCTCGTCAGTTCGTATTTACTTATAGGTCTAACCCAATAACACTCTCATCTAATTGTCTTCCCTCTAGCTATCGAACAAACTCTATCTTTCGACTTTCGACAACCGGATCAAGTTGGCACCTCATGTCGAGTTCCACTTTTTTGAATTTAAACAAACCGATATCTAGTCCTTGCCCCACGTTTGTCTCTTGTAAACCTGGTGCCACTTTCACTAGCTGACCTGTCTGGTTTTTAGCAACGGTCGTCAGACCGTTGGAGATGGGGCTTTCTATGTTGACGCCGCACCAAGTGTGCTAGCTGTTTGCCATGTCCAGGGCGCAGATGACATGTACTATTACTCTACTACGTTCGCTGGGGGACCTGGGGTACGCACTCTTCATTTCCATCTTCTCCTCTCATTTAGGCCACTCACCCCCTTTCATAGTGGCGGTTTTGACACCCCGAAGTCAAAATGCCCTCCTGATCGAGGGTCGCCGGACTGCGTGACAGGCGGTCCGGCGTCGAAACACGCCACGGCATACGATCATCATTTTTATTCCTCTTCTCCATCGACTCCCGAAGATTTCTTGTACGATCCCCGTCAAAACCTAGCTTATCCACCCACACCTCCCACTTCTGCAGCAGATGCAGTTTCATTCCCCCTCACCTCAGTAGCACCACAGCCCATCCGTGGTTCCCCAAGGACCAGGAATTTCTCACATGGCCTTGCTACTCCGCCGTTGACGCCAGGCGACTCCTTTGAGGACGTGTCTGTTCAATCAAACGGCGATGCTCTCGATTTACTAACGACCTTGTTCCCGAATTATGCAATGACTGCCTTGCAGTATGCGAAGAGTGTGTCCATATCTTCACCGGAGATGGGTGCATCCTTCGATGGCGTCGTGCTTGAGTTGCCTGGCAAGCCCAAAACTTTCTATGTTGATGGCAAGAGTGCTGCAGTTGTCAATCTACGTGAAAGGCAAGCGATTCATTATTGGCAATAGCTAGCTGTCTCATCTTTCCTTCTTCCTAGCATTGTTGCCCTCCTGGATCTCGCTGATGAGCACCTTCAATGCTCTGCACTTGTTATTGCCCTCGAGAAGGCATCGCCGGCGCTTGGCGGCCTGTTGCACGCCCTCATGTATGTTGGAGGCACTGTGGTTACTAGGCCTGATTTCCCCGTGGACCCTGCTTACGTCTTGGTTGGTTTGGAGATTTAAGAATGCGTGTATTGTCCAGCGTTGAAGAAGTCGAGTAGGAAGATAATACACGTTTTCCTTCATGACTCAGTCGATTTTTTTTACTGTGATATGTCGTCACTCATGGCCTTCGACTTAAAGTATTTTTTACTCAACTTTGACATAAATATGACAGCCTTGATGCCATCGACGATTGATTGAATATCCTCAGGCGCTACATGAAGAACATCATCCATTAATTCAATAACAATGAGGTACATCAGCTTACGGTGTTCCCTGTTTGCGCATTGATGACGGCCTTCCTTAAAGGCCTCATTCGTGGCCTGCTTAAGGTTTTCTGTGCCCCACCTCCACAGCAGGAGGCGCAAGAATCCGTATTTCCTAGTGCAGGGAAGCCCTCGTACGCACAGCAGACACAACAACCAGCAAGCTTCCCGGCCCAACAACAACAACACCCCCAGCAACAGCAGCAATGGCAGCCTCCTCATCAGGTCCCTCAGGCCGAGTCAGTTCATCCCCAGCAGCAACAACAACAATACGGCCAACCCCACCCGCACAGACCCCACCACGGCCATAGACACGGCCATAGTGGTCAGGAACAAGGACAAGGGTGGCCACAGCAGCTGCCTCACCCTCCCTTTCTCCTAACTCGCAAGGCCAATGGACGCCGCCACCGCCATCCTCGTCACAACCACTGCATTCAGCTTCTCCACGTCCTGCGCATGGTCGAGTTGTGCGCCCCGCCATTCTCTTTCCGCGCATAGTGTCAGCATAGTAAGGCTGCGAGTTGCTAACTAAAACCGATATCACAGGATCAGAACCTCGTCAACCAGCAGAACGAGTATTACGTGTCTCTACGCGCTCGCGCAAACCAAGAGGGCGATGCGATGGCACGCGCGTTCGAGCAGAGCCATGCGGCGTATGCACGCCGGGACGGCGCCGTGCAAAGCAGCTTTCGAATGAGGGCAAAGCTCATCAGAGTGAGATGGAGCGCTGAATACTGAAGCGAGCACATGGATATTCCGCGGTAACTACAGTTTCTCTTTCTTATTTCCCCCCCAAACACCGTAGACTCATACCGTACTTCATCTATAGAAAATAACCTGGTGGGTTGCTGGTCCTATCCTTTTGATTCTGTAGATGACGTTCAGGCAATTTGCATTTAGGATAGCAAGCCAGGGGAGGTTGACTTGCATGGGCTCTACACCAAGGAAGCCATCGCATTCACTGACATGAGCATCGCAAAAGCGCGGGCCAGAGGTGACAAGGAGGTCCGCCTTATCGTTGGTTCGTACAAACATTTGTTCAGGAGAAAAATCAACTGACCCGTCTTGTCGGCGCAGGAAAAGGCATTCACTCTCCACACCACGCAGCGAAGCTCAAACCCGCCATTGAAGCGCTCATGCAAAAGTAAGCCCCGCGATCTGTGCAACGTATGAGTTCCATTCATGCCGTTCTAGGCACAATCTTGTTGCAGCGCTGGACCCTCATAATTCAGGTGTTTAATTGTACAGCTGGAAGGCGGCACAGCCGCTGAGCAGGTAAGGGAACGCGGGGGAGTGATGCTGGGTGCGGATGATATCACGCGGAGGCTTGACAGGCAGGATGAAGGCTGCATTATCATGTAAAATACCCTCTCTGTACCTTGTCGCGCAAGGGCATGAATCAACGGTAGGTTAGAATTGTGCATGTATTGGGCTCGTATTCCCTGGCCCTGGAAGACTGTCCACTGTCCATGTGATATCATGCCGCCTTGTAGCAGGTTTGTAAACAATGACAATATAGCGTTGTGTCGCAGAGACCACAACACAGCGTCGCGTCGATTATAGCAGTAGTGTGAATTTGATTGAAATTCCAACATAGAATTCACTCTGATTGATTTTAATCCACAAGAGCCCCCATGGCATCTGGTGGAGGCAAAGGTGGTGGATAGTCTTTCAGTGGCTCTCTAGTTATAGATCACAGGTCGCAAGATGAGCCATTTACGAAAATCAATAGGAAGGACATACACTCTCTTCTCCCACACATTCTCACTGCTCGACCCTAGTCTTCGCTTGCCCACCACTCAGCACGGTGCCGTACCCAAGCGTTGTGTCTTTGCTCTGGGTGCAACCCCTTAATGCTCATACAGTACTTGAACTCGCTCCATTTTGCTGAGCAGTGTGCCATCTCACCGAAGCGATATATGGACTTGAGCTGGGTGCCTAAAACTGTTTTACTTGTTTACAGCTCTGGAGTATAAATGTTTGAGAGGAGCGACGCACTATTGCATGAAAGGAAATCATCAAAAACGCTCATGCAACTGGGGACATCCTCAGTTGCTGGGTGTAATCGATGGAGGCGGGCTTCCTCTTGGTAAACTAGTGCTTCAAATGCGTTGTTTCTGTAACGGTAACAATCTCAGTGTCAGTGTCAGCCATTGGGGTGACTGTCGACCTCGAACCCGTTGTCGTGTCGAGTCGGTGTCGGTTTAAACGGGCCGCGAGTGATGATACGCCTCGTCACCTTTGATGCTCTACATACCCTCATTGCACCACGAAAACCAATTCATGTTCAATATTCCGAAGTATTCAGCTCCTATCTTGGTGCACTCCCTCCTGATGCAGTCTCCCGTTCGTTCAAGCTCGGTGCGTGCTCATCTACAACCTTTTCTGCCAAAGTTTAAATAATCTTTATTAGCATTGAAGCAGCTACAGGTTGAGAAACCGTTATATTCCGCAGGTGCAACAGGGTGGTGGAGTGAAGTTATTTTCCGCACGGCCATGGGCGCAGGTGCCGACGCACGGGCGGTCGAGAAGCACATCGATACAATCGTGCCAGTACTTATGAAACGATTTAGCTCTCGTGAAGGATATCGTCTCTTTGATGACACTCTCGAGACACGTGTGTCCCTCCCTACTTACTGGCGTAGTGGTGTTGATACGAGACCTGCATGTACGACACAGTTCGTAAACTTCAGGAGATGGGAGTGCAGACGGGTCTCATCACGAACTCAGATGCGCGAATAGGTGCGTCGTTGTGCCATATAGCACGTCATTGTGCTCATGGCACACGTAGCGGCTGTTCTTGAAGACCTTGGAATATGGGAGTACCTTTCGCCAGTGCTCATAAGTGAGACAGAACGCGTAGAAAAGCCGTCACTATCCATTTTCCTCGCTGCATGTGCACGCGGGCGTGCCCTCCCATCAGAAACCTTACATGTCGGAGATGATTTTCGGGAGTAAGTCCCATTGAGCTTGTGCTTTACTTCTGAATCCATTAAATCACCACACAGTGATTATATCGGTGCAGATAATGCAGGGCTTCATGCGCTTCTATTGCGCAGAACAGGTTCTAAAGGAGGGGGTGAACAGAAGGGCATCGAAAAAATGGATCCAGGGGCAATCAAAAGTCTGAATATCGTCAACGAATTGTATGATGTGGTTGCGTGGATAGAAAGGAGGAACGCCGACATGTAAAAAATAGCCTGTGATGCGTGGCGGCAAAGTGCTATACATAGTTGAGACTCAATAGTGCCGGGTGCGATGCCACTGAATGTAATGCGTCCCTGTATGAATATGGCACTGGCATCATGGGACTCTGGACACATCGCGAGCTGGAATGATGGTTTTCGGGTACTTCCACGCCACGTCCTCGATGCGTTCGCCCATCTTCAGTACCGTGGCGCGGACAACGCGGGGGTCCTTGCGCAAAAGTTTACTCAGGTTTTTTTGGTTTTCAGGCGACGCGTCAAAATGCATTGTCCAGTAGCTGACATGAAGCAAGTTTTTCAAAGGTAGGCCAAAAAAAAACATAGATGAGTGAGGACCGAACGCACTCTCCATGTTCATGATTAGTTCCATGAGATCTCATGCGTTGAGGGAGAGTCTCAGTGCCCCAGTACTGGATCCCACGAACGACACCACCATTGTTGAGGATATGAGTGGCTGCCAAGCGAACCAGACCTTTGATCTGTCGCTGTAAAGGATTAAAAAACGAATGAGTCTTGAATGTATTGACACGACATACATATTCAGGGTTGTGTGCAGCGATGCATAAAATTTGATAGAATGGCATATCTTCGTCTTGACTCCACGTCGAGGTGTCGACAACGTTCAAGAAAAGAAAGACGGGCATGCGGCCCGGGACCTACCCACGACCATGTGAGGAGCACGTGAGGGGCACGCGCACGCTCTGCTTTGCTCGCGCGTGTCTGTCATTCATGTGCACGTGTCCATATTTTATCTTTCCTTTCCCTTTCCCTTTCCCTTTTCCCTTTGCCTTCCTCAGCCCAGTAACAACATCCGATTCATCCATTTGCCTAGAAAAATGTCGATGAAAGCTGTGGGTTTAGTCCTTAATTTTGAACTAAAATGTGGATCTGATCCCGGCAACGTTTCTCGGTCGCCAGATCGTAAAAAGTTGGTAACACAAACGGATCGTCCCCTCAAGTGTATTTTTAAAATCGATCTCCTTGTTCTATCAGGCGTCATCTCCGGAGACTCTCTCGTTCTTCGTGGTCGCCCAGGGCCCCAGGGACAGCCACCTAAGGAAAGGTGGGCTTCTCAAAATCAACTTGTTTATCGGTTTGACCAGTCCCCCAGGATCCTTCATCTCGCGGATATCTCGTCACCTAGACTTGGAAATGTTTCTCGAGAGGATGAAGTAATGATTCACTCTGTAGCTCGTATTTAGCTTATTGCTGATACTTTGCAAGCCTTGGGCATATGAAGCACGCGACTTCCTACGCGCGCTAGTGGTCGGCAAGGAAATAACATTTACATCCTCACATCAACTTCCCCCTGGCGAGGGAGATATACCCCGTGATCTTGGAAACGGCGAGGTCAACGGCGTCGACATCACGAACGAACTACTACTAAATGGCTGGGCTAAAGTGAAGGATTAAGCGCGAACCGACCGAAGATGACCTTCGGCGGAAAGGTCTCGAATCTGAAGCGAAATCTACCGGTCGTGGCCTATGGAATCCTCACGGGCCCAAAGTAGGCGCCTCTGCTCTCCTGCTTTTGTCGTTATGTTCATCTTTTTCCTCTTAGGCGCGACAGGTCATACACAATATGCCCTTGGATTCGCAGGGGTTCATCAACGAATGGAAGGGTAAACAAATGGATGGTACGCATATATCGAGCTTCCTTGTCTCCCGCCGGACTGTGCACACCTCATTTTGCTAGCCATCGTTGAGTCAGTCCGGGATGGAACCACCCTACGGGTTCGCCTTTGATGCCTGAGGGCGAACATCAATTCGTCAATATCACCCTTGCAGGGGCACGTAGTCCACGTACAGCAGTAAAACAAGGGGAATCATCGGAGCCTTTGGGTGACGAGGTGGGTCACAGCACCCGTCTCCTTCTGTACCGGATGAGCTAATTTGCTTCATCATGTAGGCAAAATATTTTACCGAATCACGTTTGCTCCAACGCGCCGTCAAAGTCCAACTCCTTTCATTGCCTACCGTTACCGCCACGCCGTTCCAGACTAACGGCAGCAATACACCAGCGCCTGCGAGCATATTCATTGGCATCGGTTGGTTCCTTCCCCCCCCTCCCCCCCTTTTTTTTTTGCTCTTCAAGCTTATACAGATTAACTCGATAGTTCTGCACCCCGTGGGCAATATCGCTGAGTTCGTTCTCGGAGCCGGGCTTGCGCATTTCGTAGAATGGCATTCGGGGATGTTAGCACCTTATGGTGGCTCCGAAAAGCTGCGCTCCGCGGACCGCGCTGCCAAAGAGAAACGCCTTGGTTTACATGCAAACGCGTCAACGCCATCGGCCATCAGCAAGTCAATATCAGGAACAGCCAATGGCACAGCTCGGGCGTTCGAAGGGACCGTCATACGTGTCTGGTCCGGTGATCAGGTTTCGATTGCAACAAAGGATGGCAAAGAGCGGAGGTTGCAGCTAAGCTCAACGCGCGGACCGAAGTGCGTTCATCCATTACGGCTTTGAGTTGTATGTCAATTATTCTGTGGACAGGCTCTCAGATCCCAAGCAGGCCTTCTATGCACAGGAGGCCCGTGAATTCCTCCGGAAAAAATTGATTGGCAAGCATGTTAGAGTCCATGTCGACTTCATCCGCCCTCGCGAAGGTGAGTACGAGGAGCGCGAATCTGCGACCGTTCGTGTTGGGAACCAGAACGGGTGAGTTAATATAGTCTTAGTCTACTTGAGACTTTTCTAAACCGTTTGTCAGCAACATTGCCGACAACTTATTGAGAAGGGGCTTGCCAGTGTTGTGAGACATAAGCGCGATGATGAGGACCGTTCGCCTGATTATGACAAACTGATGGCCGCTGAGCAGACGTGCGTACAACGCTCGTATGTTGTCCGTCATTCACACGATCTTTTAGCGCTGCGGCGGAGGGGCGGGGAATCCATTCTGGAAAGGAGCAGCCAGCACCCAGGCCACCTTTGAATCTGTCCGAGGCTAGTAATCGCGCTGCTCAATTTTTGAATGGCTTCAAGCGGCTAGGCAGAATTCCTGCGGTCGTTGACTACGTTGCTACTGGCTCTCGGTTCAAGTGAGCATCGAGCCTTTGCCTTTTTTATAGGCATTGAATCAAACAACATATACAGAATTTTCCTCCCCAAAGACAATCAAGTGCTTACTCTCGTACTTGGCGGTGGGTTGCTCTACTTCGAGCTTTTCTTGCGCTCATCGTCTATAGGAATTCGTGCTCCCCGGACTGCGCGTAGCGCATCCGAAAAAAACGAGCCTTATGGCACTGAAGCCGCAGAATTCGCAACACGGCGATACATGCAGCGCGATGTAGAGATTGAGATTGAAACGACAGACAAATCCGGCGGGTTCATTGGTGCTTTGTATCTTAAGAACGAAAATGCTGCCGTCACGCTTGTTTCTGAGGGCCTCGCAACGGTTCATTCCTTCTCAGCAGACACGCTTCCCTGGGCGAAGCAGCTATACGACACCGAGGCACGTCGGCAAGTGAATTTTTCTAGAGTGCGCAATACAATTAACATCTTGCCTAGGACGAGGCAAAAAAAGCTCGTCGCAATGTGCGCGTGCACTTAACTGTTCTCAGTTCTATATGCTGACATGCAGAGTAGATTTGGTCGGACTATGACGAAGCTGCCGCGAAACAAGTAGAGGCCGAATCAGAAGAAGACCATGGTGCACGAAAGCCAGAATATAGAGATGTAATCGTCAGTGATGTCCGGACAAAGAATGGTTTTAGTTTCTCGGTACAGATCCTTAACACGGAAGGTAATCCATCACGTACTCTCCTCTGCTGGTATTGACCTGCTTTCACAGGGATCACGTCACTGGCGCAGCTCATGCGTGACTTCTCTACATATCACAAAGCCACCGCACCGTCACCTGGTTTTGTGCCCAGGGCGGCGATCTTGTCTCGGCGAAGTTCTCTGATGGTGCATGGTACCGCGCAAAGATTCGTCGCGCATCGCCCGTCAAGCGTGAAGCCGAAGTCACCTTCATCGATTACGGCAACCAAGATACCATTGGTTTCACGGACATTCGCCCCCTCGACCCCAAGTTCCGCACACTACCCGGGCAAGCGCATGATGCGCGTCTCAGGTGCGCGGTTTTGTCAACATTTAGTCCCAGTGATACTGAAGTCATTAATGGCGCAGCTTTGTGAAACTTGTTGACGAGAACAGCGAGTACCGCGAAGACGCTGTGGACCGCTTCCGCCAGTTGTGCGAGGGGCGGACGCTCGTTGCCAACATCGACCATAAAGAGGGCTCCACACTGCACCTCCGACTTATCGACCCTGCAAACCCCGCGTCAGTCGAAGACTCACTTGCGTCGATCAACGTGGATCTAGTGCGCGAGGGCCTCGCATCCGTTGACCGCAAGGGATGCAAGTACCTCGCATCGTACCCACAGGTACTGAAGAAACTTCAGGAGGCGATTGCTGGAGCGAAGCGCGACCGGTTTGGGATGTTCGAATTTGGCGACGTTGAAGAGGACGAGTGAGGAGGGCAGATATAGCTGTATGGATGTGCAGGTGCACGATCCAAAGTGGCCAAGCTTGGGTTTTTTGTGGCGAATCCTACTCTTTTCTTGAACTTTTGAACTTGAACTTGAAGTAGTGTGGTAAGGGTCAAGCGCTGAATAAGTCGAGCTGTAAGCGCTCTATGCATCGCCCTGCAGATGCTGAGGCGCGACATGAGAACTAAGTTATATGAAAGATGGTTGACGATGCTTCGAGCAGATCCTTGCACCCCGCCCATTCTCCGCGATGGGGTCACGAACATGAAATTCTATAAGAGAACACCATGTGAAGTTCACAGATGGACAGGAATTACTCGAGCTAAGCCATGTTGGGCTGCTCGAGTTGAGTTAGCGCACAGCAGTATCGAGTACGTCGCCACAGACAGATGGACTCTTTTACACAGATATCTTGGTATGGGACGTTGTAAAGAGGATAACCTGCAATACCCAAACCCAAATGTTTTTTTTGTCTTTCTATCTATCTCGTACAAGCCAGTATAAGCAAGCAACAAGAACAAGCAGATGCCGTTAACGTCACCCATCACCATCACATCACATATAGCCGCGTGTTATACACGTTGGGATTGGGTAATACAGCTGTCCGCCTACTGCCTGACACCGCAAAAGCACCTAATCTAGGCTACCAAGTCCAGGGTGAAAGTCTAGTTTTCTGGATTTATGACACCAACAACGGCCACCTGCGGGGGCCGATACTCTCGTATTAATAACTCATAACTCAAATCGGCGCCACGTCGGATTCCCACTCATCCCGCTCTTTACCTTCGCCTTGCTACGTACCATGAGCCCCGTTGTACCCATAGGATCCCCTATTCACCCCCATGTGACAGTCGAAGATGCTTCAGACGAAGAGTGCGTGTCCCGTGCCGGCGGTGCTGCGGCCGTGAGGCTCATTTGTTCACCATTCCGCATAGCAGCAGCACGATGTCCTATCTGTCAGAATTGCGTGGAGTAAACCCCGAGGCCCCCTTGCCCCCACTCTCCTCGCCCATGCTTGAGCCCCCGTCCCTGAATGGGCATCCAAGCTCACCACCGCGCTCGCACCCAAGTCGCCAACACAGCCCAACAGGCAAGTCACAAGGGTCTAAATCCAAGTCGCGCGAGCGAGGCCGGCGTGATAAGAGGGAACGACGTCCCTCTGCCGCGGACTCAATGCTGACTCTCATGCTCGTGGAGGAGGAGCGCAACTCGTCCAACCTCAAAGCTCTTTTGCAAATTACACGTGATCGTCTTGAGACTGAAACCCGCCGGGCTGATGCAACCGAGAGCCGTGCGACCCTTGCCGAGGCGCGTGCCCGTGAAGCAAGCAATCGGGCCGCCGCGGCAGAGCAGGCGCAACATCGTAGCGAATTAGATGCTGCTCGAGCACATGAAGAGATCAAACGGGTGCAGATGCAGATCGAAACAGCCGAGCGCGAGTTGCGCCGCGTGACAAACGAGTTGCAACGGTTGACGCGACAAAAGGAGGAAGCAGACAATGCAGCGGCTAAAGCACGGGACTTGGCACGGAAATGGCAATCGGCGCTGAGGGATCACCAGGCGCATGACGAGGGTCGACAGGAAGGGATCCGGTTGGCGCTGATTAGGAGGTATGATGATGGAAAAGAGGATGGATGGGAAGAAGGACGAAATGAGGGTTGGGATGCGGGCCAGGAGGAGGGTTTTCACGAAGGACGAAAAGCCGGTTTCGAGGAGGGCAGGGAAATGGGCAGAAGAGAAGAACGGAGGTACGCGGCGCAACTGTATAACCGCTGGAAGGATACACCCAGACAGCTGGATGAAAATGAGCCAGTGATTCCGGACAGATCTTTCTTCAACAATAAGGGAAGAAGCGAGGTGCGTTGCGACCTCTCTTGTAAAGCGAACACTGTTAATTCGAAACGCCAAACACTGATTGTAGAGCCAGGAACGTACGCGGACATGGGTTGAGTCTGTTGTTGATGAATCAATTCGTTCACATTCACCTAAACCTCGTCCGGCTTGGCTGAGGCGACGAATGACGCCTGAGCCATTCCTTGATGAGCGCTGATGATTCGCTTCGGTACTGTTACCACCTACCACGGACACGGACACGGACATGGACACGGCGGAGACATTGATATCTGACTGATTGATCTCTAATTATTTGATTTGATTTGATGATGTGAGGTGACCTTGAGCGATTTAATCATTTAATCATTTACTTCAATCCCGTTTCACGTGATCGTGGGAACCTTTTCTCAATGTGTGAGACGAGGAAAGACGATGTAACCAATATCTCATCTCTCTCAAAACTTCATCACCTAACAACAACTGACATGGCTACGCTTTCAACCCCACCTCATTCTCCAGGAGTTGGTGCTCGTAGAAGGGGCCCAAGATCCCTTCCTACGTTACCATTATCGGCTTTTAGTCCACCCAATACTGGCGTTTCTGACAGCTTCCCTCTCCCTTCGAGTCCAAGTACCGTCCATCCAGATCGCGTGGTAGATGCCAGCGTTCGAGGTTCTATTCTTGACTGGAAGAAGCAGGTGAACGGTTTCCTTAAAGGTCGCGTGGGCGCTGTCGTCGTGAAGGCAAGTGAGAGCGAACTCGAAGGGTGCGAACCTATCTTGTTTCCTCGCTTTGATGAGCGCACTCTTGATCGACATCCTTGATCACTTTAGTCTCGAACCTCAAGCATCTGAAGTTGGTGTCACCATCCTGGCCGTCTCAATACCGTTTAACCTTGAGAGTGGGACAATCCCTTCAATCCCCCAAACCAAGTATCCCGTCACATTCACAGCTTCATTCAACGGAGCATCAGATGCGGCAGTCGCTGCTCTAAGAGCGGCGTTGAAAGCCGACCACATCGTCGATATTGATGTGTCAGACTTGGGCGATGAGAGTTGGGAGAAATTGGAAGACCTCTTGACCAAGGCAACAACTGATGGACTTGGCACGGGCAATATCATCCTCTGTTTGTGCCATACCGTGTTTTTACATCATCTGACCCTGATGCAATGCTTCAAAGCTAATATTCTTCCTCCCCCCCATGATATCGACCTTCCTATTGTAAAGCTCCTCACCCACCCGACTTACCAGTCGTATCAGTCGCACGTCGCCACCCTATCCCTCTTCCCGGGAGTCTACCTCTCTTATGTGCCCCCGGCATGGAACGCACCTACACCATCAACACCCTCCCCTGGTCAAGATTCAGTCGCTACTTCAAAGGAAAAGAAGGAATGGAAGCGCCGGGTCAAAATGTATTGTAAGTTGCATACACTTACCTTGTTTGCCCTTGGTCGATTGATCTCCTTTGGTTGTGTTTCTACTTCAGTGGGACCTGCTGTTGAAGCGTTCGGGTTTGAGCGTATTCTCTTTGGCTCATCCCCATCTCCAGTTCTCATGCACACTCCAGTGCAGGTGATTGGTATGAAATTGCGCGCGAGTCTTTTGCGGAGCTCGGTGTTGATCAGGACAGTGTTGATGCTGTCTTTGGTAGCAATGCGCAACGTATCTACGGGGGCTCGACTGGTACTGTCTTTTAAAAGGAAAGGAAAGGAAAGGAGTATCTTAAAAATTATTAAAAGGAGATTTTTTGTTTGTTATTGTCTTGTTTTTTGTGTAGGAATGAAATGAATGATGAAGGAGGAGGAGATGACTAGATCGAACTCGAGCCGATATCACCGCAGCCGTGGCCGTGAAGGTCCTTTGTTCTCCTTTATTGGTATCATCAACAACGGTTCACCAACCCATGTCTCTCTCAGCCTTCAAATAGCGTTGATGTTTATATCTTCTAAACACACTCACAGTTCTTCCTCTTCATATCCTCTCCGCGTCATTCCTACGAGATGTTGTCTGAGGATGACTACGAGAGCGACTATGATACAAGACCGGAAGTTGGCAGGGCGAGGCAGCACCCAGACTCGGACGATTCGTAAGTTGTGTCTTAGATCAGAATCAGAATTCGCAGCTCTCCTTATCTCGTTCACTTTACGCCATGAACTATCTCCAGTGATAACGAGGCCTCATCTTCTGTCCCAACAGTTAGTCGTTCTTTGCTGTGCGAAAGCTTTCTGTGCGCTTACTGCTCTTTCTGCACAACTGCTATAGTACCGCTCTCGTTTTCCCAATGGCGGCGGTGATGACGATGAAGATCGCCCTATCATAGTTGAGGAGACCTCGGTGATTGTAAATCCTATCCGCCAACCAACTGCTTTCTCAGACCCCAACTCACCCATTTCATCCGGTCTAACTTTCCATAAGACCCCAATACACTCCACCGTCTCCGCGAACGGAACTTCTATGTTCTGCATTGAAGGCTACGTGAATACGCCAGAGCTCAGCGCAGGACGCGGCGGTGGACTCAGTCAGGGCTTGCCTACGGACGGCCCATACAAGTCACTCTTCAGGGCTGATTGGGAAGCGCGTAATAAAACTGCTGTTATTACACCAGACACGACGGGTCTTCATATCCTCGCGAATGCCGCTCAGTCACCTGAGTCCCCAATATCGCCTGTCTCAGCGACTTCGCCTGATCCTGACCCTGATTCTGCTCCCGCTCCTGCAACGATTAAACGAAGGAACCCTTCACCTTTAGTCGCCTCACCTCCCACGTCATTGTAGCACTACCTGAGTCTATCTCTGCGGCCCAATCATCACTGGAAGCTTCAAGTAGTGCGAACTCATCATATGTTACTACCGGTCCCAGCCATCAACAGCCATACCAGGCAAAATCGCGTGCAGGTAACGGTAATAGCAAACCCAAGGCGAACACCCCTTCGGCCATTCCGTCTCCCCATTCTTCTGCGCAACCTCGTGCAGATGACGACCCGCAGTATGAGCGGCCCGCCTTTTCACACCAGCACCCTGGACCCCTGTTACCTGTCACAGGTCCTTGCGGGGTTAAGTCAGTGCAGTCTCGCTTTGTGAAAGCGAGGAAGGATAAAATGAGGGCGAAAGGTGTAATTCCTCTTCCGGCACCACCTAGACTCGCCAATAGCAACAGCTATGATCGCAGGGAGGGCTACTACTCTTCCTATTATGACGCTGAGCCATTCGGCCAAGGCAATGACTTCATACATGAAGTCAGTGAAGAAGGGCAGGGCCCTAGTCTGCCTCCACCGAAAGTATGGCCATCACCCAGGTCGTCGCCGTCTGCTATGGTTCTTTACCCTTCGTCAACGCATACGACTAGCAAGGAATCTTCTCCATCACTCGTTGGAAGCTCACCTCGTTCCCTGACGCAGAGTAAAAAGCTACGCATGTTAACATTGCTCATTGAGGATCGGCGTTGTGGGACAGATGAATTGGCGGAAATTCGTGTTCCACTCAAGGCTGCTGGCGAAGGGTACTTCTGGGCGGACGCCAAAGAAGTGTGCATGGCCTTGCAAAGTGGGCCTTCGCGTGTCGATGGTAGGTTCTTGCTGGCACAGCTAAGCTTAATCAAGTGCTGATGATTTATTATAGGTCCTGCGAAGCTATTCACGATGCGTGGAAAGTACCGGCAGACTTTCTTACGTATTTCTTTAGGGGGCGAAGAGACGTGCCAATCAGCCCACCTAAATGTCAACCCAGATAGGACGTTGCCAGTAGTCGTGGATGTTCGTATCCTGGCCATTAGCTCCTTCATCGCTACCGCGCTTACGCGAAACTTCTATAGACCTTAGACCTCGTGTTAATGCCAAGGTTCAGCTCAGACCCTAGTCCACTTATCAGCACAGGTCTAATTACGCCAGTTTCCAATGTGGCCCATCCGCTCACGCCTATGTCAAATGGCCTCGATCATGAGGATATCCCCGCGAACCCACTCAACCATAAAGAGTCAGAACAGTGGGCAGGAAACGTCAGGAAACGTAAGCGTGAGATGAGTCTTATTCACGAACAGCCACTATCTGGCCCTCAAGAGGGCCACAACCCACGAAATCCATCTGAAGCACCCGCGCAAACTATCCCAACTCCACACGGGCACCACTCTCGCTCGCGGAAGTCCAGGCGGGGCGACTTGATCACGTCCCTCGACGGCGGGTATATGTCTGATTCACCCCCGGCAGGCCATCATTGGTATAAAGTCCAGCGGAAAGATCAAGCTCCATTCGGGTCACGCCCGCATCGTGTCGAGTACGAAACTGACCAACCTTCTTCATCTGTACGCGCGCGCGCGCCGAGTGGAGTAATGGCTGTTCAGGAACAGTATCATAGCTCCGGTCGTAGGGTGCATTCACCGCTTCAACCACTCTCCACCCCCTTTGAGAGCGCCCAGCGCGTGAACGACAAGATCATTTCGTTTCTCCAAGGCAAGTTTATGCAGGACATCTCAAACTGGAACGAGTTTGTTCGAGACCGCGCGCTCGTGGGATTTTTGAGCAACGCAGTGTTACTTAGGGTATACTGGTTCGCGCAAGGGCAGGTGGACGATTGGGTTGGCACGCGAACCCCGGAGCATCTCAACTACAAGACAGTGGAAGTTGTAAGCCTTTTTTTTCTTTTTTAAAAATCGCATCCCACTGCACTACACATGGGATACTGATGTGGGATTCACAGAAACACGTTCTCGTTGCACTTGGAGTCACAGAGGGATGGTATGAAGAATGTAATGAGACACTTTCTCTTGCAATAGCGTACGGCGAACATGGGGAACGGTGCGAGGACCCTCGTGCCGTTGCAGCGTCTCGTGATTGTACGCCTAAAACGCGCACACCAAGTCCTGGACCCACCGACCTTCTTGTACTGCTTCGCCAGGTGCACGATGAATATTGCAAAAGGGTTACGGAGCGTGACGAGTAGGGTAGTTACTTGTTCCTGTTCTTGTTCTTAATCCCATCCCATCCCATCCCATCCCACATACCACCAATTGCTAATACAATACCACAACCCCATCTTACTCATCTTCGTCCCCGCATGCCCGAGATGAGATTTGGTAAGCCGAGTGCTCCCCCCCGAGATGTACACGGGCTCGGCGATGGCATCATTTATCATCTCATATCTCATCTCTACTTCAGAGCTCAGCGCGTTGCAGTATAAAACGAACTCGATGTAGGGGTTACGGCTCCAAGTAATACGGTACACGTACACGATACAATGGCCACCTCTAAGCTCTTTCAACCCATACAATTTGGCAAGGTCACTCTCCAACACAGAGTGGTCATGGCCCCTCTGACCCGCAACCGGGGTAACAACAAGCATACGCATACAGATCTTGCTGTGAAGCATTATGCTGCCCGTGCAAACGTACCCGGAACGTTGATTATCAGTGAGGCCACATTCATTGCCCACAAAGCTTCTGGTTATACTTTTCACGCCCCCGGTATCTGGTCCAATGAGCAGATCGCTGCATGGAAAAGGGTATGTCCTGTCTGCCTTCCCGTGGTTTGACTCAGGAGACTACAAATGATTATCAGATAACAGATGCCGTCCACGCCAAAGGATCCTTCATGTACTTGCAACTATGGGCACTCGGTCGGGCAGCATCAGCGGAACAACTCAAGAAAGAGGACCCATCGTTTGAGTACGTCTCCGCTGGGGACGTACCACTCCCTCCTCTTCCTAGCAGCGTACCAAAAACTCAAAAGGATACCAATGCTCAGGCCGACCCGAACCTCCCCACCGCCCCGCGTCCTTTGACTAAGGCGGAGATCGCGGAATACTTGCAATTGTACGCGACAGCGGCACGGAATGCCATCGAACGTGCGGGCTTTGATGGCGTCGAGATTCACGGCGCGAACGGATACTTGCCCGACCAGTTCCTCAAAGAAACCTCGAACAACCGTACGGATGAGTACGGTGGTTCCCCAGAGAATCGTGCGCGATTCACGCTCGAGGTAGCTGCGGCTGTCTCCGCGGCCGTCGGCGAGGAGCGTGTTGGCCTTCGCCTGTCGCCGTGGCTTACGTCTTACGGTGCGTTCACAATCGTCGCGATTTCACTCTCTTGGACATACGTCATCTACTCACGCCCGACACCCACAGATATTCCCGGTAGCAATCCCATCCCGGCCTTTTCGTATCTTGTCTCAGAATTGCGCAAGCGACACCCGAATTTTGGTTATTTGCATGTCATCGAGCCGCGCATCCGGGGTTCTTTCGACCGCGTTGTCGATGGAGAGTCAAACGACTTTTTGAGGACTATTTGGGTCGGCAAACTCTGGATCTCGGCGGGTGGGTTCACGCGTGACGACGCCATCCGGGCAGCCGACGAGCGCGGAGAGCTGATTGCCTTTGGGCGGTACTACACATCAAACGTGCGTTTGATCATTATTGCTCATACTTCCCTAGGGATAAGTATAATTAACCGCCTATTCCCTGCAGCCCGATCTCCCTATCCGCCTTGAGAAAAATATCCCACTGACGCCTTACAACCGCGATGTGTTTTATACTCTTGAGTCACCAACTGGATATAACGACTACCTGCCGGCAGACACGTCGCTTACGGCGACAGCATGACTCCTTGGCGTCTGATTCTTTACTTGTGTTTAGAACCCTTTTTAGATTAACTTTGCGTTACGCAAGCCCAAACGTGAATGATGCGAATGATGACTCAGATGTTTGGTGACTGACTGTTGGATCAAATAAGTGGGCGGTGCATCACCCACCAATTTAATTATCGCAACCATAAAAAGGCGGTGGGCGCTTCCACCTGAGGCAGAGTCGCGATTTCTCTCAAAGAGCGCCCCCCGTCGATACGTTCGTACAGTTTGACGCCCCCACCTAGGACGCCACCCAACACAACCCATCGGCCATTTTCGCCGCCGAGTGCGGCACCGCGTAAGTGCTTAAGACCAGTTTGCACCTCCCCAATAAGCTCAGGCACATCCGGTCTCTGGAGGGAAAGAATCGCTAGTGTGTCCCCTGCAGGGTCATTCCGGTTCGAGGCGTACAAGATCGATGGGCTGTCCTGGTTGTCCCCTGTGAGTGTGGGGGCGAACAACAGCTCTGCAGCAAAGCGGTCGCCGAGAAATTCTTCGGGCAGGTGTTGGAAGGTCGACGTCGTGCTGAGAAGCGTCGGTTCAGCCGGGAGTGGTGGGAGGCGATGGGCGGTGACCGTGTTTGTGAGTTCGTTTACCGTGTACAAGATGTCCTCTGTGGTATTATATCGCGCATGTATAAGATTTGTAATGTGATACGCGACGCGAGACGAATACAAACCGTGGAAGACGACATGCCGCGGCCCGCTGCCTGGAGGGTACGACACTTCGCCCTGCACGGTGAGTTGGCCCAGCTGGTCATGCGTGACACGCCATGTCCGATCAGCGCCTAAATCTGGTATGAGTAGTTCAGCGCGTCCGGGGACGGACACGATGTGGTGTGGGTGTGAGCTCATTTGGCGATTTAGGTCGGGGCCAGTGCCGTTGAGCTGCAGCAAAGCGCTCGGTGGGTAGGCGGGGAAATAAGGGGGCGAAGTAGACTGAGGAGCGGTCAGGATGGTCCCAGACGAGTACTAGCATCACGGATTTAGTTTAATCCACCGATGATGAGCAGTAGAGGGGCTCACATTTCCAACCAGGAGCGTGTCAGCTATGGCGAGTAGAGACGCAGGGTCTTTACCACCGCTCGGGATTTGGCCGACTATTGTAGCCGTGCCTTCCTCGTCGAACCTAAGCGCAATCGCAACGCCGTCATCCTGCTCCAGACACGCGAAGACAAGGGAGGAATCGTCTGGATGCGCTGCAAGCCAGGATGGCCGATTCCCAACCTTGATCTCCGATGTAACTTTCAGGGTTGGCCCAGCGGGATCAAAGAAAAGGCTTGTTATCCGATCAGTATAAGACCCAACTATTATACGATAGCCGGTCATGGGTAACAGGGGGTTAGGGGGGGATTGTCCAAGACTTTATCGATGGCCAACTGGAAGCCGAGGCTACACGCGAGAAGGACGACATGCGGGGGGGACTGAGCTTCTTATAGCGAACGATATAAGCTTAAGCGTGCATACTACTAGACAGACCGTCATTATATACAACCCTATGTTGAACGTATTGGTCTGCTACACGGGCAATAAATCATTATATTCTCACTTTGGATGAAGCAACGGAGAAAACGAAACCCATACACTACGATTCGATAATAGAGACACTTGTTAGCAACTGCTTAACAGATAATGCAGTTCGAGTCAGAGTCAGATGTCTTTTGTAACTTGACCTCGAGCTGAGCGTTCAATGTCCCGTCTACGTCCGCGTAGGACGAGCACTGTGATATTGTATCGGACGTCAACGCCAGTAGACAACACACGAAAAAAAAGAGGAAGCGAAGGACTCACTCGTTCTGTAGGGTCGCTCCAAATAAGAACTTCTCGAGGGGCACAACGACCTCGCGCATAGGTCCACCAGGGGAGATCTGGTGACTTCCACTCTTGATTGGCAATGACAGCACCGGACGCTGTTTTGAATTGGGGTGCTTTGGGGGTAGAGGTAGGCCGCGGAGCGCAATACGATGGGCAGGAGGTGGGGGGTCCGGTGCCGAGGGAGGTGGGGGTAAGGAGCGATCGACGATGGAGAGGCGCGCGTCGACCCACGTCGCCGGGCTGTGCTCGCTAAGTCCGAGTGTGACGAACCATTCGCCAATACGGCCTGGGTGTGAATGTGGTGCACCTGGTGCGCCTGCGACCGAAAAGGCGAGATACCACAATCTCCCTGGCAAGCAACGCAGCGTTCAACACAACAATGCGCAACAAGTACGGTGCGTAGAGAGGGAGGACGGTATTTTTGACCTACCTCGGGCAATGAACTCTACCCGGGCTAACTTGGACACACGCATACGCAGCTGGAATTGGGTAATGGAGAGACGCACAGTAAATGCGCGGCTAACATCGACTTGTTCATCCACTGAGACGGAATCTATCGCGTCGGTACCTCCTAGGAGTACCTTGTCTGTCCCCAATCTCTGCGAAAACCCGTCAAAGCGCTGCCCCAGTCGCACGAACAACGCATTGTCAGAGACTGCCATGCACGCGAGGCGTGCGTCTGCGACACTCTGGGCATTTAGCGGGAGCGACGCATCCAAAATGGTCAACACGAAGGAGTCAGGATCGCCAGGAGGGGTCGTATGGTCCACCTTGACGGGCGCCACTGGACGCTTGAGGATTGCCCAGTATACGGGGAGATGGCCCTCAATGAATGGCTCTTGCAGCAGGGCGGAAAAGTTCAGGCCTTGGGCACTGCACGCTTCGGCGCAGCTGGCAAGGACGGACAGCCATTCATGTTCGGAGGGGCGTGCCTGAGAGAGGAGATCCCGGAGGAGAGATTGAGTCGTGCCACGGACTTGCTTGGCTGTTTTTGAAAGGCCGAAGATGGAGGTTGGAAGCCAACGCGAGGGGACTGTTGGTTTTGTACGAGTCTTCGGATATCGCTGGAGCCGGTTGTCTGGGAGGAGGATGACCGAGGAGTCAAAGATGACCGAGGGCCGAAGTTAATGATGGATCGGAGGTGGGTTTGATATTAATGGATGAGCTTTGAAGAGCGTGTTGGTAGGATGGCGGGGCATCATTAAACCTTGAGATTTATCGATCATGGACGTACTACGAAGAGGGTGGGGGGATGTGGAATGTGGAATGTGGAATGTGGGATGATAAGATGAGTATACAACTGTTGCGCAGTCCGTGGCTGTACGCGTCGTTACGCTAGCATTTTCATTCTTTCATTTTCTTCATTTGTTTATCAACACAATGACAGAATCTATAAGAATACAGGAACAGTAAAAAGTAACATATGACCACAGGTAAGAAATGATGCCACAGCATAGAAACGTGCCACAGGTAATCAATGTTTTCATAAAGTAAAAACTAAACTTCTTCGAAGAACGATCGAGAGAGGAGGGAAAACTCAACTCCCAGAGCTCACTTCGGGCTACCGATCGTACACGGCCGAGCTAACCCCTCGTGCACGCCGGTTTTCCGTAGCTCCAGGGATCTCACCCTCTCCGTGAGGTGATGCCAGTAAAGGAAGTCACCCGCTCGCAGGGGCTGTGCACTCGGCTTATGTGGATCTGCAAACAAGAGTGATGGGACTGGGCACGGCGACTCCGGTGAGGGTGGGGGTATGGTGTTATATGACCAAGTCAATGTTTGAGAGCAGTAGGCAAATTGGCAGTGTCCGGCGAATCGGAAAGGAAAGACCGTGGAGACAACAAAGTAGGAGCAGGACCTCGAAAGGACGGCGATGGCTCGGTGTAGGCGGGTATTATCCCGGGCTCACCTGGAGTGTAAAGTCTCGCGGAAGCAATGAGCTCAGAAGAGTGAAAAACGAAGCGGTGGCCATTTGTCACGCGATTGGTCCCCGAGATTGAAGATGTGCATCGGGCGCACTGTGAGCAAATACCGTAAAACGTAAATGCTTGTAAAGAGAGGCATATGAGATGAGAAGACAGGTCCTACCGGAACAACAATCATGTAGCCGACACTGCATCCGCAACCGTGACAGCAGAGGGTCTGCGTCAAGCACTCACATGTTCGGGGTAGCTGCTCGATTGGCTGCCGACGAGGAGAATCCGTGGGAGGTGGCCTTGTAGAATAGGCTGAGCAGTTGACAGGGAGTGCATCAGTGGAGTAGAGTGGTACATGCGGACGAAGTAACAGAACGGCCTGTGCAATGGCGGCTCCGAATGAAAAGGGAATGGAACAAGCAAGCTACCCATGCGCACCTTCATGCCGCGATTAGTCAAGAAAGTTCGACAGTGCTTGCATTCCAATAACCACACTTTATGCACGACCAATGGTGTAGAGGAGGTCGAGGCGTTCGCGGCCTGTGGGTCTGCAAGAGGACCATTGGGATGCCATTGCGCGTGGCTAGGATATGCCAGGCCGGGTGTCGACTCATTGAAGAGAAATGTTGTGCAGTGGACAGAATAGCTCGTTGATCGCGAACTGTGGCAGCAGGATTGGAAGGAATAAGGATGCGTTCGGCAGGAACGTGTTCTTCTCGCTCTGGTTGCTGTTGTCGATGGTGATGATAGTGGTAGAAAGAGGCATGAGAATAGAGATTGGGAGATGTGTTGTATATAGAGGCGGGTTGATGGAAACGATGACGTCCCCAGGAATGCGTGGGGAATGACCTGACTTGAGAAATGACAGGACTAGGACTAGTTGCGTAGTGAGGGAGGTCAGGCGGAGTTGTGAGCGAGGTTGATGGCATCGAGAATGATTTTATATTGATAGGAAGAGAAGGAAAGATGCGACTGATGGAATTGGGTTGACGAGTGTCAGCCAGACATGGAGATTTCAAGGCTATCGTTGGTGTAGCGTAGTGCAATGCAACGCCACTAGTGCTACGATGCTGTACTTCCAGGACCAAGTAACAAGTTCCCCTCGAAAAGGCGGATATGATATGTCAACGAGTTAGCTCAAGATTTGGTACATAGACTGAGCCTACAACTTAGGTGCGATGAGCCAGCATGAAGCGTAGAAAGGTGACCAGTTTAATTTCTTTTGGGCGCTGATCAATCCTCACAGTTCCGACGTTTTCGTTTTCATTGTCGTCGTCGTCGTCAGTAACCATCCACCGAGTAACAGCAGCTGAGGTGCAAAAGTGTGAAAGTGTCATTGTTAGAGGTGTGAGGATGTGTATGTGTATGCGTGTGGTGGCAACAAATACGTCAACGTGTCAACACTCGGCGTACTCAACTCAACAACAACACATCCACATCATGACCAACAACAACTCGGAATCTAGAAACACCCAGCAGCAACTAAATTTCAAGCCAGTGCAGTACCTGGCGATAACGTTTCTTGTTGACAACTCCATAGAATGGTTAGCCATCCCAAGCTATCCAATCTAACCCTTTGCACATCGCTAAGGTACTCTCTCTAGGATGACAAAACTCCCTTCCGGTTTTACACATGAGATGCGGCACCATCTGAATCACAAGGCGACCGAAGTGGACCCTCTCACTGGTGTGCCTATTCTCTCACTCGAGGACTTCTGTTGTGGTTCGTGTTGTGTTGGCATTCCCTTCCCACCGACGGCCCGTCAATCATTGATATACATTCGCCTATAGCCGCCCATGGCTTCTCCGCTCTGATTGTATGTGCACATGCCTTCATATGAGTGCCATACGTCGGAATTTGCTGACGTATTGTAAATGCCCTTTTTTTCGGCAGGAAACGCATGAAACCGCCGAATCAACTCCCCGCTTCACACTCTTTGACACTGGTCCAGAATCCAAGTCGCTTTCCCGCAACCTTGCCGGACTTGGCACGCCCCTTGTTCCAATTGAATGTATTGTAATTTCCCATTGGCACGCCGATCACACCGGCGGCCTGCTCTCCTTCCTCGATCTCCGCGGCAAGGACACTAGCCCACGTACTGTTATTGACGTACATCCAGATCAGCCAACCGCCCGCGGTATTGCACCTCCACCATCTGACAAGGTCATCTGCCAGTTGCCTCGTGACCCTACCTTTGAGGAGATCGTGGCGCATGGGGGTGTTGTGGAAAAGCATAATGAGGGACATGCTATTACGGGCGGTGCAGTCTGGATTAGTGGCGAGATCCCCCGAGTGACTCCCTTTGAAACGGGTTTGATCGGCGGCATGCGCTTCACGCCTAATGAGGATGGTACGTCCGGGAGCTGGATCAAAGAACAGGTGAATCACATCCCTTATAAAAGCCAATGGCCAGCTTCATCCAAGGTCCCCAGGATATTATGGATGAAAGATACGCCGCTGTTGACGTGCTTGGAAAAGGCCTCGTCATATTCAGCGCGTCAGTACTCGCCGAGGTGGCTGTGAAACCGTGCTCAAGTCCATGTATATACCCAGTTGCTCGCACGCAGGTATCGTGAACGTTGTCAAGGATGCCGTTGAGAGGTTCTCCAGACCGATATACATGGTACGCTTGCGTCACATTATTCTGTACCAAAGATTGAGCTCATCACATGCGTAGATCGTGGGTGGATTACATCTTGCCGGCCCCGAACTGGCGGATCGCATAAAGCCCACAGTTGATTTCCTCTCTAAGGACCTCATTCCCTCACCGACCTATGTACTGCCGATGCATTGTACTGGCTTTTCAGCCAAGATCGCGCTGGAGGCTGCGCTAGGTGAGGGTTGCGTACCGGCTGGAGTCGGTCACAAGGTGGTCATCAAAGGTGTCCCGAATGATGATGCAAGCCTGCGCCCTCCAAGCATTCGCTCGTGCTAAATTTTGTGGTGTTCGTTGTTCAGAGGCTTTGACTGCCCGCATTGTACTTGTATCCAAGCTTTGTCGAACAGCTGCCTCTGAGGAGCTGTCGTGATTGAATTGCGGACTGCACTAGTCATGGGATTTATTTAATGATATGATGATACACTTCAGGACATAATACTTGGAGGACTAATCCCGAGCGACGGAGTGTGGGTCCCACTTCACATCACAAACGTTGCTTGCATCTCATAGGTAGCGACAAGATGCCCTACCTCCTACTCCGCCTTCGGTGCTGATAGAGCAACGCTCATCACTGGATCGCGCACGACGATTGTATATACCACGATCTTGCGCCATTCAGCCGCATAGTTTCAACCCGCGAGGAGTGTGTGATTGATGGAGGGAGTACTGCTCTATCGTGATCACGATTACGGAGAACAGAGCGGAGGAAACTGAGTAATCTATCCTATTTAAGAAACTGTGTCACGTGATATAAGGATTGATAAAGGGTGACTCCACCCGCAGCACCACCACTAGCACTTTGAACTACCACCACCACCACCCACCATCAGATACCTTTAGGTATATACTCTCTCTTTCACCATCATCGTCTGACACTCTCAAACGTCTGATCCATACGTCAGTCATGCAGATTTTCGTAAAGACCCTTACTGGCAAGACCATCACCCTTGAGGTGGAGTCCTCCGACACCATCGACAATGTCAAGGCAAAGATTCAGGACAAGGAGGGTATCCCTCCGGATCAGCAGCGCCTCATTTTCGCCGGAAAACAACTTGAGGACGGCAGGACGCTCTCCGATTACAACATTCAGAAAGAGTCCACTCTGCATCTCGGTATGTGTTGGCGACAGTCATATCGATCATCGTGACTATTCCTTCTGACATTACCTACTGTAGTCCTTCGTCTTCGTGGTGGTATGCAGATCTTCGTCAAAACTCTAACGGGTAAAACCATAACCCTTGAGGTTGAATCTTCGGATACGATTGACAACGTGAAGGCGAAGATCCAGGACAAGGAGGGTATTCCCCCGGATCAGCAGCGACTCATCTTTGCGGCAAGCAGCTTGAGGACGGACGCACTCTTTCAGACTACAACATCCAAAAGGAGTCAACCCTTCATCTTGTTCTTCGTCTGCGTGGGGGTATGCAGATTTTCGTGAAGACGCTCACGGGAAAACAATCACGCTCGAGGTTGAATCATCGGATACTATCGATAATGTGAAGGCCAAGATTCAGGATAAGGAAGGCATTCCCCCAGATCAGCAGCGACTCATTTTCGCGGGCAAGCAGCTTGAGGACGGTCGCACGCTTTCGGACTATAATATTCAAAAGGAGTCGACGCTTCACCTTGTCCTTCGTCTTCGTGGTGGAATGCAGATATTTGTGAAGACCTTGACTGGCAAAACCATCACGTTGGAAGTCGAGTCATCAGATACGATTGACAATGTGAAGGCGAAGATTCAGGACAAGGAGGGTATCCCTCCTGATCAGCAACGCTTAATCTTCGCTGGCAAGCAACTTGAAGACGGTCGCACACTCTCTGATTATAACATTCAGAAGGAGAGCACTCTTCACCTTGGTACGCTCATTGACCCAATTAAATTTGAATTTGTTCCCTTGCTGATAGGTGTTGTAGTCCTTCGCCTTCGCGGGGGCATGTGAATGGTTGTAGTGTCGTAGTCAGTCATCATTGAATATTGAATTAAATTGAAATAAATAAATGAATGTATCGTATCCGCCGTGTGCATGAGCATGTTGAAGTGTTTGAGTTGAGTCAAGTCAAGGTCATGGCTTGTCACGTGATGGTATAACAGACCATTACTTCCAACACTTCCACTTCCACTTCCACTTCCTTCCAACAATTCTTTGTTAATGGCATCGTCGAACGTTGAAATACTCACCACTCACACAAAATTATTAAAGCGAAAAAGCGACAAAAGAGTAAACAAGTCGAGGCTGTTGTATTCGATGAGATTGCACGTAGGTGCGCACAGACATATCTTCTTTCATCATTTGGTAAATCCATGACACTTCAGTCCAGTGAATTTTTGACAGGCTTTCACAAACGAAAGTTAGCCAAAAAGGAAGAAAGTAAGAAGAAGGCATTAGCGAGGGAGAAACAAGAGCGTTTAGAGGCGCGTCGGGAAGTATGTACATGGGACTTCGAACATACTCCCCTCCCTTCTGGGCTGACATCGCATCTACGATGTAGCAAAGGCGTATGCTTGCAGACCAGGCTGCTCAGAATGCAGCAAAAGTGGAAGAAGCGTTCGGTGGTTTCGTGCAGAGTTTGTCCAAATATCATCTCATCCCAACATTCTTCGCCAGCAGCTCACATTGATACGAATAGTCATCAAATCAGACGAAGAATGGAATGGCATTGCATCTCCTTCCAAAGTGGTTTGGAACAGGAGGCGGAGTATTCCGATGAGGAGCAGCTTGCAACCGTCACTATCGTGGAAGACTTTGATCCGAGCACGCTCATTCATGGCACTTCTGAGCGCAAAGAGCCCTCACTTGAGCCCTCACTTGCGCCCTCACCGCCACCGAGGAAGGTGAGTCAGAAGGGTGCGATGGAGTTCGATAGCAAGAGGAAAAGCACCTGGGCAAGAAGGTGCGATATGAAACGAAGGCGGCGCGTAGGACTACTCAACTAAGCAGCGCGCACGAAGGACAGAAAAGGCAGAACTAGCGGGTGGAAAGGCGGCGAGGAAGAAAGCTGGCGGGAAGAAACGAAGGTGAAAAGAAAAAGGTGGTTTCATTCGTGCAGTGCTGCAGTCGATTCCTTATGCGTTGCGATGTTGCGCGCACGCTCTCTCATCAAATTCGAGATGAACCAATGTCTCGCGCTTGGGGGGGGACGCCGGATGGTTGTGCTTTCACTGTGCTTTAATTCGACTCGGGATATCACTGCTGCCTTCTACTTACCCCTCAACCAATTCCAGAGCCCGGCAGGTTTGTGACTGTGGACGGTCTCTGTGTCATTATCGTGCCAGATCCCGCTGGACTGGGGTACGCGTTTTATACGGTCTCTGATCCCTTTTTCGATTAGCCTATTGAACAGCAGCGAAGACCTGAAGATGACAACGCCATCGTATTCCCATCGACAGGGCTACTTGACGGCGGAGGATCATGGGGTATCCGGTCGATTGATGCCCTTCCTCCAGGGGGGCGAGTCTGTAGTGATCACCAGATCAACACATTCGGTCTCACGAGCATGATGGAAGTGTTGCTATCCATGGTTTAGTCGATGGGGGGCACCAAGAAAAATAGGACCCTGGTTCTTGGCCTAGGCAAACAGAGTCGGGTAAGGGCGTACGTAACAAGACGTTGGTTCTCCTTTTACGAGAGACTGTGTCCAACAGAGATCAGTAGAGTGAAACCCCCCCTCACTCTTCGCCGTTTTAAGTGTTCATTGTTGCGATGAATGAAGATACTTCAGTCATTTAGGTGCGCATTCTCGACTCCATAACGATGATCCCGCGGGTGTGAGGAGAATAGAGCATCCTTCCCCTACTTTACTCAGATATCCAACAACAAACGAGAGCCCAATTAGCCTGCAGAACTTCAGAGGGAACGCGGATTCATGTCTTAATGAAGAAAGGACCATCTTTGTTACATGGCCTGTGCATATGGTTGGGTGGTGGTTTGAATAGCTACGTCCACCTTTTGCATGACAGGTTCAGAGAGTGTGGCAGCTGCTGTGAGCTCAATGTCGGGGGTCTAGCAATGGGAATAGCAAACTTGCTTGTACCAGAAAAAGCTTCCTACGCTGATATGACTTGTCCACAAAAAAAAAGAGGAGGGAGGGGTTAGGTACTGAGTAGCTCTGCGACTCTGGCTGATCTCATGGCGTCTCAACAAAGAGTACGTTATCGTAAAAGATGCATCCAACTGTTGCGCCGTTAAAAAAAAAAGCTTGACTACATACAGCAAAGATAGTCCTGTTAGGACACAAAGTCGCACCGTGGACCGCAAAATGGGCTGCCAGGCCAAAGGCAGCCCCTAGAGCATGAGGCTCGCCAGTCCCCCAGTTTGATACGCCATAGGCGGATATTTGGATGAGGTTGCCCTTCGAACTGGATGTACTCCTGCTTGCCTTCCGCATCGATGCGAATCTAACAGATGAAGGTTATTCGCCATGATGGGTACAATAAACTTCGCGACTTACAAAAGCCCCTTTGTTGCCTCCCTGATCAACATAATTTGGAGCTGAGAATACCTGAGGGTGTGTGAAAACCGAGTATTGGACGCCAACGAAAAAAGTCATGGGAATACCGTTGTACATAACCCGTTGTGTTCAATGGCATAACCATCTGGGTGGTTGGATTGAGCCACGAAAAATAAGAAACAAAGGGCATCTGCCTTCTCACCTTGTCGTACCTCGTGACTGCGCAAGACAGCAGTCACCCCGTTTAACTCGCACCATCTACGAGTCACGTCAGGACCAAATGCAATGCCAACACCCTAATTGCGACAAGCTTTGTCAGGCTTCTTTCTCCATAAGAAAGTTTACCTACACGTTTACTTGGTCCCCATCCAGGCGAATCCTGCGGGTCTGTCCAGAGAAGCTGCGGTACTGCTCAACATTTAGGCTCTTAAGTGCAGGGGCTGGAGCGCGAACCTCGCCTGAGAATGCAAGTCAGTCAAGTTGCGTGCTGTCGGAAAAAGCCAAGGAAAGCATACACATCAAACCTTCAGTCCCCGGCTGACGACCTACTCGCTTGATTGCACGGATCTCATCCAAAGTTATGCCATCCTTGCTAAAAAGACCTCCATGTGTCACAAAATATCGCTTAAAACCGTCCGGTGAGAGGATAGCATTTTGCTTTTCAGCAGGAGGAAGCGTGGCGCTGACAAGGGTGGCAAGAGGCACTGAGCTCGCTGTGAGTGAAAATCCTTAGCAGAACAGGTGTTGAGGTACACACAGGTCGTAAAGACGTGGGCAAAGAGCTGGAAAAAGAATACCATTGAAAGGGATGTCCGACAATACAGCGAAGATGGCACATACCTTGTACGTTTGCTCGCCGTGCTTGTGTTTCGCCTCTCCCTCAAATCCGTACGTTCTGTTCATTTCTTTTGCTTCGTGATTCCCTCGATTAATGTACATGCTCTTGGGGAACAGCCCTTCATCCATCAATGTGAGGGATTCGGTTGAATAAGTTAGCGTGAAGTCTACTCACATTTGAACGCGAATGCAGTTAAGATGACCTCTATGGACCAGGAACCCCGATCCACAAGGTCACCATTCATGAGTAATAGGTGATTTTCTGACGGTTCTCCTGTTAGTGACAATAGGTGCAACACATCGTAGAATTGTCCTGCAAAATTGTTAATCCGGAAGAATCCCCCCAAGCAAGGAGGAAAATGGCACCGTGGACATCCCCGATGACGTCGATGGTAGCCCCTTTATTCACTGTGACTTCTACGAGGCTGTCCTCCTTCACAAAGTGGTTGTGAGCTCCGAGTACGATTTCCCAAGCATACCGTCGAGGAAGCGTGTTTCCATCTTTGAACCACTGGATCATAGATCGAACGAATTCTATAGTGATTTTATATTTGCCATCCTCTATATTCTCGAGCTTCGGGCCCTCGTAATTTTTCTCCACCTCGCAGGAGCCTTCGGCGAGTCTGAGTGCACGCTTAATGACGGCTAGGCACAGCTTACCTTCGGCTATAATCTCCAGGCATCTTTCTACAGCATTTTTCTCTTCCTCAAACTCGATCGCCTTCTCAAACTCGATCTTGCGCACAAGCTTCTGCGTCGACTCGAGCTCCTTACGGACCTGCGCATTTTGCGGCTCGAGAGAGATAACCTTTTTTAAGTCGATAATGGCTTGCTGCGGCTTGAGTATCTGTATGTGACACATCGCACGACTGCAGTGGTGCCGCAGTGCAGCTGCAACTTAACGATCCCTCATCAAGCCATGCAAAAATGGAAAGCACGCACCGGTAATACGCTTTGGCATACTTCGGGTTAAGTTCAATGGCACGCGCTGTGACAGGGAATCGAGTTTGCCTGGACGAAGGAAAGAGGGTACTGAAGCTCACAAGCATCTTGTAGAGCATATCCATGCTCTTCGAGTTTTATGCGTGTGTATGCACGATTACAGAACAACGTCGCATCGCCAGGGTTATGCGTTATCGCCTCTGAGTACAAACGGACAGCACGCGAAAAGTCATGACCTTTCGGAATAAAAAGCTAGTTAGCAAGATAATCAAATAGACGAGTCCTCTCTGTATACCTAAGAAGGCCTTATTGGCTTCCACCTTGAGCCGGGCAGCTTCCTGCTTATCCTTCTCTGAAACATCTTTAAGATCGGTCAAGCTCAGCGTTGATAGCGCCGGTGACGGTACCGATGAAGGTGGTGTAGTAGAAGTAGAGGTAGAGGAAAGGGACGGAGAGGAATCACTCATGCTCATAATCAGTGAACCTCCTCTCCACTTGTAACCGTTCACCCTTTACCCTTGTACCGGTCCGGTCAAGCCAAGCAATAATAATAAAATAATAAAATCATCCATTGAACATTGAAGTTAGGATTTATCTGGTTTGTACTAATCCATGAACATAAAACAGCAAAAACCCAGCTGCTGTAGATTATCGTGACAAATAATGCGCTGCACCTGCAAGCGTGCTGTAGAAAGGAGAATGGGTAAAGCTCATGACCCCACTAGGTCATTTAATGACAAATATTCAGATTGAAATATTTGCCAAGGCCCTTATCATAGGCATTCAGCCCCTGCAACCAACCATTGACAAATTGATGAACACTGGCGATAGAGAACGTGAGTGGAACTACCACAAGAAAATCAAAAGAGCACTCGCTAGTCAAGGTTATTTTGGCATCTGCAGCAAGAGCTATGGGCGGCCTGCGTAGCACCAGCCTAGTCCGTTGTCATAAGTTAAGGGTTTTCCGTTAAAGCAAAGGTATATCACGCACATAAGTCATGCCAACGCTCCATCCATTGTACTCTCCAATCGTCTTGAATACATCACCATTATTCTGGGCCAAGACATTGGTAAAATATTGGGCTCCAGTCTTAATATTGAAGTCCTATACGACAATGAACAAAATGACTTCTTCCAAGTCCATCGAAAGGAAAACATACAATGTCCTTGCAGTTACCATTTGGAGCACCTCCACACTTATCCTTGGTGATCTGCATGAGACCTTGTTCACCGGCTCCACCGGTAGTGGATGGATTGCAACCGCTTTCCTGCATCGCAAACGATGCAAGTACGATAGGAGGGACTGATCGCCATAGTCAGCAAAGGCCTGGATGACACACTCCAGAGACACGAACTGCCGAATTGATTGCCATATTTATTGAAAGTAGCAATAATTTGATCGCTGCAAGCGGCGAATGCAGTATGCCTGGCGCTATCCAGCGACGCAGTTATGAGCTGCCCCATCTCAACACGAGGAGGCGTCCAGCCACCACTAGTGACGCCACAATTGATCCAGTCGATATGACCGTTAGGGCCCTGTAACTTCGAAACCGTCTCTGCAAGTAAATCTCGCAGTCCGAATCACATCATGGCCCGATGACTTTAGAGTGCGTACCCGTCGCACCAATTGATCCACACTTGCCGGGGTTGACGCGAATGACGCCAGATGTTGCAGGAGCAGGCTTCTGGAGATGAGAATTCTGCGGTTTAGTGACAGAGTTGTTGTGAGGAGCAGAACTGTGCGCTGGGTTGGCCGACGACGTGCTACCAGGTGCTATATTCCTGGATTTGCAGCGCTTCCTAGCACTAGGGGGATTGGAAATGTCGCGGGCATGGGGGTGTGAAGCATGACGCCTGGGTAAGGCGGAATCGTGCAACGAGGTTGCTTCAACAACGGCAGTGGCGAGCAGGAGGGAGAGGGTAGCGAAACCGAGAGAGAACTTCATCGTAATAAGGAGTGTGTTTGGAAAGTGAAAGGAAAGTAGAAGGATGAGTTGAGAAGTAAAAACGACCGCTCTGCTGGAGATATAGAATCAACTCTATAGACAGTCACCAAACAGTCTAAAGGTGTGAAGTGGACGGGCGGAAAGGAAATGGCGGGAAGGGCGGAGATGATGGAAATGAATTGATTCTAGTGAAATTGCCAAGGCAAGGCATCGTCACCTGTGCGTCGTGGTAACAAGGAACGGACTGCTACGTGATCCCTCTTAATCAATGTCCAGTCCAGTCCAGTCAAGGTGATTTAACTGCAACTGCAGGACACGATACCATCCTCTCCCTCTCTTCTCTTTTCGTCTCCGTCTCCTGGTGTCCATCCTTCACATACCCTCGTGGCTCATGCTCGCTTAATTTAAATGCGCTCGTTTCCGGGGGCCTCACCTAATTGTGCATGGACCGTCCGTAATGACGTTAATCTGTCACTCTTTCTGTTGTATATGCTTGATTCTAGCCTGCCTGAGAAACACGAGAACCATCATTCAATTCGAGTTTTCGACCAAATTATAATTGGCTAGACAGCTTAATGAATATCAATTAGAGCAAGGGAGGCTGCCACTATGGGCCCAAGATGCCAGCAACAGACAGGAGCGACTGCTCTGAAAGAATGCGTGGCATAATCATGTCCAGTTACAGCCCAGAACTAATCTAGTAACTGAGGCTGAGAATTCAGGTGGAACCCTTTATCCTCCGTGTTGTGGGTTTCATTCGGCGGATATTGCATATGTGTGTTTGCGGTGTGTTCTGTCACGGTTTTCAGCATACGCCAACTCTCCATTCTCTCTCATTTGCCTTCGGCGATTTTTAAGACCAAGGCCACCCGGGTTAGGACCCGTTGCCCCAGCATCGCTTCTTGGCCCATGGACTATCTGTCAGGAATTAGAGCGCGTATTACACTCGTGCCGAGTGAGGTGAGAACTCATCATACAAAACTGCCTACGAGATGAGGAGGATATCTACTCGCATTGATCTCGTGTTTATCTGGGGGAGCTTGCGTCATGAAGTCACGAATAATCCGTTAAGCCGAATGATACATTCTTTCCGCCAAAGGGGTTTGTGCAGTGCAGGCATTCCATCTCGTAAAGTCGCTTGGTCCAGCAGGGTTGATGGGCAACCTAAGCGCCAGCTGGGTGCCGCGGAACGAACGCTCTGTACTCCGAACAAACAAACCTCGCTTAGACGACGGAAGACGCTGGGATGACCCCCAAACAGAGACGCGCGACGCTCTCATTTGTAATTGAAGTGCACCTAGCACCTAAGGACGGACAGCGCAACGACCCCAGGTCCGATGGAGGGGATAGACCGGTGGTAAGACAGCGAACCATGACCCAGGGAAACGAGAATGAACAGCTACTTCATCTACCTCGAGGCTAGCTACCACCCCACAGCAGCGGCCTGCAAAGCAGCATTTCAATCAACAATGGAACTCCCCACAAAACTTGACTCGAGCAGTTCGCGAAGGTAGGGGCGAGTTTAGTACCGGGAATGCCAGGCAGAAGGGGGACTAGCCGTGCCAACTAGTGTAGCAAGCTTCGATCTGCAATGGCAAAACTAGACGTCCACGTCAGCTGACGGCAGGATGAACACTGAATCATATGACTCTTTATGTCATCCATCCATGACGATAAATGACTCAAACCGATGAAACATCATGAACAATGAGGTCTTCATCCATGAACAATATTTTCTCGCGAGCAATGCCAAAAAAAGCTGTTCCAAGAGCTCGAGCCAAGATCATCCATCGCCCCATGTCGCTCTAACTCTCCGTGAAGCTCGCTTTGGACGTAAGTTACCGCATAGAACAATTTACTAATAACGAGCCGTAAAGGGCGTGTCTCTGGAATGATTCACTAAGACGAATTATCGATTGCACATGTGCTGAACTCAAGTTATTAATACCACTGGTCTTGGCCAGGAGCAACACAAATACAATGAACATCACACATCCGCCCAAGGGCGCAGGAAATCATTTCCGGCGCTCGATTTAATAATCCGATTCCGGATTCCGGAAAGTATAGTACAACAGCTACCTATCCTTGTCGTTGGGAATGGGACTCTGCCTCTGCTGAGCTAGTTTCATGGTAGCATTCCCTGCCATCATTAACTCTCGCACGGTTTATTTTCACGCTGCTCCAAAGGGCATTCACGGCTCCAAAAGAGCATTAACAGAAAACTTATATGGGGTTCCCCGTCAATGACTCTCGCTCTCGTGATCAGCTGACCCTTTGACTCAGAGTAGAGATATTTTGCGTCGAGTGAGAAGTGAGAAGACGTCAATATTGACTTGAACCACACGGTTGTTGACCTTATGATCGAGGTAATGTAAGTGAGACCCGAGGGACGGCTGCGCAGTTGCATAACGCACAGCGCGTCCACCGATGAGCAGTGCATATCACACACATTACAGACATTTCACCAAAAAAGTGGAGATCAGATACAGGACCTTGTATCTTGTAGGGAGTGGGTAAGGAGTGGGTAGGGAGTAGGTACATTCACGGGAATAGCTCAAAGGGGAGGTAGAGCTGGTGAATGCAGTAGAATGTGGTAGAACGGGGCTATTGTCACACCGGTTGACTCAGGGGACCCCTCCAATTGTCACACCAATGTCATGGGAATGAGCATCTGGCATTTGGCACCTGAGAGCCGGTGGCGTCATCACATCACGCTGCTCTAACATTCATTCTGACTCCCCCTGGATATCTTCGAGAGATCAGATCACAGATCACCCGAGGTAGGTGTAGGTAAAGTTCTTCCTAATAGCTAGTCGGTTGTCGGCACACGGCACACCCCCCTGCCAGCGCGGCTACACTTGGGTGCGGCGCCGGTGCCGGTGTCAGCTAAAATCCAAAATAAGCACTGGCATCCACCTGGCTTCCGTGCTACAGCCTGGAAAGATTACGGATTACGGAACTTCTGAGAGGAGGAAGCCGTGCCCGGATAGGTGATACGATAATACGATAATTCGCTCAATGAAAGAAGATAGTAGATACATTTTTACAGTGGGATGCTCGGCACGAACAAGTCCACATATAGTCCGGGGTTTTATACCGCGTCCGAGTTATCAGATGCTGTCTGAACGAATGAGAGAGGACACTAACACAGTATCGAGGCCTAAAGGTATGATTTGGGTCAGTATCGGAGGGAGGGAAAACGCCACAAACTTGCGACGCATTGCGAATGTTGTCAATGTCAATGTCAACGTCAATAAACAATGAATAATGGTCAGCTGAGACTTACACTGATAGCTCCGCGGTGTGGTAAGACGTGTTCCGGCCTAATTCTAGCTGGCGCTGATTCAATTGACAGTGGGACCGTCCCAGATGGGCAAACTGTATGCTATCCCAACCCTTGTGCCCTAGCTAAGAGAAAAAAAAAGCGCAGCTATGAGCACAGAATGCGGAGTGGCGTGATTGAGGTGGCAGTAGATCTGGGGTCTGGAGCCCGAAAGGACAAGGGAAGATTAGATTAACTTGTTGTCGTGGGGCAGGGGCAGTGTAGGGGCGTGGACTCTGTTGGCGCTGGCGGGGGCTGTGACGACGACGATGTCTCAATCTCAATCTCGGAGCAAGGGCAGTGAATATGGAATGTAAAGTCGTATGAAGTAAACTAAATGGCCATCACGAGCATGAGCACGGGCACGAGGAAGGACGCCACTATCAATCAAAGGTGAGCGGGGCTAGGCTGGAGAGGCTGGACTGAGGCAAGGCAAGGAAGGGGAGGTTCCGGTTCCGAAGCGGCGGGAACGGGAAAAATTAAAGTAAATAGACACAAATAGACACACACACACAACTAAAGTAGGGGCGGGCGGGCGGACATTCCCGGCCGACCGATTCGATCGCGGGGTTCGGGGTTACACTGTTTGTGACATGTGACATATTGTTGTGACTGTGACTTTGCGCATAAGTGACTCCACCCGTATCGCCTACTCTACTTAGAAGGGGTTTCCAGGTTGAATTTTCCTAGTCAGTCAGTTGTATGCGCCCGCGCCCTCAGCTTTCTCTCCTTCCCTTTCCCTTTCCCTTTCCCTATAAACTTACCCCCTTCCCCCCCCCTGATTCCACATCTCCTCCCCCTCCCCTCCCTCCCCTCCTCCTCCCCTCCCTTCTCTGTCCAGTCCTGGTCCTGGTCCTGGTCCTATCCCCAGTGCAATTTTGACTCCTCAGCTAGCTCTCCTCTTTTCTTTTCTAGTTTTAGGACTGACTCCCCCTCCCATTTATTTGCATTAAAATACCTCGGCCCTTGTTGCTGGATCCGAATCAACTGTCAGCCCGGATAGCCCAGCCTTTCTGACAGCAGGCTGGCAATCCTCCCCTGATCCTTCCGTGGTCAAAATGTTTACTACATCGTCAATACGACTCGTCCTGCCTTACAACACAAGCCTTCTTCCCGTTATCGTTTCTATTTCTGGTTCCGTCCCCTCTAACAACTGCATTGACACTTCCTCGATCTATGGTATATCTGTTTAAATAGTCTACTCTCTTCCTGCTTGTCTTTGTCTGCGTCTCGATATCGTAACCGTTCATCTCTACCTTGAACCATCACCACTCAGCCATGCAAGTCGTTTCTCATTCGCTGTCTCACCGTGGGCCCAGTGCTTCTCGCACTCGGGCCAGGTGGCAGCCCTATGCCTCCATCCCACCTCCTTCTCTGCGGACGCCGTCGAGTGCATACTTGCATACCCCTGCTTCTTCGTCTTCTTTTGTATCAACACCCGCACCAACTCTTCAAATCCCAGCATGCGAATCAGATCTCCCCAAGTCCCTTCCCCCCTCTCGATCAATTAGCCACATTCTCTCGCAACCCTCGAAGGATATTCGTGAAGTACATAAACATAAGTATGTCACTGGCCTCGTCGGTGAGTGACTTTGCGCCGTTTTCCCGCTCCGCGGCACATGCGCCTATTCCGGGGAGTTCTTCTGTTCACTTATACGGTAACTTCTTTCCATTCAGATGCCGCCGTCAAATCTCTGTGCGATATATGGGATCCCCATGATGTTCCCACGGTTTTCTTGACTCAGGCGTGTTCGGCGACGCTATCAACTTCAATGAACAATATCCTTCCTCTTAATGGATCCTCTAATTCAAATATTTTCACCGGACACGCGCAACAACTTCCTTCACCGCCGATCACACCGCCTTATCTCACAAATAACGCTTCTTCCCTGCATACAGCCACGGCTCCTCGTAACCTTTCTCGTGTCGCAACTCACATTGACCTTTCTTCTGCTGAGCAGGCTCGGGGCAACATTGTCCCGTTGAAGACTTTCGTGCATGAGGTTTTACGTCGCTCACGAACCTCGTATAACGTGCTTCAAACAGCACTTTGCTACATTGAGGCCCTCCGTTCAAAGGTCCCGGAACTGGTCCATCAAGAACGAACCGGAGATGGAATCCGTGGCGAGGTAGATCAGAGCGCGCGAGTCCTCTTTCCGGATGACCCGCGTTTACAGGAGCCGCAGAAAGAAGTCGATATCGATGAGGTCATCGATCTCGTGAATTTTGCTGGTTTGGAAGGCCAGTTCAGTGATGATACACCGCCAACCGTGCGCATGTTAGATGACAACCCGGTTGCGATGCCCGATGTCACGACTTGGCAGTCAAAATGTGAAGTCGAAAAGAAGCCGCCTATGCTTTCCGAGGATCTTCCTGCTCTCCCACCGCTTCCATCACCATTGTTGTGTCCCCGTCGGACTTTCCTGGCTTCCCTCATTCTCGCGTCAAAATTTATGCAAGATAAGTGCTACTCCAACCGCGCATGGGCCAAACTGGCAGGTCTCCCGGCACGGGAGATTGGCCGTTGTGAGCGCGCCCTTGGAGAAGCCCTTGAATGGAGACTCTGGGTTGGCAAGATGCCCGTACAACGCGTGCTGCCGCGCAGCCAAAGCTCAGGCGAATTGTTTTGCAGTCGCATCAACAATAGGACTAATACTTCATCTGACGTTTTCTTGCCTGTCTCTAATACATTAAGGCGCAGGAGCACGCTACCATCTCATGCCTTCTCTCTCTCCGCGGTGGCAGTTCAGCCTACCAATCCTTCTACAATCATGTCAACAACAATGCAAGGTCCATGGATGCCGACGCCCGAGGCCAACACGTCGGAATACTCGCCAACTCCAACGCTGAGTGCATCCCCCGCCATTACAGATGCGTCTTCGGACAGCCTCAGCGAGGAGCGCACGGTACAAATGACCTTTGTAGACCATGTGCCCAATCCTGATGGTTTGAAAGCATTCACCCCTGTGGTCGTGCCGGCGCTCGCGTATGCGTACGCGGGCGAGGGCGGGATCTCGCGGGCATGGAATGGATTTGCATGGAATGCATCAGGGTCCGGCTCTGGTTGGGTCCGCGGCGATGCCGATTCTCTGTCTGCGCAATACTGACTTTTTCTTTCGCCTTGACTATCTATTCGCGCTCGTCCTCGGCTGTTTCGTATCTATTTTCACTCCTATTGTTCTTTCTTGTGCCCAGCGTGTTGTCCGCGCTTGTACCTTTGTACAGTATATAATTAGAGGTCGGGTGCTATATCTGTGTTCGTCGTTCGCGGCTTGCGCCTTTTCATGGTTATGGTTGGGAGGGTTTAAATTGGCGGACGTTTTAGACCCTTAATGTCTTTTTCGCGGTGTCCAGAGGTTTCCCCCATACATGCCTTGTGATGTAGTATTTTCCTGAAATTTATCTCTCCCATCTCGCATGACATGACATGTAGCTATTAAGCCTCACGCACGGTCGTCGTACTTGTCCTTCTATTTCTCTATTATATTACCTTCATCCTTCATATCTCAAGTGGCGTAGCCCTCGGTCTGGATGGCTTTCCAACTTGTCGGTGACTCTTCGGGAGTATTAGTATTGCGGTGAAGATTGAGTGAAACTTGACATCATCTGTTCCCTGAAGGATACCAAGTCAACGAGGAGCACAAGTTCGGTTTGGGGTGTCATGAATGTTATCTCATAGCTTACTGGACACAGCAGGGATGATGCGAATCTTGCTCAGCACCACTTCGAACGACGAGCTAGCTCCTCATCTGAGAGGCTAGACGCACGAGTTCACATACATCCAGTGGTGGTGGGAGTTGATCATTTCTTTAGTTGCTAGCGATATTCTTGTTGTAAAGTGTAAAGACGGTCGTCGTAGAAAGAAAAGAAAAGAAAAGAAAAGAAACGAAAAAGAGATTGCGGCGATGTGACCAAAAGAGGCAGGCGTATACTGTACGCTCGCGCATCGCCCAGTTTATTTTCTCTCCTTTTTCGACACAACCGACAGACACCAACTTCACTTCGGATTGACTGAATCCGCTTTTTTCGAATTGTATTCGAAACTTGTGGATGTCTCAGCAACAATCCGCTGCCAAGCCTTCGCTCCAAGGCGTAAGAATCAAAGCTAGAAAAGGCGCAGTCAAGGCTCAGGCAAAGCACGAACCGACAGGTGCGTCCCACTCCTTTTCTCCTTTACTTTCATCATCATCACACTCACATTTCTTTTTCTCCTCTTTCAGTATTCAGAGATCAGGTTTACAAGCACTTAGAAGCTATCCCTCCGGGTGACTACGAAGCCGTTTCAAACAAGCTCATCCAGGCCGGATCTACCTTAGAATTTCTCAAATATGCAGATGCCCTCTTCGACATCCTCTTCGTCGGCGGTCTTCTCCAACCTGGCGGCTTGTACCTCGACGCCGAGGGACCCACATCTCCCTTCTCCCTCTTCCAGATCAAGATACCCGCCGAGCCCGAAGAGATAAAGAAGTTTGTCGAGGTCCTCAATAAGCTGATCAGGAGGTAGTGGTTTCAATCTTCTACCTCCTGGGAACCGCTGTGCTTAAAAAAGTATATTAGATACAAATACCTCCAGAAACCCCTCGAGGAGAATTCGCTTCCAACCCTCTTGCAATACGTCAATAAGTGGCAACTGGAACAGAGGGATAGATTCGCCACCACCATCGGACTTATTCTTGCGCAGGGCCTTGCAAGTACCGCGTGTCTCCAGAGTCTGACGAGGGACCATCTCGTCAAAAATGGTAACCCCCCAATCAATTTCTTTCTCATCCCTCCTCATCGTTCGAACTTTGCAACAGACCTTTCCGTGAACGTTCTAACAGCGATCTTGCGTGCCTACCTCGCCGAGCTGTCCATGGACCATCTCGCGGGTGCGCTCAAGAAGGGCGGGATCAAGGACTTGACCACCTTCTTCCCTCCAAACAGGCGCTCAGATTCGGTGCTTGATGCTCACTTTCGCGGCGCAGGCCTCCCCCAGATCGCAGACTGGTGGACGAGGAGGCAGAACGCGCTCATCAAAGAAGACATAGTCAAGGCTATCAAGGAAGCCCTGGAACGTGAGGACCAACCTTCCGACGTGCGTCTCTTCCTTGTGACTTGTTTGTTGCAATATATACTGAGAAGGGAGTAGATTGTGACTGCGGTGCGCGCCGTCGTTGAGGAGCGCCCACTCCCCGAGGCTGAGCTTGTTACAAGCCTCTGGCACGGTCTCATGGCTCAGGTCGATTGGAGTGCACGTCCAGACCAGATCGAGGGCCTTGCATTGCGCGAAGTGTCGGTACGTGCCTCTCCCTCTGTTTTTTTCGTCCTCTCTTTGCGATGGCCGATTTTCTCCCTAGCGTTTCGCACCGATTATCGAGCCATTCTGCACAGGCCCGAAGACAGAGGTTGCCCTCATTAATACTGTGCAGTTATACTGCTACGAGGATACGCGGATCATGAAAGCGTTCCCACAGATTCTAAAGGTTTGTCGTTCATGTAGTTCTTTTTTGGTACACAGTCAAACGTCAACACGCCGCGCTTGCAGGTCTTATACAACAAAGACTGCGTGTCTGATCAAGCAATTATTTATTGGCACCAAAAGGGCTCGAAGCCGCAAGGTCGTCAACATTTCCTTAAGGCCACTGAGGGTCTGGTGAAGGTATACATCCAGCAATAACAGCTTTTTTTTCTTCCATTTTTTCTGACTCCTTGGCTAGTTTTTGCAGGAGCAGGAAGATAGTGAGGAAGAGTAGAGAAAGAAGGGTGTATTTTTACGTCTTGCCGTATGCCGTATTGCTGTTACAGATCGGGCTCAGGCATTCAGACTTGTACCTTGTACGTGAGGGTGAGGGGGCCTTGTTAATGTTGATGTATTTCCGCCACCAGCAGCGCCAGCCAAAGGCAAATGAGTCGAAACGAAAATACGCTCTAGTTGATGAGTCTGTAAATCACGTGCAATTCGGAACCGACGGATGTGATGTTGAGTGACTCATGAGTTCCTTCCGGTCGAGTCGAGCGAGGAGGAAGGGAGAAGCAAAAGATTGTATTTCGCATACTTCATAGTGCTTAGGATAACCTATTAGAACGTTTACGCAAAGAAAACCCCTCGTAGAAGTACAATCCTATTTTTTTTTTGTTGTTGCTGTTGTTGTTAACAATCGATATGGTTCTGGGAAAGTGGTGAAACAATCAAGTCAAGTATCTTATCTGAAATCTGAATAACCAAAGGACATTGGTTGGGAAGGGGGGAAGGCCAGTGTCCGACGAGGGGGAAAAAAACCTTGAAAATGTTTTCACCAAGCCTCAGGCATGGGGGCAAATTCACCTGGCCACCCAGTACCACGGCTAAGATTCATGAAAATACCATCTGAGCCATTCACAGGTAAACCTAGATCCGTCAAACTCTGCTCTTGCAGCCAAATGGGAATGTCCGCAGGATGGAGGGCAGGGGGAGCGGGAGCACCTTGTGGGAAATGCAGCCCGAGCTCCTCCATTGTAAGTGGTGGAGGTTGCTGAGCGGGGATGATTTGCTGCGGCTGGTGCGGGTCACCGAAGGGCTGGCCCTGTGGTTGGCCACCAAGCACCATTGTGTCACCCGGACCACCCCCATGTACGAGACCCATCTTGCGCCGCAGATTGGCGAGCATGACGCGCAGTGTCAGAGCATACCTGTCAAGTCAATTTTATTAGGGGGGAAAATAAAGTGAGTGACAGAGAACCGAGACGTACCGTTCCGCGGCGACTTCAGAGAGCAATTGTGCAAGCTGCTCAACCTGGCCAGTGATTTGGTTGAGATCAAGCTCGGTAGGGAAGAGATTTGCCATCTTCAGTAAGAATAACCCCGAGAATGCTGCAGTGACCAGGCTATCGTGCACCGCGTAGCGGAGAGCTGCGCGGTAATCCTGCGAGCCAAGGAAGATGGCAAGACAGTTCGAGGCTGCGTCTTTAGCTTGGAATGCGAGTTCACGTTGCTCGAACGGCATCTTATCCCAAGAAACACCACGAAGAGCGACACAGACGAGCCATAGTTTTGCGTAGTGGAGCTCGCCTGCGAGGATTTTGACAAGTAGAGAGTCTTCGTCCATTGATTGTCCTGAGCGCTCATTAGTGTCAATGAAATATATGAGGATGATACGAAGACGTACGGTGCAATTCGTCGCAGTCGCGCCACCACTTGTCGAGAGCTTCGCTCGCTCGACGAATGAAGGCCAATGTATTGTGGTTAACTTGTCCATTCATAGACGTGAGCGTCTCGTAAATTTGAGCTTGGAAAACCAACTCAGGTTAGCGATCCGACTAATAACTTGAGAGATCCGTCTTACTCTTCTGGGCAATAAGCTCGACAAGGGATATAAGCCGAACGTCGGTCCTGGAAGACATCGGGTGACTGAGTAGAACGCGGCAATGCCGTATGGAGCTCTCTTCCCTCAGCACTATTGGCCTACCAGTTCCCAAACTCATCCTACGTGTAGGACAAGATATCAGTACATATACTTGCAGATCTGGAAAAGCGCAAAAACTCACTGATGGTCAAACCAGTAAAGACACAGCCAGATACGCGAAGAAACAACTAGATCGCGCTCCTCTTCCTCGGTGCGTTTTTTATTGTTATCGGCGAGCTTCTCGAGCGCACGATGCAAGCCCAGATCAAGAGCCATGCGCATTGCATGGCCGCTTGGCAGCCAGCCATTCGTGCTCCATGCAGCCAAGAGTAGCATTCCTATATGAGCCGACACCTGCGGTCAACACCTCTCCGAGATCCGCTGACGAAAAATTACCTTGCACAGCCTCCTTGCGTACAACGGGGCCGAAAAGAGATGAGCGGGCAATCCCCTGAGCCTCTTCTAGCGCCTTGTAAAATGATGGGGCTGGCGGATTGTTGCCGCTTTTGATTTTTCCAGAAACGGCAAGAATCGCATCAAAAGTCCAGGGAGAGCGCTCCATCAAACCCTCATAGGTGTCGTAAGAAACGTCGAAGATAGGAATGAAGAGATTGCATCCCGAGAAGAAACTGGACAGCGCTGAGAGGTGGAATCAGATGAGAGGAAGATTAACGTACATGTTGAACAATTCCTTGGCTTCGACATCAGAAACCAGTCCCTGCAAAGTAAAAAGTGGAATTAGGTCAAAGAAGGTAAGGCAGTTCAGTTTAAAAATAACTCGCTTTCTCTACCACGTGAGGAAAGGCATTGCGAGGGATAGGCTCGGTCCTCTTTCGCTTTTTGACCCTGTGATGTGGTCAGAAGCTGACCAAAGTATGAGGCAAGTCACACAAACCGGGATGCAGAAAACGAAGGGGCAGCCGCAGCCTCTGCTGCTGCATTAGCGAGTCCTTGCAAAGCTTCAATAGGAGCATTGATAGTCGACCGGGGAAGAGTCTCTTCAGATTCATCTTCCGAGGAGGGGGCAGTACTGGGAACGATACCATAGGTAGCGTACTTGTGGGGCTAAGGGACACGTGAGCGTGAGCGAAAACAAAGAAAGTTGACCAACCGGCGGGGCAAAGCCTGGCAGCGGGGGAAACACGCGCTGGGTAGGTGGCCGCTGATCTTGCATAAGAGCCGGATCGTACTGGGGATCGAGTCCGGTGCGAGTTCCAGACACATTTGTGACATATCCGGGGCCGTCACGAATGGTCTGAGGATAGATAGGAGGGCCGGAGTCATGACACCAGGAGCTCCTGGTTGAGTGACGGCAGCAAGGATACGGTCCAAAGATGTTTGAAGACCAATCATTTGGCTTTGCATTACCTGATTGAAAATTGAGTATTCAAAAAAAAAGAGAAGAGAAGACGAAAAAAAAGAAAAAAAAAGAAAAGGTGCTACACATACGACATACTGGCCTTCAAGACGAGATAGACGTCTAAGTAAGAGAGAGATGAGAATGAGATGAGATGAGAATGAATAATAGGGGTGATGAGAAACGCACTCAACGCTGGCTGTCGAGAGAAGTTGACCATTTTTCTTCTCTGGTTTTTCAAAGATGCAAGGTTGACCGCTGAGTTGACATCGACGACAAGGAGCCTGTTAGATTTATTGATTTCGGGCCGGGACGGTAAGAGACGGGCCAGCGGATGCGGTGAGCGGGATGCGGGACGACGGGGGATGGCGGCGCGGACGGACAGGATAAGTAAGTTACTGACCTCTCCTTCGCATCTATTCTTTCCTTTGCGACAAGCGGTACAAGCCCGGGCACCCCGCTTTGGGATATGACCGGAAGTTGTGCTTGGAGCGGTGGGTGATTCGTCCATCAAAGGTTGCGAATGTTGTTGATCTACTTGTGCTCTGCGTCTTTTCGAAGGGATTACAGGACTAGGTATTGTGGAGTTTGTAGGGGACAAGGACATGGAAAGAGAGGGAGAGGTACCCTTGAAGGTGGGCCAACGGGTGAAATGTCTCTCACCGCACCCACGCCCGATCTGCTGAACAACGACGACGACGACGACGAAGACTAAGGCTGAAGCAGGTAAAACTCTCGGTAAAGCCACTCCGCGTCAGCCCGGTCACCCGGTCACCCCCCAGTCATTCCCCCGGTCACCCCTTCCCACTTTAACCACAAATCGGACATATCGGCCCGATCCGATCCTATCCCTATCCTTACTATTACTACTCACGCTCGCGCTTGCGCTCATGCTTCTCCGCTTCTCGCTTCTTGGATGTATGTGCATACAACGCGGACGTGTCATACAGTGCCCAGTCCATATGGCTCGCAACTTATTTTGAAACGGACGGTCAATGTGATACAATGGGTTTATAAAGGTGCCCCTTCACTAGACCAGATGCCAATCTAGCCCACCTGTCTGCACTGCACTATGAGGACCCTCTCTGCTTTCGTACTTTCTGTCATAGTCTCATCTACAGCAGTGATGGGGCGCACCTTCACTGTATATAACGCTTGCCCATTTACGATATGGTAGGTCTCATGTCGTGACGGGTGTTCCCTGTTCATTCGAAATATTTTCCAGGCCTGCTGTAAGCACTTGCCTTGGAACCTTGGAATAAATTATGTTCTGTGGCTCATCACAACACAGATTTTCACGGACCTCAACGTTGGAACAGCGACCCCCAACTATCCAACTGGGTATATCTGCTGCTAGTTTTCTCGCACCCCACTGAACATGCAACAGTTGGGCTGCCTCCGCTTTTACCTCCGTTTCCTTTTCGGTGCCCGATAATTGGAGGGCTGGCCGGATCTGGGTATTAATCATGGCTTTCATTCCCATAGGGTGGCTGGCCACTGACAGCATCACATTTGAAGGGCCGCCGTAACTGTGACTTCAGCACCAATCCTGGCCCAAACTCTTGTCTTGACGGAGGGTGCAACGGTGGACTGCTTTGTGATCCACACACCGGTACCGTAGGCTGGACCACTTAAACTCCCGGTTCTCCTTAGCAAACCCACATTTCTTAGGGTGTCCCACCGGCCACAGTTGCCGAATTCACCTTGAGCGCCGACCCCAACATACCTGACAATTATGACGGTCTGTGGCCAACGAAACATCGACTCCGTCTTTTCTAACGCGTTCGTCCGTAGTCTCACTCGTGGATGGTTACAACTTACCAATGCGCATCGACAACAACAAAGGATGCGGTGTTCCACTCTGTGGTGTTGACCTCGGCCCTAATTGTTAGTTCCCTGACTTTTAATTCAAAAGTCCCGTTCCAACCTTTCCATTAACGTTTGAACAGGTCCCGCGCCACTCAAAGGTCCGTTCGACTCGACCGGGTTCCCTGTAGGGTGCAAGAGCGCCTGCCTGGCAGGGCTTGCACCCGACCCGAACAACTCCCCGAACTGCTGCACGGGAAGTCACAACACACCTGCAACCTGCCCGCCATCAGGTGTTCAGTATTACTCTTATTTCAGTACGTCCAACCGGTTCCCTCATATAGTTCATTGCATAACATACGGTATTCCAGAATCGAACTGTCCAAATACCTACGTTTACGCGTATGATGAGTCGAGCGGAACGGCAATTTTCACGTGCCCTTCGTCGAACAAGGCGGATTACACAATTACGTTCTGTCCTGAAGTCATTTGCGTAGTCGGTATTCGCAAATCGTACCCCTGCGAGGGTTGTGTATTCGCGGTGTCTAGTTCATCCAGGGATAAACAAAATGTCCGTTTAGTTTTTTTTTTTCAAATGTGCCGTTTAGTTTTGGAAGAAATTCCTGTCCATGTCTATCAACCTACCGAGGAACGGCGCAGCGTCCATACGGTCATTAAGTCGGCGTGCGTGTGAACTCTGGTATTCTGCATGAGGAATCATAGTTAGTTCTGGCACTCCTGACCAGCTATGTCTAAGACCCTAACCCTAACATACTTTTCTACAATTCCCGGGAATGAACCAAATCCGGGCATGGAAACGCGAATCAACTACTACAGCTGCCGCAGCGGCAGCGAAAAACCTCCCACAACAACCACAACGGCAATGGTAAATTTAAAAGCTCTCGCACCAGCAGACTTCCCAAGCCCGAGACATGTTCGATACCGAATTCCGCGACTTACGTATCCAAGTAAATAAATATACCTCTCTCTTTTATTCCCTTACTCGCTTTCTCTAAAGTGTGTATGTATGTCCCACGGCCGCACTTTCATGCGCCGTTTGCAGACAAACCCAGCGCAGAGCCTGCAACACCGTGACGGAGCCGCGGAGAGAAAAATAACAATGACATTACGATTCACGTTTCTGAGCGATCACGTGAATTGTGAATGTCCCCGACACGGAGTGCTTGCGCTCATACCCCGTGTGAATCGTATGCTGGTGGTTTGCTGTAAGTTGATCGCGCGCTTCATCTGTAACATTGGCTCGGTTGACCGATGTGACCAGGACCGGGTTGAAGCGGGTCTGCATGCAAAGAGTATGGAGAAACCTGATGTGAGATGTGCACTCACCAGATATACACATACTTGACTGATAAAGGGGGAAGACTGTGATCGGTCGTTCGCGTCCTTTACCCCATCATTGAAGGGAGCTTAATCACATAGTGGGCAAAAAAGAATCGCATATTCAGGTTTATCGTCACGTCATAACAGGATAATACAAAAATTAGATCCACAATTCCGGCCGGCGGTTATAGTCGACCATTACAGCTGAATACTTCAGCAGCGAATGGACCTTTAAACAGAGGTGTGACGTGAACCGAGACAAATCAAATGAAAGGGAAACAACAAAAGGAAAAAAGAGAAGTAACAAAGACAATACAGCTTAAACTACACATACCCATACGCGCCATTGTTATGATAATCCCGAGTCCGTCACATATCGTCCCAATTCGGCCGTGGCGCACTGATAGATAACTTACCCATCAGTTTGCGCTGGCGCAGGTTCTTGACCTCTGTGTTGATAAGATCGCGCAGGCGTTCGAGGTCGAGGCTACGCTCGGCGCGCGAGCCCATGAGCAAATTCCGCCAAATGCCGGCGGCAGCGACCGAGTTGTCGATCCCAAGCTGCATTGGTCGGTGCAGGCGCACCATCTTCTGCATGAGGTGGTCCGGACTTGGATATATGGCATTTGGCCACGCGATGCGGATAGCAAACCACCATCCGAGCGGCTGGGACCAGACAGGGTTAGAGAGCTCGTCATCAGACATCTGCTGCGCAGACTCGGATGAGGCACTCACGCGTCCATCTGGGAGACACCGCTCGGGGTACGAGTCGTAGGTTGTCAAGGTGCCGTCCGGTAGTGAGAAGCTGAGAATATCATGTCATGTTGGTCAGCGCCCTGAGTGGTGCTCTGCACGCGCAGCAGGTTACTGACCGGTGCACTACCCAATGATTTGCGTCGGAACGATGCTTAGCTAGGACGATCAACAGTCGCGGCATTCCCTCCAAACCGAATGGGTGCCACAGCTCGCGCAACATCCCGGAGGCATCGCCATGACGTCCGTTGAAGACAGCATTACTGATTGCATCTGCCATATTCGGAGGCACAAATAGGCGGTCAACGCGCCCGCCTGGTCCGTCCGTCATCTTGCTGCGCACGTATCGTTTGTATGTCTGTGTTGACCATATACTAAGCGCAACTTCGTCGACCTGGTTTCCACGTGTCGTGCTGTTAAGGGCGTTGTCGAGCTCGGAGACCGGCCAAACAATAGCCCAATTGAGCAAGCGTTGGTGAATGCGCTGCCACGGGAGCAATTGTGGGGGCTCGCTGTTATAATCGCTTGGAGGTTGCTGTTGCCAAACCTGACCTGCAGGCACATCCCGAACACCATCGTCAGAAGGCAAGGGTACGAGCGGAGAAGGGACCTACGGTCTCCGTAGCCACTGGGGTTGGAGTCAGGAATGTCTTGCATGCCTGACTCAGTTACTGCGGCCTGCCCATCCGGATCTTCGTCCTCGTAATCCCCGTTGTCCCTGGCCAGTTCCCAAGTCTTGTGCGTATTGCCGGACTGGCTCCCGGGACCCGCTCGGACGCGAAGCTTATACAATTCTTCTTCAAGGAATTGCTGACCAGGGGAGTCACGATTACCGGTATATTCACTCAGACCACGGTTGTGGGTATCGCCTTGTGTAGAGGTCTGGCCATAATGACCATGACCCTGTTCGGTTTCATCATCTTCATACTCCTCTTGCTCTGCTAGACCATGGGTTGATCCATCGTGGTGATGCATGGAGCCTGGAAGGGTTTGCCCGTGAGTTGATTCCGCGATATGGATGTCCGTGGCAGGCTGAAACATAGAGTCGTCGCCGATGGTGCCCGTTGGGTGGGTCTGGATGTTGACTGTCTGTGTCAAGGGTGTCTGGGTGTACATCTCTGAAGGCGTCTGCTCTCGCGTATAATACTTGCGCTCATCCATTGGTGACAATGGCTGTTGCTGCGAGACCTTGATACTATCGATCTTTGGCCCAAGACTGTCAACTCTCTGTGTGAGCAAGAATACTCCTCGCTGGAGTTCCTTGGCCCATTCTGGGGGCTCCTGGTAACGGGAATAGTGGCATGAGCGGGCGGGCATGGTGGAATGAGAGAGAGGGTGGTGCTAACATCAGGTAGAGGGGGAGGCTGGTAATCTTGCCGTAAATGCACGCTTGGGTCGTGGTCATGAAACGACTTGCGGTACTGCTTAATCGTCTTTACGTAATATTAGCCATCAGACATGCCGTAGCAGCAATGCCCACTGGAGTGGAAAAGTTGGAGCGCACCTCGTTGTCGTACTTCATGCCAAGCTGTTTGACTCGGGCCTTGACAGCCTTTCGCACGGCCTTTTTCACGACCTCATGCTGATTCGGGTCATCCAACTGGTGTAAGAGAATGCATAAACTCATATCATGGTAGTGAGTGAATTGGTTCGGCTCGAGGACCGAAGTTGTCGCATACGATGTCCGAGGCGTCTGAGTACCTTGGTTTAATACGTTTTCTACCAGCCTTGTCTCTTCCTCATTAAGTTCATCAAGACCCGGAGAGAGCGCTCTGGGTGTACCGCCATGAGAATGTTTGGAAGGGGAGCCATTGATATGACCAGGCGCGTCCAAGCTGAGGCCGTGAATTGCCGCATGAATAAGGTCCTGTTCAGTTGGCCCATTCCGGTAAGGCGAGAATGGTCGCTGTGACCGATTATTCCCATTTGAAAGGATTGATGGGCCAGCGGTGCGAGATCGTACTTAAGGTGTTGTGTAAGCAGAAGAAAAAGCCAGATAAGCAAATCGCACCATCTCCGTTCTGTTGAGAGTATACTACCTTGAAGTCACCCTCGACCTGGGAATCACCGTCCGAAGGGGGAACAGGAGGTAACGATGGTTCCCTCCCCACTGATCTAACTGCATTGCGCTGTGCCTTCATCTGAGAAGGGGAGTCTGACGGAGAAAGTGATGGTGCACGTGAGTATGCGCGCTGATATTTGACAGCAGCAGACGCGCTGCCAATATTACTGTGAATATTGCTGTGGGTCTGACTCGGAGGTAATGGGGGATATGTGGTGGACTGCTTCTCTGTCGTTCGGCTCTTCTGAGTCCCACGTGAGTGAGCGGAAGGGGTAGGAGAGGCAAAAGACGAGGAGGGGGAGATCGTATGTCGCCATTCAAGCCTACTTGGTTGATGGGTTTGGGTGACTTGAGAGATGAAATGACTACAGATCAATGGAAAAGTTTCAAATAAAACAAGAATGACATTGGCTGACCATGGCAGTATCTTCAAGAGCGACGGCGGCTTCCTTTTGTGTGCGAGAAACCATTGAAGGTGCCTTTTGAGACGCAGAAGCTCGGGAACCGGTGCGAGAAGTCCGGGCTTTTGCGGAGGGTGAAGGAACGGGAACGGAATTAGGGGGCGGGACGCGTGCGACGTGGGCAGGCTACAGATCAACGCTTAACACTTGTAATTAAAAAAAAAAGTATTGGAAAACAAGCTGACCTCGTCAAAAGCACTCTCTGGAGGCATTGGGCCAAAATTCCCAAATGACGACCCGTAAGACTCATAGTGAGGACCAGGTTCATCGCCCGGGCCGGGTTCACCATGGCCATGATGCTAATAGCAAAGCGTAGCGTCCAAGCGTCAGCGTCATGGTCATGTCAATCTGTAATCAAGGAAACAGGCAAAGAGAAAAGAGTACACACGACCCCGTTCCGCTGCATCAGCGAACCAACAGCTGACTGCGCACCCTCTTGCACGTCAGAAGCTATATCCTCTTGTCCGTCTCCATTGAGATTGGTCTCAAAATCATCGTCGAGCCCGGACTTGGCGGTAGACGCGCTCTCTGACTTCAACTGCTCGAGAAACACCAGCACTTTTACATGACAGTTCAAGTTCAGTGCTGTGCATAAAGGCCGAGTCCCTCACACACCTTTCTCTTCAGGAGCTGTAATCATAGAAAAATGCAGTTAAATACATGCCCTCTTTCGACGAAATAATAAATTAAAACTGAGACCGAACCTGGCGTACTAGAACGCAAAAGCAGCGAACCCAAGACCTCCTGTAGAGGAACAGACATGGATGGCAGGGGTAAGTGTGGTATGAGAGAAACAAAATAATGACCAAGAATCTTTGTGTTTGTCTTGTGCAATGAGGCCAGGCGCTATGACCCTTACCCCCCCCCACCCCCCAACCCATCACATTATCACATTTTCAACTTGCCCTGATTTTCTTTTTCAAGTTTACCTTGTTACCATATACAGAGATATATTTCCACGTTTAGTAAATAATAAATATTATAACAAATATAACATCCGTGACACACTATTTGTGACTGATGTGACATATGTGACGTAACGTGTCAAGGACGAACGACGCGTCTCTCAAGTTTCTCAAGTTCATTCAATCGCGCCTCACTCGCGCCTCACTCGCTGGCTCGGTCACCCGTCGCCCGTCACCGTGTTTACACACAAGACAATGTCCAATATCAAAGCTGAGATCAACTTGGCTCACTCTCCTGGCTATACAACTCTCGCATTCTCCAGAGACGGAGCGTGAGTCGCGTCGTTTGGACTGGTTAGATCACTTTTCCGCCAACTGTTCTGTACTGGGGTTATAGTTTCTGCTATACCGGTGGCGACGATTGTATTGTACGGCTATGGAAGACGAATGAGGGAGAAGATCAAGAGCCGCCGACCGCGATCGAGGCTGGTGAGTCCATTATGACTTTGGCCACCAGCGTGCGTTTGCCTTTACTCTCCTTTTATTCTCATTTCTAGCTGATCGTCTGAACAGGATAAAGCATGGTTCTCTGGAAGCAAGGACTCTGATGTACGACAGTACAAGGCTGGAGATCCGGACATGGAGGCAGTAGTGACAAGCTCTGCCGCGGCGTGCATTCGATGTATTGCAATAGATCCTCCTGGAAAGCGAATTGCCGTTTCGTCTGAGTGAGTTGTTTCCCAAGCCTCAATCGGACCACCCTAATGACAACCTAACTAGTGAGCCCACCATAAAAGTGATTGACATCGAGGACACTGTCAACATGTTAATTCTGCATGGCCACAATGACGTTGTACGGAAGGTAACATGGGAGCCATCCGGCTCTTTTCTCGTGCGTCTTTTCGTTTTCTCGATTCTGCGGATGCCGTCCGCTGATGGTTATTTACAGACTTCGTGCTCTGCAGATGGGAAAATTATCGTATGGGATCTCACACAACAGGAACCAAAACAGATCAAACTCATAGACGGTGTTATTCCAGCCCTTAAGGACAAGGAGTATGTCGATTCTCGCAACCTGGCGCGTCTGATATTATCTAACATTTGGTATAGTTCGAGGGATTTTGCTCATGATTGCTCTGCTGTCTGGCATCCATCTGGGCAGTATTTCGTTGTCGGGTCCCGTACTCACGGTGCGCAGCTTGCCATTGTAAATTCCTTCATGTTCAGTGTTCATGATTTTTGTCGATAGAGATCGTCGTCATCTCTCGTGACTCTTGGACGAAAACGTCTACTTTCAGCAGTGACTCCTTGACTGGCGTGGTCTATGCACTGGCGCTCTCTCCAAATGGTGTATACCTAGCCTCATCCACTCATAAGGATGTGCAAGTTTGGTCAACACAAACACGAAGGCTGCTTTTCACGTACGTCCTATCTATGCCTTGCGTGGACGTCGCCTCACTCTCGCATTCAGATTCCCGAATGCCACTACCGACTTTGTTACTCAACTAGCTTTCTCACCTACAAAGAACCTTCTTGCGTGGGCTGATTTTACCGGTTCTCTCTACCGCTGGTCCGACCCAATTCCATCGTCATCGCCGAGTCCTGTGGATCCCGTTGCTACCTCACTGGTAACGCGGCCCAAACGACGAGGGGCCACGCCAACGCTTTTCGACGATGATGCTACCGCTCGGAAGCCGAATGAACCGGTGAAAGAAGACACTGGCTTAGGCGGTGCAGAGGACTTCGAAAACGAAGACTGGATACTGGATGATGTTGGTGATGGAATGGAGGACGACCTCGGCGCACCGGGGGAAGACGGCAATGCTCTGGTGAAAGAGATGGGTAAGAGCACTCCATTGCGCTACAGTGCGTCCTGACTTCTTCGTAGTAAGTGTAACGAAGGCGCAACCGGCCTTCCAACCAGGCTCGACTCCAATGGAGAACAGAAAGCGCTATTTAGGTACGTGGAGTTGGTGTGAAACCAACAGAAGTTGAACTCGTGATGCCCAACAGCGTATAACATGATCGGAGTCATTGAAGTAACTGACCAAGATACGCACTACATCATCAACGTAGAGTTCCACGACCGCTCTGCGCGGAAAGCATATCACTTCACTGATTACTTCAGGTATGACCTTGCAGCACTCGGTGAGTGGGGCCATGGTCAAATGGGACGAATCTGACTTTTTATAGGACCGCGTGGTGCGGTTTATGCTTGCCAACCTGAAAACGAGCACTCAGCACATGTCGTGTATAAACCATATGGGAACTGGGCGACACAAGGAGAGTGGACGTACGAGCTTAGCAACACGGTCCGCGTACTCGGGATTGCAGCTGGGGGCCCGGCTCCATCCAAGTCAATGCGTACACTTTCCGATGGGGACATGCAGGGGAATGGCAATGTCGTGGTTGCGACGAGTGATAACGAATTAACATTCTTGAGTGGCACGGGTATTGAACGATGCTCAGTAGCGTTGGATGGGGATTTCGTCAGTATGGTTGCGGGACCCGAGTGGGTATTTGTTGTCCAGCGGGATGGTACGACAACCATGGATGGTAAGAGTGCCCTCTTGGGGAAAGTGTCAGCGCCCTTCTGATGGCAAAACTCATACAGGTTCGCAGAACTTGATGGGCACCCTCTACGACTTTGAAGACATGTGTGTACTACAGAATCGCAAGCTGCCCATACGAAAAGGCCACACATTAAGGTGGATCGGTATCTCAGAAGAAGGCGTATGTGTTTTGTCCTTTGCATGACACTTGTGCTCAGTGCTCGCTACTATCCAGGCACCTGCAGTGTACGACTCTGCCGGCGTCATGTACTTGATGCCTCGATTCAGGATCCCACTACGCGGAACATGGGTGCGCATTCTTGACACAGAAAGACTTGAGCGGAAACAAGGAAAGGATGAATCATACTGGCCAGTTGGTCTCAGTGAGGACACGTTTATGTGCCTCATCTTGAAGGGACGGCAGGAATACCCCACGTTTCCGAGGCCTCTTATTCAGGAATTGCCCGTGCGGCTACCTTTCCGCGGCAAAGATCCAAAAGACTCACCACTGGAGGAACAGCAAGTGTAGTCCTGCTTGCTATTGCCAGACGTTACTTAAACACCCCGCAGCTTTGCCCGCGAATCCATGCACCTCCAAATTACTCGTGACGCGCTGGGTGACGAGGAGATTCCGGATGAAGTTTTGGCCCGTGAGCTTGCTCTCGACAAGGAGCTCGTCCAGCTCATACAGACTGCCTGCAAGAGGGACAAGTTGCCGCGTGCACTCGAACTTACGCGTATGCTGCACCACACATCGTCATTTGACATGGCGATGAAGGTCGCCGCGTTCTACCGTCTCGTCGGGTTGCGGGAGAAGATGCAAGCACTCAAAGATGACCGCGTCGTGGGCGATAGGCCTCAGAGACGGGACTGGGTTCGAGACTACGACCCCGTGCGACCACCGCGCCTCCCTCCGGCCGACGTCCAGCGCGGTGAACCGCGTGCGTTCCAGGACTTCGGACCGCCTGCGGTTGTGCATCGGCCAGGGCTCGCGCGGGCAACCCTGACTCTACCACCGCCTCCGAGAGAGGACCTTTACACGCGAGGTGATGACCATGCGCCGGCCGCAACATTGCCCGGTGAGAGCAAGAGGAAACGGGCGGACGAGGATATCGTCGCATATGGAGATGCTGCACAACCTGACAGTATCAAACGACGCGCGGTCGAGGATGATGAATACACTATGCCAGGACCGCCAAAGCCAAGTACGCACGCTCACATCCGTCTCTGCTCTAGCTGAGATACCCTTTCAGGGGCCAATCCGTTCGCAAAAAAGCCCAGTGACACAGCAGACGGCCCGCGGAATCCGTTTGCGCCGAATAAGTCGCTTCATAAAAGTGAGAGTTTCTTCGACAAGGTCGAAGCCGCTGAAACGAGCAAGTGGAAAGGTTTGTCGCGTTCCCGATTATGCCCTGCAGATGGGTGGTATTAATGTGGGTACTACTGGCCTAGTGAACGGACTGGGACCCAAAAAAAATAATACGAAGCAAACGACTCTGTTTGGTCTGCCTGTAGTTTCCACTCCTGAGAAGACCGAAAAACGCGCCCGTAAAAAGGGTGGGGCAGTGTCCTCCGAGAACGGTTGCAGTGTGGTCCTTGAATCACAGGACGTCGAGATGGCGGAATCACGGGATGTAGACAATCAAACTTCGCAGGCGACAACAGTACCGGACCCGCAGCAAGAGACCCAGGAGACCGAAATTACTACACAAGTTGAGGACAAGACCCAACTCGATGTCGTATTTGAACTAACAAAATGCTTTCTCGCAGGTAGAGGACAGTCCTGAGCCTATCGATTGGCCCCCATCGCCACCGTCAATGTCACAAAACGATATCCGCCAATTGACTGTCTCCAAAACATCATAGACTGCTTTGTTATGTTTCTGGCGATTGACACGCGTTGTTATGCATTTATAGTTCTAATTCTGAATCGGTATGGTAAAATATAACACTACTATTCCCGCTCATAAGCTACGAAAGAGTCTATGTTCAGGTCCTGTGCAGGTCGGGCCAGAAAATTAGCTTATATTTTGGCGTGGCGGAAAAAGGGCATACTTCGGGGGCAAACGGCCACGCATCAAATGCGCGTGCAATGAGGGCCCAGTCAGAGATGGTCAGGTGCTTCACCATTAAGCGAATGTCGACACGTTGCACTGCAGGGAGCTTCTTGTCGGTGAGCCTATCCAGAAGTACTTCTGCGCCAGGAGCGAGCGAACTTATCGCCCCGCGTAAGGGCGTTGACTTGAGAACAAATAGTCGACGGAGAATGTAGTCCCACTGGTCTAGTTTGCCCTTGTCTATGACCTGTATTTGCGACAGCTAGATTCAATGACAGTGTCACAAGTAGCGCATTTGACAAACCTGCTGGGCATGTGGTACGACGTTGACAGCGAGAAACGGGCTCCCGCGACGCCTTGTCTCTGGCCTCAAACCGGAACCCCCAATGCGAATGGTGTTTGTTGCTGGATGGAAGTGGTCGAGAAATGGCGAGAGCCTTTCAGGTGGAAGAGAGGGATTAATTGGGAAGATGCTTCTGCAATCACGCTTAATTTACATCGCTCGGCTCCTTTCGGTTGTGCGGAGATTCTCTGAAACGCGTGAGGAGAGATGATGGAGAACGGCTAAGGAAAAACCTACCCGCCAAACCCAGTCTGCGAGTATGAAACTCATAGGTATGCGACCATATTTAAACAACCAGGACTTTTCAGGAATGCAGCGGAAGAGCTGAGCTACGAGTTGTTCACCGGGAATGGTCTGAGGTATATGCGTGACAAAGTGTAGCTCAGGGTGTACTGGATGAGTGTGAGACGATTCCCTTAAGTACAGAGCAGGGGACAAACGCACATTCTTCCCATGGATAGATATTGACATCTAGATCCCCGCTTTCTAATAAATGGGAATATGTGTCCCAGTTGAAGCCACTTAGGGGCACAACCCTGACGCGAGGATCCGCTCGAGCAAGAGGCTAAGAAGTACCTTTTTTTTAGACGAGAGGGTGTTGAAAAGAGTATATATAAAAAAGCGTACACGAAGATACTCCAAGTAAGGTTCATGATCTTCTAAGATGATTAGTTTTTGCAATTGAGATGGTGGAAGAGTTAGGAAAGCCCTGGACAGGGCACCTGGTCCTGAATCGACTGTAAGACCGACGTTACCCCAAAATTAAGGCATCATTCACCTGGAAATGCTTCGATAATGATTTTGGGATTTCCGGTCGAGGTCTTCTTGGAATTAACAAAACTTTGCGCTACTTGTATGGCTGATGCAGGGTCACGAATGGATATTCGGTCGCGCACGACAGGTGGTGCATAGGGAAAGTGTGTGAGCCAATCCCCGACAGGTGGAAGCGGAGGGAGGCGAAAATAGTGATTGAGTGATAGAGCAAGGGAATGTCCTCCTTCTGATGGGTGTGCTTGTGTACTGGTTGTGATGACATCTGGCGTTGGTTCCAAGGGAGATTTTGGAGGTCGACCACGCTTTCTTTTGACCTCATTAGAAGCGAATGCAACGTTACGTGTGTATTTGAGCTGAACCCGAGGATTGTGTGCGTCTCTTAACAGAAGAGAGAGCATCGTCGCGAACCCAACACGAGCGCTCGTAACACGTGCCACGCGGGATGAAGGCCAAAAAGGAGCAGCTCACTCGATTCTAACAACGCCAACGCCAGCGCTATAACGCCAACTCCAACGCTAACGGATCAACCCAAGACGCTCAAATAGGTGGGCTTTTAAATGCCCATAAATGCCCATAGAGTCAGAGCAGTTCGAACTTCCTACTTTTTCTACGCGCAACGTTATGGATTCTGAAACACCCTATAATCCGTCTACCCACGGCCATCCAGGGCAAGACGAGGATGAGGATGGAATACTGCTCTCAGAAGGCGAGATTGAGAAGGGTGTTGAGATGGGTCGTGAGTAACCTTCAGTCACTTTCCTGATCTCTTCCGTACATCGTATCTACGCTCTCGGGAATCGATACTCGCCGCCTTTCATGGTCCGACTATCGACCGTCTACTACCCCCGCCCCTCATGACCTCTTCCAAAACAGTAAACGATGGCGGGGATAGTCATTTCGTCTCTCACTTCCTCTCGGACCTCTGCTGTTCTCATCTTGGTTGTTCACAGGCCAACGGAGAGACCTCATCCGCCTTAGTCTCTCCTTCTTTCTCTTCGGCCTTTTCAATAATGGTGGGTAGCCTAGACCACTTGTATAACACCAGATATTATATTTTCATGCATCTGTAGTATTATACGTTATCATCCTCTCGGCCGCTCTCGACCTCGTTCCTCCGTCTACCCCTAAAGGCGTCATCGCCTTTTGGAATATTGCTCCATGTATCGTTGCAAAATTTAGCTGGCCATACATCCTCAAAGGCCGATACGCTATCTGCAACGCCTCATAGGTTGTTGCTTTCTTAGTGTCACTGGGATGATCGTAAGTGCCGCTCGAGTCCTAATCGCCTGTTTGTTGAATCCTTCAGGTTGTTGCTACTTCAGAAGGGCTCTCCCCGCGGTTGTTTGGGATTGGTTGCGCGTCATTCGCCTCAGGTGGGCGTACTTCTACATTGTCAGCGGGTCTGTCTTAATGATCTACATGCAGGTCTCGGAGAACTAACGTTCCTCCAGCTCTCAACAACATTTCATCCTCACTCAGTTGCGGGACGCAGCGTTGGGTGAGTTTCCACCCTACTCTCAAGACACATATTCAACTTGAGATGATAAGCTACTTTGCATCTGGAACAGGCGCTGCAGGGCTCGTAGGTTCCTTTCTCTGGTGGGAGATTCGCGGGCTGGGTGTCCGTATTGGCGTTGGTCTATCTTCCGTACGTTCAACTATCATGTGGGCCCTGTCGCTAAGCACGCAGTATATATAAGGTTCTACCCTTCGTCATACCGCTGGCCTACTTCCTTCTCCTCCCCCGCACCGATGCGTTCTCCTCTCTTGTGCTCCCTGACATTGAGGACGCTACACCGCCCTTATCAGAGTACACCCAGTTACCTGTGTCTGAGGAAGATGCAGGCGAGCCAGTAGTTGAGACCGCCCCGCCCAAGCGAGAACGCTTAATATCGGGATAAGTGGCAATTGGTCAAGCCCATGTTACCGCGTTACATGGCCCCTTTATGTGAGTGCTCTTTGATTCAATTCTTCATGGCAGACAGAAATATTCACAGTAAGGTCCATTTAGTTTTGGTGTACCTCGTGAGCTCCTTCTTTCGCTTCTTTCTACTCATTGAATTGGGCGCTTCGTAAAGTTCGAATACACAATTAACCAAGGCGTCGCACCTACACTTATCTACCCTGTCCCGGCACCCGAGTCATCTCCAATATTCGGTCACATCATTCACTCCATTCGGGACTATTACCCTCTCTGGCAGGTACGGACGTGTTCTTCATTGATCGCTTTCCATAAACCACCTTGATCAGCTTGTGTATCAAAGTACCGTATTTCTTTCTCGCTCATCCCTCTCGCTTGGGCTTCCCGCTCTCCCAATGCGTGCAATTTCGATACCCTCAGTAATCCAAGGGATCCTCTTGATTACACTTTCGTCAGAATCTGCATTGGGTTATTTCCCTGAATCCATGGCTACGGGTCTTGTCTTCTCTCTCATAAGTGTTGAGGGAATATGCGGGGGCCTTTCATAGTAGGTACTCTGCTCTTATTTCTATAGGGCTACCGATGTTTACCCTTCATAGCGTGAATGCGTATTTCCATGCAGGACAGGAACCCGCAGAAGAACACGAACGAGCCTTCAAGATGGGGGCGATCGGTTTGGCAGATTCACTGGGTATCCTCGCTGCATCTCTTGCAGCAATGCCGACAGAGGTCGCACTCTGTCGTGCGCAGGTTGAACGAGGGAAGCTGCTTTGTCGACAAGTATGAATTGCCCTGGTACGACCATAGGTGGGTGTTGTTTAGAGGATACCAACCTAAAGGTGCCGTGGGTATTACAGTATTACCAGGGTTGGCGAAGTCTTTGTGCCGCTTTCGCTTCCTTTACTTAAACGCCATGGCATAACGGAACCGTAGCTTTCCCAACCCTCGTGTCGTTGTGACAACATGTTTTTCAACTTGTCAACTTTGAAACGCGGTAGTTTTAGACGTTATAATACTCCTTGTGTCGAAACCCCATATATATATATTCGTAGATGCGGATCGCAGATGACCACTATACAGAGAGCTGTTGATTAGATCCCCGTGTATTTTCCTAAACTCAAGTCGTCGGTGTTCGGAGGTGAAATTCTGTATTACGGCTACCTCGAGCAACGATTAGGATCAGAATGGCCTCATCATGGAGCCCAGATGACAGACGTTCAACCGGGCTGTGTCCTCAATTTATCGTTCACGTAGCAGTGCCAGTGCGCGAGTCTCTTCATCCTGCAGCATCGTGGCTCGGGAGTTCGGCAAATCTGCGCGACTTTTTCCGAGGAGCCTCTGCCTCTTCTGTGGTGGAACGCCTTCTGTTTCTGACGCTGGAGAAGGTAGGTCGAATTCTGGCGAGACATAGCCGTCATCTTCGAGGTTGGCCACTCCAAGTGTAGGTCCATCCACACCATCTTCATCTGAGTACTCCTGCGGCAAGGTCAACAAAAGGAAAAAACAAACAAACAAACAAACCACGCATACCGCTCGCGCTGCTTCCTTCCGTTTTCTCTTGTCCTTCCGCTTCTCCTTTGCCTCAGCCTTGTCCATCCTATCGGCTTCCCTCAACTTCATGCGTTCCTTCTCACCAAAGGCTCGGCCCGCTTCCAACGCCGCATCCTTCGGGTCTCGTTCACCAAAGACTTCTTCCACCGCTTGCATTTCCAGTTTTTGGTGCGCAACACCGTCGTCATCAAAAACAAGCCATGTCGGCATCCCGCCGTACTTGAGCTGCCCCTTCTTGCTGTGCATCGCTCGCCGCCGCCGATTCGATATGTTTTCTTCAACAGGAGGACTTTTTGAAGTTGAAGGGAGGTCGTGATCGGCGCGTTTGAGTGTGATGAAATCTTCCTCCGTGTCAGAGGCTTCCGAGCCGTGGTCAACGAGCTTATTGTAGTGTTCTGACAGGACATCGCGGTTCTTGCGTCGAAACATGCGATCATATTTTGTCCTAACGAGGGTCTGGTCACAGCTATTATGTTTTGTATATCAGATGTGAATAGAGGCTCACCTTTTCAGCTTTCTCCTCTGCTGGAGGAATTTCAGTTGGCCCATGTTGCGAGTTGCCCGAGTCTTCGTCCTCATAAGTGCTGCGCTCGTCACCTTCGGTGTTATCAGTAGTAAAGTTTCTGTGCGCATCTCTTTCGTCTTCCAACTGCGAGTCCGCGAGTGCATGCGATGCATTCTTGCGCTCCTTTGCCTGAGCACGACTCAGAAATCTGATTTTTGGCGCGCCAGCAAGGCCCAGTGAGGCTGCAAATGCCTCAACGGGGAGTTCTTCTACTTTAAAATAGCCTTGTCGTGGTGAAGGTGTATTGATCGTACGTATGACACAAGGCTCTCTGTGCAAGGTATTTGACATCAGGATCCTGGAACGCAAGGTGTTGCAACTGGTTTCCGATGGAAAATGTCTTGCTTGAACGAATTTTGATGCTCTGAATTTCAATGCCACGCGCTTTCAGTGCCTCTGTCATCCCTTTCTCTTCACTCGGTAACAGTAGGAGCAGCGCATGACCGCCTTTCTCGTAGCGTGCCGTGCGACCTACGCGGTGAACATAAGTGGCAGCGTCTTCAGGTGCATCTACTTGTACAACCCAGTCAATCGAGGGAAAATCAAGCCCTCGTGCGGCAAGATCAGTCGCAAATAAGACTGCGTGCTGCATACGGCTAAAACGAGACACCACGTCGAGGCGTGTATGCTGTTTCTGTTGCCCATGTAAATGTAGCAGCGGCATGCCGGGGTGCAACCGGCGGAAGGCTTCAAAAATAAAGCGTACTTGCTTTGCAGAGGAAAGAAAAACCAGCGTCTTATTCTGTAGGTGAGATTTGATGAACGACCAGAGAACGTCGACTTTGGTCTCGAGAAAGCAGATGGCGTAATGTTGCTCAAGACTGTCCGGGAGTTCTATATGGGTGCTTCCTTCTGTCCTAGACGCCGCAGCATCTGTGCTAATAAAGACGGGGTCCTGTAACGAAAGGCGCGCGAGATCGGAGACGGATTGTGTCTGTGTAGCGAAAAAAGGAGAGTCTGTCTTGATTTCGGAAGATGACCGAGGAGCGCAGAAAGCGTGCGCGAAAAACCCATATCAAGAATGCGATCGGCTTCATCGAGTACTGGACAGCCATTAGGACATTGGATGAATAAGAATATGTGATGCGCACCTAGCAATTGGAGATTGTCACAAGCGAATCCCACAGTCTGGTCCATGTGTTGAAGCAGCCGACCTGGGGTCGCGACAAGAATGTTCATCCGAGAAAGGCGTTCACGCTCGTCTTTGAGATTCTTCCCGCCAATAACAAGGCCGGCGGAGAAGCTGTGGCACCCGCCTATAGACCGCAAAACGTCGAATATTTGAACTGCCTATGACAGCAAGCTCTAAAAGTGCTGTGTGAAATCACTAGAATGAGCACGTACAAGCTCCCGCGTGGGTGATATGATGAGTGCCCCCAGCCCGTCTTGAGGGCCCCATTTTCTTCGGTACAAAATTTCAAGAACTGGGATGAGAAAGCACAAGGTCTTCCCACTGCCAGTGCGCGCGGCACCAAGAATGTCCTTGCCTTTCAATGAAATGGGTAGGCTTTTCGCCTGCACGTCGGTCATCTCGACAAAGAATGCTTTCTTCAGACCTGGTTCAGTGTTTGAGGACCACACCAGCGATGCGACACGAAAGTCCCAAACCTTTCTTCGTGGAATTTGATACTGGAAGGTCGGAAAATGCTCTCAAGCCATCTGTAGTGGTCTGGCTTTATCAATAATGATGCTGCATGAGTACATCAAAAGCGCGGCGCACAAATTGCGAGGCAGCTCGCTCGAGAGCGTCGATCTGTTGCTTTTCTGCCAATCGCCTCGCTTTTGAGGATCTAGAAAGGACATGTGTCTTTAATCCCTTTTTGTGCTTTCCTCTCTGGCCTGGAAGTGGTCCCATGATGAAAGATGAAAGATGAAAGAAATCAACAAATGAGCTGAGCTGAACCCATACCATTCTCGGCCCGGTGTAACTTCTCAATGATGAGATGAAGCATACATGCATACATGCATACATGTGGTGTACAACCACAACACGAACCAAGTTCAATGCCTCGCAGAGTCTCAAATTCTTCAAATCAAAGTCAAAGTGCTCATGCTACTACTTCCGACACGAATTATCCTCGTGTTCAAAATTTGCGACCACGTCGTCGTCGACATCGAACTACGAGCACGAGCAACGGAAACGACATCCCAGTCCCATCCACACACGACAGCGATGAGGATCTGCACTCGTGGAACTCAGGGAGCGAGCATGAGGGAACTCTTCTCCTGGAACCGCTCATTCCAAGTCCGTTTTGCTTCGTGCATCCATGAGGAGGCTGAGCGACCCTCCACTCGTCCTTCAGGACTCGCGCATATTCCGCGCACCAAGCCCAAGTGAAGATGGGCCATTATTGACCTACGCATCTCTTCCCCCTACCCCGATAACATCATCCCCTCCGCCTCCCGCGTCGGTAGAGAGCGTTACAAATTGCAAGCAGAACAATCTGATGTCTACACCTCCCCCTTTTCTCTTTGGGACTATTTGAGAGAAGAGCTATTGGAAACTGATTTTGACTCTCATCAGGAATTAAAATGGGAGCGAGTTAGCAATTTCCTCTCTATTCCCCTCGCAATCGAGAAGGTGTGCCCCCTAGGAGGTGCATTTGTCCGTTTACTCATCTAACTGTTACAAAAGATCATATCTTTCGGTTTTATACTTTGCTTCGACTCATTCTTGTACACATTCACCATACAGCCCATCCGTTTTACCCTTGCTCTCTGGCGACTCTTCATAAGCGCCATCACTAATTCCAAGGCACCCCTACCATCCTCACAGAAAGCTGACATACTGAGAACGCTCTTACTCACTGTATCAATTCTGATACTCATCCCGCTCACGGATGCAAGTAAAATATATCACTCGATTCGAGGCCAGGACACGATCAAGTTGTATGTGATTTTCAATGCGCTTGAAGTATGCCCCCTTCCTGGTCCTCAGTAATACCCTTCCGAGTCGCCTGCTTACATCGTTGCGTCAACAGATTGCTGACAGGCTTTGCGCATCCATTGGACAAGATATTCTTGACTGCTTATTCTCCCGGTCGACCCTTCTATTACTCTCTCGGAGATTACCGGTGACCACGCACACTATCCGTCCGGTTGTATTCTTCCTTTTGGCAACATTGTACACAGGTGCGTACGATCACCAGCTCTTCTCTTACTCCTGCGAATAAATGCGCACTGAATAGTGACACATGCATTGGTAATGGTATACCAGATGCTCTGCTTGAACGTCGCCATAAACTCGTATGATAACGCACTCCTGTCGTTGCTCATGTCCAATCAATTTGTCGAGATCAAAGGCAGTGTCTTTAAAAAATTCGAGAAGGATAATTTATTCCAGATCACCTGCGCAGGTTCCCTGATTTAATTCTACATTATCAAAAATGTTAATCATCTTCTTCAGACATCGTGGAGCGCTTTACTCTCGGTCTCATGCTCTTTTTTGTTGCTTTCCGCAACTTGATAGAGCTCTCTGGATCTGAGTTTGATTTCAGTGGAGGCATGTTTCTCCCCAAATCATTTGGTTGGATAGGCGGCAGCGTTCTGTGGACGATCTCTTATGTGGGTTATCTCTTCACTCTTTGTGCCTAGCCAAAATATTTATGTACAGCCTGTTCTTACGTCATGCTCTCTGAGACTCTCGTGGACTGGCTCAAACACGCCTTCATTACGAAGTTCAATCATATTCGCCCGTCTGTTTACGAGCGCTACAAAGACGTGCTTTGCCGCGATCTCGCAAGTGGTAGCCGACTCAGCGCGCGCAAGCACAGCTACATTGACCAGTCTCCTGTGGTTGCTCGCCGCCTCGGATTTTCCTCACTTCCACTCGCGGTTCTTACGATCCTCATCGGCACACAGGCCGTGACATTAATTGTTTCGCCTGCAAGTCCATCTTTAGCATCAGCCCTGTATGAACGCTCTGCCGGAGTCGCATGGCGTCCAGGCCTTTTCCTTCCCTTCCAGTGGTGGACAGTTGAAGGCTGGCAAGAGTTGTTTGCCGCTCGCCTGGACTGGGAACTGGGATCCCACTGGGTGAAGTGGGGAATCATTGGCTTTACTTTTTGGATTTGGTACGACGTTCTCCTTCTATTCTTCTGTTTGTTCGTGTTGTTGATTAAGCCCAGCTTTGTTCTAATCAAGGTGATCATGGGCGTTAACCTAGTGAGCTATGCCATACGCCGCAGAGCGGGGATGGAAGCACGCGAGATTGCCGATGTGGTCAACGACTTTGGCCGAGATCCCATTGGTGAGGGGCAAGAAGAGCGGGTGAGTTACATCATTAATCTCTTGCCAACTGCCTCTCAACGTGATGTACACTCGACCTATAGAAGTACAATCGTGAGCTGAAAGACATTTTGGACAACGGACGTGATGATGCAGTACCTGTCTCAGAGATTGGTGAGCGTGGCTCCGGTGAGAAAAGAGTCGTCGTCGATTCGAGTAGAGGCGAGAGTGGGAAACAAAAGAGGCCTAAGCTCGAAGAGCTCACACGATTTACAATGGTCAAGCGGATTTGGTGAGCCCCGATGGCTGTTGTTCGACTTCAAACATTGCTGCATTGTTCATGAAACGCGCGTGAGTTATTGTGAAAGACATGAATCTTACGGCTAATAAACTTGAAGCTAGGTTCGTACGTGTATTCATGTAACAATACCTAGTAAGCACAACTCCGTTGTTAAAGTCGAGACGGATCAAAAATGACCTGAAATGCAGCTTCAATTTTAAATGCTCGAGCGCTAATTTAAGATAACGATAATAATGCAACGCTGGACAGACAACCCGATTGAGCATAAGCAAGTAGTAACACTTGACAAGCGAGTTGTAGCAGACCGAGAATCACGGAATCGCAATCTCTGCTGGTATGGACTTGGACTCAGTGCTTGTCTTCACGCCATGATTTACGAGTCTTGAGCTGATGCTAGCCACTTGGTGGCTATCTTTCGCTGTAGCTTTGCTGGAGGGCTGGCTTAACACCCTCTCGCGAGCTTCATGCTCACGAGAGCGCTCGTCTACACGCTCCTTTGCCTTGCGAAAGCCCTCCAGTTCTGTGGCCGACATGAAACGCCGCGTAATGCGCGGAGTTGGCACAGAATCTAGCTGAGCGCGGACCACAGACATCGCCATTCGTACCTCCTGGCGCACGACAGTATCACCGAACTCCTTTGAAACTTTGTACGCAGCCCGAATGCGAGGCAGCGCTGAGCCAGGCAGGGGTGGGTGATTGGGCAGCGTTAAAGACGATGCCCCTTCAAATGTCGAACTCTGCATTTGGCTTCGACCCACGGGCTGTGAATGAAGTGAAAGCGCAGAGCACCCCTTAGATGCGTGATAGGGCGAGGGAGCAGGGGGGGCTTCAAAGTGATGGTAGCTTGGTGGCCGAGCCGGCTCAGACGTTCCACCGCTTTGGATGGCATCAGGGCGAGATCTTTCCTCGAAGGCGCTCTGTTGCAAATTAGTCACAAAATTTTGCAGTGACCTGGCTCCACCAGGTTTTTTCGGCCGCGCTAGCTTTGTCGGGGAGTGTGTCGGCACGGACGTGACCGTGCGACTAGTTTTCGCCGCACTGGTGGCCTCGGATACACTCCAGGACATTTCCTCACTAGGATAGCTCTTATGTGCCACTTGATATGAAGGTGGTTCTTGGGATCCCGTGTCGCCAGCAGAGACGCTTTCCAAGGATCGTGTCATCTGAGCAGTCGGAGTCACGGTTGTCTTCATACGTCGAAGTACCCATGGCTTGACTCGTTCCGGGTTCTTTCCTAGCCTGAACTGGGAATCATCTTTTGGTGGCACTGGAGGCGGAAGGGGGTTATGGTCATGCAGGGAGAGATCCTTGTCCGTATGATAGAGAGTTTCAGCTCTCTGTGGGGTGGAGTGATTCCTGTCCGTGTCCCGGTTACCTTCCGGTCAGAATCTCACTTCTCGCCACCCGCAGACATGAAACCGACTCACTTATCGTAGAAACCGTGGGCACCTTTATCGGTGCCAATCATCGTAGTCAACTGGAGAAACTTAGGAACAGACAGGTGCTGAGGGTCGTGACAGCGAGTGAACAGTTGGAATGGTGTGCGAGCCAATAATGGTTCTGGTAATACACCACAAGTCCACATTTCACAAAGTCACAAATTGACTTTGCACCACATTGTGGCTTTGAAGGGCAGCGCGTTCTCGATCGAGTAAACAAATTGATTGATAGTGAAAAAATATACAAAAGATCGTAGAGTGCACACCCGTCAATTCCTCCTCATCTAATTTAGCTGAGCGGGATAGTATCCGTAGTCTGCCATAGGATGGTACTCGACTTCTCGTCCCACCGTCTCGAATTCTCCGTCTCCGCGCGACGGTGATAGCGCGAGCGGTGGGGATCTGCGCCGCGTTCTGTCCTACGTGTTGGATGACCACGGTCACTGCGCCCGCGATCAAAAAGTCCCCTGTCGTCGCAGATCTTACAGTATGCTTTGTCTGTCTCAATTGCCGCTGCTCTGAATGCGCTTTGTTCCGCTCTCGGAGGCATGACAATCTGCAGAGGCCGAAGCACGGGAGCTGGTGGCCACACGGGAACCGTCGCCATCGTCTGGACGTTAGGATAACCTGTCTTCATGCTTGCCGATTCCGTCAATATGCGGAGTGTTTCTGCACAGGGTTTTTCTAGAAGGTTCAAAGGTTTTGGCGCATGGAGAGGTGGGAGGGGGCACTTGAAAGCGTAACGCTTGAAGAGGACTTTCTGAGGTGTGGAGCAGGAGTTGGTGCAGGATCATACTTGTTTAGATGGCACTTCCGGGGTGTGACCGCGGCATCACGAACGCGGGGGGCCAAGGCGTCTACCGGGCGAGTTCCGTGAGCGGAAGTCGACGCATGCTGGCTAGTGTTAATGATAAAAGAGTTGAAGGGCGGTTGGGAAGAGGTGCCAGTGGGGTTGCCGGAACCCGATGAACCAGGAGGCGGATGGCTGCGGCTGCGTGCAGAAAAGGTTCCAGGCTTCGCGTGAGTTATGCGAAGCTGCGATCGCGAGGGACGTTGTGCATCAGGGTCCACAGAAAAGTAAGGTGCACTCTGGGACACGCCTGTACGCGTGCGAACGGCGTGACGCTCCGACAAGGAAGAGGCCAGTGAAGCAGGCTGATGAGCGTGCTGCGGAGCTGGATGTCTGGCCTGCACTTGGATTTCGGGAGGGCCTTGTCCAGGCGGACGACCAGAAAAAAAATGAGCGTCAGCATCAGCCTCAGCACCAATCGGCAATAAGGGAGGAGAGATAAGCTCCTCAAATCCAGGAAGAGAATTAACAACATCCGTGTCATTCCTGCTGTTAATTTCAGAACAATCAGAGACTCCCAACAGCCGGGCGATCTTCGAGTCCTTTCTGATAGGTCGACCTCTAGACACAATCTGGGATGGTGCAGCTGGCGTAGGAAGGTTACCAGTAGCAGTAGCATCTCTTAAGAAAAAGGGTGCAGAACGTATGTGCCTCAAAACACCGCCTCTTGTCGCTTTCTCATGAGTTGCTGCGGGGCTTAGGAAGTGGTGCGGGGAGATACCCCATTGATCGTGAATGCTTCCATTCTGATGACGATTATTAGATTCGGGTTCGGGTTCTCTACTCTGATCAGTCAGCTACGTGAGGTGAGATAGAACCAATGGAGGGAGGTACATGCTTTGCTATGAGCTTGCAGGCTTGGCGAATCCGCTTCATTTTTATTTTTTAATGCGTTTAATGCGTGGAGATAGACTGTGTAATGTTAAAATTTCCATAATGTTGTGAGCAGTAGAAACGTCCTGGACTTTATGCAATAGGTGAATTGTGGTAAGTTGTTGAGATCATTGTCATTCTAGGCCACAAGCCACAGAATGGGGGTGCTTTCCACACACACGCAATGCTGTACAAATTTCCGCAGCTAACTTAACTGCACTGCACAGGTGGAATACTGACCGCAAAGAAGGCTGTACCAGAGAGAAGAATGAAGAAATATGAAGAGATATAATATAAATTGAAATCTGAAGTCTGCCTCTGCCCTCTGCCCTCTTGCCTCTATCTCTCTGCGCCTCTGTCTCTGACACTCTGTCGCTCAGGCTGAGGCACCAAGAGATTCAGGGCTTTAATACCCCTGCCTTTTAACAAGTCACAGTAAATGGCTGCATCATCTGCTTTACCAGGCTTCTTTTTTTGTTTCGCCGCTACGGTGTTGCTTGTCCTTGTACGCGTCGCGTCTGCTTTATCATCATGGTCGGCTCGCTCGCTCACTCACTTACCCGTCTGTCAGGTATCCGTATCTGTACCCACTTGGAATACCGTATATTTCCTCCGCGCATCCAATGGGCGATCAGACCTTCGATTCGGTGTATTCGGTTACACTGGAACTCAGGTCCACATAGGCTACCGTCTCCCTATCACGTATGTGCTTTATTAACCTAGCCTAGCTTCCTTGGAAATCAAGACTCACAGACTTCTCAGGACCGGTGAATTAGCCTCCTCCTCCATCCATAATCTCACATACACCCTCATCTTACACCCCGTTGCTGCTGGCCTATCTGGCCTCGCTTTACTATTCGGCCTCTGTGGCGCGGGCTACCACCGGTCAGGCACTGTACTCATGACGCTCAGCTCCTCGTTGGCTGTACTCATCACCCTAGTCGCCTTTGTTCTCGACATGGTGCTTTTCAGCATCGTGCGGCACGAATTCCGCAAGTTGGGATGGTCCTCGCAATACGGCAATGCGATATGGATGACTCTGGGTGCATTAGTCGCTCTTGCTCTTGGCTTCTGCACTTCAGCGTGTGGTATATTCGGGTCGTACAGGCGTCGGCGCCAAAATACCTACTAACGACGTGTAATGATGCACTTTAGAAAACGGACAGACAGGATACACGTACTAGCAGGTGATGATGGATGCTCACCATTGTATGTTATTTGTGAAGTTATTCCCTTTGCTACTATTCCCCGAACACTTATTCCCTGATACCGTCTGACTGAAGCAGCTTAATGCCCTGTTGTGTGATGTAATGATTTCGCTTCCTGGCTCTTGTTCATGTTCTTTCCATTGTCGTAAATAAAATAAAAATATCTTTACTATTCACTCTTACGGTCCTCTCCAACCTCTTCAACTTAAGACAGAAGCGCCTGTAGCTCTTCCCCTGGACTGGATTGGATACTACTACCCTCGTATCATCTGCCATCTGACAGTCATATCGACAGTTAATATGAAACAACATGACATTGACCTCTCCCTCTACCTTGTGACGGGGAGGAACCTCCTACCACATGGAAAGGTACATTTCTTCTCTTTCAGATCTCTATGCTTTCGTACCAACTCATTTTCCAGAGCTACTTGACCTCTCTTGAGGAGGTCAGTCGTCTATTCCATCCCCTTGCTCCTCACTGGGATACATGCAGGCTCTTCGGGGTGGAGTTACCGTGGTGCAAGTCCGTGAAAAGGGCGCAGACACCGCCGAGGTACGCTGCATGGGCATCCCAATCTGGACTGATACCTCTCAAGCATATCCGAACAGTTTGTCGAAATAGCCAAAGAAACCATCGCGTTGTGCTCACGCTACAACATACCCGTTCTAATTAACGATCGCATCGATATCGCCCTTGCGTCAGGCGCCGCCGGCGTGCACCTTGGGCAAACTGACATGCCTTTGGTCCTCGCGCGGCAGCTCCTCCCTCCAAGTGCGATAGTTGGTGTTTCATGCACAACGCTCGAGCATGCGCGCAAGGCAGTCGAAGACGGCGCAGATTACGTCGGTCTCGGCGCCGTGTACGCGACGAGCACAAAGGATGTGAGCGCACCAGGACGCGTGTGTGGTATCGCAGGGACGTGCGCCATGCTCAGCGTGCTTGAAGGAACCGGTGTCAAGGCTGTCGCGATTGGTAGGCAACTTCCTCCATTCCGCATCAAGCGCTATAAAGCATGTCGCTAACATTCAATTCGGGTTATGCAGGCGGTATCAAATCGACAAACTTGCTCCGCACGCTCCATGGTTGCGCGTCCCCTACTGGTCATGCGTTAGACGGCGTTGCGGTTGTGTCAGACATTATGACATCCCCCGAACCTGAGACCGCTGCCCGGCGTCTCGCGCAGACGTTCCGCGCCTGGATGGCCCTGGCCTCCCACGGGCCCACGGGCTTCCTGGTCACATCCGAACAACTGGCACAGTATACGCAGGAGGGAATCTCTGCCGCTGCCGCGGCTCTGGTTGATACTGTACGCCGCGTGCGGCCACTTGTGCATCATGTACCTGTCCTTCCACCCACCCCAACATTCCAAACGCGCTTGCTCATGTGAAAATCCTTGGCTGACATTTCAAGCGTCATAGATCACGAACAACGTAGTCAAGACGCAATCAGCCAACGTCACGCTCGCGCTTGGTGGATCGCCCATCATGGCGGAGGCGGAGGCGGAACAGGCAGATCTTGCGCGCGCGCCGGGTGGCTTGCTTATCAATATTGGTACAGTTGACGCCCTGGACGGGATGCTGGCTGCGGGAAGGCATGCAAACCAGAACGGCAAGCCGGTGGTGTTCGATCCCGTGGGTGTTGGTGCCACTGCGTTTCGGCGGGCTACTGCCGCTAGTGAGCATCATAATATGGTTTAGCCACGCGCTGACGATGACGAGGGTTTTCAGAGCTACTGGACACATGGCAGCCAGCAGTGATTAAGGGCAACGCTGCAGAGATTGGCGCGCTCGCTGACTTGAACGAGGTCTGCCCACACGGAATCACGAGGGCTCAACTCGTTACTGAAACGTGGTTTTTGTTCAAGGTGAAATCCCAAGGCGTAGATAGCCTTGGCGGCTTTAAGGATGCTCCTGATGTCGTACGCTCACTTGCACGCAAGCACCGTTCGTGATTTTTGTCTTGAAAGATCATCTCCAATTCGCTAATGGGAATGTGTAGGGTGCATCGTAGTACTCTCTGGCCCAACTGACTACCTTTCCGATGGCAGCACGGTCATCCGTTTGTCCAATGGTCATGAACTCTTAGGCCAGATCACCGGGGGAGGATGCATACTCGGCACTGCGATTGCCACATTCTGCGGGGCCACAAGCATGACTGCGCCGGGCACCTCTGAGGGCGTATTAGTAAAAGGGGACATGCTTCTTGCAACAGCTGCTGCTACACTTGCTTTGACTATCGCTGCTCAGCACGCCGCCAGCAGGGAGGGAGTGCGTGGGCAGGGAACTTTCTTACCTGCACTGATAGACGAACTAGCTATGTTGACTCCGGAAGCTGTACTGAGAACTGCGAGGATTGAGGTGGAGACAGACTAAATGAGTGTGGTTGGGTTTAATCGATAAATTCCAATTTCAAGGATACTATACGTACATACGAGTGACAGCTAGCATTTACACATGGACAATGGCGACAGATGGACAGCGGAACTACATATTACAGCTGCTCTATTCACTCAAGTATGGCGCCCAAATTCGAACAGAGTTTCATTCGGTGTATCCAGAATGCGTGAGAACGGCATCGCCTCTGTGGGCTGTAGCCAGTTCTTTTCATCGTACACAGCGTATGGCGGAGATTCGATCATGTGAAATGTGTACGCAAAGCGCGTCTTGGCACTCGTATTGCGTTCTGACTTGTGGAGGACAGAGCCGTGAATGAGGACGAGGTCGCCTGGGTCAGTTTGGCTTTAATTGAAGTGCTCTCGACACATGGTGCGGCCTTTCACTCACCAGGGTTACATTCTTCTAGAATATACTCGCCTGTGGATGTCGATACGTGGCTCGGGTCAAGAAGCTGCTGAAAGCCTGTTCCACCAGAAGGCAATCGAACCAGGCGTTTCGTAATGGGCGTTGTCAGATGCGATCCGGGAAGAAAGGAAAGCGCGCCGTTCTCTTGAGTGCACCGCTCCAACGCGATCCAGAAACCAAGCGCACTGGGTGGAGAGGTGTACTTGGAGTATTGTTAGTGGCGCATATTAGAAAAGGAGCGCTAAGTAGCACACAAGGAAGGTACTGTGACCGGGGCAAAGTACACGTTGATCAGTGACCAGGGTTGTTCATATGAGATACTCACGAGTCGTTGTGCTCGGAAACTGCGAAAACCAGATGAGCAAAATAAATAAATCGGGCTCAAATGTTACGACAGCAGCACCTTCTCCACCAATCTGGGGTTGTTTGGTGATCACCATGGACTGCAAAGCTGGGGATGGCGGTGTTTCCGTTTGAGTCGGGAAAAAATCGTAATCATAACACATAATGAACTACAAGGTTGAGATTGCTTGCCTACCTACAGGATCATGATGGAAACGCAAATCGCGCACGAGATCACGGAGACTCTCGTTTTGCAAAGTTGCTCGTTTAAAGACGGGATCGAGTTCATGAAGGGCTGAAAGGCATGTAACCTTAGGGGGGAAGCATGGAAAGAGGGCCACCAGAAAAGAAGAGACCATGACCAATCTTATTTACAGCGTTCTGCTTCTCGCGTGTCAGGTTCCCAAGCTCATCGATGGCGTCTTCTTCGAGGAAGAAGCGGATTTTATCGCCAGACGTAAGGAAGTAGTCGTCACCGACGTGGTTGTTATCACCTGTCGTAAATTTGGTCTGTAGGTGTGACAGAGTGCAATGAGGCAATGGGTAATGAGACTTTCGTGATCATGAACGAGAAAACGCACGAGAGGATGATCTTGTAAGCTGAATTCGTCAAGGAGTTGCTTTGAGCGCGCCAAGAGCGCGCCTATTTCATCCGGAGGTAAGAACCCGGGAATAACGAGATAACTGTCAAGGATTTAATGGCGAATAGTGAGAAGTGAGTTTCGAGATATGGAAATATGAATTACGAACCCGTTTCTGTAAAACTGGGATGTTGGTTTAGCTCAAATGAGCTATTTGAGTGGATTCGAATGGATTGACTGGACTGACTGATTCAATTTGACTTAATGAAAGAAACTGAAATTTGTGCTGAGCCATTGAAATGAAAATAACAGAGAAGGAAAGAGGGTGAGGCGGGGCGGGGCAGGGCGGGGATGGGTCAATCGTGATCACGTGACCTATATTCGCCTCGTCATTTCATTTCTTTTAAAAACCCCCTCTGATTTCCCTTCTCAAACTATGGTTCGCCTTTCATCCACATCCTCTCTATCTCTACCTCTATCTCTACCAGTGAGCGATTTACCCTCACAATTTCTTACATCTCACACCGCCGTGCCTCCTTCAACTTGGTATCATGACATCACCCTCGGGAACTCTTATGAACATGTACGTTATACATCTCTCTCATTGCATTGACCCTGGACTAGACTGAGCGTTCTACATCTCTCTTTCTTCCATCTCCTGTCTTGGAACACAGACCCAATCAGGTACGTACTCCCTCTGCGAACTGTTGCCATGCGATGTATCACGGAAGAATCAGAATCACGACTTCCTGTTGAGATCCTCGACGGGATCTTCTCCTATGCCAAACCTTCGACACTCGCCAGGCTTGCTCTTGTCTGCCACACATATCAAGGATTAGCGACGCGTATACTCTATCGCCACATCCCCTCCTTATCTTTACCTCTCGCCATGCGTTGTCTTGAAACTTTGGTCTCCAAACCATCTCTCGCAGCTCATACGCGAACGTGCGAGATTGGGGACACGAGTTTCCTTAACGTCAGCAGTATGGAGCTCCTCCCTCCATCATTCTTCGACCTTCTTCGGCACGCGCTGCATAACATGCATCGGCTCACCGAGCTCACATTTCTACTTAATGGTCCAACATCGCACGTTTTACCCGGCGCACCGTTTAAGCTCACAAAGCTTACTGCGTCCTGCAACTTTGACCCAACCTTTGCGAGCTGGTTGGCGGAACAAACTAACCTGCGCGCTGCCATTTTTTGCGGAAACTTCACTACTGGCGTCACACTTCCAATGGATGCTCTGCCTTCACTCCGGCGTGTTGTGGCCGCCCCAGTTACTCTTGCGTGTGTTGTTCCTGGAAGGCCTATCCGCGAGGTTGAACTATGTCTTGTGCACCCGTGGTCGCTCAACCGCGAAGTGCTCCAGACTACGATCCGGATCATCGCCTTCTCAAAGGGTCCGCTGGACTCGCTTAGGATCATCTCTCATCTCGCCGAGCCACCTGAGACCGTCTTATCAGCGCTGGAGGCCATTCCCTCTGGCTTGAACTCGATTACGAAGTTTGCGCTGCACGCTGTGAGCGGCTCCATCACTGAAGTGGGCTCCCACACATTGTCCATGTCTAATCTACTTTACGCTGATTCTTGATGCGCTCACCCAGGACATCCTTTCGGGCCTGCCTTCCATTTTATCACAATTCACAGGTCTTAAATCTCTCACGCTCTTTTCCAAGAACAAATATGACCCGCTGCACACCGCCGCCAGCACCCGTGCGCTTGCGACAGCATGCCATGCCACCTGCGCATCGCTCGAGAGCGTAACTTTCCCAGGCGCTACATACGTACACAACCGTTGCTACGGCTGGATCACCTTACGCGACCTCGCGGAACTGCTCACGGCTCGCGAACAGTCACTACAGCATCGTGTCTCGGAGTTTTGCAAGCGTGAGGCACCCCTTGATGAGAAGTGGTGTGTTGTGCAGAGTACCCGAGAGCGTGGACTCGGAGGGTTGAAATCAGAACTTGGTGTGGAACGGGATGGTGGCGTATCGGTGGTTGTGATTGCCGCTTGAGTGTGGGTGAGCGTTTGGAACTCATCACCGTCCAGAGAATTACTGTCATAATGTGCATTACGAATTTCATGAACATGAACTTGTAGGACATGTGTATGTAGGCGTAGGCAGAACAAAAGATACCCTGTAACATTCGGATATATCAGTCAAACCTTCTCAACAAAGCTGCCAGACTGCACGACGTGCGTCTCTGATTCGAGCCGCCACCGTCGAGATTTAAATACGCCGTACCTAAGACCTAAGGGCGACGTGGTGTAAGTATATGTGCACTCTCAACCCTGATTTCTAAATAAAACCGTCACCATTAGGGTATTTGAGTTGGCCCACGGCGGACTGAGACAATGCCATCAGCAGCACCAAGAGTTCGAGGGTCATTGCGGGCGGATCCAGCTCATCTTATTTTGAGTGGTGGTGCTGGCTGTAGGTTCTGCATGATGCATGATCCGACTCGAGCACGTCTAGCTAGGATAGAGAAAAGCCCAGTGATCATATTATTACTCATATCAATCCCTGCCTCCAAAGATGCTAACGATACAAAAATATAGCAAAAACGTCGTCCCTCAAAACACGAATCACTTTCATGACTCAGTTACAGGATCCAGCTCGTCAATGTAATGGCCCTCGCCAAGCCGTTGGATAAGGTGGTCGATTTTTTGCTTATGAATCCTGTGGTGCTCCTGCCAACCCTTCCATGGATGGTGCGGGTGCTGAGGGGTGTAATTTTGAGTGATAATGACGGCAATGAAAAGGTGCAAGCGCACTGACCGAGCGTCCAAAGGCTTGGAATATCTTATCCGATGTACCGTCTGGTTTGTTGAAAAAAAACTTGGCCAAGAGTACATCATCCGCACGGCTGTAGCGCATCTTCTTTTCGGGAGCCTGTGGTAGAGGGTCGTCATTCTCAGTGTGATTGAGCTCATGCTTGTGTCTGCGATAAAACTTCATCCATGAAGCTCGTGAATGATGCGGTGCCTATAATAACGGCGTCACCACCAGCCAATTTCTTGATGATAGGGTGTGCAATAACCTTCTGAGCGATCTCCTTCCAAAACGCAACCATATCAAGTTTTCCCTGGGATCTGCACGAAGCATTAGCCCACCTCCTACTAGTGTATAGCTGACTTGCCACTCACTTTTTTTTGTAGTCCAATAACTTTATCAAAAATGCAACGTCCTCATCGGTAAATGCGACGCCCTTGCCAGTCGTGCTCCTGAACAACGCCCTTGGAGGCGTCGGAGAGCGCGAGCGGTCCCTGTTGCTCAATTCGGCGCGGGCACGCTCCCGGATATTGATGATACCGTTGGAACCCGGACCAGTAGAAGCGGCCTGAGAAGGAACAGCCCCATCTCCTGCTTCGCCATCGTCGCTAATGTTATTAGTCATGGCATAACCGCCGAGGCGGATCTGGTGCTTGTTGCAATACCGGCGCCAAGAGTAAAACCTGTGCCCGTGTTAGAATATAGTGGCCATATGAGGAAAGACATACGTGTGGTGAGGAGCCTGGATTGCGCTTTCAGCTTGCAAACAAGCATTGTTCGATGGGCAACCCACCTTCACGGCGACCCTTTCGCAGATCTCTCTCAGACTGAGCACAAGCCCCTGCGCAACACAATAATCAATGTACTTTTTCAAATATTCGATGTCCTCATGCGTGAACAAATTTCCGCCATATGTACTCTTGACAACGCGTGACGGAGGCGTGGGGGAACGCGCGTTCGGATTGCGTCGGTTCACTAGCGCAGAGGCAGGAGGAGCAGGTGTGGGCTAGGTTACGGTCAGCGAAAATAGAGTCGAGGATTCACATTTAATGACCTGTGTCCGGGTACGTTTGCGCCCCCGAGGTGGATCGGCAGTTTCAGCTGGCGGTGGCGATGGTTCAGTCGACGGGCCGCCTTCGGGGATATACGGTTGTGAGTAAGAGGACGGGTCGTACTGAGCATGGTGATTAGCAAATAGTACGACGAATGGATGTAGCGCGTACTCCTTGCGTAGCAAAATATTGATCCGAATTCCAAGCTTGATCGGGGTACTCAAAACTGGGTGCTGGAGTATGGTCCATTGGTCCAGTTGGCTGTCCTGCAGGCTGATACGCGGGGTCCCAGGTGTCATCACGGTATGGACCTCTTGGTTGAATCATCTGCTGTGGCAAATGGCTCTGAGTTTGCTCAGGAGCAATCCCGTTAGATGCCTGCCAAGTTTGAGGGGGGGCAGCTGGCGAAGGGTGAATAGTACGGGTGGCGGGCTGCAACTGAGTTTGGTAGGTCGGGTATGCAAAGGAAGCTCCAGTGGTCTCAACCGCCTGCATCGATTGAGGAAGCTGGATTGAAACGCTTCAGGGTTTTGAACTACCTGAGGCACGGTAGGGGGTGCAGGAGGCTGCTGTCCTGATGGACCAGCGTTTGAGGCATGATACCCGGGGGTAAAATAGATGCTGGGGCAGGAGTTGGAGCCAGGGGAGCCGGTGGACGAACGCTGCAAATAAGCTATTGAAGACAACTTTAGACAACTTGGTAAAAGCCTTACTGCTCTTTGCCCGTCACTTTGCATCCAGCAAAATTATTCACGAATGTTTGAAGTGCGCCAGCTTTGATACACTCATGCACCCAACGTGCGTCCAGAACGACCTTGCCTCTCTTCCCGACATACTGGCGATATAGATTCTGCCCCGACTCTGCGTGCGGGTTCACTGTTCGCGATGTACAATAATGAGATAGGATACCTGCGAGACAAGCAATAGGAGATATCGCGAACCTAAAATGTAATTGACACCACTGTAAGAGTTGGCGACTGCGCCCCCATTTTTCTAGCAACAACAAATGGAGTGAGAACGATGAGTTGGCAAGCGGACGTCAAAGGGGAAAGGAAGACGCGAGGAACATTGCCGCCACCACCCGTTTTTACAGATGAAATAAAGACGCGCCTTGGAGAAGGTGAACTGCGCGGGCACACTCCGAATTGCAAAGGGCCATGAGAGGAACTTACCGTGATGAGATCGACAACAGGATCATGGTCGGGGACATCCTTGTGAACGTACATAGCTAGAGGGGTGCCCATCATGGGTTCAAGAAAGAGACCATGATCTGGGATGTCTGCATTCGCGCTCTGATCCCTCTGCTGTTGTTGCTGTTGCTGAACGCGAGGATGAGGATGAGTTGAATGAGCCGGTGCCATGGGTCTCGGCGAGGATGGACAGTCGTAAGGGCGAGTCCCCTGTCACTGAATCGCCACTCACTCTAAAGCGGGCTTTGAATCTCAGCCACCATATATTATCATTCCATGCCACATGCCACATGGCCACCACCACACCACCACGCCAATTAATACCTATACTACAATAATGACAATAAATAAATAAAATGGTACGGCTAACTATCAACAAGCAAGCCCTGATCACCTTTGATCGCTCGTTCGTTGTTATTTGTTGTTATGTGGCATCACGTCACATAAAGAACACTTGGCTAGACATTAACTAGGCATAGTACTATTGTCGCGCGCTAGCTGTAAAGTCGGTGGTAATAGAATGCCAACGTGCAATGGGTATTCGATTTATCCCATGTATGCGATGATCAGGGAAGGAATGAAATGAAATGAAAGGAGAAAGGAAAGGGAAGAAGAGAGAGGGGGGAGGGAGAGGGGAAGAGGAAGAGAAGAGAAGAGGAAGAGAAAGAGGAAGAGAAAGGGAAGTGACGAACGCAAGAGCAAGAAACCCGTCAGTACCAGAACGAGCGTGCGCTGCTGGATACTGGATACTATATATTATGTAATAAATAAATAGTTTCCGCTTTCACGTGGACCGCTTAACTTTGGTCCAGGGGTCCGGGTCCAGAAGTCCAGAAGTCCAAAATAAGTTGTCATGTGCTCGGTCATTCGGCCGGGGCCGGTTATGTGAGACTTACCACAACCGGTTTTTTTTGGAACCGTGGTAAAATACAATATCAAAATCAAAATCAAAATCAAAATAAATCTCTAAATGTACATATAATCACAGAAAAATTTCGGAGTTTCAAAAAAAGGGCCTGGCCTGTCTGGGATTGTTGTATCAATCAACAGACCGTTACAACTGCCAGAAACAGACACACGGTCTCTCTCTCTTCCTCCTCATTCCCTCTCCCATCTATTCCCTCTTCCTCGGGGTGTTTGTCTTCCCTTCCCTTCTCCCCCCCCCCTTTTCTCTTTCTCTCAATCGTCATGACATCCGTCGCAGGTCGCAAAAAATCCCTTATATCTCCTTCAAGCGTCCACATTGACATTCCAATCGGCACTAACACCCTCCTCAACAAGGCTGCCTCCCAATCTACGTCTCTCTACCAGCAATGTTCAGCTTTACGCTCACGTCTCCTCCGTATCCATGGTTTCGCACACTTCTTCGCCCTCTCCTCCCCGTCAGGTTCATTTCGCAGTTCTGCCGAGGTTGTGAATACAGTCTGGGACTGCTTCGCCCTCGGGACTCCTCTATGCTACCTCTTTAACCTCCTACCTCCTCCTATTACACCCATCGACATCGGGACGGATCCTCGATCTGTCGAGGTCGATAACGAGCGCACGAAGAAGCGCGCCATTGCGCTTTTCGCCATCCAGGTCAAACAATTAAATCATGGCGAGCAGTTCACAGTTACAGATTTATGGGACCGTACCAATTCGGACGGCTTCGTCAAAGTGCGTCTTTATTGAGCCCTTCGATTTTTTAAGTTGGCTAAGCGATTGGCCAGATCGTTAACACTGTTACTTATATTGTTGACCACCTCCCCTCGGACGTGTTCGAGGAGGTAACTCCACCTTCACCACCTTCGACATTCTCCACTCAAGATTCTTTTGACTCCGTCGGACCGGATACGCCAGCGATACCTACCTATGCAAATGGACCAGACACGGAGCGTAATAACATCATACGTGAATTGGTGGAGACGGAGCGTAAATACGTGCAGGATCTTGAGGTCATGCAGGTGTGTACTGGTATCCTTCCCCGTACTGACCAGGGCTTCACACAGTTTTACGTCTTAGAAATATGCCCAGGAATTGTCACAAAGCAATACTCTCGATCGTGATACAATCCATTTACTCTTTCCTAATCTCAACAAATTGCTCAACTTTCAAAGAAGATTCTTGATTTGGCTCGAGGGGACAGCGGATATGCCATGGAAGGAGCAGCGGTGGGGTCGTCTATTCAGTGACAACGTGAGTCTCAGCCTGGTTACCTTGACTCATTTTCTTTGACGCGGTGCTGATGATGGCGGTGCTGCTTCCATACTTGGCATTGTTCTTTTTTTATACTCTTGTTTGTTTCATATGCGGTTCACTGCGTTTGAAACAAAAAAGGAGGAAGAATTCGCAGTTTATGAGCCATACTGTGCCAATTACACGAATGCATCCGAATTGATGCTCATGGAGGAACAGAATCTTGTGGTACGTTTATTAATTATTTGCAAGTTGCTTTGGTTGCACTTGCTTTGCTCGTCTCCTCTTACGCGTGGGAGAGATTTCTAATCAAACATGTGTCAACAGAAATATAATCACCTGATCAATGCAAAGTCAGAACTGCCAGCATTTTTAATTAAACCAGTTCAACGGATATGCAAATACCCATTACTTTTAGATGTGAGTTCACACCTCATCACATCAATATCTTAAAAGCTCTTCCCAGCTCATCTGAGTTACCCTTTCATCAGCAACTGCTCAAGAAATCTTCTCCTACCGATTATCCCCATTACGAAGAACTCAAAGCAGGATCAGCTGCAGCCAAACGAATAACCGACAAGATCAATGAATCTCAACGTCGCGCAGAAAATCTTCAAACGGTGCAGAACCTCGCATCACGTGTCGATGACTGGAAAGGTCATCATGTCTCTCAATTTGGCGAGCTTCTCCTGGAAGATATTTTTATTGTCACCAAGTCAGAGGTTGATCGCGAGTATCACGTGTTCCTCTTCGAACGTATCATCCTATGTTGTAAAGAGGATGCGCTGGCAGGAAATAACAACAAGAAAGCTGGCAAGAGTAACTCTATCTTGAAGAAACCTCAAGCAAGCGGGCCACCTTTATCTGGGTCCGCCGGCAGCTCAAAGAAGAAGATGACCCCTCTGTTATTGAAGGGGCGCATCTATCTCAACAACGTCACAGATGCTAAGGTTGTTTCCCCAGGTATTTCCCCGTTTTGCCTTCATAATCACCCCCTCTGATTCTGGCCAGGCTCGTATTCGCTCAACATCTGGTGGAAAGGCGATGATGATTTAGAGTTTTTCACCCTACGCTGCCGCAATGAAGAACAAGTGAAGCAGTGGGAAACCGCTGTCAAGCGTCTTATCGAAGAGTGGCGATGCGCCGTGCGTCTGAGCGCAGTAATTCACGACTTGCTCATCTCAGCACCCCCAATGGCTACACTTCCTCAAATCCCCGCAATGGGCCTCATGAGCGCGGATTGTCGTCCAACCCCTTCCCGTCCATCTCTTTACACCCGCATGCTAACGGCATCGACCGCACCGCCAATCAAGTCCCTATGAAGATAACGGTGCCGGGAACGGCACTAGCAGCCATACAAGTGGGCCTGCTGGTTACCCTCCACTCAATGGTTTTGACCTCGATGACGATCTTGAAGAGTACACAGGGGGTAGCATCAGTCCAACTTCAGGCCGTGCCACACCCTGGATGGACGGCGGGGTGCGACGACGCCTGGATTGGACCAGTATCTTGGCTACGATCGACCACGTGCTCACACGGAAGACTCAAATGGTCCTGCACTATCGCAATGGAGAAGCAACGTACCTGGTCTTCCAGCTGGCCCAAGCCCTCGGATGCCTGTTTCTCGCTTGGGATCCGCAACGATTATTCCTCTGAACAAGGATTCGATGCCAGTCTTCGATCAAACACTGGACGTTCTCCATTACGCAGCCAGTACAGCTCCTCCCGGTTGCGCCCACCTTACGAAACAGGGGAGCAGAGGAGCGGTGCCACGTCGCCTTCCACGTTACCCGCTACTACTCATCTCAGTCGGACTCGCAGTGCAAGCCAACCGAGTGCATATGCCCCGAAAGGTGCCCCGCCCCCTCTTCCATCAAATGGCTGGGATGGGATGCAAGGGTCGTCGACAAGCACCGCAACTAAGCGATCAAGTGGCTCAAGCCAATCAACAGGCGAGGACTCGGCGTATTCTCCTAATAGTTCATCACCGATCACACCATTTGGCTCGAGCGACTCATCACTATCTGGTGTAGTAGGGCGGTCATCGATATTGTCATATGAAGCACCGGTGAAAGTAAAGGTACATTTCGGTTCTGACATTTTTGTCATCCAAGTTGCGCGCACCGTTGAGTATGGCGAGCTCGTCGAACGAGTCAGTAAGAAGATTCGCCTTTGTGGGCCACGACGGGACGATGGGCCCTTACGCGTGAAGTACGAAGACGAAGAGGGCGATCTCATATCGATGCGCTCAACAGAGGATGTAGATATGGCTTTCGGTGACAAGACGCAAGTCGTTTTGCACGTCGCGTAAGCGGTGTCTCCGTCCTTCTGACCTGACTTGTACTATCTTTCCATCTACCTCTATCCGTGGCCTCGCCTCATGTTGCATTGCATGCCACCATTTCACCATTAGTCTTCACTCCTCACAATTTCGAACCTGTCAAGCCATCACTTTATCATTGCATAACTTTCATTTTTCTCAGGAACTTTCCCTTCGCATTAGCCATGCTTATTCTTTCTGGAAGGATATAATTCTACGGCACACGCCTGCTACTTCTCCCCCCTTCTTCCCCCCTCCTCCCTCACAATTACCGTGCAAGCGGTGGTGAGGGCATCCCTCACCTCTCCACTCGTTCCCATCTATATTCCCCTGATATCTATTCACTTGTCTGTCGACGTCGTAGTTCACAGCGTTTCGTGGATTCCTGCCAGAGTAGCAAGGTGTTCTTACAGAGACCCTTTCGAGGGTCCCAGTGATAACCCGTTGTACAGTAGTATTTACTAGAGTTTTACATTGACATTGGTTGCTATGAACGTCACTCCTTTTTTCGGTCTTATGTGGATGTGTTGAGTAGCAATGAGCTGGAATGAAAATGTCCTTAGGCGATTGTCATAATTGGAGTGCGGGGATGACAGTTATAATCACAGTGCTTAAGCCCCCATTAATGATCCAAAGGGGGGGGAGGCAGCTCCACGTATCAATTGTATATCTATGGGAGTAGCAGAAAGATTGTTTACAATGCGTGATGAGTACAGAGATCGACGTGCGTTTGGTTATAGAAAACCATTCCAGAGCTTGTATGGTACGGACGTGGAAAAGGAAAAAGAAGGAGGCACACTGAATATGCATGATTCGGTCACAAGGCATCAGGCGAAACGTCGCCAAGTGTATTGAGGTCGTTTGCGCTGAATGCGCTCATGAGCGAATGGATATCGTCTCCATACTCTGATTGGGAATCTAGTGTCTCCTGGGAGGGGACATCAAGGCGTGATCGGTATCCTGTAGTAAAACCAACGCTTACATCAAAGTAATGATGAGCAAGACTTCGAGGAGCTGAGGATTATTAGCATCAATTTGAGAGACTATATATACACATGCAGGAAGAAGTCACGTACTCCTTGGAGTCTTGGGCAGACGGCAGCTTGCGCCGCTTTGTAAGATATGGTAAGCAACCAGACCAGACCTACAAGATGGTATTAAACTTGGGGGATGTGGGCACAACGAAACCTTGGGCACTTACCATCCTGTTTGGTGTGAAGCCCCGAGGCCCGACCATCATCACCGTGGAAATACTGTGCCGTACGTCATTTTCTTTGAATGCCAGCTGTTAAACATGAGATACTCGCCTCGAAGAACCAAACGTAGTCCCTAAAGAGTGGATCAAAGTCGAGTTTCGGATTTCCTCCGTTCAATGCGCGACGCCCATGGATATCGCGGCCAAAAATATGTATGATCCGGTGTTGAATTTCTTCGGCTACCTGAAGCAAATTCATAAATTCACCACTACCCGTGGGGCATTCCACCTGTAACTCGTCGTCATAGTATTGATGGAATCTCTGGAGGCTCTCAATGAGTAAGAAGTTCACTGCTAGCCCTATAAGCGAGGTCATTTGCCGCATTCCCGGGACAAATTGTGGAAAATCGCGCACAAATTGGGCCACGCCAATTGGAGTTGCCGCCAAACATTCCAGACTTCGACTCCCCGGGCCAGTAGCCAACTTCATGTCTTTGACCGTTGACTTCCATGCCCCACGGACGGTCTTTGTGCAACTTCGATAGGCTACGGAAGTAGGTTGGTGAGTCAATCAATGGCTATCCATAATTCTGATGACCAGAGCATACGATCTAATGCCGTGCTCGCTGAAAAACTCGCTCTCGTCGAGCATCTTTTCCAAAATACTAATCAAGCGCTCCTTGCTGGCCAGCGCAAGCAAGAAACGCTCGCCGCGACCGCGAGCTATACATCATATTCAGTAATGGCTGGACGAGGAAAACCTCGCGAAGAAAGACCTTTCATGTTTGCCATATTCCGGCCAGACACTCCGGGCCGATTCTCGATGAACCAGTCCATACGCTTCTTAAAGCCGGGAAACCGGTTCACAACAGACGGTTCAAGCGTAAGAGTCGCATACAAGGGGATGAGACCGACGAGGCTGCGGACTGGCAGCTGCATGCTGTATTCGCCCCACTGAATCACATCGTAGTACATGCCGTCCTGCTCGTTCCACAGGCTGAGCTTATCGTCGCCACTATGGTACGTCATCGCGTCTGCGATGAAGATGAAATGCTATGACAAAAAGTCAGCTTGTCCACTGGAACGAGGGGGGTGAAGGCTATCTTGCCTCGAAAAACTTCGATGCAATATCTTCATACACTGGGTTGTGTTTGGCCAATTCGAGTGCCATGCTTAGCCTGAGTGTCGAGCAAGTGAGCGTTGGATCGAAGACGGGTATCAGGCATTACATACATATTCAAGCAATAAAACGCCATCCACGCCGTACCGTCCGCCTGGCGCAGCGTACCCCCCGTCGGCAGTGGCTCCGAGCGGTTGAATACGCCAATATTATCCAGACCAAGGAAGCCACCCTCGAAAACATTTGCCCCATCTGCATCTTTGCGATTGACCCACCAGGTAAAATTAAGGAGCAATTTCTGAAAAACTCGCTCGAGGAACGGGATATCCTCGCGACCGCACAGCTTGCGCTCAATCTTGAATACTCGGAAAGTTGCCCATGCGTGTACCGGCGGGTTTACATCAGAAAAATTCCACTCGTATGCAGGAATTTGCCCGTCTGGTTTCATATACCATTCGCGGGTGAGCAGGTCAAGCTGCTTCTTGGCAAATGCAGGATCCACAACAGCGAGTGGGATGCAATGAAAAGCGCTATCCCATGCTGCGAAATATGGATATTCCCATCTATGAAATCCGTCATGACAGCCATTCTCCGGGTAGTGTATGAACGTACTTGTCGGGCATAGATAATATATCGGAGGCATAGAGATGCATCCAGTCCTGCGCGTTAAAAACGTTGAACGCATTATAATCCTGGACTTGGTAAATCCCACCTTATTATTTCTCAAGAACTTGCGCGAAAGGGGGGGACGTGGCTGTGCGCGGTCACCTTCAAGCCACTCGTTTGCGATGAACTTATAATATTGCTTTGTCCATAGCATCCCCCCTAGGGCTTGGCGCATGATCGCGCGTAGATCATCTGACACGTAGCCCTGGGTCAAGTTATGATAAAACTCATCCGCTTCGACACGACGTTCCTCGATAATATCATCGAATAGGCCTTCATCTTCGAGCGTGGGGTCCTTTTGAGGGGTGGTTGGCGTGAGCTTCAGCCGCACGACAGCGCAACCTCCGCTACCAGGGACATCCCTAAAACTATAGTGTGCGGCGGACTTAGTTCCAGTCTTATCAGGATTAACAAACTGTAGGTTGTAGTGAGGGAGGGGAGTGCTGCGTCCGTCGCCGGAAGAGCCGGAATCGGAGTCATTTCCATCGGTTGCGCTCTCCTGGAAAACGCGGCTTGTCTTGAATCTCCCATCAACAGATTGGTGGCCTGGCAGCCGATGTTCCGGAACGATATGATCGTGGAATGCGTCCTTGACGAAAGGAGACTTATTCGGGACTCCCCACAAACGCGTGTAATTCGTGTCGTTGTCGGTGAACAACAACTCTGGTTCCACGGTATCTTCCTCACCATCTGCACCTTCATTTATGGGTCGACCATCTGGTCCGACGGGTGGGGGAGACGGGAAACAATATAAATGAGTCTTCCCGAGCTTGTCGTGAGTAGCAGTGATTCGGTTGTTTGTAGTGGCCGTCAGATTAGGACGTGGTGGAGGCGGGATGCCCCAAGACCAGCTGTTCGGAAACCACAACTGAGGAATGACGTGTAAACTGGCAGGGTCAGGACCACGGTTGTATGCGGTGATACGAATGTAAATGTTATCGGGGCTATCCTCGTCCTTCGCATACTGGGTAGAGATTTTCATGAGACTTACTTTCATAAGTTAGCTCTGCACTCACTTCGACAAAAACGTCCCAGTAACGATCTTCATCGAAGATGCCAGTATCAAGGATCTCAAACTCAACAACCTCGCGACCGCGGTGCTGATTCTCACGGACGAGATCTTCGTATGGATAGGCCTTCTGGGGGTACTTGTATAAAAACTTCATATAGGAGTGAGTCGGCGTAGAATCCAAGTAATAATACAATTCCTTGACGTCCTCTCCGTGATTTCCTTGGGGCCCAGAGACACCGAAGAGCCTCTCTTTGAGCATCCTGTCCTTCTCGTTCCATAACGCAAGAGAAAAACAGAGGCGCTGGTGATTGTCGCTAATGCCTGCAATCCCGTCTTCTCCCCATCGGTACGTCCGTGAACGGGCATGCTCGTGGGGAAAGTGTGCCCAAGCGTCGCCATCTTCAGAATAATCTTCCCTGACGGTTGCCTAAAGAGGCAGAGACAATGGTCTCTGAAACTCTAAAAGAGGGTGACAAGGACAAGGACAGACCCATTGCCTATCGGACACATAGGGCCCCCATCGCTTCCAATGTCTTTCCCGCTTACCATCTTGATCGAGACGATACTGCTCGACAGTCTTGTATGCCGAACCCAATTTTTGTCGAAGCCTATCACGATAGAATCGCTCGACCTTTCGTTGGATGTGGGTGACGTGTTTGATTCTTGAGGCTTTCCTAACTTTGGCGGAAGACTTGAAGGGGGTGTTACTGTCTTTGGGATGGATATGCTCAAGGGGTTGTCGGGTTTTGGCGAGTCTGGAATGTTTTGTGAGCCGTGTAACTCTGATCTAAATAATTTTTGTTGGATGTTGCGGACGTTAGTGGCCATGATGGAATGAATGGAGAGAGAGAAAGAACAATGGTGTCGGTGTCGGTGTCGGTTGTCGGTGCCCAATAACCACACCCACACTACAATCCACCAATGCGATCTATCGCACGCACGCATCACGCATATATATCCAATCGTCAAACATGACGTCATGACGTCGTTCCGGGGTTAATCGGCAATTACCGGGGAAAAATATCCGAACTCTCGACCTCTCGCTTTGATTCGATTTGTTTCTAATTTCAAGTACGTACGTGATGCATGCATGACTGATGGATGGTGATGGGATGAAAAAGTAGAGGAGATCGGAGAGCGTGTTAAGTAAGAGCTAGAGGGAATGATCCAGGGTATGGAACATGAATTTAAGTTAACAATGCTAAGATATACTGTGTGTGAATGCGCCGGGCCAGGTTGATCCATATAAAACATGAAAAATAGCAGAAGGAAAAAGAAAGTTCCGTATTGAGGTTATAGAAGGAAGAGGTTGAAAGGAGACGCCTTGTTCCGTGTCGGTCTGCACAGTACGAAAAAAAGTGTGGGTGTTGGTGTAAGGACTGGAGAAAGCAGGTTAATATCTGAACCATCACTAGAAACACCGAGGGGGCTCACTATATAGGCCAGGATATTAACTGCAAATGGAGCAAACACTTTGTGTGGAATTGAATCATAGATCCACGCGAGGCCTCTCATGCACTTCCAGACATGCTATGCGCAACGGTCGTGGGACTCCATCCCAGATCATTGAGCACATTTCGGGCCCAGTCATCCGGAAGTGCACCCTTACCAGCCTCATTCTCCCACAAACTCAATCTATGGTACGACTCGGTTGATGACACAGACACAAATGAATCATCGGATAGCTGTGGCTGTAATGGCTCGGGTTGCGACAACGGTAACTTCGGTAGTTCTGACTTGTCTTTGAACTCCGTAGTGACCGGAGTGATAGGGCTTACAGACGAGGATCGCACGAGAGCGTCCACTGTCTGTGGGCTCGGCGAAGATTCTCTCGTTGCAAAAGCGTGCGGGCTTGAGCTCGTGCGCTCGGTTTCACTGGGTTGACCAGCGTCCAAACCGATAGCTAGACTAAGCGAAGAGGAGTCTATAGACGTGGTGAGTAGCGGCGGTAGACTGCTCGAGCTACGCCGTGGCAACAATGATGGCGCCGATATTATTATGGGAGAGATCGAGCCTGGCGTCCTGGGGGAAGCAGGTGTAGACCGGGAGGGTGAATCTCGTGCATCGAAGTATGGTGACGATGATGACGATGACGAGAATAGCCTCGAGGATCTAAGGGAAGATATTGACCTCTTTGAAAACAGTGCTGAGAGTGACGGCCGCTTCACCCTTGTCGGCCGCTGATTCGGCGAACCGGACTCCGACGACAACAGAGAAAGGGATGAAAGGTGAGTGGAATGCCGAGGGAAGAGGGAGTTCCCGGTTCCGTCTCACTTCTCGGGAACTTCACTGGTACAAGGGTAGGGGATTGGGAAGATGGCACAGGGGAGGCACGGACGAAGTCAGGAATGATGGTGGAGACGAGGTTGTCTTTGGTATGATACGTATTGAGTGACGTGGGAGCAGTCATTTGAGGAATGGACGGAGCTTCAGATGACATGGAAGGAGTTGTCAGCGAATCTGACGACGATGTTAGCGCAGGTGGTGACCACGGGTCCAGTGGTGACCCCTTTCCCCACGCAGGAGTCGACGGGCGGGAATCCGTTGCAGAGAGGTATGAAGCATGATCATCTAAACCAGGTCCATTTACTTCATCCTCGGCCCTACTTGGAACTTGTGCCTCTACCTGGGTATCCCAAGTGGGTTCCATCAAAGAACTCTGATCAAAATCGCTCTGTGGCAACCGAGGTTCTGTAATAGAATCCTGCTCCAACCTGTCGCCTCTTGACTGGCTGTCAGGTGCAATGTTCAAAACATCGCGTTCCATATCAAAATCCATGGAGTCCTCCCAACCTTCCGGAGGGCCATCCCAAATGCCATCCGCTTCACATAGGACCCGAAGGATCGGTGGGCTCATGTTCAGCGTTGGGCATAGAATGACAGTCAGGTTGCTTAGTGGCATGCGAATTTCCTTCCGCTGGGCACGAAATTGATCAAATCAATGACAGTGCGAAGAAGGTCCCTGTTTTCCTGTGGAAGGCGCGCCAGGAGGGAAGCAAAAGCGTTGAGCAAGGCCTGTGATGGAGGCCTCATACCCGAAAAATTAGGCAATGCCAAGGTAGTCAACGATGGGGGTTTCCGCAAGGCAGAGACATCTCGCGGCCCTGACGGCAGAGATGGCCCCTTTCCACCCAATTTCCGCACAGGTGCCGCCTGTTCTTCAATGGACTTCCTGACGTTCGTCTCGGTAAGCATAGCAACCTCAAAATACGGATTGAGAGCGTGTGTGAGGATGGGCTCGGGAACTATCCGTATCATCACTTAGAGGTCGTCATATCTAGTAAATGAAGCACGCACGCTCTCGAAGGTAAGTTTTGAAGATAGATGCCACAGCATGAGGGTCCAGATCGCCAGGCGTGGACTCAATTATGTCGAAATCTGCACCGGTATCGAACTCCGATCGCAATTTAGCAACATGTGTCGCACGCCCGCTAATTCTGTTCGGCACCCATCATAAGGGACGGTTACGTTTGACACTAATGGGTTATCTCACCGGAAGAGACCCTCCTCTTCGACACCCCATTTCATCAGGTGTTGCGCACAACGAACCACAAGTGCGGGCAACCGCCGCTCATGAAGCACGGGCGAAACTGCGCAGGGTTGTGAATACGACTTTAACAAGAGTGGAATGCAAAAGGCTCACCAGTACGAGAAACCGCAGACGTAGGCGAGGCAAGGCGAATAGCATCAATGGCGGTCTCATGCACACAAGCTTCGAGATCTCGGCCAAAGACCAACCCGCCAGCAACAGGGGCACCGGAACCGTTTTGCATCGGCCCACGTAAGCAGGTGCCAAGTATGGGGCCAGTAAACACGAACGACTCTGGGTCGGTCTGCCCAGTCGAAGTGCTGCCAATAGTGTTAATACTCCCTGTCCCAGAGGGCGCATTGGGCGTCCGTCGTGCTTGCCCTTGCCTGTCGGCGCCTGCGATGGTGCGACGCCAACGATAAATTGGACGCACTGCGCCCAAAGTCGTCCATACCTGCAATGGAGGAAGAGGGCGATGAATGACCCGAGCTGCTATGACTCGAGCCCAGACTACCGAAGGCACGTCCCATGCGCTCCACTGCACGCTTGCCGAAACCCATGGCAAATCCTGCGGCCGGCGCGAGGCCACTGGTCATACTGATGGCTGTCTGCCGAAGGGAACCATGCTGGCTTGGAGAAGGTGGCGGCTGCTGAGGTAACATGCCAAAAGCAGACGGAGGAGTTGAAGTAGCTGGAGACCATGTTGCAAGGTTACCTCTAATGTGACTCCCCGCTGAATGAGAATCGCCACCATGCGATGGACCGATGATACCATTCGCGGCGGCCTTGTTTAATGTAGCCACGTCACCCGACGGTCGATGCTTAAACGCGGGTCTACTCGAATGACCCTCGTGACCCTCGGAAGCCGACGCCGACGTTGCAGGCTGATTCGAAGACAACGGCGACGAAAATGAGAGGGATATAGAGTGTCTTTTACGAGTCTTCGATGACCCTGAAGGAGATGTCTTGCGGCTCAAGGGCGTCGCACACGAGGGGGTTACATCTTCCTCAGTCATAACAAACTCCGCCTCGGTGACCAGGGCGCTCAATCGCTTGCCCGCAGGCACCACGGTGTTCGTGGATTGCAGTGATTCTGCCATTGAGACGGGCCGAGGTGTGCGGGTTCCTCCCGAGGCCCCAGAACGTGGACGCACAGTATAGTAGCTGGTCGTGGTTGAATCGCTTTTACGCCAATCTTCTTTCATCACTTCGTGATCCGAGTCCCTCTTCTTTGGTCGCCGTATGGCACTCCACACATCTTCCGTATACTCATTCTCGGAGGCATATTGAAGAGCCGCTGAAATCCCGGGGGTAGCAATCATAAGGGAGCTTCTCTGATCCGATGGCGAAGGTGGCGGGTCAAAAGAGAGATCTACTGGCAGGATAGCCTCGGGGGAGGGCTTCGAGGGCAGAACAGACGGAAGCTCTGCTGAAATATGGCGGGTGAACGGCAGTGTGGGACAAGCAGGGCCGGCAGAGACGGATGGGTGTTGCGGAAGTTTAGGCGCAGATGACGAGGGCGTCACGGAGGACGCCGGTGTCATAGCTGAGAGACTTTTCCCCATCCCCATTGGTATCTGGACCAACGTAGGTGCGACATTTGATAGTATATCCTCACTCTTTTTCCTTCGACCACCAAACACTCGTTTCAACCTGGAGCCGGCGCTGCCGGAGGATGTGGGGACGGTCGGAGATGGTGGTGGAACGGTATGCTGAAACTGGGACCGGGATGGAATCTGGCCCATGAGAGGAATGAGAGAAGAGGAACGGGGAACAGGGAGGATAGTGTCGGGGGGGAGATGGCTCTTGAGCGCACCAGAAGGCGATGTATGCACGGACTGATCGGAAGTTGCTATATCCGACTGGCTTGAGTTTGACGGTGGGGCAACGGGGAGGATGGAAGAGCCAGATGATGACGAGAACGAGGACAACGAGGCAGATGAATTGGACATATGTACACCACCTGCCTGTGCGCGAGGGCGTGCATCATGTCTCCGAAATGGCATGGTGTGTGTCGGGTGGCAGGAAAGGTAAAAAAAAAAAATAAGAAAAAAAATATACAAGGGAATGAGAAGATGGTGTAAAGAGTCGTTCAGGTGCAGATAGGGGGCTAGATTGGAGAGATTGCAGGGCCACGCAGTAGCAGACTGCTTGAGCTAAAGAGGGACGAGGACGTAAAGGGGAGGGAGGGGGTGTGGGTGTAGACGCCTGGCAACGTGGATGTGGTGAGGGCGAGGCAACGAGGCTCGTTCCTGAGTGAGTGAGTGGGATGAATGGGTGTGTTGAGAGGGGGCGATCTTTCCACTTTCCTTTCCTTTCCCTTTCCTTTCTTTTTCCTCTAGGTCAAAAATGATCGAGAAAGGATGAGGATCATCAAGCCAGATGTATGGTGTGAGGGGGGAATAGAAGAGAAGGAGAAAGAGAAGAAGATGATGATGATTATGTTTTTTGAATCATTTACGTGTAATTCACACACACACACTCACACACATACACATTCACACTCATAACTCACAACTCACAACTCACAACTCACACTCACACTCACCACTCACAAATACACCCGCATGTCCACATGCTCTCTCACTCACTCGCCGTTTTGGTATAGTCTACTACAAATCAAATCTAAAATTTGATTCACGGTGAACCAAGAAGAAATTCTTTAACTAATTCGTACGTGAAAAATGACGTCGCTATACTTGGTGATACCTTGACTGCGATTAAAAGATCGATCAGTCCTAGTCAAATAAATAATTTAATGTAAGACACCCACGTAAATTCGGCCAAAGCCCACGGTACATCCCTCGTATGCCTTCTGTCCTGATAATGACACGCGCCGCATCAAGCGCGCCATTGTATTGGTATCCCAGAGCGCCAGAACCCATGCCAACAACTTGCATTTTCCGTCGAAGGACGTCGAATGGGTAGGTGAGCGTCTGGGATATAGACCCTTCATTTTTCAGTCATATAAAATCAGTTCAAGGTACTTCTCAACACGAAATCCGCCTACCAGCCAGGGCACCGCAAGTCAGCTTCCTAGTCACACTATTCTTTCCAGGAGGCGTGATAAAACCACGCAGGGTCTCATACGCGGTAAAGTTGATTCCAACATACGGCGCCACACCCATCGCGGTCGCTACCAAGCCCCGGTATAGTGCTTTGACCCCACCTTCCTCCCGCATAACCTTCAGAGTCATCCCCCACATGGTAAGCTCAGAGGGCAAGGGTCGCGCCGAGGTGTGAAGCGCGGAGGCAAGCCTCAGTTGCGAAGGTGAAGATGAAGACATCCCTGCAGCTGAAGGCGTAGATGTGGTGGCAAGCATGGACGCGGTTGCTATAGATAATCGCGAGCGTACGAGGTCTAATGGGTATGTTGTGCCTTATGAAAACAAGTAAGAAAAACAAGTCCTGGCCCACAAAGTAAATCGGGAATGACGAACAAACGGACGTAATGCCAGCCAGCGCGCCGCTGGTCAGTCGGGTGGGGGTATCCAGTTGTTTCTTCCCATTTGATGTGAACCACTGTAGCAAGTGTTATTCCTCTGTAGGTGATTTGAAATCCCCGTAGCGCACCTTTTTCAGTTGTTCGTACGTCGTGAACTGGACAGCACTATAAGGGATGATTCTAACGCAATTGATTCCATTTCCTCGCATGAGCCCTTTCAATCCTTCCTCTTTCCACATACGAACGAGACTTCGCCATACGCCTGTGTACTGCTTGCCCGAGTTTCTGGGTTGAACCTGCCTACAAGTGGAGCAGTCAGGTCTCAAAAAAAAAAAAGACCCCATTGAGAACTCGCACTGGATTATTTTGAGCCTCTCCAGTGGAGAAACCACACTCCGCGACGCCGCACCAGCGATTCCGCCGGCGATGAAATACGACGAAACCTGCGGACTTAACCATGGCTCTGGTGACTTGGACGGGTCTGTGGGGACAGATGCTGGTGTGGAATCGGAAACAGGGACGGTACACTGGGCAGTAGATTGCTCGGATGTCATGACAGCAAGCAAAGTTCGTATTGATGGAGATATAACATGGACTGTTGAGATACGTCTAGTGTGGGATGCTTGAAGATGAGAAAAGAAAGTTTATGTATACCGCAGGGCTTGAGGGCACTCTAAGGACGGGCAAACAAGTGGCAGGTGTTGTGGTGTTTGGTAACGGACAAGGGTGACAGGGCACAGCACACACTGGACCACGCCGCGGGAGAGCAGTGGCTCACCGGCACTTATTATTTTCAATCTACCTCTACAAAAATTTTGAGGTCCGTGCCCTGTACTTTATAATAGTTACAGTTCTCTCTATTTTTACTTTTACATCAAATAAACCGCGGATGTGTATCGTGTACTAAAATTCACGCACACGACCCGCTTAAGATACACGATACAAGCGCGCTCTTATAGAGATCAAAAATAGTCAGCTGGCACGGAGATGGCGAACTAACTCCAAGTCCAACAAGCCAGTCTGCTTGCTCTTTTTTGTCTGTAACATCATATGCGCGCAGGTAAATCCACGCCTACGTTTGAACGGGGGTTTCCTCTCGACTATCGGGATACCCTGTGGATCAATAACACTGTCAATATCAACCCCCTGGCCCAATTAGCTCTCACTTGCCTCCGCGTCCGCGACCTCTGCCGCGCCCACCACGCCCACGCTCTCCATCACCCCTCCATTCACTGTTACTACGCCCACGGAATCCTAAAATGAAATCACTATGAGTTTCCTGGGGCATGTATTGTGAAGAGTTACTTACCGGTCCTTTCTCCACCCCTCGAACCTCCACGCTCTCCTTTGAAGCCTCCGCGGAAACTACCGCGATCCCCACCACGAAAGGCACCTCGCTCCCCACCTCGACCCCCCCTAAAACCACGATCCCCACGTTGTCGACCACGTCCCCCACGAGCTTGTGTGAAGCCGTCATCATCAACTGGCAAGCTGCCATTGACAGGCGCGGGAGTTGTCTCTTCCGGATTCGTGTCCGGGATGCTTTGGGGGGCGTTCACAGGGGAGGGTGCTTCTGACGTGCCAAACTTGGCCTGTAGCCCAGCGATAGAAGGGAGCCCACCTTCCTCATCCTCCGCCCAGTCGAAGTTTCCGGACGCTGACAATGGCGCCTACGAGAACGAAAGTCTAGTCGTAAACTTGGGAACAAGTGGCACTATAATATTTACCTCGGATGGTTGGACGATGTCAACGGTTTGCTCGGCAGGCACGACCTCACCCTGAGATGCCTCAACTGTCCCCTCCGCCTCTGTCGCCTGGTTTTGGGGAACATCCACCCATTCTTGACTGTCCTCAAGGCCAGCGTTGTCGAGTTCGCTTTTTTGCATGAAATGAAACCCCGCAGATGTCGAGGGGTTCCCACCAAGGCCCTCTGTAGTGACAACAGGCTGATCTTCCGATGACACTGGCCCTTCAGGACCAGACAAGTTTTGTGCTGCCGAGCTTAGCTCTGCACGCGGGCTTGCGAAGGTATGCGCTAGATCAACCAACCGGGAGTCTACCCACGAACACCAAGTAAGTGATCGCTCTTTACAACTTAGAAATATAAACCTACGCGAAATGCCTTGGAATTCACCTTCACCAGAGAGGAGACCGCGAATCAGCTCTTGTCTGACTTCGCTCTCCTCCCCGAGAAGTTGTTCTGCAGCAGCGAGGATCACCGGAATTTCCGAATCCTCAAGACTAAGCGACGATACACTGGGATGTCGAGCAGCCAGAGAGGTGTGCAGCCGGATGAAGTGCAAAAGTCGAGAAATTTTATCGAACGCTCGGCTCTGGTAACAAAACGGTCACGACCATGTGCAAGTTTCACAGAGGAAGACGCACCTCTGCCTCAGCAATGGCCACAATAAGACGTTCTGCCTCGGATTTCTCCCTCTCGGCCAAATCGCGAGCGTCCGCAGCCACCCTGTCCGCCTCAACAGTCTGATAGCAGAGGTTTTAGCACAGGACATACTGAGATTAAGGATCCACAGACCTCTACAGCCTTCTTAACTTCTTCTAATTCTTTGACGATCGCCTCGAGAGATGGGAGGCTCTTTAGCGTTCTTCTTTGATCATCATTTAGTTTTTCTGGCTCAAGCGTTGCATAACTTTGTATTCGAGTCTACAGAAGTTCGGGGTGTAGACGGCACTGTCATATACATAAGTCTGTAGGTTATCAAGGAAAACGCACAATCTTTTTCGTAGTGGCCTTAATACGCTTCTGAATTAGGTCTACAACAGGGCTATGCTTCAGTTCGTCCAAGGCAGGCTGACTGGACGGAAAGCCATTAGCAGAACCGGGGTCTGCCAGCAGGCTATCAGGAACAGGGCCATCTTTGATGGCGGATGCACTTGGGGACTTTTCAAGAAAGACAGCCGAAGTAGAATCCGGAATAGCAACAGAGGATAGCGCAGGAGAGTCCTCAGGATTGTCTCCTTTGGTGATCTTGCGCTTTTTTTTAGAAGATTTTGAGACGGGGATGGGCGGTGGAGCGCCAGGGATATGACGTTGGGTAGGTGTATCAGACATGAGGACAACTGCCAAGTGCGAGTACGAGATATTGTATGTGAGTGGGTAAGGAGGGGAAGAGAAAAGGAAAAGGAAAAGGAAAATAAAAGAAAGTAAACCTTCTCACGGCTTGCTAGCTATAGCTATCTAGTACACCTCCCACCGCACTGTCAGTCAAGAGTCACTGATTCAAGGAGGCTGACTGGACCATTTTCTAATGACTTTGGCTCTTTCGGCTTCCGACTTCCAAATGGCTCGATTCTGTATCTGTTTAACTACATAGCTCAGCACTACCCCATGAGTTTAGGAAGCTCAGCCAGTCCACTCAGCTCGAATGGACATCACGGAGGTCCTCCACAGCTGAGAGCAGTCTCCCCTGAAATTCGGGTTACGCGCCATGGTACACCACCCCCCGGGTCATCTCTCGGTTCGGGCATTCAGCGTCGTCCAAGCCTCAGCTTCGAAGACGGAAATATTGCTGTTCTTGCCGAAAAGTCTTACTTTCTTGTTCATCGGGGCTTTCTTTCTCGCCAATCTGAGTACCTGGGGGAATTGATCAGGGACATATGCTCCTGCCCAACCACCACACTTGAAGGCCGCCCTGTCTTACATCTGCCAGATTCCTCTGATGATATTTCCCTACTATTACATTCGATGTACGATGGCCTGTAAGTTCACAGCTCTCGTTTATTCTGTCTTTGTGCATAATAGCTAACACCATGTCAAGCTCTTCATTAATGTCACTTGAGAGTAATCTGCGCATCGCCTCCATTCTTCTGCGTCTGTCGGCTAGGTATGCGATAGAGCACTTATTCAATGAAACCCTGGCCGTTCTGCATAAACCCTGGCCGACAAGCCTGGCCCACTGGACCCGACGAGAGCGCCAATTACCCAGAGTTAACACCAAATCGGCCCAGGAAATCTCTTTGCCTCACCCCATGTAATTAATTATTTGGCACGAGTTCCATCCTAAAGATCTAACGTTTTCTCAGCACCATAGTGAACTTGGCACGAGAAGTAGACGCTCCCGAGCTTATCCCGGCCGCTTTTTATGATTTATGTCGTCTCCTCCCAAGTCTGGTAGCAGCAGGCTACACAGATCCTTTCAACTCGACATACTATCGTCTTACTACGAGCGATCTCGTCCTTCTTCTCCAGGGCCGGGAAGCGGCCTCACGTTTCTTCTCCACATTTATTGTGAACGAGCTAGAGAACCGAAGAGCCTCCGATACATGTTTCAACCGACGCCAGCAAGACCCTGCGAAGCGTCGGTTGTGCACGGGGGCGTTTCAGTTAATTACGTTCGAGCTGTTACAGGATGTTAATGGGCTTATTACGGGGCGCACGGCCGACCCTTTGCTCGCTATGCAGGACGTGCTTAATTTACAAGCAGATCCAGGAACGCCAGAGGCGAGAAACATGTTCCGTGCTTGCGATGCTTGTAGACAGGAGTTGACAATGTCCGTACATGCTGCTAGGAACAAATTTTGGGATAGCTTACCGGAGTGGTTTGGTGTTGAGGTTACAAACTGGGGTTAGTGTTTTCAAAGTCCAGCATCCTTTAGTTGTAGTGGATCGCTGTCCTTCGTCTGTTTTGTACTTCTTCCAAGGTCTCCCATTTCAAGTAGTTTGCCAACACTCCCTTCCTTCACCTTCGTCGTCATTCCAGTTGCTGATTCTTATTCTTTTCGGTTTTCGTTTCTGTGCAATGTGTATCACAATTCCAACGAAGCACTCCGTACTTCGTCAGACATACAGGAAGTGTGCGCGCATCGTTGTCGCCCTCATCGTTTGTTGACTTTTTTTTTGTTCGTGCTCCCTCCACGTTATGTTCCCACTAACCTCTCCCACAGAATGTTTTACCACAGAACCTAGGGAGCAGGATGCCCGTGCCATCCATAGACTGTGTCATGGCAGCGCGTCCGGCTTTCTCCCTCATCCTTCGTATCGGCCCCGACCTTTCTGTCTCACAGCCTGATGGCGTGCTTTTGTCCTCTTTATTTTTTTTCCCTCTCTCCCGTCATCACGCAACTTGGAATCGCCCTTTGTGCGCTGACTTGCTAAGAAGGCTCGCTTTTCCCCCGATAGCTAGCCAAAACCCGTTCGCTATCATCGAGTTTTGGATACGGCGTTTTCGAAACCCCTTTGTCAGGTGGTCGATAGCGTATGTTGATGAGAAAGCGTGCAGCACGGCCTATACACGGTATGTCACAAGCTACGTGATCTGTGACACGCAAGTCGCGTCTGTAACGGAAAATAGAAATGAAATGTGACTGATTATTTTTTTATTTTATTTCTATTTTTATTTTTATCTTCATCTTCATCTCATATCTCATCTACCACCACGGCTACTCTACTGCAATCAATGACCTTGACTCTCCTGTCACCCTTTGAAGGCGAGCCCGAGCTCAGTGAATATGAGGACGAGTTACCACGTGTCCTACCGCGCTTTTTCATTCCACGACTAGAAGATAGGCCTCAAGATCCAATCATGGACGCTCTTCGTGTTGAGCGGGAGTTTAGGCTTGAATCTTCTCTGCCTAAGAAATCCTCTCCTAAGCTCACCAATATGGTGGAAGTGAAAGTGCAAGAACCTACACAGGATTCTTTGGAAGGCAACTCCAATCCACTTTGGAAAAGAGCATTGATGGAGGGGATCCAGGTTCAGGTGAGTTCCATTACTATAGCAGGTCAGAAGGTGTTTTTCCAAACGTGGTGGTCAGAGTCAAATCCGATCGTGGGACTCTTTACGACCTTCATTCTCTTCAATCGCCTCTCCAGGTCCTTTTCTATCAGAGCAATCAGATAGCACCTTCGCCGCGGCTCGATACTAGTATGTTATGATGGATATACCTTAGTCTCACACTCACCCCCCGCGTCTCCAAAGCGTCAACCCCCAACTTGAAGATCCAGCGTGTCACGTGTTACATATCAGTATGAAGGAGTTATTTACTTCAATTAAGCATGTCCTTGTTGGGAATTCCTCATCCCTATATCAGTGGGACTCAACCTTGGAGGCATTTGTCCTTCCGTCTACCGCCGATGGGAAAAGATCTTTCATCGTCGTGGATGGTAAGGATGATGCACTCATGCAAAGGTATGCATGACCGACTGCACCTGAACGAATTTTTTCATTGTGATTGAAGCTACACGAAACGCTTCCTGACAATAGGCAGCCTACTACGCCGACTAGACTTATTTGTGAATGGTCTTCGTCGTCGGTACGTCACCGCTGAAGGTGAATAGATAGTTGGAGCCAACGTTCTTGGTCGTCAGCTCCAGAATCGAAGGCCAATCGGTCCACAGTTTTGCGCACGCGCTGACAATGTGTATCGAGAACGTTCGTTTGCAGCTGTCGATGTTCCCGGATTGTACTCCAACGCGGGCACCACTCAACACGTCGGCCTTGTTCTGGGCTATGAGGAATTTGAAGACGTGTTGAAGGCTATCGCTTGTTTATGTGGGAGAGTAAGGCTACTCACTTCTTTCTTGAGTAACCATTTCTTATCTGCGCTGCTTCTACAGTCATTGGATTTGAGTCCCTCAGCATACCCTACTCTCTCGTCACAACCTGAGGTGCTCTTATCCAGTATCTATGCCCGACTGCAGTATCACTTCGAAAAGGGGTCGGTGCCCTTAGTTCGGGCCATGCTGGCACACGTTTTTACTGTGACTTCTGGCGATTATTGCTGGCCTTGAGTCGGTCGGTAGGATACCGCGAAGGATTCACAACTCATCGATCCAAGTCAAACTTGAACTCGGGATTTGACTTCGGTGAGGAGGACGATCAAGAAGACTTGAGATCGGTCTCGAGCACCAGTGCAGAAGAGTTCCCGGGGTTCATATCCTCGGATGCCGCCGAGGTGTTAATTAGAGCGAGAAGATCCTTGAAGTTCCTGAGCACGGCCCAGCCAGATCACCCTGTCTTGCAACACTCACCTTCATGCAAAATGATCTCATGGTTCTGGACAAATGAAGAAGTTGAAACCGCGTGGGACAGCAAAAGTGACCTCATCGACTTGTCGGACACCCGGGGCAAGTCAAATCCGGCTGCAAGTTCTGATATAAGTTCAGAGGGTGGCCTTTTAGAGCAATTCAAGGTCTTTGCTCTTGAACCAGGCACTCACTTTGCTCGTTCTGCTCAACGCGCCGGGTTTGCGTTCCAATCTTTCATAGCGAACTTCCCTCCATGTCTTCCCCCCTTGACCCCAACTCTAACACATCTTTCCAATCTCGTGCTGTCACCCCTCCTTAGGCATTGTGTCACCGTCTCTGGTGCGCTGATATCTCTGCTACTTTCACCAGGGTCACACCTTCACCTGCATTCCCATCTGGTCCTCTTGCGATCGTACCTCTTACTCACACTACCCGCATTTACCAGGCGTCTGCAAGCTGCTCTATTCTCAGACTCAGATGATTGGAACTTTGAGAGTAGCACTGTGCGTGCAATGGCAAAGTCTATGCACAGCAGAAAGCACACTGTCCCTCGGGGATCGGATACTCAGTGGGCAGTTGGATTGGGATTGGGGTTGGCGGAAAGAGACTCCTGGCCTCCTGGCGGTTCCGACTTGAGTTACTACCTACGGACCGTGATCGTGGATTCACTAGAATCGCTCACAAAGTCGACGGATACAGAAGCCTTAGGTTCTTCTGAGGGCAGAAGTCGAATCTTCGAGGAGGCCGAGTTCAGGCTCGGCTTCGCTATCCGTGATCTGCCCATTGGTTCTGGTCGTGAGCGATGGCTCAATCCCTCCTGTGAGTGTCTTTCTCTCTCATCCTTAAACCGTGCTGAATATCAACTCCTCGGGTCTAGCCATAGAGTGAGTTTCACAAAGATAGTCCTGTTCGATTCGAACTGACAGACTTTTGAGGGCTCTGGATTTCCTCCTCATGGACTACAAACCTCCACCTCCACTTGACGTCGTGATAACACCTGATGTACTTTCGAAGTATCAACGCATCTTCTCTTTCATTCTCGTCTTCTGCGAGGTAAGAGCGGTTGCCTTGGATACCATTCGTATCTGATCCCTTGCAGTACAAAACGCGCTTGCTGCCCTTTTCCGCATGTCTCGCGAATCATCGCTCTTTCCTACCCTTACGTCCGCCAATAGCCTTCTGACGCGGTTCCGTTTCTTGGCCAGTCACTCATCTCTGCGCTTGCATCGCACGTTCCTGACGTTGCCGTGCGCGGCAATGTGGACCCTTTTTTAGCGCGCCTTACTCCAGACATGTTCACGGATGTATTTGAGCTTGCAGGCGCACATTCTGACATGATGGACGATGTACTGAGTGCATGTTTGTTGCGTTCAAACCAGCGGATGGGGGGTGACGCCCTGAGAGGTTGTATGGAACTCGCGCTTGATTTGTGTGTGCTTGCAGGCGAGAGGAGGCGCGGTCGTGTGGAGGAGTATGTCGCGATGCCCGTACTTGAAAACTTATACGCCTCTTTCGTCGATAAGATGAACACATTGGTAAGTTCAATCATTATGTCAAGGCGATCAGATCTGTGATGCATAGTTCTCAGGTTAAAGCGTTGCGTGAGGAGGTCGAGAGGGGATCTATGTCACCCCATATTTCCATGGAGTATCTCCACTTGACTGCAGGGGGATCCAAACAGCCGATGGCGACAGGTGGTGCCGGGAGTCTGCACCATCTTCTACTCAGGCTGGACATTGGGCCAGAACGAACATCTTTTCTACCCGGTCGCAGGCAACCTTGATACCAGATACGCTTCATTGTATTATAAGAAATTTGACATATCTAATGAGCCACAAGACGACATGATATAGCTTGTAGGGACAGTGCGGTGACATATGTAACTGAAGCATGAAACAATGGTGTGCTAAAATAAATTTTGTACAATGCGAATGCAGGTATGATAGGTGCATAGTGTTGGTGTTCTCAGGAGACACATGAGGGTGGACATGTAGTGTGATAGAAAAAATAAAAAAAAGAGCAGATATTGGAGCAAGTGCTTGAAACAAGGAAAAAGAAGGGGAAAAAAAGCATATCAACCACATCCGTACTTGTCTGTTCAATCTTCCATTGCGTTGTCAAAGCCAAGATCATTAGAGCCAGCGCTCGATTGCTGAATTTGCACCTCCTTGCGGATCCGAGCAAGCTCACGCTTCCAGATGCCTTCAACCTCCTCTTCACAGATGTCTTTCGTTTCCAAACCGATCCCAAGCCCACGAAGAATTTCGTCTTGCCTGACGCCCTCTATAAGGTTCACGCTGTGACTCTGAGTCACAGCTGTACCCCGACTGGAGAATGACCTCACCCGGGCAAGTTTTTTGCGACCGGCCGGTGCAGCGGACAGCGAGACGAAGCCAATAGTCTCCAAAATCCCTGCGAGGTCGCCGAATTCGCTGCGTGACACGGGCGAAAAAGTGGTAGACCCGCCGCGCCCGAGTATCGAACAGTAGAAAGTGTGCAGTTGGGACAACTCAGTGGTTGCTCGGCTCACAGATTGAGAGTTCGACGGTGAGTTGGTTCGCTTTATAGGTGAGCATGGCGAGGGAACTCGAGTGGGGGAAAGAAGCGTGAGAGAAGCTTCACTGCGCCGACATGCTAAGAGAAGCACAAGTAGTGCAAGACGTGCGTGCAGGCCGAGATTGCGCACTTTGTTGACAATCTCATTGTTGATGGAAGCTTTGGGCAACGCGGTGGACGAAGCGGCTGGAACAACCTTGGAGACTGGAGCATACGCCTTGAGTGCAGCGAGGATATGTGAGGGAGTTACCGGGGGCATATCCTTGTCATTAGCTGGGGGATGTGTCACAGCAAGGTCGATGGCACCGCGGAGAACCTCGAGTAGGGAGCGTACATCTCCCGTTTGTGCAGCAATTTTCCTAGAAAGAAGGGTAAGGGTTGGCATGGGAAGGAACTGTCGCACAACAGCCTCAGAGGTCGGGCTTTCGAGAGAGGTGAGTGGCTTGAGCCGCGACTGCAGGATGGACAGAAGCTGCCCGGGATCATATGGCGCAAAATGAAGCGTAGAAACACCAATAAAACCATCCATGGAGAGCGCAGAGACTGAGGAGGTAAGCGTGTGGGTGTTGGCAATGCCAATAATACGCATGGTTGAGAAATGTTTTCGGGAAAGAGTAAAAAGAGAGGCAAGGGTCTGCGACGAGGCAGTCACATGGTCCATCTCATCAAGAACGAGAATACTACCAGGTACATGTTAGCCGACGCTCATACGACATTTCACCGAGACTGACCATTTAGAGGTTCGGTTGGCGAGCAGTCTTTCGAGAACCTCGTAATTGAAAGTCTTACCCCTTCGTTTGGTGGACGGTGCCAATTCCTCAATAAGTCGCTCCCACACGGCCTCAAGGCCACTGAGTGCCATGCAGTTGACGGATACGACATTGACGTTATTCTCGAGAAATTTCACCTCAAAGTTTGCCAGTATGGTGTTTACTAGGGCGGTCTTACCGCAGCCAGGGGAGCCGGAGATGTACAAGACGGGGTTAATCGCCTTGGGACCAGGACAAGGGCCGATGAACGTGGTAATGAAGTTTATAATAGATTGTCGCTCCGGAATACGGCCAGCGATCTCTGTGGAGCCATTGCAAGTTGCACGAAGGAGCGCGCGGGTTCTGATATGCAGAGGCAAGGAGGTAGAAGGGGTCGGAGGGGGTGTTTGTAATCCTAAATGTGCCATGGACAATGGTTGGGTGTCCAGAGATAAAAGGTTAGACGTCGATGCATGACGACGCAGAGCTGTCCAACATGAGTTAGAAACGGCCAACAGAAGACAGGTATAACATATTCATACGGGTACTGGTCGGGGTAACAAACTCTGTACTAGACCGTCTAAGAGCGCGTGGAGACCCGTTGAAAAGGTCACCACATTCTGGAGGTATATTCTCCTTGTTGCCGTTGCGATCCGTAGGTGTGAGGGATGTACGAGGACGTTTAGAACAAGGGCTCAAGTCGACGGTGTGTGTGTCGTCATCATTGTCGTCGTTGTCGTCGTCAAGGGGGTCGGGGGAAAGTGATTTGAAACTTGCTGGGAGCAAAGAAGTATCATGAAATGACTTGTGGGTACGCTTACCAAGGACCGATGGCCTCGAAGAGCGACGAAGGGTAGAAGAGGACATGTTAGCCTGAAGAAGAGAAAACGACTACAACGTCCAAATTTCCCGCGTTTTACTTTGTCGGGGGGAATCCCATTCAAACTCAGCCAGCCGCATTCAATCAATCAAAATAAATTAAATAAAAATATTAATCAACTCAAGTCGCGTCGCGTCGCGTTAATCACGTGATCAATCGCGTCGCGACTCGTATTTCATAATATCGCTTATTAGAACGGAGGACGGAGATGATGGATACTCCATCCCCTACTAGCATGAGCCCTGTTACGTTCTTCCTCTCTTGCGTGCCGCTATTTGCCCTAATCGCAAGCTCAGGGCGTGGCCTTGATAGAACTGGTACAAGTAGAAACCGAGTGATATGCATCGATCCAGATCCAGAGTAGGTATCATCTCTGTCACTTTTGACCAACCTCACAAGCCAATCTTCAGTAACGGTGGTGACGATGATGAAACCACGACCTCCCTTTGTTCCACAGCATCGCATACAAGGTCTTTAACAGACCCCATTTTAAGTACTGGAATTGATGCTGTTCGTTCTGCTTCGGGTATTAGCTATGGCGCCGTCGCGGGCATCGTCATCGGGATACGTACATGATTTGGATCATACATGCCCCTTGCCTCCATGCTCAATCTTACTGCCCTACAGTCTTCGCTCGGGTTCCTGTTGCTCGGCCTTTTTCTTGTCTTCAGGCGACACCGTCGCGTAGTGAGCATGAACGAAGCGATATCGACCTGGATTCTCCCTATCCTATTGAGATGCACAACGTCATTACACCGCATAATTCCACACTACTCACCGATAGCTCCGATATTTCTACGCCAAAGTTGATGCAGTTCTGCTCTAGCCCTCAGCCAAACCACGGTAGTTTACTAATACCGCCGACGGGCACGGGCACCCGCCTCCAAAAGCGCAGGCGGATGTAACAGAACATCGCGGATACACGGGTCATGAGCATGCAGTGCCAAGCGATGATCTGCCACCGCATATTGATACCGCAAGTCCTCTTCCCCTGAACCTTTTTTTTTTCCTTTCGAATCCCATATGTGTGCCAAATTTTGTTCTCCGAGTGGGCCTCGTTAAGTACATTGCCGAATAGCAGCAGTTCCGTGATACCGTACATGACCTAAGGTGACGGCGCACGTTTTCACATGCGCGGACTAAGCACCACGAGAGCAGCGTTGTGATCAGCACCAGAGCCTCGTAACACAAAGAAAGCACCACGGCCATCCATGGTTAGAATTCGTTGAGTAGAGCCTCATCGACTCCATAGTTCGCCAATACCGAAGGTGTGGGTTCCAAGGCAAGCGCCCGGATACGCTCCGAAATTTTGTCTGTCAGGTACCTTACTAGCGGGTGCGGTTCATCCAGGCTCCGTGGAACGCTGCACAATATTTCCGTTTCTGCCTTGTGCCGCATGTATAGCATATACGTTAACTCCCTCTTCCAACGCTCCGGAAGCTCGCGGCGCAGCATCGAGCGTGCCTGAAGCCAAAAGGAATCATCCTAAACCCGCGTAATTCCGAATGGAACAAACCTTCTTCTCGTCCGCACGCGTGATCGGAATTAATGCGCCTTTGTCAACTCCGAGTCTAGTTCAAGTAAGGCATGTATGGACTTGTGCAGGTTAAGGAACTTGCAATGCCAGTTCGCTCGTCCAGATCCCGATGCATTCAATGCGCGGAGCGGCGAGGTTGTGTGACTCGTGCCGGAGTGTCACACTACCAAATTTGTAGACGGAAGCAATGTCTATGCCATATGCGTCTCCATCGACAAGTGCGACGATGGGAACCCTGTTGAAAGATAACCATGGAAGGATGAGAGGGGTCCAACAAGGGGGGCCTAACAAGGCGTACGTGGGCGGAAGGCTGTCTGATAGCTTCTTGGCGAATTGGCGCGTGGCAAGGTCAGGATACCCTTTTCCCTGATGTCAGGAATTAGTAGGATGAAGGGATGGAGGACGCGTCATACACACTGTAATCATAATCCCTGTTCCCGGTTGCGAGAAAGGGTGCCGTACGAAGCCCAATTGGCGGAGCGTTTGAAATACAGCCTATTCACGTATGAGGGTTATTGTAAAAGAGAGCAAGTCATGTACTACCTCTTTCTCAACAATCAGGACCCAGTTGACATCATTAGGAAGGGAAAGGGTCGATATGTCCTCCGCCAAAGGAATAAGCGTGCCCTGCCAGCGACAAGAAGAAGGATGATCTAAGATGCCCATAAAAATGGGGGATTCTCACCTCGGACTCTGTAACATGAATGACGTCGCCAACAGAAGTGTGAATGAGTAAACCGATGCCGCAAATCAGTCCTTTCGGGGAGGCACGCTTCAGGTGGAAAATGATTTCAGCAGGTTTGACCGCTTGTCGAGAACGTGGTTTATTTACAATGTTCAAATGAGCCCTTTCAGTGTTAATGGTGGCCGCAAGATCATCGACAAGCTGGCTCAGTAAATGCTCTCAGCATTGGAGGTCAGGTTTCAGGGCGTAAAGCGGGCGACAGACTTTATCTACGGTGACTTGCTTCTTGAAAAGCTGGACATCCTTGTAAAACAGGTCTCTCCGGAGAAAAATCAGCAGTGATTTGGAAATAAACCCGCTTGAATATACCTTTTTGTGGTCGGGAGACCGTCCACAATCGCCTCATGGGCCAGATCTGCAATGCGGAAGAATTGTGCTGGAAATAAATTTGATTTAGGTCAAAATGAATTGCTAGTAATCTCTACCAAAGGGGATGATGCTTGCACGCGTTCCCCTCGGAAAAATCTGTGTACGTGTGCCGGAAGCCCTGCGACCACGAGATAATGAACATAAATATAAGTATAAGCATAGGGTGCGGCAGCATACCCGCTATCAAACCGTTTCCTTCGATCAGTCAGTTTGAGCTCAAGCTTTTTGGAAACTTTCGGCCTCTTGCTTAAGAATTCCTCGATCTCTTCCTTTGTAGATGGTAGGGCTGCAGACAGTTGCTCTAGAAAGTCCAGAGCCATTGCTTCGATGCGCTGAACTGAGGAGTATCTTGAAGCCGGTCAGTATATGTATGCGATGAAAATTTGTCAATGCACCGAGTGGTCTTAATAAATTCCCCAACAGCTGGCGCACATCGCATGGCGTCTTTTGTAAGGGCCTCTCCGGTTCGACTCTGTGCCCCTATTGCTGACCTACATTTGTCGTGAGGCTGAGGGCAATCGTCGGAGTCGGAGTCATCCATGTTTAGAGGAGTTAAGTCATCCGATCTATTGTATGGAGCAAGGTTATCACGCTCATATTCAGATATATTTTGCGTGGGAGTGGGAGGAGAGTTTAGGTAAATTCCAAGATCCTCAAAGGGCGAGTTGAAACCATCCTCGTCAGCAAGCAAGTCCGGAAAGCAGTCGCAATCGTCATTCACAGGAGCCTCTGTGAGTAAGGGATGCATGTCAGGATCTGGTCGTGGAACAAGTTGGTGGTCACGGTCACAAATGGCTGGTGTTAGTATCCGCACCCGCGTACCAATGACAACGACCAAATTTGGCTTCATCCCTTCCCTTTTGAGAGTAATGTCACCTGATATTAATCATGTGACCCCTTGTGTTATATGCTTGCCTTGCCTTGCTTAAGTGTGTGTATGTGTGTGAGCGTGAGTGTGAGTGCGAGTGAGTGATTAATTTAATCAAGTTGTCGTTGTTGTTGTTGTTGTTGTTGTTGTTGAATTGAGTGAGTATAATATATCAGAACGCGTTAATTGTAACGGAAACGCGACGCGTTTGTTTGTGTGTGTAGTGTGTGGGTGGGTGTAAGTCAGTCGTCAGTCAGTCAAGTCAGTTAGCAGTCAGTTAGCAGCCCGCCCCAGTCCCCATTTACTGGCTAATCGCTCACCCGTTTCTTGACCATCATTTGTACTTTTCTTGTGTACTTCTTCTTGACATGGCTACCTTGACACGTCGTCCTCTCGAAGGAAATCGTCGTTCCCTCCCACAATTGATCCCTAATGGTTCTCCTCTTCCTCGTTTGTCAACCCGATCCCTTTCGTCGACAGCAAAGCGCCCTCGTTCCCCAGATACCTTTCTTGATTCACAGCAATCTCTCAACGCAAAACGACCCAAACCAGTCCCCCCTTCGCCTACAGTCACCCCAGCTCTACAGGAGGAAGAGTCAAAGCTGAAAGAGAGAAAACGCGCAGAACGCGAGGCCCAGAAGGAGGAGTTTCGGATTAAGTACACACGAGCTTTCCCTAAATTCTCCTTCCACCTCCACTGGGACGTGTCCGAGGGGGATCCCGACGCAAGAGAAAGGCTGCAGGCCAGGATCAATTACCTGGATGCTGTGCGCCCTGACTCTGCTTTTCCTACACACCGATACTAATATCAAGTTCTCGGTAGCGAGTCGAAGATTTCTTTTCCAAGGATAACATTACTCATTTCATCACAAACCTTCCTATCCCCCAAGACGATATTGTTGCCAACAACAATAAGGAGAATGTGTTGGCCTCGACATCTCGGACACCTAACACGTTAAAGAGTCCCATTAGACTTAAAAGTCGGTACGTCTTGGCTTATTAGGTGGCTCTAGCCCCTGTCTCGCATATGAACATTTTGTTGTCAGTCACGTTGAAGATCTACCCATTGCCAATGACAATCGACTCTTGCTCAAGGCCGTTGAGTGGAAGATGAAGATATGGACTGTGGCCAAGCTCGAAAGCGTCCTGGATCGATGTCAGGCTCCCGTGAGCCCGGAGCTTTCTAGGGCAGGTACCACAGCTAGTGCACCCCAGACATTATCTCGTCTACTTCAATCAGAGCGCTTACATGGCACTACCGAGCGGGACCCCAATGAGAAGCGCCTTGGCTTCCACTATTTCTCCAAAACTTCCTACTTTATTCTTGTAGAGGATCTGAACGAAGAAATCGCGACGGTTCATGCAATGGAATACCCAATCAAGAAAGGGCGTGACGGCAAAGAAACAGGTGACTGGCCCGTACTGTACTGTCACCCACGAGCGCGCGGGCCATTCATCGAATTCGACAAAAATGAGGCAAGGCGGCTGAACGTGCTGAACGACAAGAAAAGGCGCGTGAACAAGAACGTGTGCAGCGAGCAATGAAGCTGCGCGAACAGGAGATGCAGAGAAAGATGCGTGCCGATCGTTTGCAAGCAAAGAAGGCGGGAGACCTGAGGCGTTCAGTTTCTATGGTCAACTTGCACCGGAAGATTTCAGTAGGCGAAGACAGCAGGCCACCGCAGGATTTCGTCGATCTTGACGCGGAGGGGGGGGACTTATTTGAATCTGCAAACGCATCAGGCTACCTAGCATCAGGCTACACGGCCGCATCTGGAAACAGTATGGCGATCACATCCACGACAGGGACTACATCTACATCTGGTCTCTCAGTACGCGGTGCCATGCAAATGCCCTCTGCGTTGCGCGAGCGGTTGCAACAGCAAATTGTGACATCCCGTAAGGTTGGTTTAGGTAATAACATGGGACAGAAGGAAAGGGAAAAGGAACACAAAGGCAACATGGGCCCACCCTCTGCCATCCCTGAACGCAAAGCTCTGAGAAAAAGCAAGAGTACAAACACAATGAGGTTACCCAAGCGTGAGGAGACTACCAAACCAGGGTATTGCGAATGCTGCCGCATGAAATTTGATGACTTCCAAAAGGTGAGCATTGAGGTACATGTAGGAGAGAAGGCACGCTAGTGTCCCCTCTAACGCATACATACAGCACATTATACACCGCAAACACCGGAAGTATGCCACGAACCCCGACAACTTCATTCAATTAGACTATTTACTTGAGCGTATACGGAGGCAGACACGCGCAGAGGTTGCTGAAGGCCGATCCCGCTCCTTGGCAGCGCGCCGACCCGATTCTCACAAAGCCACACCTGAAGACAGCGCATGCTTTGACACCTACATACAGGTACCCGATGGCGACGCACAGCGCTTCTCCTCAAGCCAGGAAGTATCTGACTACCTGCCGCAACCCTATAAAGGTGCAGTGTGGGACGAGTTGGATGAACCCGGAGTCGACGGGGATGGAAGCGGAGAGAAGATTGGCAACTCCATGGATATATGAAACACGGCACATTCCAATTGGTCTAGTACATTGCATACCCCACTTGTATACTACCATGCACTTGCTTCTGCGAAGGTGTGACCATACTCATTCCCACGACGAAAGCGCGCACAGCCCCCGAAACGTATAATATGATGAGCCGAGGACTGCCTTGTTGCACACTTTGTCGATCGACAAGCATTATACCTCTAATTTTCAAAACCGCCCCTTATCTTCATGGCAAAAACTACCAAGTATACAAGGTGTGAACCGTTAACTAATTGTCTGTCTTTTAGGTTTCTCAGCAGCCTGTCTTTGAATAGTGGATCTGGAGAAAATCGGAAAGTGAAACAGGGAATGTGAGCAACAATTGCCGACGACGGCATCATCACACGGGTATATGAAAAAATAGAAAGCGGTTTCAAGTTCAAGTTCAACGTCCATGCGTTTTCTCACACAATTGTAACAGTGAGAAGCTTCACGACTCCATCAATGGCGATGCCTGCCACATGGCCGATCAGACGGTCACAGAAATGCAATATTAGGGCTTCCTACCGTGGTTTATACCGGCAGAACCGGATTGAAGGAATCCAGTGAGATCTTGCTCCGTAGTCGAGTACGTGACACCGCCAAAACTTTTCTTCCCAATTGCGGAGTTCACAAGTTTATCTCTGGGAAGTAAATAGATGATTCAGGGTATTGCACCCAAATTGAGGAGCTCATACTCACCGGCCAACATCATAACCATCAGGGGAGATCGTGTGGCCCTTTGTAACATCCTGGGAAGTCATGAGCGATTACAGATATGTTACTAGGCGCGCTGAAATCACCTCTTCCTGAGAGACGCTGCAAGTTCACAATGAGAGACGAGATGTGATGAAAAGGATAAACCACGCACGCCAAGAATAAGGCGCCAGTGTTGGCAGTGGGTCCATTTTGGCGGAATACCCGGAAGTGGTTTCCCCCAGCAGCGCTTTCCAGGCATGTGCCAAATATGCTCGAACCAAAATCCTCTCGAAGCTCAACGGTCTGGTTGACGGACCCGTTCCCGTCACCTAAGTTCGCCGACTGAGGACCTCCTATGTGGATGCCAAGGCATTCGGTTGAACTGCAATCAACGTCAGTCAGTGACATACAGCAAAATTGGGTAGGAGACCTACAATCCAAGCGCCTTCGCGTAGTTAAGAACACCACTATCCGTAAGCACGTTAGGAGAGCTCTGGGCTGAGATGACGACCTAGTGAACGTCAGTCACTCGTGGTAGAGAGTTAATTATGAGCAGAACGGATTACATTCAAGGGTTCTCCCCCGCCACTGCCAGCGTTATCGAGCCAAGAACCGCCGCCAGTTGTCGGATCAACGAAGTCAACAGCACGCTTTCGTAGTACGTAGCCAAGCGCAGCCTGGCTACAAAGCAGGATAACAAATGCAAAGCGAATCATAGGTAATGACGACGGTGAAAAATTGGCAAGTGCGGGGTGACAGAGATCGCGAGCATGTTTTAGGGAAGGGGTGTCTTTATAAGCCCCGCAAGCCCCAGGGGATGAGAGCAACCAGGGTCGAGAAACTGATTCGGCGAGGCGTGATTGGGTCGCCATACAAAGGCAGTGTTTATTACCCGCAACCACATGAACAAGATGGTTCCAAGAAAATATCGCACACAAGTGACTGTCGCTTCTTATGTTGACAACACAAGGTGGGACCATAGCAATTGGCTGAGGTAAAACAGAAGCTAGCTTTCACAAATCGTTCCGGAGGGCCGAGGCTCCCTTCCAGAGCGAACGAAAAGGCGCCGGACTCAATGCGCTGTGAGTTCCTTCTTGCCCTTGCCCAATCAAGGAAGAGACCACGTCTCACATGAGCAATGGTAACCTTTTGATCGAGAGTGGTTGCAAGTGGCCACAAGCTACTACAAAAAAACTTGAACGGATCAGATCAAATCTTAGCCTTGAGTGCCAGTGCCAATGACAGCACGGAGACATGAACTACATCTGGGTGATCCACCCACTTTGTAAATTCTGCCGATTTCTGGTACGAGAACTTGTACGGATTTCGGTTTCAGCGGGACTACCAAGGTAACCTAACTATGTCCGGGCCGGTCGTATGTCGGTTCGCTTCTAAACATGGAAAATACGTAAGTAAGTAAGAAATGGTCGATGGTCGCCTTTGCAGTTCCATCAGTTTTCAGTTTTATGATATGATAAGGGCCTTCACTTTCTGCAACGTTGGTTGAGGAAATGAAATCATTTTATCTTTATTATTCGTTCGAAAACGTTCATCGTTTATGATGAATGGGTACATAAAAAATAAAATAAAATAAAATAAAACCATTATATCATAAGTCTATATGGGGCGTAACATGGGTCACGTCACGCTTAGAATGAACAACTAAGTTCCCAAGTTCAGCGTACGTTTTGCCAACCTCTTTCTTGTCTGTCCATCGTTCAGCGCCTGGACCGTATCTCCTCGCGAGGTTTCAAAGCGTCCCCATTTCTTTGGCTCAATCTGCCCCGATCAGGATTCTATACGGTTGCCCCCTCCAGGTTTTCCCTGATATCGTTGTGCCTGAGCCCCCTGTAACAACACAAACGGCGCAAAGTCTTCGGTACTAAGCATTGTTAACCCAGAAAACCCGTATGTTACTCTGCATCTATTCAATCTGTGTGCTCACAATTTTCTGAAATGAATGCGAATTTATCCAGTATTTCGCTAAAGCACTACGATGGCGGAACCCCGGGCACGATCTGAATCACTGGCAGATTCAACGGAGGATAATCCATTGACTATTCGGCTTCCTAATCCAAGGTCTTTTTTGGCCCGTCAGTCTCAGTGGAAAGGGCGCAGAGGAAAACCAAGATGCGACCACTGTCGCCTCAATAATCTGAAAGTGAGTCCTATGTCCACAAATTCTCTTCCCCGCTGCTAATAAGCAGCAGTGCGACCGAGTATTACCAACTTGTAATCATTGTTCCTGGGCAAACAGAGAGTGCAAGTACACTCCCTTGCCAACACCGGCTCACCGTGGGATTCCGCGTTGTGATCGGTGTCGTTTCCACAACCTCAAGGTTTGTGAAATTTAAGTATCCTTGTCCCTATACAGTCGCTCGACTGACCATGCGATTCACAGTGCGATAGGAACCTCCCAGTTTGCAACCACTGTACAGAGGACGATGGGGCGGAGTGCAACTATACTCCAAAGAAGCGACACAAAGTACCAACTGATCATGCATTGCCTATCAAGGATAGAACGCCGGTACCCTACACTACCAAAAGCGCATCATTTCTGGTCTCTGAATTGCCTGAAGAGGAGAAATATTCTACTGGCAATTGGATAGCGGAGCACCCGGAAGGCACGAGAGGCAATGCGCTCGTTGGTGTGCACGAGATCGATTCCACAGGCTCTCAGAATTCCGAGAATGAAGACGACAACATGGACGAAGACAACACCATGGTGCACTCCAGGAACGACCAACCGAAGTCGGGACCTGATACAGTGGGACCTCGAAATCAGTACGATGCTACGTGCACGACGACCCGCCATATTGAGCCATGGTACCATTCGGACTTTGCCCCCCTCCCACGCACCGTATTGCAGGGGATCCGGACGGCCAATCCATCGGAAATGCCGGTTCGGCATGACTATGACAAAGCGCTCTGGAAGTTCCTCTCCGAACTACCTGCGGAGCTGCGTGAGATTTCTGCCTTTGCTCCAGAAGTGTACGCTGGACTCGCTCAAGCCGTTGAGAAGGGCAACACGTCCACACTTTCAGAGCGTGTTAAATCTTGGGTGACTCATCACCACGTGCGCACCGGATCGCGGAAATATCGTCTGCTCTTGCTACCACGGGAACAATACTTCATCATCCGCCCGGAAAAGGAGGAAAAACTTAGGAATGAATTTATCGCGGAGGTCGATGGGGATGTCTTTTTGAACAAGCCCTCGTCCGCAAACGGTCAAGCCAAGCAAGCTCCTTTGGAGGGTGCTACCGCATTCGTCCGGGTGCCAGTGTCACCACAAATATACGACACCCTAGTCTATGCTCATAAGAACCACTCCACTCCTTCGACCACCCTCACTCAGATAAGGCAGGCGGGTATCGTGAGTCGTATTTCATTTTGTGCTCGCTTGATGACTTGACGGTGAATTACTTTACTGCGGCAGGGTTACATTACCTGGCCAATGATTGAATTGTTCCATCGTCTTTGCCCTGTATGCACTTCAAGATCAAAAGTTGCCACTCATTGAGTTGCCATTGGGCAAGGCTCTCTCAGCGCAGTTTCCATTCTTAATTTATCGGTTTTCACGGGCACATGTGTAGTATAGTTAGTGGATACCATTTCTCTTCCATCGGACTCGACGACAATAAGCTGTTCATTTTTACTCTTTTCGGGTGTCCCTGGCATTATGTACGTACATGTGATTGTGAATACAAACTCTCGAATGCGAGGCATCCCAAGCCGAGCTAGAACAAGGATACTATGACATATGTCGAACTCTAGAAACGTTGTACAATTATTGTGACATCATCCATCCACTTCTCCTCCATCTCGACCGTTAACTTCTGCGATACGAGGTATATATTGTCTCCCCCTAACCCGTCACGAAGGAGGGACAATGCCAGATTTCCGGCCCGCTTTCTCTTCTCAATGGATTGGCCAACAACCAACAACCATCGCTGAATCATATCTGTGCGAGTCCGTCCGCTATACAAATCCGCGAGCCCGTCAGAACATGATATTAAGAAGCGGTCCCTATACTGCCCCGGTAGGCCTCTGGAGAGCGGAATATGGTGAACGTCAGGAACATTGGAAACGTATGGGGGACTTTTCACGCGGGCGATGTAGGTCTCAGGTCGTTGTACATTCCACTCTCGAGGAAAATTGAGAAGAACCCGCTGAGAAAATATCGATGGAAGTTTGAGCCAGGTATCGCCGAGAGCTGGCACGCGCGTCAACTTGAGTATGTGTCTCCGACCGCCCGACGTGATGTAATACTCACAACGGGTAGGACCCAGAAAACCTACGACTCTGTTATCCTTCATGCATTCGCGCTCCCCAGGGTGCTGACTTCGTATCCTTAGAACCTCAGAGGGATTGTCGCCATCATGAAGCGCCGTTACAAAGGTTGGAGACCAGTCTCCTGTATGTGTACGAGAACCAAGAACTAGGTGGCATGAAGCAGTGAGAGATAAGGACCATGGATGGAGAAGGTGTCCAGGCTTGCGTACCTGCTTGGCAGTCACCGAGGTTAGCGATCCAAAGGTTATGCTTGGCGGGATCCATAAGTGTCAGGAGGACGGTGCTCCCCTGCAAACATCGCGTAGCGGCGGCCAAATTCTGCGACGCCGAAGAACGGTCTTGGAATAAATACCGGATCTGCGAGCTGGTCATGCCCTGCAAACCAGCAAGACCTCCAGGGAACAAGCGGATAAAGTCGGCCGTGATGGAGTGGTCAAACCTGACGATGCAATCGGAGAGAACTCCAGAGACTGCAGCCGGACAAACATGTCCCTTGGACGAACGGAGGAGCGACTCGAGCGCATGCTTAACCATGGAGGGAAGTGTCTGGGCGGCGTGCTCCACGGTGGCGTGTCCCACATGCCCTGCCAATACTTTCAATAAAAGCCCTTGCGCCACAAATAAAATGCACTGACCGTCAAAAATGGCCGTGAATGTCCATGTCCCCCCGGAAGGCATCTGCCAATTTTCTATACACATACGGTCCTGGCTTCTGAACTCATGCAACTGGGACGGCTGGAAGTCTATCGCTTCAACGTTACCCAGTGATACAGGATTTGCCAAGCTGTGAAGCTCTGTAGACAGTGTCGGTTCCTGAAGAATCCGGTAAGTCCACCGCTCGGGACCCCCCAAGCCCATATCCGTCGTGGCAAATTCTCTGACTTCATTGAGGGCCCGAAGGTTTTCCAGAGATGTGGCAGCGGTCAGAGACACCACTCGTTGTGCGTACATTTTTGGGGCAGCTGCTACAAAGTAAGCACAAGCTCACCCCCTTAAATACTTGAAGGGGGGGAAGACATGTGCTTCGAATGGGTCAGGCAGGCCGACCCACCGCAATAAAGAAGGTGAAAGGTGCTCAAGTGAAGGATGTCGGCATAATATTTGGAGATCTAAGACAGGTGGCATTGCGTTACGGTATGTCTTATTTGAGCCATCCATGAATTGGTAAATTGTAGCATCAAACTGTATGTCCACCAGAGATGGATACGCTTAACTCGAGTGAACACACGCTTCTCCTTGTTTTTAACTCCCAAGTGTGCGCAAGGAACCTGACGAGCCTTTTGTCTGATTGAAAATCCGGAAAAAGTATCATTGGCGCGAGCGCGGAATACCAACAGCCCAGTCAGTCTACTTTACGGCGTTTAAGCAAGGTTGATCATCATGGCAATGGCAGATGATCATGACATGACAAGTGTTCCCTCGTCGTCGGTATTCTCCGATCTCATATATCTTGGCTTGGTCGAGCAAGAGGAGATTATCCCCTGCGGCCCTGCGGCCCTGCGGACGATACTGAAGCGATGCCGGAATGCGGACAGCTGCAGTTCGGAAAAGTGATGTTTTGCGCACTACACAGCGCAGCTTCCGCGCTTCTGACGTTAACGAACACGTGGGCGGATGCTCCTATCTGTCTTTAACTTAACACTTAACAAAACCGGATCTCCAGCTCAGCTAGCTGTAGATGTAGATATTCACGGTTTGGTGAGATCCCACACTTTCAGCTGCGTTGCGCGAGTTTTACGCGGATTACGGATTACGGATTGCGGATTGCGGATTGCGGATGCCACCAGTCTACCGGTTTTGTACCGGTCGGGCGGAATGCTAATGTCCCGACATTCCGACCAGACCAGACCACCAACAAGCCTTCTTTGGCCCCCAGCCCCCAGCCCCCTTCCTCCCTTCCGACTGTCAATCCAGTGGCTTATTCTGTAGCGGGTATGGTTATAGATATGGGTACGCTTGACTGCTATGTTAAATTTCAAAAGCAATACACACAACAAAGAGTAGACCGATAGACGTAGTTAGTGGTAGTATTTGACGCTTTGAAGAACTTATTATTATTATTGTTCTTCTTCTTCTTTCATTTCCACCTCACATCGGGGGGGAGGAGTTCGGGAATCACCGAATCCGATGCTAGATCTTGTCCACCTGGCCCGTTTTACTTTCCTCTTTACGTTTTAAATTGGCGCGCGCTCCTGTGAGACTTGGGGTCATGCGGTCAACTCAAAACTGGCAAAGGCCAGGCCGTAATCTCCAAAGTCATAATTGATTTTGTCCGTCCGCGTGTAGGTGTTATTGTGCCCATCTCTCGCTTTTCCATTTAACGTCGAGTTTTTGCTCGTGAGTGCCACTTTGAAAGCACACTGTGCCGCTTCAATAGCGCTTTCACCCACTTCCTCTTCGGCCTCGTTGTTGCCGGCACTCGAGATGAAGAGGGTAAGGGTGAGCCGCACCGGACGGAAGATCCCCACAACGCGGCGCACAAGTGTCCCAAGATCTGGTATGTCGTGGGCATGTGATGCAGGGGTTGCTGACAAAGGAACATTGCACTCGAAGCTTGCGTATGACCAGCCTTCCTCAGGTGTAACATGGATGGTATAGTATCCTTCCCCATCGTGGCCAACATCGGAACCTTCGGCGTTATGGGAAGTGATGGACTCCCCCCACTTGAGTAGGGCGTTCGACGAGTACCCACACGGCGAAAACGCGTAGGAATCTAAGGTCGTGAGATGCGGGGGAAAGAGCTCTGTAATCCCAAGCGCCGAGGAAATCTCGCGGGCCCTATCAAACGGCGTCCTGTCGGAATCAATTTCCTCGGGAAAATGAAATGCTTGACTGGCCACGGGGGACAGGCGAGTCATGAGGATCTCGATGGTGTAGTCCGTTCCCGGTACTTTGGAAGTAACCGTCGTTCCAGTGGTGATATCACGACTTTTTAGGCCATTGGTTTGTGGGCTGTGAAGCGGGTGAATAACAGAAGTAGGGGTGTTTGGGGTACTTTCGGGGGGTCTGGTGATATAAAGTAGCCAATGATCGCCGTTCATTTTGCCAACGGTGTATGCAGCACCGTTGTGAAAAATCTGATCAAGGTACTCGACTTCGTCTTTCCATTCGCGATGAGGGCCCTTTTGACGTTCGGGAAAGAAGAATGACTTGCGAGAGTAGAAACAGCGATAAACAGTGGGTAACGACGCCTTCTCGCGTGCGATCTCCAGGATCCGTGGAAGGCCCAATAAATTTAGCGTTGTCCCACACGTCTTGAGTATAAGACGATGCGGAGAGACGAATAAGGAAGATTCACTATATGTATCGGTGTAAGCAGCCACGAACAGGGACGAAACCCTCGAGGAAAGGGATAGAAGAGCTGGCACCAAAAGGGAACGGAGTAGACGCTCCGAAGAGACCATCCATATCATCATGCTGATGGCAAGGAATCCTTCTGCGTCAAGAGTATACGCAGAGAGATGACATCGAAAGTAGGAGTATCGCACACATCAATGGCACGTCAAGCCAGTGAATGCTCACCTTAGCAGATAGGCGTCCGTTTCATCGCCCTCTACGACACTGAGGATTTGACATTTCACAATGGCAAGCATATCCTCCCAAACCGAGCGCTGCACCTTGCGAAGCCCATGCTTCCCATTGATCGTGGAGGATGCATCTGGAACATCTGCAGGTGATGGTGCAAACCAGATTTCTAGCAGTTTCTCTGGACCTTCGAAAGGAGCAGAGCTCGAATAGCTTTCTGCGGATGCAGCCATGTATTTGAAATGTCCTACGAATTAAACTGAAACGAAGGAAGGTCACTGAAAGCTAGGAAAGGGGCGTGCTATTCAGGAAGTGTCGGCGGTGCTAACTAACAAGACCTCGGCAAGGGAGAGATGGTGGATGCATGTACCAGGGTAGAAGTGGTTGGGGTAAGGAGGAGGAAAGATTGGTCAATCATTGATCAAAAACTTATTGTAAAATTTCCGTTCTGGGTAGGTCAGCTCGGTTAGGATCACGACGCGGTATAAAGAAGGGTTGTTTCGTATTCGTACAAATGAATGCTTTTGAACAACAATGCCATTCGCCCACGTGGCAGTTGCCTTGCCTTCCCTTTCGTTTTTTGTGCTATTCCGATGTTATAAATTTAACGTTGTTGCTCCAGAACCTCAATATACAATAATATAGAAATAGATATAGACATAGACATAGTATCATCATGTCGTCTAATCTAATCTAATCTAATCTAATCTGACAACTTATACCGGACCGCCGCGCGTACACGTACGACGACCGGCGTCGTACTAGCCTCATTCTTCCCACCCATAAGCAGCCAAACTTCAGAACATAAACAAAATCTTAACGACTCATCACCATAGTGGTGATGATGATGATGAGAAGGATGTTCCCCCGCTTTCCCTTCTTTTGGACATTTATTCCTCGGGTCTCTCAACCTCTCCTTCCTGTCACATCTCGCATCTCAACCCCAGAGACGCGCCTTCTCACAGGTACATTGCGCATATCCCCCTTCCGTTTTATACACACCACTCCTGCCCGACTGTCACCCCCTTCTCATCATCCCGATGCAAAAGAGTCTATTTCACTCTCGCAGCGACTTAAGACGCTCATGAAAGCATATGGTTGGTATGCCGTTGGTGTTTACCTTGCAGTATCCATCGCCGACTTTACTGTCGCCTTTGCGGGAATCAATCTCCTCGGTGCAGACTACGTTTCATCCGTTGCCACTTCTGCGAAAACGTGGCTATTCAACTTGATTTACTCACGACCCCCGGACCCAGGACTTGAGGAGATCGAAGAGGTGTCCAAGTCTGTGGTTGCAGGTGGACAGGAAGGGCTGTATGCTATGCTCGTGCTCGCGTATACAGTTCACAAGACCTTGTTCTTACCCGTACGGATTGGATTTACTGCTGCGTTTACTCCTAGACTTGTCAACTGGCTGCGTGCGAGGGGATGGGCTGGCGGGAAGGGTACACGAAGGGCCATGCAGGAGATGAGAGAGCGGCTGAGGGACCGCGATTGAGCATGTTGTACTTTGTGTCGGCCAACCCTGCGTCATCCTGTATGGGGTTGAAATTGTCGACGTTCGTAATCGTTCGTAATCTCGTTTATCCACCCCTCACTATCACAGATACAATCGAAATTTATTCATTCAGCTTCGCTAGACTGCTCGTACAGATAATACATCGTAGTTCAAATGACAATCGATCTGATCTTCGCAAGCCATGACCAGATAACACGAACAAGACCTCAGGCATTGGAGGAGCTTCCTCAGCTGTGAAATGTGATTGTGTTAGCCAATAAGAAGACAATAACTCTCGAGGATAGGGATAGTCACGTTTTAGAATGCCGCTCTTCACGAGCTCCTCTGGCTTGGGCCTGTGCAAAAGTTTCTGATCCAGCTTGTCCTTAAGATGTCGTCGCTCATTCCTGTGGTTTTCCCAGTAGTATCATAACACGCACCTCGAGTTGAGACCTTTGAAGTTGCTCTCTCGCGGCCTGCAGTGCTGGAGCAACATTCCCATCTACCCAATCGCGTTTAGCATCTGAGAAGGATGTAGCTCCGGACTGCTACACCTTTGAGAATGTTGCGATCCTCCAATTCCTGCCTGTCAGGGCGCTGGGAAAGGCGCTTCTCCAAGGTTTGAAGGGTTTCTGCGCTCAAAGAGTTCTGGCGCGCCGAGCGAGTGATGGGGACGGGCCCCGAACTGACTCCTTCTGTAGCGATGATAGCGGCGTCAGTCGAAGCTATGACGTAGTCAGCATGTGCAAGCTATAAAGTGGTAGGGAGGGTAACAGTGCGAACACATAATTAATTATGGTATGGATCGATGCTGGTTTGTTTGGTTTGGAGGAGAGGGGGATGGAGGGGAAAGCGGCCAGGTGACCTTTATATGCGCCACTCCGCCCATGTACCATGTACCTGATAACGTAGCCTTAGGACTAGTACTGGATATCATTCCCTGTCACTGCCATTCCTGGTCATGCAACCAATCCTCCTTCTTGACTGTTTAGCCCAGGTTGGGATCGGTCTAGGACGGGCAAGTAAATGTTGTTGAAAGATCAGACGCCTTGAATGATTCATCCGCCGCGTTTGCTCTCATTCGCATTGGTCAGTGACATTGCCACCACCATGATGAAGGGGAGAGGACACTAATGCAATGGTATCATATGGTATCTTCATTATCGAGGCTCTCGTATCTATGCCGTACAGAAAACGACGGGTTGACGCCTCTGTAATCAGACGCTAAGCCACAGATCGCTGTCTGGCTCTTTTGTCTCCCTCTTCTCGAGTTCCTTCTTTTTCAACAGCTCGGCTCTGCGTGCACTTCGCTCCTCTTGCCATTCCCCGACGTACGCTCGTGCCTCCTTGATGCTTTCCCTGACGTGCTGGATCTCGGATGCCATATCACGATCAATATTTTCTAAAAAGTCGATGAACTCGATGAGCTTCTTAGAGCTGGCGGCAGACAGGCGGGGCGTTGAATGTGGGGAAGCACAAGAAGGTGATGGGACTGCAAGCTTATCGTGGGTGACTTCTGAGAGTGGACGGGTGACTATGATCTCTGGAGCTGAATGTGAGGAGTGAAGCATGAGGGACGAGCTCGAGGAAGAAGAGACAGAGAGTAGTGATCTTGGAAAGGGCATCACCTCGGACGATAGCATTATGCATGGAGGAGCGGGCGAAGGCGAACCGCTAGGAAGGGAGTCAGTGTCCGATGGTAGTGACAAGAGAAGGGGAGAATGAGGAATGTCGAGCTGGATGAGTAGGGGGGGTTTCTCCAAGGCGACCGATATCATAGAGACAACAGTCCGCGATCTCGAGACTCGGGGTCGCCGGATCCGGGTGATACTTCGTTGCGGGAGGGTTACAGTCAACTTCCAGAGCTTCTTTCCAATACCAAGAAGTACAAGAGACACCGCAAGCAGTACAATTAAGGTGCCAGCACCAACAGTAGTAATTGTTGCCTTAATGGTGGATTATATAGGAGAGTATGTTAGAAAGGGAGTGTGTCGCCAGTATCTCTAGTCTAGTTGTTGATTTGAGTTGAAATCTCAAGTCTCTCAAGTCTCAAGTCAGATGGTACTGTTGACACGTGATACGAGTGTGACATTCGTGACATAACGGAAATGTGACAAGTTAGAACGTGACGTGTTGCACGCTCGTGCGCTTCGGAGATTATTCAATTCACAACAGCCATGCCCTTAGCGAAGAATGTCCTTTCTGCTGCCCGCCCATACGCGGCATATTTTACTCGCATATCGCGCAGAAGTGTGTCGTCTACCTCACATATTCGTGAAGATTATCACGGGGTGGACAACGCATCATCATATCCTAAAGAAGGTGTGTTTTATATCTGAATGTCTTTATTCATTTCCCTTGACACCCGTACTGTCACACAGGGTTCACCTCTGCTGGCTGGACGTACACCATCATTGCCGTACTGGGTATCGTTGGGTTCTATAAATTTGCACCCAGCCCAGGCGAGGACAATTATGTGACCCGTTACATCTCGCATTACTTTACACCTAGTAGCTCTTGGGCCATTGCCAACGATCGACACCTAGAGTTGACGACGAATCTGCAAGAGGCAGTTCGGATAAGCCAGACAGGTCAACGACCGCATATACATAGATACCGCTACCCTCAGTAAGTCCTTCTTTCGAATCGATTATTTTATAATGTTCCTGCTGAATTGGTACCGATTGATTATAGCTCGTTGGAGGTGGCATCAGCATTCTCTGTTCCTGTGGGGGGGGATCCTAAGGTGTCCGGCGTAAAAGTGAAAGGTGCTAATGAATTTTAGTTTTAGTAGAGTGAAATTACCACAAGTAGAATAATCATCGTTGAGGTTGAGTTGAGGTCACGAGTCACGAGATATCGAAACGTGCATGAGGCATCACGAGTGCGCGGGGCAACCCCCTTCCGTCACCGTTACCGTCATCGTCTCCGTCTCCAAACCAACAACCTTACAACTTACAACCCTCACACAACATACAACTACAACAACCCATCGTTTCGGGTGACCTACACCCTTCTCCCTTCCTTTCCTTACCCCTTCCTTACCTTACCCTTTCCCCTTATATGCTAATTAATACAAGTCAACGATGACTGTATCCCTTCGACGCCCACCTTGGTATCTCATTCCTCTCCTCACTCTCCTCAATGTAACTCGCGCGGATTTACCTCTCATCGATTTTGACCGCATGGGCACAGTGGGACTGGTTGGTGCTTTTGCTGGTCTCGACTTTTTCAACAGCTCTGCTACGGTTTCCTTCGATCCCTCTACCTCAACTTTACTGTCACGTTCCCCGGACGGCTCATTGAATCGTATCGCTTCAACCAATACTGGCGGTACCGTGTCCGCCGGTTGTGTTATTGGCAATATTTACTACGTTGCTGGCAATTTCTCTTCCATAAACAACACCACGGCCTCAAACATCGCATCATACGACTCGTCGTCGGGAGCATTCTCGGCTCTGGGTACGGGAGGGCCCAACGGCCGGGCTAACGCACTTTTCTGCGACTCTAATCATAATAAGTTGTGGGTCGGTGGCCAGTTTTCCTCTCCCGCTTCCGCTGTTGCTGTTTGGGACACGAAAGCATCTTCATGGTCAGCCCCACCTTTCGGGGGTCTCACCGGTGCCGCGGCCGAGGTCTCGTCAATTACAACCAATTCTTCCCAAGATAGTCTCTTTTTCGCAGGATCCTTCATTGCAACCTTCCAAGGAAGTGGATTCGCCCTGAATACCTCCAACAACCCCAATGTTCCCTTTTCTCAAGGCGCAACACCGTTCTCATCTTCACTTGTTCCTGTTCCCCTCGAGAAGGCGCAAATCCAGGGTTCTCCTTCATCTTCCGATCCTTCTTTCAGCAATATCCAAAATGTCCTCTGTCCCTCAGGCAATGAGGTCCCGGACAGACTTGGTTCGCCGCGGATGGCAACGCTGCTCAAATCACCGCGAGAACATTCCAATTCATCAGTGCAAATGGGGTTCGTCTCGGCAACACGTTCCTCAATGGACGAGGGACAACAGCCTTCACGTATGTAGGCCATGCTATTCACTTCTAGTCATGTCTGACCACGTTGGTAGCGTGACATCCATCCCAGACAACGCAGTTCAACAGCTTCATTTTGTCGATCTAGCAACGGGGCAGAACCGGACTTGCACAACGAACTGCCCACTCTCCACTGATTCGGCTGTCCTGTATCAGGACTTCACGTTCGATAACGCAGTGAGTCTCACCGGAGTTCAAGTCACATTATCTGAATGGAAAGGTGCCGGCCCTGGGCTTCATATGTTCCAACTCCTCTCATCTGGTGCATTTGCATCCGCGATTAGCAGCCAGAATGGAATTTCATGCTTCGCTCCTGTCCCATCCAACACTAGTTTCACCGGTACATGGACTGAGCTTGATGCGAACACTAATATTCCAGCAACCACTCAGTCCATCCTCGTTTCCGCTGTGGATGTTGGCACCTCGCCCGCGAACGGACCGAGTTTCACGTGGATGCCTTACGTTTCTGCATCTGGTCAATACAATGTAAATATTCTCGTTCCTGGTTGTACAGACTTCCAGGACTGTGCGCTGCGCACATCCGTCAAGGTCACTGTGTTCCCAGGTGGCGGGCAGGCTCCACGGTAACCGTCGTCTCACAGCAAAACCAGAATGACGCTGTCCACCAGATCTACAGTGGCCCCGTTGTGCCTTCTTCCCCCGACTTTGTCACGACGATCACCATGACCCTCGCAGACAATCCTGCAGGAAAGGGCCAGAACGGCAAATATCGGCTTCTCGCCGACCGTGTTCAGCTGATTTTAACCTCGGCTAATGCAACCAGCGTAGTGGCCAACGGCAATGGAACTACAGGCAACGGAAAGGCGGCGTTTGGGTTTATGGAGTGGCCTTTGTCGCTGTCTTCTGGCGCGAATACCGCCACTGGTTTGCCCAACACTACAGAAACCTTCCTGGACACTGTTGGGTTCTCTTTATTCAGCAGCCTCGGCGGAAATGCCGCGATTTCTGCTTTGTCGGAGTCCGTGGTTGCCGCGGTCGCACATCATCCTTCAGGTGCTATTTTTGTCGGCGGGACCTTCAGTCTGAGTACTCCTGCCGCTAGCAATATTGCTGTGTTTAAGTATGGCTCTCTGACGGCACTGGCCGGAGGCGGGCTCAATGGTCCTGTGACATCACTAACCTTGGATGGCAATACGCTCTATGTCGGCGGCTCGTTCACGGATACACTCACAAATTCCACACAAGGTCGCATCTCAGGAGTTGCGTCATACGACGTCGAAAATGATCAATGGTCGCCATTATTAGCCGGGGTAAACGGTCCTGTCAAGAGCCTTGACATCGATAATGGCCAACTTGCGGTCGCCGGTAACTTCACTGCCCTTCGCAGCGTGTCCAGTGGCAGTAGCGGACGGCAATCGCCCGGGCTGGGGTTGTGGAATATTAGCCGTGGCGCGTGGGTTAATGGGGGCGGTTTCTTGGTTGGCAGCCTGACATTTGTAGGAAATGGTACAGCCCCGGCTAAGGACAAGCAGCAATCACAGATCATTGCAGGCAATATTGAAAGCTCACTCAGGTTCGGCGCGAGCGGGTTCGTGTTACTCAAGAACGGGAATGATGGTCAGGCGGATGTGACTCCCCTTAGCGTGCAGCTGGATGATAACACAGTCTCCACCCCGGCGGCCACGACCAAACGTCGTCGTACCAATCACCGCCGGGCCGCGAGTGCCTGGATCACTCGCCACATGAAATTTCCGCGGTTGCTCACGCGTCAGTCCAGTACTTCTCTATCACCACTTCCGCCTTTCCCCCCCGCACCTGCCCCGGCTGTTCTCGCTGGCACCTTCTGGACAAATACAACAAACTCAGAACAAGTCGCGATCATCGGAGGAAACTTTACTTTCACCGACGGGAACAGCGAGTCTGCTGGGGTAGCAATATACAACCCATCCACTGGCACGCTTAGCGCACTGCAAGGCCAAGCGATCAATGGTACCGTACGCGCACTGCTCGTGCAGGACACCTTACTATTTATCGGCGGCGAGTTCAAGGTCCCAGGAACAGATATTTCGAGCTTTGCGATCTATGACCTTGTGCATAATATCTGGGTATCGCCTGGCGTGCAGGCGCTACAGGGCAGGAACGGCGCAGCCGTTGTTGTGAGGTCGTTAAGTGCATCAACGGCAAGGGCGAATACAGTGATTGTTGCCGGGTCATTCGCTCAGGCAGGTTCTCTGCAATGCCAAGCGATTTGTGCGTGGGATATTGCAGAAAAACAGTGGAACGTACTAGGGAATGGCATTCAAGGTGACATCGCGTCAGTGGCTTATGCGGGGGTGAGTTGATCGGCCTTATTGTGTGCGACCATGACGTTGTTATTCGGGCAGAGGAATCAAGACATACTTATCGCTGGTGGTTCCATTGCACTGTCGAGTTCGACTTCGGACAACGTCCTGCAGTTTGCATTTGGCAACGTAAGTTGGAGTACCCTAGGTAATGGTGCAGACCTCCCTGGTCCTGTTACCGCAGTAACAGTCAACAATGGCAATGCAAGCAGCATCTTCGCTGCAGGGCGGTGCGTGTCCATCTTGGATCACTACTTGAGGGGATATTTATATCAATGTAGTTCCGCTGATGGCAGCGCGTCCTTCCTGGCCTCATGGAATGGCCATGTCTGGACATCACAGGGTTCTGTCTTCGGAGGGCCTAGCACTATTTCCCAGCTTGCCATGGTGCCACTCCAAAATGAACACCAGGCCCAAGGAATCATTGAACGTGACCGAATGTTACTGATGTCTGGGAACATTGTCGATTCGTCATTTGGGCAAGCGTCGTCAGTCTTGTTTGATGGCCAAACTTTCATTCCCTTCATTGCCTCGTCTTCGGCATCTGGCACCCCCGGATCTGTGTCTGGTCTCTTCAACTCGCTCGCAAATTTCAGCTTCACTCAACGTCGTAAGACTTGTTGGCCTTGGTCGATTTCAGTATTGTTCACACGCTGCGTTGACAGATCTCCTTGCCACGGGCGTTGTTATTCTAATCTCCATTGCCATCGCTGCGGGCATCGTCTTCCTACTTGTTCTGCTTGGCATCCTCTGGACCCTTTTCTCCCGCCGTGACGAGGTTCTTAGCAAGTACGACCCTGCAGATATCGGCGACGATGATGACTCGGCACAACATAGGCCGTCGTCCCTGCTCGCTCACATCAATGCCGCGACGCGCACGACAATTCTAGGGAGTCCGAGCCCGTTCCATAACGTCAGCGCTGAGAAAGATGCAGCAGCAGCCGATGCGGGCGCCTCAAATGTAGAACATGATCCTCTCACTGGACCCGACGCAAGCAATTACCTGCGGGCAGAGACACCGTTAGATGCGTTTGGGGGTGGTCTTGTAGGCGAAGAGACTGGGCGCCCTGCACACGCACGCTACTCGTTTGATGGAACCGGGGAATGCGAGCTGCAATTGGTTGTTGGGCAAGAGCTGGAGATTCTTGATGATCGTGATCACTCGTGAGTGCTTGGGTCTTTATGTTTTGGCCTCATTGACTTAAGGGGGTTCCCACCATAGGTGGTGGTACGCTCGCGACGTTCGCACGGGGAAGGAAGGGGTCATTCCTTCAGCCTACGTATACTGAGTCCCCTCTTTTTTGACTAAGATTGGTTTTCTTATTCCTTGTAATTATTTTCATGATTTACGTTTTTACGATACCCCATTCTCGAACTCGCTATCCGGTACCACCAGCCTAGAGTAGTTTACCTTTTGCCTTGCCTTGTCTCTCATCGCACTCACTTCGCACAGTTGCATTTCCTACATCTCGAGCGTCCGACACCCCTTAAACACAATCCCGAAGTAGCTCGTGTTCTCTTTGTGGGGAATGGAAGATATAGAACTTGAAAAAAGGTTTTCAGGTCGCATGCTCTATAGAATTTCGAGTACAGGCTGACAGAACCGTGGAGGCAATAAGATACCAGTGAGTTGAGGAGGACGGGGGGGGGTTAAGGAACACATCACTGAGGGTGAACACATGAGCAGCTGGGAATTTACTGGGATAGTAGATGAGACTGACCTGGAGAAGTGGGTCTCTGTAATGCTTCTGGTTGTTATGCACGAACGCGACGCGTGTTCTGTAATCCTCTTTGCGCTTTTGGTCGCGGAATTCGCGGATGTGACGCCCTGCCTCTCGCGCCTCACCGCGATTTCTCGCCTTGATGACCTCCGTGCCCGCGCCAAACGCGCCAAATCCGGCCTTGCGTGGCACGAGGGCCGAATTCTTATCGGCAAGCAGCCGGCGCACAATTGCACGGCCAGAGTTGTGATCCTCAGCTTGTTTCCCGCCGGAAAAGGATTGCGCGTAGTAGCGCCGCATGCTGCGGTGGCCGATGCGGTTACCAGAGGGTAGAACAAGCTCGAGGTGCGAGTCACCAAAGGTGATCTGATTTTCCGGCAAGCTGTCCGTATCAGACTCCTCGTCCTCGTCAGATGTTTCTTCAGAAGGTGGCTCGTCGACCACCTCGTCAACCTCACCACCGGAGCCGTCGACATCCTCCCACCCTTCCGCGGCCTCTGCAGCAGCTTTTTTCGGGTTCCGTTCCTCCTTCCGCTTTCGCCGTTCCTCGGCATCGGGATAAGAGGACGAGAAGTCGTAATAATCTGATATTTCGAGCATATCGTCCTCGGTGTCGTACGCGATCTTGCAATGGCTTTTGTCGATCATATGCTTCCGGACTGCGTCAAGGGTGTGGAACTCGCGACCTTTTCCGTTGCAGTATATGCAGACGTTACCTACGGCGATCTTATCTCCAAGATAACTTACGAGACCAGTAGGATCGACGAGGTACTCGGCATCTGGAATAAAAAAGGAATGCTCGGCCGACATGTGCGTAAGGTTATCCTCTAGAGAAGAAGAAATGCGCGCGCAGAAGAGACAATGGACTGGAGAGTGTCGTGACCGTGCGGTGGCTATTTTCTCATCCAGGGTTAAGGCGCCCCCATCATCCAAGTCATTCTCGTTCGGTGACTCAGAAATGGTATGAGTCTGCGATGCTTGTCTAACATCGGTAGTGGGAGGTCGAGGCGTCTGATCTTTTGTGACAGTAGACCCACGGGACAGGGCCCTAACTTCCGCCTCGCGGTGCTTTCTGGAGAGGATGTGCGATCGATACGCATTCTCTGTTGTATACACCTTGCTGAATAAAGTTACAGGTAGCCCGTTAGGTGCAGGAAAACGGGATGCTCACTTGCAAATTTCACAAGTCAAGCCCTTAGGCGACGGTGCCACAGCAGTCTCCTGCCTTCTCTCGACCACCTTTTGATTGAAAACGGCGGCACTAACAGGAGGAAGTGATGCCACACGGCGTTTCATGTTATACCTGTGATGGTCTGATCGATAGTGGTTTCCTGCAAGAATCAGCACAACACAGGTGAGTGGGTGGTAGATGGTCGCACTCTGCTCTTCTGCGGTGAGAAACGCAATTGAACATGATAAGCAGGTGAATAGTAGATTTTCGACCTGAATGGGTGCCTGTACTTCTGTCATGAATGGAGTCTGATTCCGAATATAATAATAAATGAGGGATGGTGGAAGGAAGTCGACACTCTCAAACCTCAAACGATTGATTAGACACTCACGATCGATTATGAACCATATCTCATCTCACCTTATATTATATCATTTATTTCGTCCTCCTCATCCTCATCCTCATCCTCATCCTCATCCGGTCCTGCTGCTAAGACAAAAAAGATCTATTCAAATGATCACAAAAAAATCCTTCGAACCGGGGTCGAACCAGTGACCTTGGGATTGCTTAGTGTATCCATTACAGTCCCACGCTCTTCCAACTGAGCTATCGAAGGCCCTTAGGAAGGTGACCTTAATAATCATATACATCATATAATACAAAACGCCTGATAGCACAGCACAGCCATTGGTTCTGTTTGGGTGGTCCAGGTAGTCCATCAAAATCTATACCTTAGAATAGCGAATAGCACTCTTGCGTATAATTTGTCTTCCCTGACTCCAATCTCCGAGCGCTGAGATCCTTTCATGCCTGCTAAAAAGTCTGTATACCGAGTGTCACAACCCATACACAAAGTCATTCATTTAAACATATATCCTTTGCACTTCCTAACTCCACATAAGCAGGGTGCATAAACAGCATCTCCATTGTTTGCACGTGGGTCATCCATTTCTTCATCCTTCAAATATAGTTAGAGGCAACCCCCGTAAAAGGCAAGACAAGACACACACCTCTTCGTCGGAGTCATATCCTGTGTATGAGAAACAAAGTTCTTCCCAAGGCAGGACATCACGACGCGTAAACAAAGCCAGAAGAGGCTTGTCAAGATTGGCTTCATTTATATAGCAAGCATTCATGGCACAGTTTGGATCACAGCTGTGGTTCTGTTGAAGTGACATGAGTGGACCAAGGGTGTAACGTGGCACCATTGACTCTATTGGTCATAAACATACCAGAAAGCGGGTGAACTGCATTCAAGTTAATATTGCAACATCATGCAAACAATTTGAACTCACATTCCCAGCGTGATACGCATCAATTACATACTTTGGCTGCCACTCATCGTCGTCATTGTGGTCGTCACTTTCCTTGGGGCGAAGGTGATAGAAATCAAGTTGGAATAAGTACGTCCTTCCGAACTTGTTGTATTTACTAAACACAGGTCAGCGTACACACCACAAGTTGTGTAGGGTCACATACATGCCCCTTTGCTCGCCTTCGTTCTCAGACAAAAGTTCGCCAGCATAAACACCAATAAACGACCCTTTTGGTATCTTTTGTCTCCCAGCAAAGACACCTGCACGAAGTTAACAAACTCCTCGACAAGAGTGCTCCATAGACGGACCCCATCCTTTGTTAGTGGTCTTCCGTATGTTGACAGAGTATTGGCGACCATGCTGGACAACCTTCACACAGGGTTCATCGTAACTCCCAGACAATATTACACAGACATACATACCCTATTGCGACAGCCATCAAGACAACCGCAGAGGTCATTACATTCGAAAATTGGGAATCCCCGTTGTTTGAGCCGACCCTTGTCGTCATAGATGAATCCTGGTATATGCCCGCTATATTCCTGCTGTCTCTTCAAGCAAGAGCATGTTTGAGATTTAGGGTCGCAGTAACCCTCGCAGTCGCACCCACGAAGATTAGTATAATCAGGTGAAGGCACATCGTTGCTATGCCATATACGATTGCTGTAGTGGAATTCCCAGGCAGGTGTCACCTCCATATCACCATCTACGTCGTTGATAATGGAGATGCTCGGTGCGTTCGGCTCGTCCTCATGAGTGTTCTCATAGATGACAGCCTCGAACATTTCCTTTGCCATGACAGACCTGCGATAATGGGCTTCCATGGTGTTCATAAGGTCTTGTATTGCGTGGGGGATGTCACTGGAGTGGTAAACCTTGGGAGCGTACTCAACCATCACGCGGGCAGGGGTGAAATGAATGACGGAAAGACCAGCAATTTGATCAACTTGACGCGGAGAACATACATCCAAAGCGTATCATGATGAGACGGACTAACCCCTGTGAAGTAACACGATCTGACGAGCTCACCAGGGGAAACCGATGTACTCCGTCATCAATTACAGTTATGGTTTTGTCTGATATTCCCAAGGATCCTCGTTCTGCAACCATCGAACGAGCAGGGCACGCTTTGGTTATTTCTCTCACTGCCAATGAAGTAGGCGCGTCGATGTGCCATTAGACGAGCCGGCCGTTGGGGCGCTTGACACCTCTTCCAGCTGTGCGCTACTGTGCACCCGAACGTCATGAGAAAGTCGTGGGGGAAAGGTTGCTTTGCTATAGCAGCTTTGAAAAAGTCTTTCCACAATGAACCGCTATACAATGTACCGCGAACAGGAATTCGCGACGCGTTTGCTAGTAACAAGGGAGCTCGTACCTTCGATTGGGAGATGACGACATGCGGGCCATTGTAGGGCGATGACGAGTACGCTCATTCCGTGGCTTTGGGCTCGTTGGAAAGAGATGAGCTGGTTCTAGAGAGGGACCATCATTTGTTGGCTTTGCAACTGAAATCGGTACCTTGTCGGGAACCTGCGTAGACGACGGCATCTGAGAACTGCTGCTTATAGCCGCTAGAATAGTGGAGAGTGCCTCTACAGGTTTCAAAAAGTGCATGCTAGAATGTGGCGATAGCGGTACCGTCCGTGCAGAGGAAGATACCGTGTCGTGCGACTGCCTCTTGGGCGATGACTTCTCCTGAGTCACGTTTCCGCTTTGAGGTAAGGCCATGGGGGCCACGATTACATGTTCGCTGCTTGCATTGGACATAGCGGAGGAGACTTTCTACTCCGCGGGGAATGGGAACGTGGCGAATATTTCGAGTCAGACAAAGACATGGGACGACCATTTTCGCGTCGAGATACATGTCGAGCAGCATCCAGGAATGGGGGAGTGGCAAAATCTCGCTCCACATGGTTGAGTTCTTCCTCATTGTCGCTGTCGAGAATAATGGGGTTGCTTGCATTGCCAAGGGGAGGCAAACCATCGTCAGAGGACAGTTCTATCACGTCTCCACGACTTCGACGGTGTCGTGGTTGAACATCTGAGAAGAACGTTCATTATGTGTCTCGTGATGGAAGGAGCGATGAGTTGGAAACAGAAGACAAATTTACCTCCTGAATTAGGATCTTTGTTGTGCTGCGTGGATAGGCCATTGTTTCGTCTCCAGCTCCCTGGAGACAATCAGTCATTGAGATCCATATACTGATGACACGTGAACACACCGGAGGGAGATTTAAATACGGGTCCTCCCAACAACACCTTCTTCTCCATCTTCATAGCGCTTGGTGAAGCAGCACCTACAGGGGATTTGAGCGTGCGTTGTAGTTGTGAAGGAACCGGGGCTTTCGCCGCAGGCATTCCAGGGCGATGAGGTGCATCAGTACGTGCGGATTTCTGGGGGCGCAGTGGTCCTGCGGGAGGTAGAGAAGCTCTACGTTTTGACAATGGCCTTGGATATGAGTGCTCTGAACCAGAAGGGTCTTCGGTGCTCGACGATGACTGTGAGTCTATGAACGTGCTGGAGATCAGCAGAAGACGACTTGCGATCTCACACGATTCTTACTGACCCAACAAGGTCTCCCACCTTGGTAATGTTGACGGTTCAGGTTCCGGATGCACTTGCATTGAGCGCGATTACAAAAAGGGCATCCCATCCTTCAATCCCCTCAAAAAAGTCGCGTGCAACAGGTGACACAAGTCACATGACATAGGTAAGTGCTTATGCTTATATAATCGATCAAGAATTGTATATTATTGAAATTGAATCACATCCTCTATCTCTATCATATGGATCCTTCAAACGGATTCTATACCAAGTTCGGCATATAAATAAGTTCAAAACAGACCAACAAGATGAAAAAAAGAGACCAACGTTGTAGAAGGTTATTGAGCTTGTTGATGCGTGATGAAACGCTAAGGTCAATGGTTTTCTCTCCAAAGTCAACGATCAAACCGCCAAGAACGGAGGGGTTCACCTGAGTAACTCTAGTCACACATCGAGATCGGTTGTACAAGACATCTGAAGCTCACTTTATTTGTCAACTTGAGCGACTTCGCCTGCTGAGCCGTTTGGGATTGTTTTAACGTGGTTTCCAGACGGGACAAGACGTCTTTAGTAAGGGGGGCAGCCGAGGTAACTGTGACATTGAGTTCGCCTTTGTGCTTGGCCACCAACTCATTGAAACCCTCGATAACGCCCGCTGTTTCTCCTAACCGCCCGTTCTCTGAGAGCAAGGCGAAAAGATTCTTTGTGATATCGGACACCGCCTCCTTCTTCGCGCCTGTGCCTTCGGCACGCGCATAGAGAGTAGGAAAACCTGCATTACGTTCCTTGACGGAAAGTGTAGGATTTGAAACGAAAGTCTTGAGTTCGGGGGTGTCCTCAATTGATTTCGAGATGGCGTTCAGTTCAGCTTGGACTTTCGTCAGGACCTGGGGCGACTTGGCGAGTGCGGCAGAGTAGGCAGCGTTAGCATACTTGAGAGCAATGCCGGACGCTGCCCGCCGCCCAAAGCCGGTTGTGGAGGCGTATGTACGAACTAAAGAGAATGACATGGCAAATGTCTAAGAGCGGAGAATGAGAGGGGAGGGAATGACAACTGCAACCGAATCTAGCAACGTGACAAGAGTATCACGTGTCGCTTATCTAATCGAACGAGGTTGAAAATCCTCGATCATTCTTAGATGTTAGTTTTAGTTTTAGTGGATCAGATCACCTCATCACCCTCACCCTCGTTAAAATTGGTCCATGCTACATGTGTTTGCCTTGCTATCTTGCCAACTAGATCCATCTCGAATTCCTGCACACACGGCTGCAGTTATAATTAGCTCAATATCACTCATCAGATCCGGTCGGTTGCTAATGGCATACTCTGTTAACTGACTCGGCTGAGCTCGGCATGGAGGACCTGTGCCAGTGGGATAAAATTCTGGCTTATCTGTGGTACCTGACTGGCTAATGGTATTCTTGAGATGGGAGGCGTGAGGCTCCCGCCTCTCTTCAACATAACTAGGTGTTATTTCTTTGTCAAGCTATTTGTTTCTTCTAATTTTGTCCATTCGGCCTTTTTAACCCCATCAATTAGGGGCGCAGAACTGCACAATATTTACTAAAGTATTGTAAGGGTCGTAGTGTGCACACACACGGCGAATTCGTTCTTCCGAAGGAAGTCCGCCCGTTCTCATCCCACGCGAGTGCCTAGATATCGAACGTATCATGAGGTCTCCCTGATATCGCACGGACCCCTGAGTGATCCCCAGGAGCAGGTCGTCATAACATGTCCGGCACAGTTTCTTTTTCAGATACTTATCTCACTTAGAGTTTATAAGAAGCTTAAGAACCACTCGTAAAAGGCCCGCCCTTTTCTCCGGTTCTCTCTCGCTCTCGGGATCATTATGGACACCTCCCTGGCAGTTGAGCCATCGCTCTCCAGTGAGAAACAAGCAGACTTGGACACAAAGCTTTCCGAGAAAGTCCCTTATGCGAAGACCGATGTTGAATCAACAACTGGAACTGACGTTACTGATGTCCTCCAGAACGAGCGAGACATCGTCACTCATGTCATCTCCGTCGAGGACGACCCATCCTTGAACCCTTGGACTTTCCGCTCATTATCCTTGGTATTGGACTCTCGGCCTTCGGTGGGGTCCTTGGTAAGGGTCCTTTCTACAGTAGTATGCTTAAATAGCTCATGCAATGTTTCAATAGCGGAGATCTATTACTTTAAGCCAGTGAGTAACGTAGTCTGGTTGCCGGACTCGAGTTGAGGTTGGCCTCAGCAAACGGTCGTGGTCTCAACTATGTTCCTTGCAATTATCAGCTATGTACTCGGAATAGCAATGGAAGTTGCTATTCCTCGTTGGGGGTGGTTCCGCTACTTGAACCCAGTATGTCCTCACAATTCTTCGTTCGTGAATTACCTCAAAAACTCGTATAAAGGGTCCTTTTAACAAGAAAGAGAACGCGTTCATTGTAATAATGGCCAGTGCAGCTGCAAACTCAGCTCTGGGAACGGAGGTTCTTGCGGTACAGCGACTATTCTACAATATCAAACCAAATGGAGCCGCATCTATCTTCCTCCTGTTCTCAAGTCAGCTCCTCGGCTATGGCATTGGGGGGTTGATGAGACGTGCGTACCCAGTTCAAGTCATGTATATCCCATCCTGAGTGCCGCCATCTCCAAGCGATTCTCTTGTACCCTTCAAAAATGTTATATCCCGGCGTGCTGCCCCTGGTCTCCATGTTTGATGCGTTCTATCAGGATGGCAGTTCGAGAAAGTCTGAAAGCAATAGAAAGAGATTGAAGCTTTTCTACGTCGCATTCTTTGCGTAGGTTTTTTTTATTCGGCCCCTCAGAATCTGCTAGTAGCTCATCTTGTTTAGCATCTTCATATGGGAGATTTTCCCTGAGTGGATGTTCCCTCTGCTCACAGGCTTCTCTGTATTTTGTCTCGCAAACCCGAGGTCCGCGGACTTTACGCGCGTGTTTGGCGGATCCAACGGCAACGAAGGATTGGGCCTCCTTTCCATATGTTTCGACTGGCAGTACATCTCGGGGGGTGTGAACCCGTTCGCGATCCCATTGAGGGCTCAAGCACGTTTTACCATCCGCTAGTTGGCCTGCACTGGAAGCTGACGTATACTTTTCAGTTCTCCAACCTAATCGGGTATATTTTGTGCATGTGAGCCCCCAGTCATTTCATTCTTGTCGTCTCAGTCTCAATTTGACGCTTCTCAATAGGGTCGTCTTCGTAGCGGTCTACTACAAAAACATATGGGAGTCTAAGAACTTCCCCTTCGTGGGTGATACTTAATTTCTATAGGCTCCCTGCTAATATGCGTCGTTAGCTTTCCCAGGAATTGTTCTACGAGAATGGCACTGTTTACGATCAGCTTCTCATTCTCAACGATAAGTTAGAAGTTGATACGAATCTATTGGCACAGCAGGGACTGCCCTTCTATGCTGGCACGTGGATTACATACTTACTGACCTCCAACATTGGGATGGCTGCAACGTTCACCCACCTTCTACTGTGGAACCGCAATGACCTTCGCGCAGCGTGGAGCTGGATGAACAGGGAGTGGCTCAAGCAAATGTGGGCAGAATTTGACTGGAGAATTTGGAAGGCCGATGGCAAGAGAGAGGTGTCTCTTGATGGAGACCTCGACCCTCACTACCGGGAGATGCTCAAGGTCTGTTTGATCGTATTCATCCATTAACGCGTTCACATTTGTCGTAAAGTATCCCGATGCACCGAACAGCTGGTATGGTGCAGTTTTGGTGGCCGCATTCATCACGGCAATGGTCATCATTTACAAAACCGACTCAACTCTCCCGTGGTAAGTGTGAAAGAGGAGGATGGCGTTTCTTTCGAACTTATAGACGCCTTTTTCTTCCACAGGTGGGGCTTCATCATCGCGTGCTTGCTAGCAACCATCTCCATCTATTCTTTGGGTCGCTTTATGCCATGACTGGTCTCTCCTTCATCATCCAGCCTTTCGTTCAGATGATCGGCGGATTCATACATCCCGGAAAGCCAATGGCTAACATGTACTTCGTACTTTTCAGCTATAGTGGGTCATTGGTGTTGGTTAGCGTATGTATCTTGGCGCTTAAGTTTTAGTAAAACAGATTCGGTAAACCAGGCAGAGCTACTCCTCAGGGACTTGAAGATTGCGCAGTGTAAGTTTACGTCGTTAGCCTTGGATTGGGTGTCTCATCTTCGTATCTATCAGACTCAAAGCTCCCTCCTCGCGCGGCGTTCACAGCCCAGATCATTGGCACGTTATTCGGGTCCATTCTGAACTATAGTGAGTATTTTCACTTTTTTTTCTATCAAGGTGTTAATGGTTCTAGTCATGATGAACTCCATTATCGACAATCAGCGTGAAATCCTGTTGTCGGTTCAAGGCACGAACATCTGGTCTGGTCAACAGCCGCAACAATATAACTCTCAGTCCATTGCCTGGGGTGGCCTTTCCCACGAGCTCTTCGCCCATGGCAAGCGCTATCAATGGGTCGCATGGGCTTACGTCCTCGGCCTCTTTGTTCCTGTTCCTTTCTGGGTCATTCACAGATATTTCCCAAAACTGCGCGCTGATTATTTGTACACCCCCGTCATTGCGTAAGTTCAAAGCACGTTCACCCCTGTTCCACTGCGGACTTTGGTTGATGATCTCCGCTCACAGCTACTACATTGGTTGGCTCTGCGTGGGGATCAACTCCTCGATCACGTCGTACTTTGCGATCGCGTGGTTCTCCCAGTGGTATCTGCGGACACGCTACCCTAAGTGGTTCGCGAAATATAACTACATCCTCGGCGCAGGTGAGTTTTTTCGTCATTACTTCTATGTGCAGGCTTAGTATATCACACGCAGCGCTGGATGGAGGGACTCAGGTTATGGTATTCATATGTCCTTCGCGGTGCAAGGCGCTGCTGGGACATCGCACCTATTCCCTCAGTGGTGGGGCGCGAACCAGAAGGGCAACTACGACCGGTGTGTAGTTGCCAGTTGATTCCCAGGGATATGGTAGTGTGTACATTAGAAATGTGCAATGTTCAATTGGTGCATCTCTAATTGACTGGCCGTCGTGATTTTGTTTCTATGCATCCATGTAAGATACAGACATACAGTGCACTGCAGACGACGATAACGGCGGATATTTCGGGAGCCGGAATTCTGATGTCTACGGTTTCAACAAGTAACGAATGACCACATGTGGTAAGATTGTAATGTACTGTGATTATGCGGCGCACGCGATCTATACTGAGTATAAATGAAAAAAAAGGGGTTGCGTTAAGGCTGCACTAGGTATAATGAACTCCATGTGATGAATTATATAAATGACAATAAACGTTACAATCCGTTTTTACGCTTCGGCTGTCTAGAATTGTCACCGATGTTGAAAAAGTCTCCCAGTCGCAGCTGTCCACTCGTCTTGGAAAGGGCAGCGCGTTGATAATGTACACGCATCGAAAGGCGCTGTATAGCACCCTTTGCTCTGGATCTATCAAGATGGGCCGCGCGCGTGTCAACTAAGAAAGAACCCTTTTTTGTTAGCGAACAGTGGGAGATACGCCGACAGGACAGGCGTACATATCTTTCCGTGCATGACATCCAATCGCGCTTTGATTAATTCAAGTGGCGGTAATCCCTTCTTCCGCGGGCTCCCTTCAGGCACAGGGGCCTGTACTATTTTCTTCCACATACTTTCTTCTGCAACGTAATCCTCAATGCCGGATAAAGCAACACTGAGCACTGTGATACGTGACGTGAGCGCGTCATAGTCCGTCGAGTCTGCGATGCTGAATAACCCGTCTACGTCGGACAGTACGGTTATTAACAGACCAAGTGGAGGAAGAGCGTAGTTCTCCTGATATCGTACATGAGTTACAAAAGTGAGATCGCGAGTAAGCACGACTTACAGGTTGAATAGCCGAGCTAGTGAGGATATGGTAGGCAACTGCGCGAGCGATACGAAGGCAGTTGGGACTAGCTTTAGTGAAAAATGATAGCAACAAAGCCTGATTAGAAGCCGAGAGAGATTTCGCGAGATTCAGCACTTTGGTAGCTATAGAGATCTCCTAGAGGCAGTGAGAAGGTTGTGTGGACAGAGAATAAGCTCCACACACAGTGTCTTCTCCTTCGGGATCAGAGGATAGCCGGTGACACAAAAGCGACACCGAGGGAAGGATGTCTCTCCTCAGGTCATTTGAGGCTTCCATGTCCAGTCCAATGAGCAATAATACTATTATCAAGTCAGGTAATTGCTCCATCGTCCATCGACTTGTAAGAAAGGATTATTAGCGACATCATCACGCAATACCCATCCGAGCTTACGGAGCGAATGATGAAACCATCTTAACTAGTGATCCCAAAACCCCAGGCCGATTCTGAAGGCGTGGAGTAGCCGCCTCTCGTATTGGCCGCACATGCGTACTCAGACTATGACACAGCCCCAAACGCATCAACGTGTAAACAATGAGGTCCAAAGCCAGTGGCGAACCGGGATACGACCGGGCCCACAACGGCATTTCGAGGAGGAACTTCCGGCTGTATCGCCCTATATATTCGTTCCCATACCATAAGGCTAGTAATCATGAACATCGCACAAGGACAGAACTGGCATAGTACTAACCTTGTTCGCACAACCATTGAGCCACTCCGGGAACAGCCATATCTTCTGCGGAAAGTACTCCAAAAACGGCCTGCATGTACTCGATATCTAAATGTCATGTCTTCAATTAAACAGGGCCGCAGGTGTGGAAAGCCCTCTCGCGCACCTTGTTGCTTAATGGCTACACTCAGCAAGCTTAATGTTGCAGTCTTTCCCTTCGTTGATTCCCATATCGGACGCATCATACTACCACGTTCTGTATCCGAGGTTCCTTCACGATCGTTGATAAATACCGCAATTCCGAGAACACTACGAGTTGTGGTTCGTTCCAACTTTCGATCAGCATCCAAAATCTTGCCCACTGCTTCGCCTTCTTTTGCACCTAAGAGGCGCTCGCGCTCTTCCTGGTGTACCTCATCCTCCACGTGTGGGGCTATGTCGGCGTCGTCACTTCGTCGACCAACGGGGGCAACGCAATGGGTAGTATTTTCGTCCACCGAGCCCTGCCTTCCAGGATCTGCGCCGTCGACGGATTCGTCTGGTTCATCGATGCTGAAACCCGACAACAATGTGTTATGGTCATAACCTTCAGCGCAGTTCACGGCCTCAATCCCGCCCCCTGATCGCATCTCCTTCTTGCGCTCATGTAGCATAGCTCTGATTGGGTCAGCCTTGTGTACGTGAGCTTTAGCCGGCAGTGTTGGAGGTCTGACCCGACGGACAATTGGATGGCGTGCACGTGTACGGCGTTTACTCATATCGTCAAGACGAGAAGTTGCGCCAAATACTGTTAGGTCTGGGAGGTGTCGGCCGTCATCATTACGTTGCACTGGCAAAGTCTCGTCAAGAGATAGAGAATGTTGAGAATGGGACTTTGAAGGAGACGGAAGGGAAGGGCGTGAACGAGTTCGGCCAGCGCGGACAGTAGCCGAAGCCAGGACTGCGCGACTTGAAGCTTGTCAAGGGCCATTCCGCTTGACCTGATCGATGAGCTCACCTAGTTGAGGCATTGCTACTTTTCCAGAAGGGCTCGTCATCTTCCTCGTCAGAGCTTAACTCATCCTTAAGTGGGGCATGTAGATAGGAATCCTCACTATCGGACGCTGACTTGGCGCGTACATTAGCCCAAATTTCCGCGATGATCTCTGCAGTCCTCATTTTAGAATCCTTGGAGCAACAGGTATAGGCATGGGTTGCTCCGGCTCCGGTGAACTCGGTGGTGGGGTCACTGGACGCACAGGCGGTGGGATGGCAACCTGTGTGAAGGGAGGGTGGGTTTTCCCTCCAGTAAAAGAAGAGGAAGGAGAGGGCAATGGGTACTGAGATAGAGGCAGCTCGTCGAACTCAACTTCTGAGGGTATGACATCCTCGTCGTCGGGAAAAGAGGACAATGGAGATCCCAGGCTGGTGGTGTGAGGGCAGGAAGTAAGTGGAGATAGCGGCCTGTCAATCTCCATTGAATAGTCGCCTTCTAGGGCGAAGCGCAATGGGGAGACGATCTCAGGTTTATAAGCACTCCGGCCATGCCTCCAGTTTTCGACGTTTTCCTGTAGATCGTTCCTGCGTCGTGATGCGGTGGTGGGGCGGGCGGGTGAATACAGTCCGATTTCGCTGGATTGGCTCGTCGGGATAATCTCTTGTTGTCCTCGGATCCTTACGGGAGTGACGGGCTCTCGCTCTCTCCGAGGGTAAGGCACGCGAGAAGACGAATGGCGGCGCCTCTTGTTCGCCTTCTGAGTGAGGTCGTTGATAGACAGTGATGGTTCAGGAGGTCTTTTAAGACCTGAAGATGACGATTGACGTGGCTTGTAGTAGAGACTTAGTGGGACAGCACTGCTCGTAATGCTGGAAGTATCGTCGTCATCATTAAGTTTCCGTTTGGATGGAGTCAACGCCCTGGGAGATGAGGGATGACTTCCTCGGAAGCTGGATGGCACTCTTAACTGATGCTGAAGCTGAGAGACCGACGCCAGGGGGGATACGATATGGTGGGTGCGCGAACCAACCTGGAGAGACGAACGCAAGGAATAGACATCTCTCTTGTCATTTCTAGCCTTCTTCCTCCTTCCCTTTGACCTTCCCAAATGCCTTTTAGCAATAGGGATGGGATTGGTGGGCGGAAGACGAGAGGAACCAGGTGCATGTAGTTGCCGCACTGGAAGTTCGCTGGTGCAACCAGAAGAGGAAGATTGATTAAGCGGGACTGAGGTGCTCTGGTCGCGCCCGTCCTTTGACTTTTTCCCAGTTCCTTTTGGCCTCCCCGGTCTCCGCGTGGCCAATGGAGGTGGACTCGAGTTGGCACTAGACGCTGACTGGAAAGAGCCAAGCACGGACGGAGGTGATGAAGTCAAAGAAAGTTCATTATTTGCAACAAGGGAAGACCGTTTCTGAAAAAAGTCAGTAAGTTTGGCGTCTCTGAGACCTCTGTGCATTTGTTTGAGGTCACTTGGAACGCACGAGAATGAGAAATGGAGTGGAAGTGTGGTAGAAAGAAAGAGGGAGGGGAGAGGACAGAAGAGGAGAGGAGATGGACGCGTCGATGATTGATTATTATTATTATTATTTACAAATGTGACAAACACACGTGAGAATAATATAAATATAATTTCCAAAATAAATTTGAGTTTATTTATTGCTTATCAGATAAGAAACGTGCGTCGCCCCTCCCCCCCGTTCCCGTTCCCCTCTATGTCTGTGTCTGTGTGAGTAGCCTTGTTCGCATTTCCATCGATGATATTTATGTATAAATATTAAATAGCTTAGATACTCCAGACTATACCTCTTCTTTCGACATGACTATTCAAGAGCGCGAACCTCTCCTCGACAACGATAGCGACGACCTTCCTTCTCCTTCCCCACGTCGTCCACGCATATCCTCTTGGAAGAAAGCTTCCTCTATATGGCATGTAATATATGCTCTTCAATTTCGGCTCCCCTGACTCGTCGGTACCTAGGATCGCACCCGTCATCTTTGTTTCTTCCTTATGGTAAGCTCCGCGCCCTAGTCAGAGTGCATATACTCAATTGGCGAATATAGCGTGGAATGACCCTCGCACCACGAGTGGAAGTCTACACACAAATTGCTTGCAGGACATTACACGTCTCTTCCACGCCCTCCTCCATCATCGACTCACCTGCCTCCCTATATTATTCCACTTCTGTACATACAACAGATGCCGTTCACGTCCAATTTCAAGATATTCCAGTCAAAACATATGACGAATGCACAGCAGATCCTAGAGTCCAAGCACGCGCAGCTCGAATACAAGCATGTATGTCACCCTTTCTTCCTGCGCTTACTTGGACTATAGTGACTCCTCTCCACACAGCCGTTAAGACTACGGAGAGCATTCTCAGCGCAGTGACGACAGGCTGGCTCAGCCATCTAAGCGACATGTTTGGACGCAAGAAGATTCTTGTTCTCACGATGTTTGGCGCCCTCTTCATGTCCGTTAAACACCTACAAGTCGTCATTCCTTACTTTGGCTCACCCTGCTAACAGGGACTTCGTTTACATCCTTGTTTCCGACGCGACAACAGTGTTCGGGAGACACGGAGAGGCTTTCATTATTGTTGCGCCCCTTGTAGAAGGGATTCTCGGAGCCCAGTCCACCTATAACGGCATCACTCACGCGTAAGCTTCCCGGGCTACGTTGATACGGGTTGATACTCATATCCTCATTCATAGTTACGTAACCGACTGCACTCCGGATGGCTCCCGCGCCAAGATTTTTGCGACTATGCAAGGCATGCTCAACATTGGGATGGCTTCTGGGCCCTGGGTAAGGCTACATTTTGAGGGGTCTAAACAATTTCGGTATTGAATGACAACTTCAGCTAAATGGTCTAATATTACACGCCTATACTGGGTCCACTTCCATCTCACTTTTTGTGCTTGCCATTGTCATCGCAGTAACGAACCTTTCTTTTGTCCTATTAATCCTTCCAGAATCGCTCCCACCATCCCGTCGGTTGTCACGTGCGCTATCGTTAGTGGATCACCAGTCGCAACGACGGCACAATGGAGTGGCCCATCGCATTGGCAAAACCATGCGTAACGTTGCTTTGCAGTTTCTGCGCCCGGCTACTTTGTTTATACCTCAGAAGCTCGAGGGGCGAAGAGGGCATGATTGGAACCTCACACTTACGGGTATGGCTTTGTTTTTCTACGTCCTTTCTGATGTGAGTTACGAGTTACATTCGCATGAGCAGAATTTGGACTAACTTGCTTCGTTTAGCAAGTGTATAATCTCAAATATCTTTACGTCAAACACGCGTATGATTGGAGCACTGAGCAGGTCTCATATTATATACTCTTTACCCCCATTATGCTTTCCTGATATACACCCCTAAGCTCGGTTACTACATGTCCCTCCTCTGGGTCATTCGTGCGGCTAACCTTCTCGTCATCCTGCCTCGTAAGCCCCTACACTAACGCAAAAGGTTCCACTGTCTTTACTTTTTTTTTCGCAGTTCTTCTCACATATTTTGCTTCCAACCGCAAAGCACCAACAAAACATGCGTCCCCCGCTCATCTTGCCTCCGCGATCCGCTTCGATCGGCGCATAGCAGCTTTATCACTATTTACAGACGCAACCGCCAACGCATTTGTTGCAATATCTCCAGCCTCCTCTCAACCCCTTTTTGTGCTCTTGACATCACTTAACGCGCTCACCAGCGGTGGCCACCCAGCACTCCAGTCTCTCGGGGCAGTGAGCTTACGCGCGATGGGCAAGGGCAATGAGGTGGGACTAGTCTTTGGTGCCCTGGGGCTTGTAAATGCTGTTTCGCACATTGTCGCTGTACGTCTTCACCTCACCTTCCTGCCTGAGACCACGCCACTGATCTTGTATTTCTGCCCGCAGCCCGGAATATATGCAGCAATCTACAGCGCGACAGTTGCGACCTTCCCAAAGGCGATGTTCGTTATAAGCGCCGGTTTGCTATACATCACTGTTGTTCTTCTCTCTCGCGTGCGACCAAATATCCATGTCCTGCCAGCGGAGCCTGAGGGTGCTGTTACCCCTTCTGTGGCGCACGATGACAGAGAGGTAGAGGGTACAAGAGATGGGTCGCACGCGCAGGCACAGGTCTTGGCTCGGTCGCGGAACGCCGAACATAATTTTGATGCCCTTCAGGGGGCCTCAGTAACCAGGCTATCTATGCCGGAGGATTGAGACGCGCGTCTGGTGCCCTGACCGGAAACGGCAAAGCTGCACTCCTTACGGAAGGCGGGTCCCCATTACAGCTTGTTCAAGGGTCAAGAGGTTGAGGGTCGAGCTTATCTATTTAATAAAATAACTTACGAAGGCAGTGTTACCGCTACATTTGGCTGACGAAGTGGAGGCGTTTTTATGATTTTTGTCGTCCCACGTGATCTGGGCACCATTTCCATATTGTGTTTGTTGATAATATGTTTGTTGTTAATAACATCGACATCGAAATCATACAGAGCAAGTCCAGAACAAACAAGCAGCAGACATGCACCGCATCCCAACATCGTGTGCAATGTTCGTCATCCAAACGATAAATTGCCCAACTCGTGTCCTCGTGACAACTGGGTCCACACGACTGAGCTTGGAGCGTGACTCCCGAAAATGTAATGAAGTAAACGTAAAGTGTGGTAATGGATCGGCGTCGGTCCTAGCATATGGCATGCCGGAAGAAATGCGTAGAATCGTTGGTGAAGGTGGTAGTGTAGGTATTAGGGGTGGAAGGGGTGCGGGCTGCGTCCGGGTGACAATAGAGTCCCAGTCAACGGATGCAAAGAAGCGGTGACCTTTCAACTCATGAATATTGAGGCGCTTGACAGGGTTGATGACTAGAATCTTCACGTTTGAATGGGGCTAAGCGCAAGTAGGCCAAGGAGGAGGGAAGTTGGCAACGCACCTGTTCTAATAGTGCACGAGCGCTCTCGTCTACCTCGCTGTGCTCAAAGTGTAGTGTAAAATGCTCCCCGAGGGGTCCAAATGGGAACTGATAGTAGGGCAGGTCATCGATATGCCTTCATTATATGGAGGTAAGTATCTTACGCGACCTGTGAGCATGACATAGAGCAAAACCCCGAGGGACCAAAAGTCGACACCGTACGAGTAGGGCAACCCTAAGCGTACTTCGGGTGCAGCGTAAGCTAAAGTGCCAACCTTCTCTCGTGTCAGGTCAATTGACCCATGTACGTAGGGCTGGTGCAAATTGACCCCCGCGAGGCCGATACCTGTACTGGTTGTGGCCGCGCGATGATGACTACGATCTGGAAATGCTGACGAATGTTCGAGGAAAATTTTTGCCATGCCGAAATCTGCGAGGACGACATGTCCGTCAACTGTAAGAAGGATATTTGCCAGTTTGATATCTCGATGTATTATCCCACGTGCGTGCAAAACCTCCAGAGCACAGATGAGTTCTGCAGTGTAGAAGCGCGCAAGCACAAGCGGGATGCGGCCGCCGCGAAGGTGAAGATCATTCTGCAAATCTGTTGGATATGGAGCCTAGCAAAGTAACAGCCCGTCAGGTTCGGAGCACTCCAGAGCTTACCACCTGAAAACGTACGGTGACAAGGTAAAAGTTGGTGTCGTCATGTATGCTGGCCTCAAGTGACAGAAACCAGGAGATCCCGGCGACGTTACGCAACACATCCTTCTCGTTGACGACTTGTGCAAGATTGTGCTGGCGTTTGCGAATGACCTTCAATGCGAAGGTCTCTCCAGTGAAGCTATCCTGTACCAGATAAACTTTCCCGCTAACCCCTTGGCTGATGAGCCTGAGTGGGCGAAAGCTGTCAGGTTTCACTTCAGGGGATGTATAAGTAGGGGCATGCGCGTCATGAGGTGGTTCAAGTAGAGGTGCAGTCTCGTCAAGAGAAGAATGTAGGGGAGGGGTAGGACGGTGTCTGGGTAAGAATCTAGAGCAACAGGGCAGATTGACTAGATGGCGAAGATAGGGAATTGTTCGATGAGAATAGGCCTGTTGTAGCATTTGAAGAGGGGACATAATGACAGAAAGTCGACAGAAAAGTTCAGACATCAAGAAATAAACCGGTACAGTATCGATCCATGGCCCGGCGGAGGGGTCGTAGCATGCATCGAACCAGGGAGTATGAAATCCGAGACCTTTGGGAGGCTTCAAACGTAGGCACCTTGGGTTATATATCGATGAGGATGGAGGTTAAACCTACCAGAAGTAGTCGTGGGCTACCAAGATTAAAAGCAGAGCTCGGAGGAGGAAGCAGAAAGTCCCAAGGATGGCAGTCTTGCCACTTATCCCCAAGTTATGAGGGAAACACGACCTGTTAAAGGATAAACCTTACCTTTGAGGAGATCAAACTCGTGCTAACGTCAAAGGAGGACATTCCAAGATGGTTCTACAGTTCCCCGACGGAAGGACGAGCCTGAGCCAGCCTGATCCTCTCCTCAGGGCCTCAGAGCAGAGCAGAGCGACCTTAACCGGACACCGGACCGGACTGGAATGATATACAGTTGCAGTTGCAGTCGTGGTCGTGACCCCGACCTCTCGTCAGCGTTGTTGGTTGTTGTGAATGGTCCACGCCCACGCTCACGAATTCGCCTTCGCGGTGGTTATCAGAGTACTTCTAGCGTTTTCTCCTTTGGAATCCTTTTTGCAGGATGATAATCAATTGTCGTCCTCATTGACTTCATATTCTCGTCGTAAGCCATATCTCGATCGACTGCTTGTCTCCAACCACCAACATTCCCTAGTCCTAGAAGGTGTCTATTTATTCCGTCAACACGGAATCGATCCATATACCGGTGGAACTTTCAGACACGTACGTTTGTAGCCACATCTTCCTTCCATACGGTGTCCTTAATCGACCTGTCTTAGTCACCGCTCTTACTTTCACTCTTCTCCACCGTCATCCCTGCGACGCGAATACCTCCAAAACTCCTCTGGACCTTCTTTGATGCAGTGAGCGCATGGGCATTGGTAAATATATGGCGTTCCAGGAGTAATACCCGAAAACATGAGCGAGACCTGCGGATCGCAGCTATGTAAGCATCCGCTCGTTCTCTGTAAAATCACTACTCACAACTCTATTCCAAAAGCTACCTCATCAATCCATATATATTTTTACCATGTCTAGCCCTCTCGACATCAACCATCGAAACCACTCTTCAACTGCTCGTCCTCCTGTTTGCTTCCTGGGGTATGCGCAATAGATAGCCGTGATGCTTGATTCTGACCCCGTTTAGGCCAGTCGTCCCCCTCTCTCTTAGCGCTTGCGTTGCTAGTACATTTATCTCTGCCCGCAATCCTCCTGCTTCTTCCAGTTCTCCTGCTTCTCCTCTCAGATCCCCTGTCACACTTAGCATCCCCGAGGCCGTTCCCGCAAAGGCTTGGTAAATGCATCCTCCTGTTTGTGGAGTTCGCTATCTTCTTTGTCGCTCTACTATTCGCCTCTACTCTAGCGGCTGGAGGCTGGTCTTGGATGCGAAATACTTGGGGGGCGGGGTGAGCTTTTAATTGTCTTTCACGTTTGCGTCCGTCCTGTGTTTAACTCGGGCTAAGTATTCTACTCCCCGATCTGACGCCTAACCCTGGGCTTTGGTGGTATTTTTTCACGGAGATATTCGATCATTTCAGGCCATTCTTTCTGGCGGTGTTTTCAGTGAGTAAACCCTCCCCTACCTTGTCGTTTCCCCTGATTTGGTGTCTCAGCTGCACCTATCTGTTTATGTTGTGCCACTGTGCATCAAGTTCCAGTAAGATTACTCCTCATCCTGCACGGCGTACGCTCATTCTCGGTCTAGACACGACCCTCTATATGCCGGCTTCCTTCTCCTTGGAATCCTTGGGACTTTCAAACCATACCCGACCTTATCGGACCCAGGCCTCTTCCTGAGCCTTATCTCACTTTTCCCAGAAACTTACCGTTGTGCGTGTTCTGTCGCATGTGATCTTATCTCGTAGTGATTGTTTGTCCATGGAGCAGATCTCCGCTACCCGATGGTAACGACACTTCTCCACTTACACGCTTTGCTCCTCCTGCCTCTCTTCCACCACTTATGGATTGGAACGGGGACTGGCAATGCGAATTTCTTCTATGCGAGTACACTTGTCTTCGGCCTTGCTAATGGCGGCGCATTGTTGGATTGCACCTGGGCGGGTCTACGTGTGGCAATAGGTGAGGAAAAGGACGGGTGGGTAGTTACGCAGGAATAGATCCCTTGCGTCTGAGACATTACCATGTTGCAAAAGCACGTCTAGGTTTATATTCACAAGTCCTCGTATCGACGTACCATCAACGGAACGGCAGCCATACGGGCAATCTCTCTGGACACCATTTGTGCATGCTCCATGAATGTCACTCCAGTACACATACGCGAGACCTAGATGACACGACTTTACTCTCGTCCTCCAAGCCGTTTCACCCACTCCGCCAGCGCACTTTAAAGCGCCAGTCAGCGTACAATTAGAGATGGATCCCACTCCACCTTTGAGTGAACGGGCTTACCGTACAGGACGACCAGTCATACCCTTTTCCAAGTAAGGCGTTGGGCGAGTCGCCTGAAACGGAAATGTAAACATCTAACGAGTCCAATTCGATAGGTCATTACCTCCATGGTCCCGGCAATGTCAATGTGGGCCCAACGAAGGCGCGCCTCAGGTTCGCCATCCTTGGGCTCGATGCATCAACAAACGCCTTCAAGAATAATGCGGCGGTGCAGCTGCCAGCCGGCCGGCCACCTGTCTGGAAAAGAACTTTACGTCAATAATAAGATGTCACAATCAAGGAAGGATGAGTTACATTGCACAGGTCAGCGTTGGAGGAATGAATCTGTGGGCCGTAATCTTCGTCGAGGGGCATTCGCCAAAATCGATCGTACTCGGCTTCCCGGCAGCATGTAGCTCCTGCCAAAGCGAGTCTGAGGTCTGCGGTACGAAATTAATTAGACATTGCGTCATAAGTTACGAGGTGAGGTGATGTACAGAGAACACCCCGGAATAAATCTCGCCGAGCGCAACATCCATGGCACTAAATGAAGAACATGTTTAATTCGGGAGGCTCTGCCTCCAGGGAAGACACCACAAACCCAGTGAGTGTGGCCACATCTATAAGCGTATGCGGCTTGTAGGTTGTTGAAGTGTAATACAACGCGTCTGTCACCAATTGATCAGCAGTAGACACCGGAAGAGCTAATGTCTCACCAGAGAGGATAAGTCGACCTTCGGCGTCAGTGTTGTCAATTTCAACCGATTTACCGTTCATGGCATATATGCTGTGTAGATCGCTCGAGTCTTACATGGTGACGAGCATGAGACCAGGTACCCACATATCGCCAGGCTTGTTAGCGCTTGGTCCAGGCAGATTTTCACACAGTGGGGTTACCACAACCAGGTTGACGCTGAGAGTGAATACGTGAGTTACCCTTTCTGTGATCATGATGACTACGAATAGAACGTACGGAAGACGGAGCTTCGCAATTGCAAGAGCAGCGGAGACAACCGCCGCAGCACCACCTGATGTTACACCGACCTTCCTAATAAACAGACGAGCTCTAGAAAAGACAGTGCATACCCATGTCGCCACGCATCAACTTCATTCCCTGTGCATCGGGTTAGTTAGCACGCCGACGCACTGGCATAAAATAGGGACAAACGGCTGGCGGTTTCAAACTGATCCCACCGGAGTCAAAGGTTATACCTTTGCCGACAAAGGCAATTGGGCGGTCTTCTCTTGGGCCCCATTGTAGTGACTGAAATAACCTAATGAGACTTTCAAACGGAGAAAAACCATGAACCCTACCCACATCTCAAGGAACTTAGCAGGCTCTGATGTCCCTTTGGTGACAGACAGGAAGGTTCTCTACAAAACAGGCTCAATATATTACAACATAAGAGCCAAATCCGGATGTACGTACCATGCCCTTCTCAGCAGCCCATTCTAAGAGTAAATCCAGTGTCAATACCACATGGGATGAAAATCACAGAAAAGGAAATGAGAGGTGTACGAAGTGAGATAAATCCCACCTTCGTCATGGACAAATATCTGTGTATTCGGAATGTTTGCAAACTCCGCCTTCACTCTCTCTGAGAAAGTCTGACGGGGGAAAGATCATCAGCAAGATTCACCTCCCGCAGTCATGTGTTTACAGACGTACAGTGGGTGTCAGCAGGTTTGCGGGAAGCTCCATAAGCTATTAATAGAGGTGCTTAATGATCTGCCTTCGGATCATAAGGTAGATGTTACCGTTCTGGCGAAATTTTGGGCCTCCGCATAGATGACGCCAGTTTCCCATTCCTGTGAATCCTGTAATGGCTGAAAGGATAACACCCTCTGGACAGTCGTCTCATCGCCAGGTTTATACGGAGAGGGAGGAGACGTTTTCAAGGTGAATTTGTACTTGGCAAGATGAGCAGCTACAGCTGTTATGAGACGATATGAGTTTTGTTTTAAATAAAATAAACGTTCATATTTGGCCAACCTGCAGCGTGCGCATCCGTGGACGCGTCAACAATAACCTGCTTCTCCCCATCTCCAAGTTCCTTGATCTGCTTTACGCTGCTCCCGACTGCCTTCCTGACGAGCTCTCGCTTTGCATATTCAGTTTTCTTATTGAAACCTTCTCCAAGTGACACGACGGCAGTCGCGCCGAATCTACCCTGTTCCGTGCTAGGTGTTGCAAAGAAAATTCGGGTCGTCCCGACTTTCGCAGGTCCAGAACCCGTCAAGGCAGTATTCCAGAGCTCGACGGGGTCAACCAATGAAGCAGAGCTAGGCTGAGTGGTAGGATCGATAGGCAGAACTAATACTTTTGATTTTGTTGACATGGCTTTGATGGCAGTAGTACAAAGGAGGAGGCGATCATAGGACCTCAACCTTAGATCTGCACGCTCACGCCCGAGGCGCAAAAGTCGACCCCGATAGATGTACATGTGGGTGTGAGTGTGTGAGTGAACGGAACCACCGCTGAATAATCGAACTTTAAAATAAAATAAATAACAAAATAATACTTATCCAATCGAGCTACTCTCTGGGAGCCCAGAGAGAGGAGCCCAGAGCCCCAGAGGTGATCCAAGAACTCCGATAGATTATGCCTCACTGGTGAGGAGGAGATGTAGCTATTCAGCTTCGTATCATATTATAAAGATATTATCCAATTTGGTGGTAGAGAGTCAGACTCAGACTGAGGCACAGACACTGGCTAGTCATACCGGTAATTCCCGTGTCACGTGACCAAGGGACGCGTAACGCATTATACGCATACGCACTTGAGATCACTTGAGATCTTTAACCTACACCTACACTCACACAAAGTGAGCCCTCTCTAGTCTCCGAACTATGGTTTGTGCCATTATATTTGCGTTTGATTGATAGCTAAGTCTTTCTGTTCCGTCAGGCTAGACGATATGACAGTGCGTGCCTCCTTGAGCAAGATGTTCAAATGACCCTGCTTACATCTTGTCCACATGAAAGGTCGCACAACCATTTTCTCTCCGGAAGGTGTGAAACACGTCGTAACGCGTGCGCGTAAAGGCTAACAATCATCTCGTTAGGCCGGCTATACCAGAGTAAGCTCTCGTTTCTTTGACTAGAGTCAACCATTCTTATCGTACCCAAGTCGAATATGCGATGGAGGCTATCTCACACGCGGGGACTGTCCTCGGTGTGCTAGCAACAAATGGTGTTGTACTTGCTGCAGAGAAGAAAGTGACTGGCAAGTTACTTGATCTCTCAGAGGCAAAAGAAGGCGGCTATGGTGGCAGTGGTGAGAAGATATTCCTTCTAAACTCGTATGTTCCATCCTGCTTTTTTTTCGTCCCTGGGTGTACTAACGTCTCCTGAAGGAATGTCATAGGCGGTGTCGCAGGCATCACCGCTGATGCTAACTCTCTCGTCAATTACGCTCGGTCCGCTGCACAGCAACATCTACTCAACTATAATGAAGATATACCCGTGGAGTTACTAGCACAACGCCTGTGCAACCTCAAGCAGGGCTATACACAATTCGGCGGTTTGCGACCGTTTGGCGTGTCTCTTCTGTACGCAGGATACGACCCACACTACCAATTCCAGCTCTACCACTCGGACCCCTCAGGCAACTATTCCGGTTGGAAGGCGACTTGCATTGGTGCAAATAACGGCACGGCACAGAGTTTGTTAAAACAAGAATACAAGGACGATATCACCGTGGAAGAGGCGATTGGACTCGTAATGCGGACGATGAGCAAGACAATGGACAGTACAACTCTAGGCAGTGAAAAACGTATGTCTCAGATTCTCCTCATGTGGTAACGCTGATGTACATTGCGCGTAGTCGAGTTTGCTGTCTTGACTGTTGATCCTGTTACAAAGGCGCCTAGAGCAAAGATTTATCGACCTGCGGAGATCGACGCTCTTCTCGTGAAACACGATCTTGCGAAGAAGGATGAAGATACAGAGATGAAGGCCGCTTAGTTATTTCCCATTGTACAAAACAATACTCTGGCAATCACGTTTCAATATGACAATTCATAGTTAAGGAGAGAAGATAAAGAAGGTGCAGACAAGGTGGCAGATTGAGTGCTTTACATCGCGACAAGAGTACGAGTTAACTCGGGCGTTACAAAGTCCTCGTAGGGCAAAAAACAAATCAGTGGCATGCCATCCCTTTGTCAGAGCCACGACCAGCAAGGACGGCCTCAATATCCATCCCAGCATCAAACACGAAGTGACCGATGCTAGCCCCCAGCACCACAGCAAAAATTAGGTAAGCCTGCGAAAGGTCAGTTGGGAAAGGGGGAGGGTATGCCGGAGGAAGGACTAACATTGTAAGTCATGAAAACGAGCATCAAGAAGAAAGACACGAAGACCTGCGCGCCATAGAGTGCGGCGCGTAAAACCCGGGGATAGAATGGTACTGGTGTACTGGAGACAGGTCAAGGATATACAATAAATGGGAGACGGAACGGAATTATACCGGGTTGAAAACTTCTTAGGAGACCCGTGAGCAGACCGGCTACTTCAACATCTGGGCCAGAAGGCTCAGGACTGCTTCGCCCACTTACCGATCCTTTGTTCCGCCCCTTGCCGCGTGAGAGGGAGAGGGCGATGTGTTGATCGACGGTGCGTTGATATACGCGGAGGTACTCGTACCCGAGAGATATGAATATAATTGTAGTGAAAGAGAGTAAGAAGACGAAGCGTGAAGATATGTGCCATTGCTTGAAGACGATACAGGTATCTTCAATCTGATAATTCCTGCGGTGGGTAGGAAATAATAAATAATGGCCAACAACGAACAGGTGGATTACACTTACCAAAGCATGTGCGTTGAACAGGTCGGACCCATATCCATGTCACCATGACCGCCGTGGTCTCCGTGTCCGTTGTGACCATGATCCATGGTTGATGGTTGTGGTTATGTTGTGGAATGTAGTTATTTGTCACCACTCGCGCCTCCCTCCCACTCCCGACCATGTCAAGCATCGCATACTCACCCCTCCCAACATATGCGTCAGAATCATCCCATTTCTACCCTCCATCCAACCAAATCTACCACTACCCCCAGCGCTGGCGACCAAGATGGCTCCGTCCGCGGTCGTGCTTCAAGTACATGACCTCGCTTCTCGTCCTCATCCTCATCCTTTTTTATCTCACCTGGGAACCACACATAGAGATTTCGGTCTATTGGCGATCGTGGATCAGGAATGAAATCGAACCAATAACTCCCCTGCGCGGCTGCTTTAAACCTGATCAAGCCTCCCCGCTCTATAACGTCACCGAGGGACTGTATGGTCCCAGGTTTACTGAGATTCACGCTGGCATGCCCATGCGTCTTGGTCTTGACTGTTATGACTTTGCAGGTACCATCCGCTCGTTACCATTCTCTGTATCAGCACCAGACCGATCCCGTACGAATTACCATACCTATTGGCGCACGGACTTGGCACCCTTTAGCGAGAGACAGGAGTACACGCTCAAATCTTTCTTCGCTACACAAAACCCGCACTCTCGCTTGATCATGTGGTCCAATGGCGACTTATCAAGCAACGCCCTGCTTGCAAGCTACGTTGCGCGATACCCAGGTGCATTCGAGCTTCGCGTCGCGGACGCACGCGAACTTTCCAAGGGTACACTACTCGAAAATAGCTCACTTCTCACCAGCACCGACGAGAAAGCGTGGTTAGACAGTGACTTGATCCGTCTGCTGGTTATTTGGCAGGAAGGAGGTGTATGGGTAGACATGGACACGCTTCTCACTCGTGACCTCTCTCCCTTACTCGAGCACGAGTTTGTAACACAGTGGGACTGCTACGGTATACCGTCACTATTCTGCACTCGAGGCAACAACGTGCTGATGCTGCTGCTTCAGACAAAATCTATCAAACACTCAACGGCGCGCTGATGCACTTTCACCAGCATTCTCCTTATCTCTGCGAAGCTTTCCACCTCATGACTACCTCCACACCACCGCGCCCATCCTCCACGGATTGGGGTTCTTTTCTTTACTTGCGTCTGTGGCGTCGACTCGTGGCGGAAGGCATCCCACCGTTCAAAATTCTCCCCTATTGCTTCTCCGATGGTCGCGCCTGTCGCCTCGACAATCGCCTCCCAGACCCATTCGAACCAGACCCAAGCGACGGTCACTGGACTGGTGGCCTGACTCGCGTGGATGGTGGTGGACTTGATCATAAGCTCAGTAACGTGTTTGCGGTGCACCTCCACAACCAGTGGGAAAAGAGCTTTCCTCCCGATGGTTGGGTTCAACGATTACTGCTGCGCCGATATGACAAAAAGTTAGCTGAAGGGAAGGAGTGGTAGGTTGATGAATCGGTCTCGTTGATGTACATACAATACCCAGTTCTATATCTGTCATTAAATAATATCTTTTACCTCTGGCAATAGTTGGTGTGAGGCAGGAAAAAGCTCGGCATCCCTCATCCCTCTCCGGCCATCCGCGCTTCTGCTACTCTTGGGAGCACCAATTCAGATGTGCCGATTCTTAGTGCAGGTCTGGCATCTGTCTGACCACTTTTCCCTCATTTCGCGAATGGACCCTCAGTTTCTCGAGTAGTTTCGAATATGTCCATCTCTCGGGAGGCGTCCGTTTACCCGTTGCCCAATAGTAGATGTCCCAGTCTGGTTCGTCCATCAGCTGAAATGCCTTGTCCATCAGCACGTTCTTAGATAGAAACCCGGGCAAAAGGCCAGTGAAGAACTTCCTCACACCTTGTCAAATTCTGACAGTTCTTCGGCGTCCATCGTGTCCAGGTGCTCCCGCGCGAACGTGCTGAGCAGGAGGTCACTCTCGAGAGTGCCACGCTTGCGGCTTTGGTACACGAGGCGCGCCCTCATAGTCTCTATAGATTCTCCGGGACGCGGTAGTGGTTCGGGAGGCGGCAAATCTACGGGCGACGCAGTAGAGGCGATGTGTTCAGGGCTATGTGGCATCGGCCAGGGATCCTTCAGCCTCAAAGCAGATGAGAAAAATGGTCGGCCATAGCTGTAGATAACTGTGCAGCGCGAGGTAAGGCTACGAGAGACGACATTACGCAACATAATTGACATGCTAGTGGACGGTGGTGTAGCCTGAGTTGCGAACGCTTCGGGAGCGCTTCAGTCTTGAGCGTAACGTCACACCACGCGTTCCCGCACTTCCGTATTTCTCTTTCAGCTTCGCTATATTCTATATTCTCGGCTTATTACTGTTACACTATCGCGATATAGCGAGCAGGGGAGTAGACAGAAAATCGACCTTATTCATGTTCCCCCTCACCTTTGAAGTCTTCTATTGCGCGCTGTACCTCCAATTTCTCCAAAACCGCACGGTGCAAGCTTGACCGCGATGCACGGCCCTTGGTCCTAACTTCCGTGACGGCCTTTCCTGAATAAGTCGTGAGCACGGATGGTGTCGAGCTTTCATCCACGCTAGAAGAGATAAGTGGGGCGGTGGCGGTTGGATTAGAAGTGAGGTGAGAAGGGACAATGACTGGAGTCGGACGTGGCGGTGGAGGCCACTGTGAAGGAGTAGACGAACCACTACTAAGAAATACTGCAGGGAAAACATGACATAAAACTCACTCCACGACGAGGTTGATTGAAGTGCAGCGCCGCCCAAGAAGGATAATCACGTTCAAGTTGAATGATATGATCTTCAATAAACTTGATGCGATGAAGGAGTGATGCTGGAGGTGATGGCACTTTCCCATGTACCATGAGATTGAGCAGAACAATGGGACAAAACAAACGTACCATATCGCATCGCTAGATGAGTCTCCAGGTTCTTCAACCTTTCATCAAGACCAGGATACCGATTTGCAGTGACCGAGTTGTCATCTCCAACAATCCTGGCTGTAGGACCGTTGCTTTCACCCTTCACTTCAACCTTCAATGTTCTCCTGAGTGGGCCTTCCTCGTTTTTCGCGATGTCGAACTTCATCATCACCTCACGGTCCACCGTCTTGGCGTCAGTTCGCGCACAAGATACACTCTCAACTTCGTCACTCTCACTCAAAGGTAGGCCCTCAGAAGCATTGCTGGAATGACGACCCTTACAGGAGTGTAAGAATTCAGCGCGGTTCGACGCGTCGTTTCGGGCACGGTTCCGCGCAAGAAGCTCAGAGATGGACTTGTTGATCTGTTGTAGCCAAGAAATGAAATCTCCATCGCGTGAATCTCAATGTGCACGCACTGAACCCGGCGAAAGAGCTTCTGCGCCTTCTTCGACGTGGATATAATCCAGCTTTCGCTCCTCTAAGGGTCTGTCGGGTGGCCCTGCACTATTTAATTGCACATCCACCAGCAATCGCTAGACCATCACACGACCTTCTGAGTCATCACCCGACGTCAGCCACACTCGAGGTGAGCGTGGGACATACCGAAATACTTGACTGTAAATCACGCAATGCCTCGGGTATGACCTTCCTCTCCCAATCTGGATTCATAACAAGAATGTCGGCCTCTAGGCCAGCCAAACATTGTGAAAGTCCTACTGCGAGGAGAAATGCTTTCAAAGCAGCATCCCAATGACGCGGAAACTCTTTAGGAGGTGGAGAGGGAGATGACGTCCGCGGTCGTGCCTTTCTCTTGGCCGGACGTTTGCGCTGCGAAACCTGAGATGGGGCGGGCGCGGATGACGGCGGGGATGTAGAAACCTGGATAGAAGGCTGATATTGTTGCAACTGTGCGGGATGGTAGGGGTGAAGTTGAGTATACGGTTGCCGATAAGCGGTGCTATACTGATGGCCATTCAATGACCATGGTTGACCATGCCAGTTTGCATAATACGGAACTCTGGACTGCTGCACTTGTGGGACTGGAGGGTGAATTAATGGCGCAACAATTTTGTGTTGCGAAGTTCCCGCATCTGAAGGTGATGGGCCGTCTACCATCTCGTGTTGTCGTCGTCGTCGTCGTCGTTGGCCGTTGGTCTGGTGGTCGTTTGTTTAAGATGAATGATATTAGTTTAACCCTAAACCTAATTCAAGGTTAAGGCTTATCCCCTATCCCTCGCTTCATTGATACTGAAGAACAACCCAACGGTTCTCATATGTACCACCAACAAGGCGATGGTTTTCTCATGACCTTACTCTTTCAATACAACGTATCCTTGATCTCGAAACATCCCAGGAGACAGACCCTCTCGACACAGTGGTAAACAGATTCGATGCAATTGACGTCATAAATAGACACTTTCCGGATGGTGCGTCTTATGCTAAGGGTCGTAGCGAATGCAGCGACCGAAGACATCATCTTGGGTATACAGAGGAATCACTCGGGCAGCTAGACTCGGTGCAAGCGCAGCTGGCTGAAGATGAGATGCACCTGCGGGACGAAATTGTCCAGCTTCAGGAGGAGCTGAAGCTGCAGCAGGACCCTAGCAGGATGCAGCTGATTCAAGAGATGATATCGGTGCGTCACGAAGCCCATATATTCGCCTACATCCGCTGATATATTCCCGTCTGCCAGGACCTTTTGGGACAAATGTCCCTCATCCGCGAAAAGGCGACAGAATCTGAAGCCATCGTCCGTAACATCACAAGAGATATACAAGTCCTTGATTTAGCGAAGAAGAACCTAATTTTGAGTATGACGACATTGAAGCGACTTCAGATGCTTGGTACGTTGACACGCTGTCTTCATCGTTGTCGGAGAGGACCTAGACTGTAATTATGATTGCAATAGTCAATGCTCTTTCTCAGCTCGAGGACTATGTCAAGGATAAGAAATATCCTGAGATCACGCAAAGTCTATCTGTACGCCTGTCAACTGACGCTATACTCAAGTATTTAACAGAGCGTTGTTCCATGCAGGCAGTGAAAGAGATATCAACTTCATTCAAGCCGTACACAACTGTTCCACGCATTGGCCAGCTTTGGATGCAAATTCAAGAGCTTCAGGGGGAGATACGGACTCTTCTAGAGTCGGACTTCGATACATAGTAAGCCAGTTCATGTCATGCTCCAGCACACCGATCCCTGAAAACGACTGTTCCGAAGCTATCTGCAAACGCCAGGCTCACCCAAGCCTGCGACAATAACAGCGGCGTGCGCAACAGCCGATATCCTCGGTCCTGATGTACGCGCTGCGCTCACTGCCCGCTACACGGCACTTCTTCTTGCAGAGTACCGCCGAGTGTTTCGGCTTACAGATGAGGCTGGGCAGCTCGATAATATCAGCCGTCGCTATGCGTGGTTCCGGCGAATTTTGGGCACCCACGAAATTGGGCTTGGGCGTGCATTCTTGTCAGAGTGGAAGGTTGGATGGTGGCTGGTTGCTGGATTCATTGATATAACGAGGTCAGTTCCAGTTCTCCTTCGACTAACTCTCCGCATTGAATGGCATTGTATCAAGAGGTGATATGACTGCGCTGTTATCTAAAGCGGGCAAGGACCTTACCGTAACCACCCTTCTCGATGTTTTGCAACAAACCAAGGACTTTGAACTATCCATGGCGAAGAAATTCGGTGTACCTGTAAGCCCTGTTTTCTGCAACACATGAGGAGAGGATTCTAAGCGTTTACCAGTTACAAGACATCCTCCAGGAGACATCGTCAACATCGACACGACCGTTGCAATCAATTAGCTCCGCTTTTGAACCGCACATGGGCGTATATGTAAGACACCAAGACAAGTGAGCATTGCCCTCTGCCGTCTAGAATTGTCGTATTCTGACCCACATTCCAGAGCAATTGCTGATCTTATTTCTTCCCACCGGGGGCCGAAGGCGAGGGTATCACTGGACACGAACCAAAGTCAATCTACCGTGGACGACGCGGAGCAAACAGCTATTGTCGTTCTGCCGTCCTCGACGGAATTGTTCTATGTCTATGGTCAGACGCTCGAGGGTTGTGCAACACTGTCAACTGGAAAACCTTTATTTGATTTATTGGAAGTCTTTAAGAAGTGGCTTCGAGTCTATGCTGGTGAGCGCGCCCCCGCGTTTCGGCGTAATTAAACCATATTCGTGCCTGCAGAGGAAGTACTCATATCACATATGCGCCGGTGAGCTCTTCGTTTACTGTGGAGTTAACCTTATTGACGGAGCCGCTCTTAGAACACAACCACAGCCTCGCCGATCCGCCGATATGCGTTACGATATAAACGAAATACAAAATGCTTGCCTCGTCATCAACACAGCAGAGTACTGTCAGACTACAGCACAGGAGGTTGTCGTCTGTCATGGACGTTTCAGGGTCAGAACTGACAGGTTGGCAGCTCGAGGAGAAGGTTCGCCAACGAATTTACGGTGAATTTAAGGAACGCATTTCACTACAGACAGAGTGCGATCTATTTATCAGGTGCGCGTTGGCAACCCCAGCGGTGTTATTCTGCCTGAAATAGACATACAGTGTAGCATCCGCGGCAGTCGTTATCCTTTTGCGGGAGGTTGAGGCTGTGTGCGAACCAGCTCTATCAACATTGACGCACACGACATGGGTAAATCATGAACTTGTCACTGGACAATCACAATACGTCGGTGATCTCGTGCATGCCCTGGAATCTGTCTCGGAAGCTATTGTTCCACTTGTTGAAAGCAAGAAATTCCTACGAAACTTCTTTGATAAGGCATCCAGGTGAGCACGTGCTATTATACACATGTCATGTAGTTGAACATGGGAAAAAGCTTGGTTATCACCCGATTCACAAATGCGCTCGTGCGAAGCAAACCGCTTAAGGAGAATGGTGCCGAACAGGTACGTTCATTATCACTGATGTGGTGACATTACTGAGTGGGCCATGATTCTCCCAGCTCTTGATCGACTTATCGGCGCTCAAGTCATGTCTATTAAAGCTTCCTGGGGAAACCTTAACCACACCGGGGTAAGCTATCACGTTTGGCGAGAAAATTGTCCAGCACCTAAGCATTTCCTTGGACCCAGCTACACTAGAAGCGTTACGAAGAGCACCCAGCGTCTGGAAGCGCTACTGAAGGTCGTTGTAACGCCACAGGTCGCGCATTCTCTTGGAAGTGTATTGCTGATGCTGATTTACAGTCTAGAACCCAGCTGAAGGCTTTATCCTTAATTACACACTTTTGATTGGTGATGCCTCGTTCTCCAATTTCCAAAAGGTATGTGTATTTGATACAGAGGTGACTGCAAATCCGCTTAAGCTCCCTGCTTGTGCACGTCTTGGTAGATCATCGACTTGAAGGGTACTCCACGCGCAGAACAAAACGACCTGCTCGATTTCTTCGTAACCATGACCAGCATAAAGCCTGAGCTTGAACAGACATCGTTTCTCACAGCATTGGATATGGACCCCCCCATAACAAGTACTCTTGGTCTCACATCTCCCAACGGTAGCCGTGTTGCGTTGCCGGGCACAGGTGCCAGTGAGGCTTTCCTTGCGACGCTTGGGCCGCCGTCATTTAGCAATACACCTCCGGGCGCGGAAACCCCACCACGCGGCGATGCCCATGCAACCAAGCAAGTCTTCTCGGATATTCGGCGGTTGATGAGTTTTGCAGTAAGACGGGACACTGCACCGCAATAGAATAGATAGGAATAGCGTATTGGGTCATTTAATAGACGCTGGTGGGGGATCGAATAGAGACTATCAGATGTGCGGAGAAGACTAGCTAGTCAAAGCAAGCATTGCCAGCGACTCCTAAACCTGTTCCCAAGTAAGTGGCCGATCGATCCCCAGCTTGCGCCTTTCGAACCATCGTACTTTCCGGCCAGGTGCCCAACCCAAGTCACCCTGTGCCCGCCGTAATGTACTACCTGCAGCACCCGGAATGGTGTCGCCGGCCTTGAGCTTGTAATCTTTGATACTGCGGAAATGTTGCTGATCGGACTCGGCGGACTCCTTTTCTGAGTGCTCACGCAAAGCTTTTATGGCCACAGGCCGTGCGAGAAGTGTGTCCTATATGGAGTCATTATAAAGGTGGAGGAAGTAGGGGGACGACTGATTGGGACATACGACGTGCTCTTGAACCTTTTCCCCAAACCGCTTGGCGTCCTCTGCAGACCGATAGCGAAGTGTCTTTACGACGTTCCATCGCGTCCTCTCGCGCAACACCCCCTTTACTCCCTCGCTGAGCTCGCGCTTCACCGTCTCGTCGATACCTTGTACGCCATCCTTGACAAGCGCGCGGGCGGACTGGCTCTGCAGCCGACTCGAAAGAACGTCCCATCCTGTAGCGCGCGCTGCCATCTCAAACTTGAGGTCACGTGGCCCGTCGACAAGCTCAAGTACCGCGTGAGGGGCATTGTCACCGGGTCGATTACCGAACTTGTGTATCCGCGTGTAGCCTCCAGGACGACTCGCGTATCGTGCCGCTAGCGTCTCGAAGACTTTCGGCGTGAGAGAGGGCAAGAGAAGGAAGCCTGCGGCCTTCTTCCAAGCGGGATGTGTGCCCCTTTTCCCTAGAGTGATGATCTAGCGACAGCAGCAGTTCAAGGGACTACTTATATGCATGATTCGAGGGAGAGGGAGAACCTTTTCAGCAAGACGCGCGGTGTCACGGGCCTTTGGGAGAGTGGTCTTTACCTGCTCGTGTTGGATGAGAGATGTAACAAGGTTGCTAGAACGCAGCGTCCAGTATCAGGCAACACACGTCACGGGAGAAGCGCACAAAAAAAGTGTTCACCGTAACATCAGCATTCGATGCGAGGATGTTCTAGAGAACTTTCGAAAAGCGACGCCATGCTTCATGATGGTGTTGATGGCGTTGTTGAGAGAGAGAGAAAGAAGCAAGAGCGCAGGAGAAAGCTCAAAGCACAAGCACACGCTGCAAGAGCGGCCCGGTATTCCGGTCATGCTAGTTCACTTTTCATTGTTGTAGAAACTAGTACACATTGCGTAAAACAAAAAGAAAGGAAGGAATAACCAAAAAGTCAGATGTGCGACAATTGTACCCATGCAGTGAGGCCAATGCCCAGAAAAAATATAGGGCCCTCATGGCAAAAAAAAAAACTTAGGGTCGCCTGATGTGGTTGACGGGAAGTGCTAGCAAGACGACATGCAATTGTTCATTGCAATGAAAAGTTCGTTAAGCATCAAAATCATAAAGTTGACCTTCCCAATCCCTGTGTGGAAGAACCACCGGATGGTGAATCACGGTCGCGCGACCTGGATGGCCCAGCGCCAAGGCTCTGGAAGGAAAATTGGCCACCTGCGGATTCTGGCGGCGATGCTGGTACGCCGAAAAGCTTCTGCATGATGAACGGCGATGCGTAAGAGCGCTGCGGCAGCGGCGGGTGGGGTGGCGGGTGGTCACCCACGCCTGCACTTGTTCGCCTACTCTCGGGTTCGCCCGGTTCGTCATCCGATGAATGACGGAAATGGATGTCTGATACAGTCACTGGGACACTCTCCGTTGGGGAGACGGCGGAACTGTTACGAGGATGCGGACGCAAATGTGCAGAAGGATGGATGACGACGTGTGGAGCTCGGTTGCCGTGTTCCAGAGTGGAAATGGGTGGGGCCGTGGTAACAGAAACAGATCGTGGAGGCTGTTGAGGCCCCTCAAATCGAGTCTGTACGTGCAACGGCGGGGTGCTTTGTGTGTGTGGCCGCACAGTTTGGCGCAGTGGGGATGAAAATTGTGAGGACTCCACTTCGGCCGCTTGAGGTATCTGAGGCAGAGGGCGGATATTCAAGGAGAACCGGGGAAACTCGACATTTGTGGATGCCAGGCCAGACAGGTCGAACCGACCACGCAAACCAGTGGATGGATCACGGGGGTAGCCCATCGCAAACGGGAGTGATATCCGTCGAGCGGGTGAAAATGGTTCGTCGCTTCTCCGCCGCATAGAGCCAGAAGAGGAGGAAGACGATGAAACATTCGGGCCGGTATGGCGCATGGATGATGCTCGAGAAGATGCGGAGATATCGAGGAAGGAGAATGAAGGTTGGGTTCGTCCACTGGTTCCAGGGCCACTAGCAGCGACATTGAGATGAGGAGGGGGCGCTGATACAACCACAGGCGTGAGCTCAAATGTACTCCTCTCCACGTGCTCCCGTGTCTCCTGGTCTCGAGGTGAAACGCCTCCACTCGTAGCTTGAGCCGATGCATCGGATGAAGGGGGCTGGCTCGGTTGACCGTTATCATCCCCATCCACAGCAGAAATGGGAACCCCACGACTTGATTCCCTAGCGTGGGTGCCAGTGCGTCCCAAGGAGACCGTAGGGCTACGCGGAAGTTCTTGGGCGCTGTTCCCGGAATAGTCACGCTGAGAAGGGGGAAGAGAAGGGCGGGATTGAATGGGGAGGTCAAGCGTGAAACTCAGGCTTCCGCTGCCATTGTTCACTGCATGCCTGCCTTTGTCGCCGGGTTCTTTGTCTTCGTACATATCGTCGAAATCGTCAACTTCGGGCCCACGGACGATGTCAAGAACCTTTGAGTGGTTGTTTCCATTTGGCGGGACGAATAACCTCCTCCGATGCAAAATGCGGCCAAATTTCTGTCGTCGACGATATATACAGAAAAGCGTAATGAGGAGCAGGACTGCTCCCAGGACTGCTGCAACTATGATCGCTGCAACGGTGCCCCGAGAGCTGTGTGAAGTGTGACCTGAAACAGGATTCGGCCTAGCAAAGAGCAGGTTCAGTAAGCGGGATTTTGGCTGGAGGATGGAGGAAAAGACAGTCAAGGGCGAAGGCGAAGTACTCACGAGTTTGAGTGGGCAGTCGTAACGTTGATCGAGCCTATGGCCAAGAGACCGTTATCTTCATTGGTGATGGTTAATGTGTGGGGTAAGGTATCGTTGAGACCGGAACGGAAGAAGAGTGTTGTTGCGTCCTTGGAAGAAGACGCCCCATTTAGAGTGACACTGTCATTATCAAGTCGCACGGAAAATTTCCCGGAAGTGGCGTCGCGGAAACCGAAGACCGTAACGGCGGAGCCTGGTGACAGCGATGCGAATGATTTGTTAAAGAAAGAGACGGTGATAGTGCCGCAGCCGATGCAAACGCACCAGAAAAGTTGAAGGCGACGAAATCGCCAGGTTGACTCGTTGTGTGATAGGTACTGTCCAGTGAAGACAATGAAGAGTCGTTCAGGAAAGACCAGTGGCCGGTGAACGGCAATGAAGTATCATCCACAAGAGTGGTAGAGAAAGTGACGCTAATCAGAAAGTGATCAACATCCGGCGTACGCGGAGTACACAAAGTAGACATCGAGGGACACACTTTGGTGATGTGGAGTTTACATTGATAAGCGCGTGGGCAATCCCGATCAATGCCGATGACGAATTGGTGGGGTTACGAACAATGAGCGACAATGTATGATTTGTGGGCTGAAGGTCGCTATAGGTAGCTAGGATGCTTGACCCCGAAGTGGAAGGGGATATGGAGGAGTTTGTTTGGCCATCGAGTTGAAGGTCATAAGTTACGGGACTGGTAGCAAGACCGGATAACTGAATGCCATTGCCTGCGAGGATTGGATCAGGGTCGGGGTCGTCGAATGGCAAGTAGGATGAAGAGTTCTGGAGGGGTACCTACCCCACCACTGTATCGAGAACGCGGCACCGTCCCGAGATGTGACATGAAAACTAGTGCCAGTCCCTTGCTGACCAGGGAATGTTGGACAGGCTGAGAGATTGAAACAGGGATTCCAGCCAGCAAAGAAATTTGGAATTGAGAGCGTGTCAGGGAAAGGAAAGTAAGAGAAGAGTGGGGAATTATCGTCAATGAGGATGTTGAAAGAATCTGCCATGCATGAGAGAAAGAAAGGAAGAAGGGGACACGCTCACTTTGAAGAAGGGAGGGGGGAGGAGAAAAGAAGGAACTGTGACAAGCATGACGGAGGAGTTAATATGTCTCATCTGTCTCATCTGTCTCATCTGTCTCGCCTCCCCTCGTCACTCTCACCTCGCACAACTGACTCTGGACCTGACTTTGGCTCTGGCTCAGGTTCTAGTTCAGGCTTGTGAGGGTGGTTGGGCGGCTGATTGAGCCGCGGGCGAGGCGCTCCTGACAACGTGACGACAACGACAACGACAACGACAACGACGACAATGTTATTTATTTATTTTAGCGATAACGTAATCTTATCTAATAGTTATCCCCTCCCCTCACCTCCCCTCCCCTCTCTCCCTCCCATCTCCCTCCTGCCATCCGTTCCTTGGCAACAAATTCAACAACAACAACAACAACAACAACAACAACAACAACAACAACGCAATGAAGACTTACCTGCTGCTACCAGCACAGCGCTCTGCCAACCTTTCTAGGTCAGGTCATCAATAATAGTTTTCTGACGCTATGCGTGATCCGGTCCGAACGCTCCGATTGGAAACAGAGACCGCAACGTGCCAAGCTCACAAAAATGTCCCTTTTCTCCTCATCTTCATCAAAAAATGCTGTCGGCTGTCGGAGAAATATGAACCCCGGCGTCAAGCTTGAAAACGACCGATCCAATGGATGGGCAGGAAGCAGGAGACAGCGTCTTCTTTGAATAAGCGGCACAGCCCCCTGCGATCGATAAACCAAGATCCGATTAACCTTGCTCTCTACAGCTCTCTCACTTTCCCCTCGATTGTCCCGCCGGCAAAGCCACCTCAGCTCCCCGTGTCAACTAGTTTTCGATGCCCTGGGTTTGTAGCGTATGTGCGTTCAAATTTCAACTGTCGATGCTTCGAGGGAGTAACCAACTTTAATTTGTAACGTAAGTAATCGTAAATCATAAATATTCCGCCCGGTCGTTGCTTACCTTTTCGAGGTTACACTTCCGAAAAAGGGAATCAACAATTTGGGTGATGGCGGCGTCGGTTCAATAACTGATGCACTTCCGCGGGTTGCGCGCCAACGGTATCCCCCCCCAAACTTTCTCAGAATACAGGCACGTATTAATGACCTGCCACACAGACTCTGCCTCATGACCTGGTGTTCTTGGGAAGGCGTGGCTTCTGGTCCCCCACTCTCCTTGTCCGTCCTTCTGGATTTCGATGACTAACTCTGAAGTGACTGGCATTTTCCATGCGCTCCTTCTCATCAGATGTGGGACTCGGGTGGCTTCTCATTTATGCAGGGGGCTACCCACGTCAGCCCTCCTGACGATTCCGAATGCCCTCAATTATTTGAGCATAGTGAACGTCGCAAACTGACCGATCTCCATTTGTCAATTGTTATCTATCAAGTTGTTTCTCCATCTCCTTTGCCTACTCGGTTGCACCCTCGCTTTTTCCCTAGAAATTTGATCCGCATGCTGTACGTCGTCGAGTTCGCACGTGTTGATGTTGGTTTCCGCGTAAGAAAGTAGAAAACTACCTCGGTTGTTCTCGATGCAGCGTAGCCAAGCCCAATTTCTTTCGCCCTGCTTCCGTGGCATTCGAGGCGCATGCACAGAAGGCACCCGCGCGTTTGGTAGGAATGAATCCAGTAGTGTAGTTCCTAACACCGAGGACATCATTTCAAGTTTGGCGAACCGGTGGTTGCACACACGTGTTTCAACACCGTGTACGACTTGGGAATAGAATCAAGTATATGGAAGCGAAGTTGACCTTGTTCTTTGTACAACATTCATTTCGACGTAAGAAGGTAGCTGAGCTACAACAGGTGGCGGGCAGGATATCCCATGCGTGTATTTATGGAAACGATTCAATGGATGAATGTATGAAATCGGGGTTGTCCCAAACACCCGAGCACCCCCTCCCAAAGCCTGAACAAATAACTCAGGGCAGGAATGATACCCAGCCCTTTAAAATGCGGTCTTGTGCAGCACCTGTACGTATACTATGTACGTACAGCTGCTCTACAAAAATGGTGCAAAATTTTGCCAGCATGGGACGTACTGCATATGATGCTTATGCGAGATTGGCAGCGTCAGCGTGGTCGGGCTTGCGTTATTACCGGCCTCGCGCTGCGTGGGCTCGTCAGTTGTCGGAACGAGCGCGCGGGTATAGATTGATTATGTCCATTTCCTTCCCATCTCCTTCTCCCCCAAAGTTCTGACTACGAGAACACGTCGTTCAAATAGCAGTCGTAAGTTCCATACTTCAAGCAATGTAAACGTCTGAAGACCATGGATGACCAGTGGTGCCAGATGGACAGAGGTCTATAACCCACGTAACAATGCGCATATAAATCTTTACCAGATGTTCAGTCAGACAACTCCTCTTATGACGGTCTATACTTGTGTAGTGGCTTTACTTAACAAATTTTGTTGTTTCATCTTAATGCATCTGTCTACTGGAGCACCTACTAAAATAGTCACGGCCGCTCTTGTTGCATGCGGGATATAATTCTGAATTTGTTTAAAAAGTAAACGTCTTCTTATTGTAAGACAAGGTCGTCACAGCCAAAGTTCTTGTAGCAAGAATAGAAGCTGGTTGAGACCTATTAATGATTCAAAGGGCTTATCATTACGTTGTTGGGAGCATCTGTGAACTTCCGTCGTGCCACGGACTGAAATTGAGAGAGGTAGGATATGGCAAGTCGGGCTCGGGGGACAGATAAGAGATGAAGGCCCATAGCATCGAACTGCAGCGTGACGTATTCTCAAATGGTGTCACATACAAGGATGGCAAAATGGACAAGCAGTGGGCTGAAGGAGGCGAGATATACACGCACATTCGAGAGGTTCTTGGTGACAAGGTGCCGGTTGTTAAGACATCGACATCGATTCTGAATGTGGAGATGTCTACTACTGCGTAATTGAGAAAGGGGGGTACTGGTAAGAGTCGACTTCGATTAAAGTGATTGGATACCCATGACCTTCAAGAAGCGCAAACCAAGAAATTGACATGTGCCAAAGTGCGGACATAGAGACCCACAAGAAATCTGGTGTATGCCTAGAATTTGCGAGCTTGACTGGTATTGGGAGTAGCGAGTCCTGGGTTCGAGGTCTAAGTGAATGCCCGTATTCCCCGTTAGTCAATATCAATAGTTGTTTGGTACTCTGTAACGACTTCTGCCGTCTACGAACCTGGCGTCGATATCTAGCTAGAGGCAGCAATCGCGGTCACGTGGCTGATTGTAGATCTCTCTCGCTTGTGCCATCAGAGAGCAACGTTTGAAAGCAGTGCGACTACACAGCGTGATTGGTCTGGAACGGAAAGGGGGGATGAAAATTGGATAAATGCTCCCTGAGATGAATGTGACTAATGGATGGACCCGGTCATGGTCATGGTGCTTTGCAGACGAGGGAGAAACCATGTAGTCCAAGGGCAGGTGGTGTGCGACGCGTCGCACAAGGCGCCATGAGTGAGTGCGCCCCACACCCAAAATGATGATCCTGATCCTGATCCTATTGCTAACTCGCTTGTAATACCGTTTGACGCAGTTAATTGGCTTTTTCAGGTCATAATGTGTATCTGACCATCTCAGGTTTCAATAATAATTGAATATTTCGAATGATCGCCGCGTTCTTAGCCGTTCAGCGATGAGGCGAAATTAACTATAAAACGGTGAGCAACACCCATTCCTAGCGCTTGACATGGTGGCATTCAGCGAACTCTGTCTTCTCGCTCTTATCCCTGCAGCCTCTGCGTTCCCTCGCGGCCCAGCAGAGGCCTCAACATTTGCTGGCGCGACTTCGACTTTCCAGTTCCCGCCACCTGGCGTGACCGCGACTGTCCCTGATCCTAATTTCCCTGACAAGAGTATCGTTGGGTTCTCGGGCCCCACTCCAAGTTTGTTACTCCCTTCTCAAACATCCCCCACTCCTAAATGAGCCGTATTTCTAGCTGGTGACGACGCCTTTGCCATCGAAACTGCGCCAGTCATTCCCGCGATTGAGAATGAATCGCCTATTGTCCGTCCCGATACTTTTGACCATAAAGGTTCGAGGTTCGACTTGGTCCATAGTTGGGGAAACCTCTCTCCTATGTTCTCGCTTGATCCTGGGACGTTTGGTCTTTCCGAAGCATCTCCCATCGTCCCTGAGGGATGCTCGATAAATGCGGTTCACATCCTGCACCGTCACGGCGCGAGATACCCTACCTCTGGCTCCGCCCCCGCGTCATTCGCGGCCAAGATTCACTCTGCATCCACTGGCTCCGGCTTCAGCGCCACTGGGCCATTGGCCTTCCTCAACACTTGGACCTTCAAACTAGGCGCGGAGATCTTGACGCCACTCGGCCGCCAGCAACTGTTCGTTGTTACTGTGTTCAACTTCAGGTATTTCCTAACTCTCCTGCAGGTACGAACTTGGAGTCAACACTCGAATCCGGTATGGAAGCCTTTTGAAAGGCGCTACGGATCTTCCTGTATGGCGTACAACCTCACAAGGTCGGAGTCTCTTGCTAGTTCTACGCAATATTTTCCAGCCTCATTTGTATGAGGACAGAGCGTATGATCGACTCTGCGTGCGTGGTTTGACAGACGCGTGAGTTGTGTTGTGCGCGCACTCACTTTTTCCTTATGCAGTTTACAATTCGCGGCTGGCTTCTTTGGCGTCCAGACGTTCTCCTCAAGCTATCATCAACTCATTGAGATCGAGGCACCGGGGCTCAACACAACCCTCGCCGCATATGATCAATGTGCCAACGCAAACAACGAGATTGGAGGCTTTGGCCCTGCCCAGGCTACGAAATGGGCTGCAATATATACTGGATCTACGATCAAAAGGCTTCAACGCTTTATCAGTGGCGTGAATCTTACTGCTACCGACATTGTTGCTATGCAGCAGTCTTGCGCATACGAGGCAAGTCGGAACTCGCTCGGAAAACAACGTCTTATGGCGAGCTATGACTGATAACGTGGTTTAGTCTGTTGCGCTTGGCTTTTCTCGTTTCTGCGATCTGTTCACTGAGTCTGAGTGGGAGTCGTTCGAGTACTTAAACGGTACGCCGTGATTGGTATACGTTTCATCTCAAAATCTGACCCCAACCGGAGACCTTGGTTTCTGGTACGGCAATGGGCCTGGGAATCCTGCTGTGGCCGCGCAGGGCATCGGCTACGTCTCCGAGTTTATCTCGCGCCTCACCCGGACCCGCATAACCAACTTTGATACTTCGGTGAACGCTACCATCGTTTCAAGCGACATCAAGTTTCCACTCAAGCAACCGATCTTCGTTGATGCTACTCATGACACTATCATCACCGCTGGTAAGAGTGGACGGCTGTTTCCCGCTGGATAAGTAATTGACCCTGACGTTGTAGTCGCCGTCGCTTTGAATCTGACTACCCTTGCTTCGGGTGGTCCTTTACCTACGGACCATATCCAAAGAAATCGTGTACGTATACGAAACTGCCCTCGTCCTCGGTGGCTTTGTCAACTCATCGCACACATAGCAATGGATTGTCAGCCACATCGCGCCTTTTGCCGCAAACCTCGTCGCGCAGGTACTCTCCTGCCCCGCCTCATCCACCCCGACGCACATCCGCTGGATTCTTAACGACGCCGTCGTTCCGCTGACTGGTGTCAAAGGATGCAAGGCTAATAAGGACGGCCTTTGCGACCTGGTGACGTACATCAAGGGCATGCAGAACGAATCGCGGAGGTAGACTACCAGTTTGACTGCTTCGGGAACTACTCGATTCCGCTTCCGGATACCATCCTCGACGGTCGTTTCCCGTCGTCTCTCAGGAACACGACGGCTGCGTGAGAGTCTGGTCACAAGCGTTGTGCGTCGAGGTCCTTCTCGAGTCCACTCCTTATTTCAAAAGCGCGTGTAGTATATGATTAATACAACATGGCTCGGCGCACAGCAGTGAATGCGAATGTCCTTGACGAGGGTATCATGTCACTCGCTACTTACAAGGAATGCAACATATCTATTTTGTTCAAAGAACAGGGGATGGGATGAGCTACAACTGACTATTAATATCACTACATGACGCCGAAGAAAGATACGGCCTCTCCCAAAAGTCCCTCTCTAATCCACATCCATCTCAGGTGGAACTTGCCCTTCCTCTGTCTTGGTTTCCGTGTCCCCCTTCGATGGAGGGTTGGGCGTTTCGGCACCGCTGCGCGGTGTGTCCGCGCCATCGATCTTCGGGGGCTTAGGCTTAGGTCGGGTGAGAATGGGCGTTGCGAAATAAATAACCTCATCCCGCTTCTTCGAGATTTCGATAGCAGTCAACACCGGGTCAACGTTCTTCGGACGCTCGGACTGCCGGACGGACTGGTCTTCCAGCCACTTTTGGATCGTCACGGCCTTCTCGACGATAGACTGTTTGTCTTTCTCGTCAATGTGCGCGAACCTCTCTTCTGTTGATGTCGCTTGCAAGATGTACTGGTTGATCGTCTCGCGCAGCTGAGCCGCAGCCTTCGGTCGTTCCTCAGCCTCGCGCCAGCGCGTCGTAATGGGGTCGCCAAGTTTCTTGGCTGCGTCGATACGGGTGACGTAAGCTGATTTGGTCGCATCTTCACCCTCCTCCGAGTAAAGCCAGTCTTCGTCCTTTGACAGCTCGGCAAGCAGTGCTTCCTTCTCCAGCGACTGCACGAACGGAGCGTAGCGGTCATCCAGCTTCGACCGCATGTCATAGATATATTCCTCAAGGGCATTTTTGCGTTCCTATAACAGACATAAAACACAGCCACAGAGAGAGAGGGATCAAGTAACGCACCTCGGTATCCTGTACCAACTTGTCGTTCGAGTACATTGTCAGCTCTTTCTCCTTATATTGTCTACGACGGACGAATCGAGCCCTCCATAACCAGTAACATAGGCCACGGGGTTCTTCTTGACAACTTTTTTTTTCTTCGGCGGTTCCGATGACTCTCCATCACCTGCATCTCCTCTTTCTCTTCGACTTCTTCTGTATAGACCGCCTCAAAAGACAGAATTCCATGGAGATTCAAGCGCGCCTTGACACGAACAGTGGAAAAATCGCCTGTTGGAGACGGACCGACGTCCTTCACCGTGAGGCGCCCGACCCAGGATTAACGGTGCCAGGCAGTGCGCTTGGGTCGGCATACACTGCCTCGATATCGAATGGTGCTTTGCGGTAGAAGGTGAGCACTTTAGTCGATGGTATGCCATTACCGCGGGGGAACACGACCAGCTCTGTGTCTTCCTCTTCATCAGTGGGAGTCTTCTCCCAGCGCACCTTGATAGGATAGACAGCGATGTCGTGGATCGCAAAATCGCGTACCCGGAAAACAGGTGAAAGTGTCGCACAGGCAAAGGTGGTTCCCCGAGCACACGCTTCATCCTGGTTGAGTGTTGTCGAAAGCGACTTGCCAGGATATACAGCTTGGATCTTGGCACGGACCGCAGGGACACGCGTTGAGCCACCAACAAGCTCGATCGCGTCGACCTGCTCAATGGTTAGACCAGATTCATCCAGTGCACGCTGAAGTGGTCCAGGAATACGGTCAAGGACATCCGCAATGAGCTGCTCGTACTGGTCCCGCGTGAGTTTTGAAGAAGCATCGATGTCGTTCATAATGGATTCAACGTTGAGCGGTGCCTCCGCGTTCGCTGAAAGTACTTTCTTGAGTTTCTCGGCAGCTGCATACAACCGGAACGTGGCTTTAGGGTTCGAGAGCACGTCGATCCTGTATTTTGCCTTGAACTCCTCCGCGAAGTGCTGGACAAGGGCATAGTCAATGTCACGGCCGCCCAGGTGCGTGTCGTATGCCGTGCTCTTGACAGTCAGTTGTCCCTTGGAGAATGCGACAACAGCAACAGACATGCTCGAGTGACCGATATCCACAAAGACGACGTGCCGGGGGTTCTCGACATCTGGGAGGTCAGCCTTAGTGATACCATACCCGAAGGCGACGGCGGTGTGATCGGGGATTAAGCGAAGGGGGTTTAAACCCGCGATGGTGCTAGCACTCAAGAGTGCTCGTCGTTGTACATCGGTGTACCAGCCAGGGATAGCAATGACGACATCAGACACGCCAATCTTGAGCTCTTTGGCGGCAATGTCACGCAACCTGCCGAGATACATGCCTACCAACTGTGTGGCGGAGAAAGTTGTTGGTTCACCTAAGTGACTGACCTATATGCGTGTAAGACAAGCTGAAATCGATGAGAGAGAGTGAGCCACTGGACATACGCACCTGAACGCCCACGGAACCATCCACATCGACCAAGTTTACGTGGGTGAACTTCTTCTCGACGTGCTGGATCTCGACATCATTCAACGTTCGGCCGATAAGGCGCTTCAGTGAGCCAGCAGTATTTCTAAAATTTGAGATCTCCTGCGTTTTTGCCGATTCGCCAAGCGCGCGCTGCTTAGGACCGAACGAGACGAGTGATCTGTAAATCGAAGATGAGTGCAATATCAAGATGAGACATGAGAGTGTTCACGGTGTTGCTCGATTGGAGACTTCGTTTGTTATAATATCGATTCCTCTGTGCCTTGCGACACCAATCTAGATTCGAAAGTAAGTAAAGCATATAGTTGATTAAGGTTGAAATACCTTGCTATGAAGGGAGCCAAAATCAATACCAACGACAGACATTGAGGGATATCAATCAAGAGGGAGTGAAAAAAAAGAGGAGAGGATGGGCAAGGGTAGAGAGGGTACAAGGCGTGTGGAGGTACGTGCACCCGCCCCATTTTATTTTTATTTTCTTCTGTTCTGAGCTGAGATTCGATTAGTGTGTTTATCATCGATGAGATGATCCTCTCCTCCTTCGGGAGCCTTCTACGCCTTTCCATAAGCATGCTTACAGCCGCCTGCCTATTATATCTATAAACAACATTGGTCCATATTAAAAGTAGAGAGAGGATGCAAAAGACTGGGAAAAGTTTTAAAAATGCGTCTTGTAAAAGTGTCTCCTGAAAAGAAAAAAGAAAAAGAAAAGAAAAGAAAAGAAAAGAAAAAAGTGCGTGCAAATGCAGAAGAAATGTAGATGGACAGTTCATTGCAGTCTACCTCGCTTTGCCTAGCCAAGTTACCCATCGAGGGTAAATCCCATGCCCTCCTTCCTCCCTACCCTCTTCCCTTGACGCGCGGATTCGAGGATTCTCAGCGGGTGATACAGATAATGCTGGCGTGAAGCGGACTAAACGGAGTGGAGATTGATGTAGATGATAGCAATCATGAAGTATAGTGATATGGGATATCGTAACTAGCAACACTTGCCCTCACCAGCGGCGTGAGCGCTGGCAAAACAGGTATAAAACGCTATCACTGCGCGTGACCAACTTGCATCTCCACCGGACGCTGAGGGTATTGTGGCGGTGACGGCAAATCCTGATATGGCGTCTGCCGCATTTTGTCATCTGTGATGCCTGGCGAATTAGCGTCGGCAGCAGCCGTGGCGGCGGTAGGGTCGCCGATGCCGGCACGAGTGCCCCACCCAGTCTGCAAAAAATTAGAAAGGGATTAATGCAGAACATCAGTCAAGTTTGGGTCTCCAACGCACTTCATGAAGAGTGAGCAGTGCATAGATCTTCATGACGGCGAAGTAGTACCCAAACAATATGAACGCAGGGACATAAATGATGTCTTGAGGACGGTGCCAGAGATGTGGAAGAAGCTTGGCCGTTCGGGTGGCAGTGAGCCAGACAACATAACTCAGGATCACATTCCTAGTGACATTCAGTTGCACATTCAGCAAAAGAAGCTTAAATTACAAATACGCACCACCACGGCAAGTGGAAACCGCCGTTCTCCACTGGAATCGTGCTCTTGTAGACGATATGAGCAACGAGAACAGGGCCAGCAAGAAGTGTGAAGGGATTGACCAACTTGTCAACCTGCAAGAAAGGGAGCCGTCAATACTGTGATAGATGGAAGGATGCAATGGACCAAATCTTTACCATCGTGTATGCTACATACGGGTGAATAGTCCAGATGTGCCGCTCCATGAAAAGTGAACGCATATCGGATCGCCAGGTATTTCTGGTCCATCTAAGCACCTGCTTCAGGAAGCGCCAGTTAGGCTTCATTGTGCTGAGCAGTTCCGCTTCCCTGCAGCACTGTACATAGGTACTCCACCCGTGGCTGACCATCCAACGTGTGAGAAACTTGTCATCACCCGAATTAAGCTGGTATTTGCCGAGCCAGTAATCATGTGTGAAGCCGTACAAGAATTCAGGGTCCTTTAGGATGACTGTACGATACGCCGCTGTTCGCCCAGAAAGACACGGAAGACCGCCATCAATGTGTGTCGACGAGGCAATTTCGATATTACGGATGGTGAGGCGGAATGCGGCAAGCACTTCCCATACGGTCATACGGTTACCGACCGGTTTCACACGCTGGGACGTGCCAACACCGCCGACCTTTTGGTCCTCAAAGCATGCCAAAACATATGGTAGGAGGGTCGGTGGCCAAATGGCGTCGTCGTCAGCAAAGACAGTGATGTCGGTCGTTGTGTTCTTGATGCCATGGGACATCTGAAGGCGCTTATTCGCGTATGGGACCGTCAACACACGAATCCTTTCGGGGTCAACGGCATTGGCGAGTTCCTGCAAGGGACCAAGCATCTTCTCTTCGGTAATGATGAGAATCTCCTTGGGCTTTCCAACGAGCCAGCTGTGGGCGGCCTCCTTGAACTCTTCCCCAGCATCGATGGTGGGAACTACAATAGTAACATCCTCAGATGCAATATAAGTGGGGTTCTCTGGAAGAGGAACGGGGCGATATGCGAAAGAGGCGGAAATGCGAATTGAGTACCAGAGATAGCGGTAGAATCTGAGTCAGCGGTTAGCTTCTGTGCAAGGGCGGAGGCTGGCAAGTGTCAAGGACCAACCCAATGACGCCAAAGGGCACGACTGATGGCAGTGGGTAATCAACAAGAGAATATAAAGCAAGTAAATGAGGGCATACATATAGGAAAGTCGTCTCGTGTCAAGTATAGCATTGAAGCCTCTCAAAAGGGGTTCGAAAAGGGAGGATGTAGGACAGCGTGACAAACAACAGAACGAGTATGTAGACCAAAGGAATGATATGGGTCGACGTCTAGCGACGAAAAAAAAAAAACTTGTCCTGGATGATGTAGTGAAAGGGGGGGGAGAGGGGGGCGAAACGGTCGAAAAACCAATGGGATGGATGGGGGAAGAATACAAAAGCGTAGACTATGGCCTTGGGAGGGAGGCGACGGGCAACGACAAGGAAGGTAGGTACCAGCCGCGGCCCGGCCGGTTCGCCACATTTGCGACAGACACACGACACACCTACTACAACACCAACCAAGCCAGGATCGCAACGGCGACGGTCACCATTACCCATCGAGCGGAGTTAGATTTATTTAGAACGCGCCCACTATGCGCTCGCTCGCTAAACAATTCCGTAAATGTAATTCTATTATGTATGTGAATAGTGCCGTGCGGAAAGAGTGGTGATATCGATTAAACTTCTTCGATGACACAAGATTGACATTGATTCTACAGTACACATGGTGTGTATAAAGGAAAACGAATGACTCGTGGATGAAAGGAGCAACAGACACATTGCGAATATGACGAGGTAAGGCGAGCACTGAATGGGTCGTGAGGAGAATCCGTATATCGGTCTGATCCCGTGGTTCATACCATAAAAATTACAAATCATCGACGACCACATTCCATTTCCATCGCTCCTCAAGGTATCCCTTAGCAGTATCTTCGAGAAGGATCTCGTTACGTTTCTGAACATAGACAGACTTGTCTGTCACTTTCTGGCGCAATACCGGAATAGTTTCACTCTCGATGGGCTGTTCCAACAATTCAGAAAGATCTTCAACAGCCCTCTCGAGGTCACTAAAATGCTCCAGATAAGCGTAGGTAGTCAGGAGTGACCGAAAACACCCACCGTTGATTATCTTCAAACATCGCCTTCTGGTTACCGTTCTCAAGGTAATAAGCCATTGCGTACGTCCATTTGAGTGTCGTACGGCAATTCTCAACAATGTCAACCGCCTTCTTCATGAACTGGACTTCAATCCAAGTCAAATCTGTTGTAAGCTGCATCTCCTCCATCTTCTTCTCCGTCTTCATGTAGAGCTCGACCGACAGCTTTGCCGACTGTTCGTGATTGGCCCAACGGTTGTAGTACTGGAAGAGAACGGCTGAATTCCATTACCGACACAAAGATTGGATGAACCTCACGTGAAGATATCTTTCCAAAGAAGCGCGGCTCTTCGACTGCGCGTCACGAGCCTCCACACCTGACTTGTCATCATATCGGTTACAGGAATACCACGCTGTTCCGTGTTCGGCCCAGGGACCTATTAACATAAATATCACAATGAAGTCGGTGCCGCGCATGCGAAAGCCATACCCATGCACACCCAGCAAAACTCATACTTGCACTTTTTGCAAGTCATATGGCTAACAAGATGCCATATTCAACTCTCTGGAGTGCTGCGAAATGTTCGAATAGACTCACTTGCAGCCACCATTCTTCTCGATAGTGCTTTGGCATTTGCTGCACTCCTTGGTATTGCTCTTGATCCAATTTGCTGTCTCGCTGTCATCACGGCACTTCTTCAACCACATCCTCGCAACGACACACAGCACGGGTCGGTGATCGCCGTCGATGCTGCACCCAAAGCAAAATTTGTGCTTGGGGTCCGCCCCACACGACACCGTAGGAACAATAGTTGACAAGGCTGAGCGTGAAGAAGCTGTGGGGCACGAGACACTACGATCACAGGACGGGAATGGACAGTACTTGAGGTTCTTGTTACAGGCGACATAATTGCGAACCAAGAGTTCATCGTAACGTGCGCAAGTGTCTTCATCATCACTGAGCACCTTGTGGACAAATGGATTGAGTGCGACAACTCCGCAGTTCTCCGCCATGCACAATACACGATGCTCCCCCTCATCGCGAATTTTACTGACAGTGTACATAGCCCAGCACCCTGTGCAAAAAATGTGGCCACAAGACAATCCAAGGGTATCTGTGGCAGTATCATCGAAGCATACGGGACAAAGGAAAGGTTCAGAGATAGTAGCTTGTTCGATCTTCTTTGAGGATTTGCTGGAGCGGGTGACACGTTTTGAACGATCTGGGCCTGAATGGGAAGGTTTGGGTACAGGAGATATCCCCGCTGCAATAGAGATTGAGAAAGCATCATCCATGTATTTCTCGGTGAGCCGATCCTTATTCCAGTCCATATGGCGAAGAAGGAGCGCAGCTACGTCGCTCTGTATGTTATAAGGAGTTAGAAGGTGAGAAGGCCTATCTTAGAGACAGGCAGATATAACTTACACCAACACCAAATATTGTACTGATGTATTCGATATCAGCCACCATAAGATCCTTGACCTGTTGATGGGTCAAAGGCCTGTAATCCACTTCATACGCTTTCCTCGCCTCGGACACAACCTTTATGTCGTCATCGTAAACATCCATTTCCACGTCCTCCTCTGATGAGGTAGAACCTATCATTTGGTGAGTAGTTAGGCTACAGGAATGATAGGGATGAATAAGCAAGTGGTATGCCATACCGTCCTCGACATCCATTGCTTCCTCATCGTCATCATACTCATTATATTCTTCATCATCTGAGTACTCATAATCCGAAGACATAGTAAAAAATGTATTTGTTGTGAATGGTACGGAGGAAGGTGCGGGTGAGGGCTTGCAACAAGTAAGTAATACAGAATGGACCGTCCGAGCCCACGCCCTTTCCAGCCCAGAGTCACAGAGTCACGTTTGATGAGCGACTTTAAAAGTCAGAATCGGCAACGTCCGTTTCTGCCATTTCGAGTCATTTGATTTGTCAGAAAAATAGAGAAATAATGCTCATTTTGGCTTCAACAACTCGACTCACTCGACTGAGCTCATCGTATCCTCTTCATCAACTTCGTCTCTTTAATATGGCGTCTGAGCATGTAGGAACTCACAAGGATTCCATAACTGGGGAGATGATATCAAAGCAGTACGTTTGATTCAGATCGCATTTCCGCTATCCTTTTATCTGTCCATCCATCTGGCTCAGGGAACTCAAGCGTCGCGAAAAGCAACGCGAAAAAGAGGCCAAGAAAGCTGCTAATGCTTCGAGTAAGCCTCCTGTCACGGTTAAAGACGGTGCCAAAGATGGCCTTATGAACGAAGATAATCTTTCACCCAATGTGAGTTATTCCTGTCGATGTATGCTCTATGGCCTTGGTGAGCGGGGTTGGATGGATTCTTTTGGACTCCTCATTTGTCTTGCATGTTCCGTGTTGACCTGCAATTGTCTTATAGCAATATTTTGAGCTTCGATCACGACAAATCCAAATGCTACGTGAGACGCAGTCACCAAACCCTTACCCACACAAGTTCGAAGTGTCTCGCTCTCTTACCTCTTACATCGCTCAGTACGGCGCCGAAGGAGTCGTTAAGTCCGGAGAGAAAGTCGAGGGGGTCACCGAGGCGCTCGCCGGCCGCATCCACAGTATTCGAAGTTATCAAAAGCTACGGTTTTATGACTTGCACAGTGAAGGAAAGAAGGTCCAGATCATGGCAACACTGCAGTGAGTTTTCACAAAGTGCTGCCATGCTACTTGACCGAGTTGATTACACTCAAGAGAGGCTGCGGACCCGGATTCGTTCATTGGGACACATGATATATTCCGCCGAGGGGACATTGTTGGCGTCGTTGGGACGCCGTCCCGCACCAAGATGGGTGAACTCTCCATCTCACCCTCGAAGATGATCCTTCTTGCTCCGAATTTACACCAGCTTCCCTCCAGCCACTTCGGTTTGAAAGACCAGGAAACGCGGTATCGCAAGCGTTACCTCGATCTTATTCTTTCGGAAGACACACGTCGTATATTCTACACTCGCAGTCGCATTATCAACTACATCCGACGCTTCTTCGACTCCCTGGGCTTCCTTGAGGTCGAAACACCGATGACCAGCATGATTGCAGGCGGTGCGACCGCCAAACCGTTTGTCACCCACCATAACGACCTTAATCTTGACTTGTACCTCCGTATTGCGCCAGAGTTGTATCTCAAACAACTTGTCGTCGGTGGCTTGGACCGAGTGTACGAGATTGGCCGCGTTTTTCGAAACGAGGGCATTGACCTCACGCATAATCCCGAATTCACGATCTGCGAGTTCTACATGGCTTATGCAGATATGTTCGATGTCATGGATCTGACCGAGAGCCTGATTGAGGGTTTGGTGAAGTACCTCACCGGTGGCAGCACGACCCTCACTTATCAGCCAGAAGGCAAGGACGGCAAGAATACATTCTTGACTTCAGGCGTCCGTGGAAGCGTTATGACATGATCGAGACTCTCGAAAAGAAGCTTGGTGTCGATTTCCCTCCTGGTGAGACCCTGCATACTGAGGAAGCGAATGTGTTCCTCCGCCAACTTTGCAAGAAGGTTCATCCATTCACTCGTACATGCTCTTGACACTGTTTGCTGACTGCCGACTTTCAGCATAACGTCGAGTGCAGCGAACCGCGAACCAACGCACGTCTGCTCGATAAGCTCGTAGGGGAGTTCATCGAGCCTTTATGTATCTCCCCCGCTTTCATCGGTGAGCTGGCTACACCATTTCCTTGATTACATCCTCAGTGCCTTGCTGTAGTCGGTCATCCACAGGTCATGTCTCCCCTCGCTAAATGGCATCGCTCACGCCCTGGTCTCTGCGAACGCTTCGAGGGTTTTATGTGCGGGAAGGAGTTTTGCAATGCGTATACTGAGTTAAACGACCCGTTCGAGCAACGTGCACGCTTCGAGGAGCAGGTCAGACAGAAGGCCCAAGGTGACGATGAAGCACAAGACATCGACGAGACCTTCGTTGATGCGTGCGTTACTTTCTTCTGATTCGTGACCACACCCTCATTAAATTTTACTCTAGTCTTGAGCACGGCCTTCCCCCAACGGGCGGCTGGGGCATCGGCATTGACCGTCTCGTGATGTTCCTCACCAACTCAACAAGTAAGTTTTCCGTTCAATGCCTATCTTATTCGCCGATGTCGTGGCCCTTGCAGACATCAAGGAAGTCTTGCTTTTCCCTGCGATGAAACCAGTTGAGACGGTTTTGAACGCAAATGTGGCAAATCCTAGGCCAAATGATCAGGTCTAGATAAGATAATCTCCCCCCCAAAGTAAAATCAAGTAAAATAGATGTATAACAAATGATGGCGGTTAATACGTCATGCAGTAATTGTTGTAAATTGCGTCAATTCCCGGACAGTTGATGGGTAGGAGGCAATTGAAGCATAAGTACTCCGCGTGCACAAAGTACTCAAAACTCATCAGTGCATCTGTGATCGCAGTCCGCAACGGCACAGGTACCCCGCGACTTCGCGCCAGCAGCACCATAAAACCATTCTAAGATATGCGCGGCGTGCCCGCCGTGCCTACACGTCTGACAGAACACAATTGCATCGTCGACACTATCTGCGGCATCCCATCAAATCTACTTGTCAGCTGAAACACAATATCTTGCTGAGGTGGGCATACCTCGCATTGGTGCATCATGGTGTGCGAGTTCCCCGTTGCGTGCAGAATCAGGTATGATGCCTAATGTCATCAGACATACAGAACAGCGCGGGAGAGGGCGGTTGCAGAACGGACAGGCAGTGGCCTTCATTTTCGAAAACATCAGGGATCCGGCATGCTCGGAGACTGAGAAGTTGCCCTTACCCTGTTCGCTGTGGTGATACCCCGTGGCTCACTAATCACCTTGTTACAATAGTTGCAACGAATCAGAATTTGGGGCGGAGCAAGCTGGATGGGTTCCCTATCAGCAGCTTGCGTGAAGTCTTGTAACATCTGCCCGCGGTCAATGTCGAGTTGGCACCGGTGATGGAAAAACTTCCATCCATCTAGAAGGTCTCGGTATGCGTCCAGCCACCGGTCTATTCGTACATCCTTCAGTTGATGTGGGTGTATATATGCCCCCAAAATAGCTGCGGTCTGTACGTCTCCAGTTCGATCCAGGTAATTCTGTAGCAGATGCACTCCGGACGTGGTCAAACCTGTAACAATAATGCCTTCCACGTCTCCCCGTATCACCGAAGCCTCAGCTATTCGACGGAGATACGCTGAGAGCGCATCGTCCTCGAGAAACTGTAGTGCAATCGCAAGGCGCTCACGAAGAGGGATGTGCTCTTCTTCCAGGACGTCGCCCCAGTCCCCGAACGCAAGGTACGTCAACGTTGCCCGAAAATAGGGATCCTCAAGCCGCATGACCAAGCGCTCATACTGGTGGCGTAGCTCTGGTGTTTTTTCTGAGGCAGGAGTGAGAGCGGCGAGAGTACCAGCCATGATATTGTGGGAACTATCTATCGTTTCGTGTGAGCCAAGGGCTGACACTCCGATGGAGACCGCACACCTTTGCTTCGCATAAGAACGTCTATTGCTTTGCCGTGCCGACCTAAGAATACAAGCCAACAAGCTGCTTGCGACTGTCGACCGTCTTTCTCCCACCTAGGCAAGGTTGCATGAAGGCGTCTACTACATAAGGTCACAGGCTTACTTGTTGATAACAGCAGATATATCTTCGCTCCTCAAACTCCACCCGCATAGTTGAAGTGCGAACCGACGTTGTATCAGCTTTGCCGTCGAAATAGTTGGCTTCCAATCAGCGGACTCCAGGACAGCTGCATCTGCTTGGTTATGCGCGCTCAAAAGCAACAGAGCCGCAGTAAACTGAGACGGTACTTCGGCCCTGTGTCTGCCGCGGTGGGACTGTGACCGTGATATTGAATGAACGCCTTCCACCACCAGAGGGTCGAGTAGAGGGCCGGGGGGTGGTGGTGAACTCGAGAGTGCTGCATCGGGGATAGAGGAAGGAAATCCTTCCCAAATCCCCCGTATACCTTGATTGGCAAAATTATACCCATTAGACGAAGAGCAGGCCCTTCCAGCAGTCGGCGAGCATCTACGGGAAGGTGGTGAAACAGAGACTATGCAGCACCACCATATGCGTACAGTCAACCCACGACCACATCTCAACGAGCGCCTTCCCTTTTTGTTCCTCTTTCACCTCCTTGAGGATCGCCACATTATGGGCAGGCTACCGTTTCGAAGCACGAGATGAGACTAGGTTGTTTGATCCAAGGGGAGCACACAAAGCGTACATGACTCAGTCCGTAGCCCTTAATTACACGCCGTCGCATACTCATAGATATATCTTCGTCTACGAGTGCCTGCGTACGGTCGATGGCGCGTCTCCAAGGGCGCCCGCTGGCGTTTTGGGTACGTGATGAAGCTACATTATTCTCAGTTAGCTTCGTAGTGCCAATGATGTGCACTGAACCAGTAGCAGGTGAAGGAGGCGCAAGAGACGTGGGACCGGGGAAGAAGGAAGCTCCGCATTTCCTTTGAGACGAGGGGAGACAGGAACACTCCGGTGTGCAGGACTGACAACACCCTCTTTTGCCTTCTGCGATGGCAAAGGAGATGGTCTGACGCGCGGGGACGGTTTCGGAGAAGGTCTGGCTGAAGTAAGAGCTGGGAACCCATCTTCATCCCCACGGCCAAACGTTGGCTGCTGCCAACTGGATCGCGGGGATCGACCTCGAGAGACGTCGATGGGAAAGTTGCCAAAACCGGTGTCATCGACCCCTTCAGATACAACAGCAGGCACGATGGACCAGGGTTCGGGGACAATCTCACCCGGTTGCACACTAGAGAAGATACGATAAGCGGAACCAACTGCGACAGCCATACTACCCCGTGGACTCCACTGCACGTGTATAGGTGTGTCATGAGTGTTCGCTGTTTCCAAATCGTCTCTTTAGTGATCGCCATGAGCGAAATGACCAAGGGGTTTGGCCGGACGGCAGGCATCAACGCGAAAGAATTGAGACTTGAATAGAACCGTCTAGCTATTCAAACACTTGTGAATTGTTAATCTGTGCTTGCTTTGAAACCACTCACACTTTCGCGTATTAGAAAGAACGAGGGAACCAGACGTGTTGGGGGATAGTTGTGCAGTATCATTTGTCACATTATGTGTCCCCCCGGAAACGCCCCAAGGTAGCATGCTGGTCGCGTTTGTCCAAGACATTTTTGGCGTCCGAGTGACATCACTTGCGCGCAGTGCGGGAGGCACATCAAATGACTCTGTTTTAATGACATCCCAAAGGCGAACATATGACGCGTCTTGACCCAGAGTAGCCAGAACGCCACGACGCACAGAAGAAAATTCCAGGTCTAGCATCCTGCGCACGGCGCCGTTCTGAATACGAATTCCATCAGCGAGTGCGTCGCGTTCAGAAAACGTGAGCAATGAGGCGGGCAGTTTCCGCACGTCCCACACAGTGACGACACCCTCCCCCGCTGAAGCAAGGTGATGGGGTTCAAACGGGTCTGTGGACAATGCGTAGACACGTCCTGGAGCATGGGCAACTGCAGGCGCTGAACTACGGAGGTCAAATAGTCGGAGCAATCGCTGTGATAAACCGGCAGCGAGTAAATGATTGCTCTGTTGCAACCAGGTCAATGAGTGGACAGATTCGTTCTGCGAGTGCGTCTGTAGAACACGCGAGTCTACACGAGGTCCAAGTTCTGTACGAGGAATAAGATGGTGTGAACGAGGGGTAGAGGGAAGCCCAGTCAATGGTGGTCGCGCGGGAGATGGCGGAGGGGCAATAATATGAGTCGGAGGTGATCCTATTGGTGATAAGACGCGAGTAGGCGTGGAAGCATGAACATCCCATATCAAAAGACTTGGGTCATTTCGTAGCTTCTCGAGACCCATAGCAAGATATTGGGGAGTGACTCCACAAAAAGCGAGGGAGACACAAGCGCGAGGAGCCTTAGAGGACAAGGGCGCAAGGGAACTACGGCTAGGGGTGTGTTCACGAATATGGCGAATTGATTCAAGACGTAGAAGATCAACGAGGCCATTGTTAAATCCGACTGCAACGAAGTTATCGATGACTGGGTCTGGAGACCACGCAAAGCACTAGGCTCCGACGTGAGCAGAGAATGGAAAGGGATGCAAGGCGATATTACCCTCATTGATTGCAAATCTTGTTGAGATGCGACATGATGTATCGAGGAATCCCCAGGAGACCAATCATACAGGACAAGTTGAGAACTGCCTCCGACAATGAACTTGTTCTGACTGAGAGGACTCCAGACGATTCGCTTCTCTGAGTGAGAGACCATAGAATGAAGAGGAAAAGGAGGAGGAAGAGAAACTCAGACTTCAGAGTCCGGTGTGCATCACGACTCGCGACATTGTCTCAGGCTCAGGTCACAACGATGGAGAATCCTCACTCGGAACGACAAGCTGTCCTCCTAGAACGTATCATCAAGAACGCTGTAAGTGTAATAAATACTTCACGGGTATTAACGAAAAATTTATCTGTATTCAGGACAAGTGTACAGAACTCATTCTCGAACTGAATCATTGTGTTGAGGTTTGCCAGATTTATGACGATGCCCTGAGTGGTTGCGTTCTCATCGTGTGTTTTTTTTTAAATTTTATTCCAGGAGATCATTCGAGCGAATGCCTACGTCAAGACTGCTGCCGATCTGACAACAAAATATCGCAAGAATGTACAGTACAACTTGGAGGCAACGTCCGCTACGGATAGCGACGCTCACCAAACATCGGACCAGTCGTGATGGAATAAAGTCTCACTCGCATAAGCGAAACCATGACGCTGGCCGCCCCAGTCTGGAAAGTCTATCACAAATTCTAAACGTGTCTGCAGATGATCTGCCGCTACCCGAACCGAGCAGTTGCTACACAAGCCATGCAGTTTGCTCTCGAGCCAAGTCGCTCTAGGATTTGCAGAACCTGGTTCAAATAATATTTAATTCAAACACCTCCGCCACCGCCTTTCACAAGTGACCTACTGTTCACCCTGATTATAGCAATATTTGTGCGCGATGACGTCAAGTTGTAATGGAACAAGCGTGCGTGAGAGAGGGATGCCCCATGCGTGGCGTTGGATGTTCCGCAGAGTAACTCAATGAAATTGCGCGTTATGAATCTCCTAAAGCATGCTTCGTGGTGTCCTTAATCTTCGACGCCACTCACCAAGGTGGAGTTTGTCGAATAGCGTGCAGCCTGAGTCGCGAAGCGGCAATTGGCCAGTTCCTGTGGACGATCTTGTACTGGCAAGAACAAGCAGCCAAGGAAGTCCTACGTCCCTCCCTCACGCTAAGGCCCACGACGCAGAAAAACAGTACAAATGCAATGTGTGTGTACTAAATGAACAATTGGGATACAAGAGAATATCCATCCATAAATACCCCTGACTTCAAAAGCCTCCTATACGCCCACTAACGGTGACATCGGAGCTAGTCACAACTCCCCTATGGACTCGCTTCTCTCGCATCCTGCTCTGCCCCGGCGCACCGTTCAGCAAGCTGATAAGCTTGCGTCGCTCGGCCGCTTGTGTTGGGTCCTCGTACACCGCCTGCAAACCTGAGCTCCTGCTATCGTCCAATATGGCATTCGTATTTGAGGTACTGTTCTCGGGTTCGTCCCCGAAAGCATACGAGGCAGTGTACATATTTGCCGGTGGGACGTGGATGCGAGGAACGCTCGTGCCGATCCCCATTCCCGTGACAATATTTGCACCTGCAGTGTCCGATTGCAAAAGTGAATGCGGCTATGAGATGTGAGAGAATGAACAAGGCGGCCATCTCATGGTGAATAAGAAATGAGGGGGGGAGGGGGTCGCTTGTTAGCTCACCTTGGATCGCGGGCGTGCGCGTTTCCGCCGTACCGGTGGCTCTGCGTTCTCCTCAGTCAACATTGCACCAGCGTCACGCTTGCCAAGCAAATTGGAGATGCTCTCATGTAGTGCCCGTGCGGCCGGGTCCGTCTGCTCTAACGGCGGCTTCAGCGGTGACGGAGTGTTTGAGGACGGCACCCGCGGAGTCGTCTCATCATCCTCCGTTTCACTTCCTAGAGCGGAGGAATGGGAGGATAGAATAAGAGTCGTATGCGCGGAGAGTGATAGAGCCGTTGGAGGTGAGGTATGTGCAGGACTGGAGGCGGGAGGAAGTGTTGGCGAGGAACTCGGGACGACTTCCTCCTGGTCAGCGAGCAACTTAGGCTGGCCGAAAGATTGTTCCTGATTGGCGAAGTCCGCGTCTAGTTGCGTTGATTCTGGTGGTAGCGTGATTGCGAGCGGCGCTCTCTGGGCTGGAATCGCCATCCAATCATCTTGTGTGAGATCGGCCAACTTTGTCCCTGCGTGAAAGTTCAGCACGACATCGGCCATGAGATTAGTGTGACACTCGTACCGTTCATGACGTCTGCCGCCTCAGCGCTTGGCATACCCAAGTCTAGCACGAGAAACGTCCCAGGCGAAGGCAACGCACCCGTCCTCGCGATATGTGAGAGCCAGCGCATATCAACCACCGGTATACCCCACATCCGTGCCCTCTGGTACTTCGCGCCAGTTGCACCCGGACATAACAGGTGGGTCGTCGAGCGATTGAACGTCGGCACATGCGTTATCCCTTGCAGTGGGCCGGCGGTTAGAATACTGTACAGAATGCAGGGTAAAGGAGAGATCATTACCCAATGCGCGGGCGAGACGCTTGACCCACATGTCCTCTGCAACGTCAAGTCCTGATGAACTGAGGATGATGCCAGGTAGGTGAATCGCAAGTGGAAGTGGCGAGAAGGCCGGATGCTCGTCTGCGGAGCATATCCGTTCGCGTGACAGACAACCTTCGAGCCAGCACTCAGTGCGATAGCGCGGTTTGAGCGTGACGTCGGCTTCGTCGACATATAACTTACTACCACTGCGTTATATATGAGCCTGTCGGCGTTTATATCAAAAGCCAGAGAAGGAGGAAGAGGGGTACCTGACCAATCGCACAATCACAAAGTCCACGGGCTCCTCTTCATCTTCACTCTCAACCCAAATTCCACCGCAACTTTCGATCGCGGAGCGAACACTCGCTGAGCGAGCTTCGGCGAGCACGCGGAAGCGCATTCCCGCGAATATCTTAGACGGCGGTCGTCAGGCTCTGGTGCTACCTGTGTACGTGGTGTTGGTTGTGGCAAGAACATTGACTGGGCCTTGCGGAATGGCTGGCGCGACGTGGATGCAGACAGGGATTCCGAAACCGGCGTCATACCTGGTGCGAAGGACTTTGACCGCGGAAACTTTGTCAGCACGCTACGGCCTTTGCCCAATGTGGGTGGGGGCAGCGAGTCCAAACTCGAGCCTTTCCCTTGGCTTTGTTGGTGCCCGGCAGGAGAAGCGCTTGATCGCGAGTGAGGTTGAGGGCTTCTGCAGGAACCGTCTTAACCAGCTCAGGCCCAACCTTGGCATATCCGCGCGGAGCGAGAAGGCTCTCCCAGACGCGCAATGTTGCGGCAGGAACACGACGAGCAACTGCGATCTCTTCCTCCTCTGGTACATCGGGATCAGGGTCCGGTTGCGCTTGGACTTGTGATGGTTCGGGTGCCTCAATGTTTGGAAGATGTGATGAGGGCAAGAACTGTCTGCGACCGGGGCGTGGATGTGTGAGAAAGTAAGGTGTCTCCTCAAACCGCCCTGTCCAACCCACATTAAAATCAGACATTCACTACAAGTGAACACACGCAACACGCACCACCGGAGTCCAGGGAATTCCAGAACCACTCCTCCCAGACAAGTTTGATATCAGCTTCACCCCGTTCGTTAAACTTACGGGCATAATGCATTTTTTCCGTTTCTTCACTTCCAGAACAGAGGAGATGAGTGACGCGCACTGGTCGCTCAATGTTTTTGACGTATTTTCCACCATGCTGCGTGACAGCGCGGTTGATGGAGGTGTGCCGGTCAAGATCGTCAATATCCTCGACACTGGAGACGCATAGAGTAACCCCAGAAAACGTGGGAAGACGGTGCTCTTCAACTTTCTGTAGACGACGTCAAAGGGAGAGAAGGAAGAAGCTAGGGAGAGGGATCGAACAGTGTCAAAGTCAAAATCATCGCCTCTCTGCCAGATCTCAAAGGTGTCAAGAATCCATGAGGGCTTTAGTATCGGTATTTTGCGCTCTACTGCGCACTGTATTGTATTCATTAGTGGTATTGAACTTTGCGGGTGGGGAACGCACCCAATATTTTGCTCCTCCATGACCTCTGCGATGAGTTGCGTGACGTAATCAGTGAATGCAGAGGTAGTGTTTGCACCCATTTCACCAGCTTTGGGAAATATTGTCGACTGTCGACGAGTTCGACTCAAATGAGACCCGCGGCGCGAGATCATAATTGACCGCGTACCCTGTCAATACCAGTTGTACATATCGTGAAGCCACGAAATGGCCTCGGACACGTGTCAATGAAGCTGGTTTCAAACCCTTCGGGTGCATCTGGTAGTGGCGGCGAGGGTGACGGCGTACGTCGCGCTATTGAAGAAGTGGGTGTTCTCGTTTCCTCTGGTCTGCTGGACGTAGCTTTACTCCAGGTACCTATGAATACATTGTGACGTCTAACGCGTAGTTAAGAGCAAATAGCTAAATACCTTTTTCGATCTGTTCACCCGACGGGTCATAAGGTAGCGTTTCTTATGCTATATCTTGCCTTTGAGACGTGGTCAGGTCGGTCACAGTTGTTTTGGTGGATTTGGGATTTGGGATTTGGGATTTTTGGACGCGTCGCGTCGTTAGGTTAAGGTTAACTCATGTCAGACCTATACCGTTCAGCCATGTATGCACGAATCTCAAAGCTTCCACAACTTCCACCTGATCCTCCTGGAGTTGAAAATGAAGATGAGATGAGATGAGCATGAGGATGAAGAGGCAGCAGATTCGATCGGTGCACTACCGTCCCTTTCATTGAGTCCACCCATAAACCGCCTACCGCGCACTCCAAACCCAGAATACGCACCAGTATCGGGAGCGTCCTATTTCTCACAAGCAGTACAGGTTGATGTCCCCGCATCAAAGCTCGATGTTCGCGTGTACTACACTCCGCCGCAGACGACGGACGGCAGCGCCGGGTCGGTCATCGTCTGCCACCACGGCGCAGGCTTTGCCGGCCTTAGCTTCGCCCTCTTCGCAAAAGAGGTGACGAAGCTTGCCAAAGGGGAACTTGGTATTTTATCTATCGATGCGCGGAGGCATGGTGCGCACTCCCACATCGCGGTCGACGCGCTCTTAGTTATCGTCAGGGAAGACTCTGCCAATCGAGCGGTCCTTCGACGAGGACTTGTCCCTTGATATCCTCGTACAGGATCTCCATAACCTTCTTCGAGTGGTCTTTCCAGTTCCTTCGGTTGCACCCTCGCTCCTTGTACGTGCTTCGAAGGTTCACACACTCACACATTGTATCTTCATTGACATATCAACAAGCTTGTTGGCCACAGTATGGGCGGCGCCGTCATTGTACGCGTGGTACCGCTTCTTATTGAGGCTAAATACCGTGTATCCGGTGTGGCAGTGCTAGACGTCGTCGAGGGCACCGCGCTTGACGCCCTTCCTCACATGCCGGCAATTCTCAACTCCAGACCGGAAGGTTTTGATAGTGTCAGCGACGCGATAGAGTGGCAGTATGTTCTTTTGCCAACCTTTATCCTTTGTACTCTGCTTAAAGTTGTTGCCTCGTGTAGCATCACTGCGCACCAAATCCGTAACATCACTTCTGCGCGTGTGTCCGTGCCTTCACTCGTCATTCCTACACCCGAGCCCCGAGCTCGTGGCGTTCGTGCCTTCACTTGGCGTACGCCATTGCGCACTACGGCACCGTATTGGGAAGGTGCGCTTCTCACCCTTCCCTTGTTCGTTAGATGGCATTTACAACATGGCACACAATGAAGGTTGGTTTAAAGGACTTTCAGCTGCGTTCCTCGCTGCACGTACCGCGCGTCTGTTGGTACTTGCGGGTACAGAACGCCTTGACCGCGAGCTTATGATTGGGCAAATGCAAGGCAAGTTCCAACTGGTTGTTGTACCGAATACGGGGCATATGCTTCACGAAGTGAGCCTTACCTTACTATTTCGAGCTGATGGCTGGGCTAATGTTGGCCCATGTAAAGGATGACCCCTTGACGCTCGCGCAAACGTTGGTAGAATTCTGGCGAAGGAACGAGCGTGTCGTTGTAGGAATTAAGAAAGTAGGAGACCTGTAAGCTAGCTACTTGAGTGTCACAATAAGATTGAAAGCCTTATTGAGTCTGCGGAAGATGAGGCCACACTTGGTGACATGAGGGACTTTTTTTGTGATCAAGACGACGGCTCCGCTGTATGATCGAGAAGAGACAAGAAGGTATACCTGGTTGCATTCCGTTACCGACAGGACGGAGAACATGCGGATTGCATAAAGAGATCAAGCACGGAGGCAAAACATGTGTGTGGCTCGGCGCATACGAGCCAGTGCACTGGCATTACCTTTGCGTCGCTCGGACTGAGCACGACGGAGGCCAACGTGTCCGTCACCGTCCGAGTTGGACGCACGGCAGGCACGGACAACGTTAGCTCGCGCCTTGTGTCGCGATGCGATGAGGCCTGCATAAGGCTCACTTTCTGTTCGTTCGTTCCGGATGTTATCCAAAATTCGGTTGTTGATCATGATTCTCCACGGATTCTTCTTGGCCCCCAGGAGATTAATTGGTCATTTCACTGAGATTTACCGGTACATGATGAACTTATAACATAGCAGTCGGCCTAGCACTTAGAGCGCACGCGCTAAAGCAATGGCAACGGAGTTTTGCCTATCATCATCACATCACTCACATTTGCCTCTCCCCCGCATTAGCTCCCACATCCTGTCATTACTAACGAAAGTTGTTAATACACAGTACCGAGAACCCCGATATTGATATATATGTAATATTGCATTGGGTGATCTGTTTATCAATGTTCGCTTCCATTTCGATGGGATGTTTGCCTGCCGAATGACCGCGGCGAATCACTTCTTGCACTTGTCACTTGTCATTTGTACTTGTACTTGTAAATCGGAGGTACGCTTTCACTCATACCTGAATCCTCAAAAATAAAAAACTAGCAACTCCAACAATTGGTAAAGTGTAAGTGTTGCACAAGTGATAGCAGAGCTCGAGCTGGGCTGAAACCTGAAACCCCCCAATCCAGGCCCGTTTGTCGGCCCGTTCCCTGAAACCCAACACTCACCCACTTTTTTCTTTCTTTCTTTTTTTTTGACCTGTGACCTGGAAACAGCGCCACTCGCAACAAACGCGCTGCGCGTCTGCCCATTCTTTTCCTTCAACTTTCCTGTGATCTGGTGTAAATGTTGCTTTTGCTGACCCACCGTCATCTCAACCACAGTAATCGTGTTTTTTCGTAACATATAGCAAGTTCCTGCTCGGTTTATCAGTCGAGAAGCAGTGCCATTCCTTCACACACAGAGTGGACCGCCAATCGTGCGCCACCTCTGGTACTCACGCTCACGGAACAATTATTCGTTCCCAGGGGCAATGAAAGCCGCGGATACTCTCAAATCGGCATATCGTGATTCTGGTAGTCTGGATCACATATCCGCCGAACAATGTGCGCACCGTCTTTTACTCACCTGACTACTTCCTAACTCGCTTTCCACCTGATGGTGGCATGTATCATTACAGCATCTCATGGTTGGACAGTTGCTCAAATTTTGACCCCCATTCTTGTTGCTGTCTTCCTTTGCCTGACTTTTGTTCTTTATCTTCTATACAAGAAGGGGCGGCTTTCTCAACTCACATCCACACTTCCATTCATGCGAGCCTGTCGACAAGTTCGGAGTCAACGCGGATGGACATCGAATGATGACGGTCTTGGCGGCAGGGTTTTACACCATATTCCGGATGCAGAAGGGACGCCTATGATAAATCGGCCTCTTCACCGGCCTTCTTTATCTCTCTCCGATGCCCCCGATCGCCAACATCTTAGCCCTCGCATAAGGGAGGGGATGGTGGCGCTAACCTTTTCGAATGCTCTCCGTTCGATACGGAGATTGTTTGGTAGGGGCCCCGTTCTCGTGTCTCACGTCCCCATTCCAGAGACATTCGATATCGAGGATTCTGATTCTGAAACGGACCCATTTGACACCCTGAGAGTAACGCATCCAGAGCGAGGCGAAACGGACTCCCGATGCTTGGACGGAGAACGACTTCAGCCACGGACCGTGAAGCTCCTACACAGAATCTTGAGCACTCTAACGAAGTAACAAGAGACACTGCCACTATTGACTTGGAGTTTGAGAATGGACGGGGTGATGGCGTTGCAAATAGTAGCATTGACGATCATGATAGTGGGATAGCCACCGGAGATAGTGTTATGCTGATCTCTAGAACCGGGCAAGACTTTTCTTTAAGGGGTAGCGTGATCTCCATGCGAGTAGGGGCAGGGAGGAGTCCTATAGAGGCGGACCGCAGGAGCATAGAGGTTGTCCCGCCTACACCTAAATTCGATAAACAGGTGAGCAAGCTGCCTCTATCCGCTATAAGATCCATGACTTATTCCACGTTAGCCCTTTCGTGGCGGCGCTTATCATACCAGAAGCGCATCTACACCTCATTTTCACTCCACGCCTGACACTCCTCTGTTGCGCTCTTTCTCCCCCTCCATCGCTGACTTATCCACAAGTAATGTTCAAATACCTCCCCGACTACCTTGGTTAGCACCTACACCTCTCTCGACGCAGCGAGCAGCCTCGGGCAGCTCGCCATCGTCTCGCGAGGAAGCGCTTGGCATACACTACTATACGTCAGCGACGCCCCCACCCGACCCCGCAGGGCCAGTAGCTGGCACTGCTGCCCCACTCTCACTATCGTCACGCACACCGTCTGACCAACGCGCACGTCACGCAGAAGCGGGGTACTCTCCACCTGTTGCCCCGTTCCTGCAAAACTATGCGCCATCATTTCCCGGGCGGTTTTCCCCCAGTTCTCCTTACGTCCCGCCGAGTTCGGTGCCATCGAGTCCGATTCGCGCATCGGATCCACGAAACCTCATCCCCTCCGCAGTACGCGGGGCAGGGTACAACCCATTCCAGCACTCACGGTCGGCAAGTGACCTCAAATAGGTCGTGCTCATGTCCCCTGGTATATGAATGTAACTGTATGCGCATCGCTACTCTCCGCGACCACCAGATTGACGATCTGGGCGCCCCAGATTCCTAACCTTATGCTACGTGCACCGCATCTCCCTCTTCCCCCGATACTTCGCAATGTTCATTTCTCTACGACCAGACGCATCGGACATCTGGTCGTACGGTATATACTGCGCAATCTGTTACCTATGACCATCGGTACCCTGTATAATTATCCCATCTGTATACTGTAGAGAAACGCGAGACAATTTGGCCTCCACAGACACATCCAAATCCGCCACTAACTTTACCCGATCGTCTATTTGACTCTGGGTGACATGATACAGGACCAAAAAAATTAGTTCATTTTCCGCTTGTGGATGGCCTACTCGATGACGGACACCGCCTGTAGGGAAAGACCGAGTAGGGGGGTAAAAGTCAGGGTTTAAGCGTTCTTGGTGCCGGCCACAGAAGTCACAGAAAGCACGAAAGATAGCTAGCACCGAACGGCACATGTACCCGAAGAAGGAAAAAAGGGAGACAAGACTTTGATGACTCTTGCAGGGAAATAAACGTGATTTTTTTTTTCCCTTTTAGGCCTGTTAATGTGAATTCGTGGAGAGAGAAAACCCTATACCGGGTGTCGGTGACCTGGCGATGAAAGTGAGTGGTAGGTGGTCATAAGAAGCATGCAGGCAAAGCCAGTGATCAGTCTCTCTGGAAAGTACCTAAACTTCAGGCAGCGAGCTAGAGGCGTGGGGGCGGGGGGCGGTAGTTGATTTGACGCAGCCTGTGCGCTTGTAGGGTAGGGGGTCGGTGATAAGTAAGTGAGTGCGGCGCAGGGCTATGTCAAGTGTTGAAAAGTAGGGTGGATGTGGAGCACTGGCGTTTCGTTTCGTTGATTGGACTTGCCTCCCTCCCGTGAAGAAGTGGTCATGGTACATTAACACGTGTATGCCCACCCGAGTCATGGGAGGCCAACATAGAAGGGGGGATGGAGGGCAAGAGATTTGGATGCGGCTGTTGTTAGCCTGAGTATATGCATATAGTTCGGTCCGTAGGTGTTCACGTTGTTGATCATGCGCCGTGCAGCTCCGTTGCGGGCAGTTGAAACCTGTTCGTTCAATTCAGCGGTCCCCGTTGTTACCTCGTGTTTTTCCTTCGAAGGTTTACACTGGGTGAGTAGTGGTAGTGCTGAACTGAAAAGAGTTTGCCATCATCTGCCATCTAATCCCCGACCCAGGCTTTAATTTAATTATTATTAATTTGTCCTCCTCTCCTTAAACGGCGGGCGTCTCCTTTCCACACATCTCTCTTCAATCACCTCCACCTTTCCTCCTTCCTCCTTCCTCCTTCCTCATTCCTCATTCCTTTCTCCTTCCTCCCTTCCCCTCCTTACCATGTCCCCACCCCCACCCCCTCCGCCACCGCCCCTCTGTCTACCCTCTTTTACCCGCAAGGCAAAGAAAAAACAACTTAATGAATTTTTTGACGAGAAATCCGCTTCCTATCGTCCGTCCTTCTCTCGTTCCGGCGGTTCTCGGGCATCTCTCCCTGGATCCCAACGTCAATCTAATACTGGCTCACCTCTCGCCCGATCTGCCTCATATTCACCTACCGCTACCATCACGGATGCCCAGTCAAGAGCTGAAATTACCTCCCGAGCTGATAAGCTTACATTCTCGGAGGACACGGAATCATATAGCAACCTTCCCAGAATGGCACCTAAGCTCGATCGCTCTCGCTCAAAGCTCACTCGCGGTAACACTCTACGGAGCAAACTCGGCTATGGTTGGGGTTTAGGTTTAGGCCGTAGGGAAAAGGATAAGGAGGAACTCTATACGGAGGTAGATCGTTCGTCTTCCGCAACCACTATCCTTCCCGTCTATCCTCGAGATGCACCTCCTCCTTCCTGCCAGAGACTGCCCAGGCTCCGACCCGTCACATGTCCCAGCGCTCGAAGAGCTCTCATGCCTCAAAGCAAAGCAAAGACAGCAAAGACAGCAAGGAAAGTAAGGATAGTCAAGCCAGTCGTGCTACCAAGAGCAGCAATCTTTCCAACGGGAGCAAGCAGTCTAACAATTCTCAACGCCCCTCCCTCACAGGCAGCGGCTCCCTCAACACCCTTGTCGGTTCAGCCCTTGAGCGCAAGGAAGCCTATCAGGACCCCATTCGTGAAATCGTTGACACTTACCCCCGCATGACGGAACTGCGTAAGCTCATGGCGAAGGATAATCTGGATTATTAGTCCGTCACCGTGCTCTCTCTTTGCCTTCCAAGGCTGAACACGTGTCCATCTGTAGCGTTGTACCTTCAGAAGATGCCCACCAGTCTGAATACACCGCCGAGGCCGACAAGCGCAGAGAATGGATATCAAAGTTCGTGATTCCTTCCGCAGTTCCAGTTCCAAAAATTTCATGCTTACTAATCTCGGACACAGCTTCACTGGCTCGGCGGGCCAAGCTATCATATCAAAGAGTGCCGCTTATCTTGTTACTGACTCACGTTATTGGCTTCAAGCTGAGAAAGAACTTGATGAGAATTGGGTGCTGATCCGCTCTGGCATGCCTTCCGGACCTCGGAATTGGGTAGACTGGATCACTGTTAGTAAATCTCCTAATATCCACTCCACGTCGATGGCTCACTCCGTTTTTTGTGTAGGACCGAGCCAACGAGTCAAGGGTTGGGATCGACGCACGCATGGTCTCGAACGAGACGGCCACACAGCTTTACCCTCTACTACAAGCCAAGAAGTCCAAACTTGTGTACCCGTCACAGAACCTAATAGACTTGATCTGGGAGGGCAAACCGACGCGCTCGAAGAACAAGATCTATGTACAGCCTATCGAGTACACTGGTGAATTTCACGCCTGGCTGTCTATCTTTCATTCAACTGATTCATCATACAGGCAAGGACGCCTCGAAAAAACTCACTCAGGTTCGAGATTGGATCAAAAACCACCCACCATCTGGCACTTCACCATCTAGGAATCCTCCCCCGCCGTCCCAGCAACACGTTGGTACCCTGGTGACCAATCTGGCTTCTATTGGTGGGTATTTTATTTTGTCCACGAGTCACAGAGGACTCACAAACCGGATTCTAGCATATGTATTGAACCTTCGTGGTGATGATATCCCTTTCAACCCCGTCTTTGTCTCATATTTGTACATCGGCCTGGACCGTGTTATTCTATTCATCGAACAGGAGAAGGTTGAGCCTCCTGTGCGCGAGTACCTTCAGAACCTTAAGGTTGAAATCAGGGATTATAATGGCATTTGGTCCTTTTTGCGCACTCGCGAGTGGGGTGAAGGCAAAGTTCGTAGGCCCCTCTCTTTCTCGCCTGTTGACTGGTGTTGACCTCATGGCTATCCTCAGGTGATTATCTCGCCGCAGACATCATATGCCATCTCGCTCATGTTAACTCATTACCGTTATACTGTGGCTCCTTCGGTTATTGAAGAAATGAAGAGCGTCAAAAACGAAGTTGAGATCCAGGGGCTCAAACGCGCCTACCTCCGTGACGGTGCTTGTTATGTGCAATTTCTTGCCTGGCTCGACGAGAAGATGTCCAAGGGTTTCCAGATCTCAGAGTGGGAAGCTGCCTGGCGACTGACGGAGTTCAGGAGCAAGGCGAAGAACTACATGGGGCTCGCATACGAGAACATCTCGGCGACGGGGCCGAATGCTGCCCTCCCACACTATACACCTCTCAAGAGCGACAGTCTTTTTATCGACAAGGAAACGCCGTATCTGAACGACTCTGGAGGGCAATATCGTGATGGCACATGCGATACCACACGGACTATGCACTTTGGTCGCCCAACTTTGGATCAAAGCGGGGCGTATACACGAGTATTACAAGGCCATGTGCGTTTTTTCTTTTCTTTTATAGGGACCCGTGCTTATCTTCAATCCCCACTCCACTTGATGCAGATCGCCATCGACACTGCTATTTTCCCGAAGGGTACGACGGGTGCACAGCTCGATGTCCTTGCGCGGAAGAATCTCTGGCAGGACGGCCTGAACTACCTCGTGAGCGATGCACGTGTTGATTTAGTTTTGTTAAGTTTCTCATTATGCGCGATCGGATCGACAGCATGGGACTGGCCACGGTGTTGGATCCTTCCTCAACGTTCACGAAGGTTTGCATGGGTTCTCGAGCGATGTGCCTCTCACTCGTGGTCACGTTCTCACCAATGAGCCCGGTTATTGTAAGTCACTCCCGCTTTTACCCCGAGTTGATTTCTTGCAACACAACCTGAGACACGCAACAGACAGAGCCAATGACTTCGGTATCCGCATCGAATCCGTCCTTGTCGTGCGTGACGTGCGCACTAAGCACATCGACCCGGACCAAACCTGGCTCGGCTTCGAACGGCTGACGTGTGTGCCAATCCAGACGCGCATGGTGCTGGATCACATGCTCAGCAAAGAAGAGAAGGATTGGATACGTGAGCACAATCGCGCGTGCCTCAATGCGCTCGAGGGTCTCCTCCGGGATGACAAGCGTGCGCTCAAGTGGCTGCGACGTGAAGCGGAACGCTCCATTGGCATCGCGCCAGCGGGACCGGGCGGCGTCATCATTGATTGGGACTAGAGAGGCTGAGAGGGTTATGCCAGTGCCAGATAGTCCAGCGTTCGGGTTTTGCGCCGTCGCGCTGGTGTCGTCTCATTTTCGCTCTAGCTGACCTCCTCTTTTCATCACACCCAAATACTCTACCATGGATATCCCAACCCCCAACCCCCGCTTCTCTCGACCCTTGGTTATCACAGCGCCACCTTCATTTATTTTTGTTTGGCCGGTTTATAGTATACACCACAACTCCTGACATTTCCTAATTACAGGGAACAGTGCTGCAGGCCGGCTCCCTTACGCGAATGGATCACAGATGACCTCACCTCATCCCCTTTTTTCCTTGATACGACACGACGACGCCCTTGACGTGAGTTTGTTTCCCTTAAGACGTTCTTATTCATTTCCATGCACTCGCACGATTCTTGTTGATGTATTTGCCTTTTCTTTTCTTGTTTGATATGGCTAGTTGTGGAAGACGTGCTACATGCGAAAGCCGTTGCGCAGGATCCATACACATTCATGACGTAGTTGTAGTTTCCCACATGATGTACATACCTCTTAGACTAAGGCAGTGTGTAGCACGTGCACTGTGAGATGCAGCTAGCTAAGACAATGAAATGAGGAGAAATATTACGGGGGTTACATTGTCTGTATGATGGATGAGTATACAGATGATTATTGCTGAGGCCCAAGCAGCAGCTATCGGCGGTTGGTCTTGCCTGCCTTTCGTTTCCCAGAGAAGAGGTGTTTTGGCTGAAAATGCGAGAAGCACAAGACAAAGTGTGTGTTAGCATCGGAAGGAAGCAAGAAAAAAAGGAACGACATAAAGAGGGGTTCGCGATATAGGGACGAGGGATGATAAAAAAAAAAAAGATAAAAAAACGACGCACCATTTTGACTCGGATCGCACGGTCGCTCTCACCCGCTTTCGCGAGCATGTTGCGCCCACGCTGTCCAAGATTCCGTAACCGCAGGGCCTTGGATGCTTGCTGTAATGCGAAGAGGGAATAATCCTGTGAGCTCCCCCACGGGACAAAGAAATGAAAGTGCGTGAACATACCGCTTCGTCTCGCAAGCCCATGAGCTGCCGATTTGAGCGCGGCGCGTGCTTTCGTGCGATAACCCCACCGGAGTTGGCCTTGCCCCGCTTACGCGGAGTGCCGTCTTCCTTCCCCTCTTCCTCGTCAACGTCCATCGTCTCGCTCTCGCCCTCACGTGCACCGGCGATTTCTGTTGCTGACTCGTGTCCATCGTGTTCGTCGTCGACGTCCATGCCGTCTTCGTTCTCGTCGCGCTTGCGCTTATGTGCTGCGCCACGCATTTTGGCAATCATCACTGCGCGCTCTTGCACGCGGCTCGGATCGAGGCCAGCTTTGGTCAGGTCAGCCGTCAGGTCGGTGAGCGATCGAAGGCCTGCGGTACGGGGGAGGCGCGCCTTGTTCTTCATCTTCTTTTTGCTTTGTGCTTCCGACTTGTGACCGAGCGCGACCTTCGCTGCTGCTGCGTCACGCTCATCATCTGAATCAAACTACCAATTTGACCAGTCAATGAGGGAAGCGCGAAGCGGCGAAGAATGGCAAAGCAAATTCCTTGGATGGAAAATACTCACCATGTCCTCGTGATCATCGTAGAAGCCCTCAGCCTCGAGTACCTCTTCTTCACGCTCGAGTGCTTCCAGCTTCTCGGCAATATCGGGATCAATAAAATCGGCAATATTCTTGCCATCCATGATCTCCGGGATAATGTCGTTTTTCCACTCGTCGTTCGCGAGGATATAGTTCTCTGCCCTACCGTCAAGTTACCATTAAAAATTTCCCAAAAGGCAATACGCGCACTTTTGAGGCTGATATTGTATACCCCGGCACCACCTTCCTCCAGTTCGATATCCCTCTCGAGCTTCCGCCGGTCAGGATCATTCTTGTCGTACTTCTTGCGTAACCTGATCGCCTCTGGGACGAACGGTTCACGGACAACACCGTCACGCGGCTTCGGCTGGGCGACATGAATACGGTTGATGATGGTGTTGATTTTGCTGCCCTTAAGCTTTGCATCAACGCGTTGAGCAAGTAGGGCATCGCAAGCCTTATTTTTAAGGTCCATGACGCCTTCCTCGGAATAACATGACACGTGCACACATTGCACACCGTCAATGTCAATAATTTCTTGCACAAGTGCACGAGTTTCCGAAGTAAGGTCTTCGAGGCGAGTAACGTCGATCTTGTTGATTACGAGCACGGTAGGCTTGCCCGAAAATAGGGGTTTGATAGAGTGGAATAACTTACACTAGGCACTGAGGTCACGCAAGAAGCTTGTGAAAACAAACAGGTCAGTACGCACCTGTACTTCTACTGTGTATCCGCATTGCTCGCTGAGATCCATGAAGTACAGCACGCAGCTTTTCAGGTGAGCCAATGCTGTAATACTTTGCATCTCAATTGTGTTCATCTCCTCGAGTGGATGGTCCAGGATTCCAGGCGTGTCAATGACCTGCCATCGAAGGTACTTATAGTCTAAGTGTCCCACAAAAAGAGATTTAGTGGTGAAAGCGTATGGCTGTACGTCGACGTCCGCGCGGGTGACCTTGTTGATGAATGACGATTTACCGACGTTCGGATAACCGCAGATGAGGAGGGTACGCGTGTTCGGATCGATGGAGGGGAGACGCGATATGTGCTGTCGAACCTGTTCAAGGTATGCCAGGGGGTCTTTCTGGCGGCGCATAATTGTCGCCATTCTATAAATTGAACCCAGTTTAGTGGGGGACGTTCTGGTTACAGAGAGGGTAATGACATGGAACGCACCGGCCAAGCGCCGCCCTTTTCAGCTGTTTGCATCGGTACAAGCTGTCTCCAAACTTGAGTAGCCGGACGTAGTCTTTTGCAACGTGGTCTATGAGATGCCGCGCTGTTCGTAATTGGCCAAGAGCGAGTTTGTAGTGATTCTTGTCATACAACACATTCATTAAAGAGGATAGAAATGGGTGCAGGTCCTGGGTGATTTCTCAGGGTAATCCAGAGGTCGGTTCGTAGAGCATAAAAGATTGGCGCACATCGAGCATGGGGAATTCAGAAGGATCGCACCGACTTTTTCGTCGAATGAATCTTGAGTGAACTTGACTTTGCGCATATAAAAGTTGCGGATGCGACTAATCTTAAAATTTTTGTGAATAACCTAGGGAAGATGTCATGTCAAGATGCGATCCGATGCAAAAGGCGAGGACACACTGTGGGCGTTTTCCTCTGGGTTTTGGATAATACGATGTCCAAGAAATCGGCTGCGGTGGGAACGGGAGCGATGGCCTTGAGACCACTTGTAGACATTTTGTTGTTTGTTGAAGAGATCCTGGTCCTGGTCTACTTGTACTTGCTATTGCTATTTGCCCTGGCCAGTCAATTTTATCAAATCACCGCATTCCCACGGTTATGAAAATTATACACGCATACAAAGCACATGTACAGTTTACAAAGATGAAGATGCGATGCATTAAAAGCGACAAGCAAAAGTTGGGGGAGGGGGAGGGGGTGTATAGATGGATACTTATCAAAACTCCTACATGCGTGAAAAACACACTCTACTCTGACACCAGTCCGATTACCTCGAAATGAATGATTATCAGTAGCGTGATTAATGACAATGAGAAAAAAAGGCCGATTGCTCATGTGATGAGAGTGAGTGTTTGTAACTTGACCGCTCATGAAACCAGCATTGATTGACCAAGGTAAGATTTAATGATGGCCTCGTTGACTATGCGTAGGCGAACAAAGGTTTAATGAGAGGTCACTAGCAACTGAGGAGCTGAGACTTACTATCAACAATGATTCTCTGAGTAGCCCGAACATCCTGGCAGCAACATGTCACTGGGCTGGCACAAGTTAGAGAAGGCGTTCTCTCGAAAACTTACGAGCATGGATGTAAAATGCTATAAGAAAGCGCATTTATTTCAGTAAATTGACTAAAAGACGGAAACATACAATGTATAACTCTTGTTTTTGCACACCCTTGCGCTTGTGTACTTGCGCAAAATGTGCGCGGAAGTATTCTGCTACGTCCTCATACCTGTTTTCTCGCTCGCCGTATGAGGTAATGCTATATCCGCAGGCCATGAGAAAAATAAAATTATGAAAACTATGACTTCAGCGCACTATTTTTTGACCATTACACCCGCTTGAAGCTTTTTCTTCAAGAGGTCGGTCTGATTGCTCTCTTGCTAAGAGACCGGATCATCTTCCAAGCATTGGGAATTACCCACTTTGTTCAGCATTAGAACCATGCTTGAATTTTTCAACAATTTATTCGAGCATGTGGAAGTGAAAAGTTGCAGTGAGTCGTCGATGCGATTTGTGCGCGGGTCCTCTTCCAGGTACTATTCGGAAATAGGGCGTTAACGCTGCCGAACGTCCGGAAAGTTCCAGGCATGGAAGCCCAGCATCTAGTCGTGTATGCGCACCTGATCGAAGGCGGAAATGGGAGCCAGAAAAATAATTGCAGTAGCTGAATAAAGATGGGCGTCAGGGATGAAGATCAAACACATGGACATCGGAGTGGATCATGATAAGGGTTAGAATCAGCCCCACTCCTCGGCACTTGTGCTTCTTACAAGATACAAGATGGAGTCAAGGCGGGTGGGAAAGGAAATAGTGCCTTCACGGGGTGAGAACGAACGGGGTGATATTCACCGTCATCGAAGTAAGGCACCCAGGCATGCCGCTGGATGAAGAGGGCTGTTAGGCAATTGTGGCGTTTGGTCACTGTCTAGGTCGGGATGCTCACCTGGCCTCTCTGTCGCGAGTCAATAGAACTCAGTAAACAAAACAAAGGTGGAGAGGTGAGAACGAGAATGAGAATGCAAGGACTCACAGCGCCGCCCACATCGTACAATATCCATGTGTAGTGGTTTCCACCGAAATTGATGTCGAAGGAATGTTCTGTGACTCCGAGTGTCTGCAGACGCACATGTAAGATATCATCTAGCATTCAGATCAGAAATTGTGGAAAGTGGCAAGCGTTTTGACGCACCTGTCGTGGGGAGATAGTCAGGTTCAGATATTCGATGGACCTCATCCAAAAAGCTAGTTGTGAATATGAGCGGAGTTGTACATAGAAGCAGGCGACTGTGCGTACAACGCCGCGGACTCATCCAAACGCAATCTCCGCATTCGAAGAAGGGTTTTCACTGCGGGATGTTGCCACAGCTCTGCAGCATCATATTGCAGCTCTGCAAGCAAACGAGCGGCCATGTTGGCCACGACGCCTTGGCCGGACGAATTCCCGCCGTGCATGTCCGCGACTGGCCAGGATCGCGTCGAGGTTACGACGGATTGCCAGCCAGCGCGAACGAATACCCCCGACCGCCCACCCGCGACGGTGACACCACTACTGAGTTCGGAAGCCAAGCTGTCTTCGATGGTGATTAAAGGCAGGAGCTTGTGACGGATGCGGGATATCTGAGCAGGCCAATTTGGATCTAAATAAGCTTCATCTTCCCTATTGGCATGGGTAGTAAAGTCCCAGTCGAGTTCATCCAATATCGTACGAACGGCCTTGATTGCATTGAAGTAAACAATCGGACGCCATGACGGACGCTCACGGTCCAAGGTCTGAGAAGCGTGGTATAATTGAAATTGCTTCTGTAAGGTGGACTTTCCCGACTCTGCCTGTCCTAAGAGCATGACTGCGAACGAGGATCGGTCAGATATATGGAAGAACGCAACGGGGAATAAAAATGGTCATGATGCACGGAGGAAGGGGAAGGAGGGGATGACACACCTTTGACGTCCTTTCTTTGCTTCTGCCTTTTCTTGATCTGTTCCCTTTCTCGCTGTGAAAGCAGGATAAGAAAAGGCGCGAGAGGCATATGAGTGAAACCGACTTTGATATCGTCGTCAATGGCCTTGCTGACGCGACGGGCTTGGTCATTTTCGACGACACCGGGCATGGAGAAGGATAGGGAAAGAGAAATGATAAATGGATAGATGGTGGTGGTGGTAGTGGTGGTGGTGGTGGCGATGAAAGCAATGTGTGTGACGAGGAGAGGGATAAGGAAACGGATATATCATTGAAGCCAGAGGCCAGTTTGTTGTACTCTCACTCGCACTCACAAGAGAGGAAATCATTAGCGATCACATTTCCCAAGGGCTTGACACGGTCCCTTTTACCGATGAGGTGGCTCTGCCCTTGCTAATGTCCCAGGTCACGCGGTTATCCTTATCCCCTCCCTTATCCCCAACCCATCCCCGTCCCCGTTCCCGTTCCCGTTCTCGTCCCCCATCCCCAAGCATCCTCCTGGCATCTTGAAACCGTACCGCTGTACCGCTGTCTTCATCGCCAAGCTCTCGGGCACATTCAAGTGCGTATACCCACATATGTACAAATGAACGCGCCTGCATAACCCGCAATAATAAGAACGCACATAGCAGGACCCACACCATACAGGAGAATTGTCACCTCATCCTGTGTCACTCTAGTTACCCTCTGACACATGGGCGTCTGTGGGTAGTGAAGGCCCTTGTTATTCAACCCCCTGAAACCTAGCGAAGCGAAAATTTGGTGGCGACGAGATGGCCACAAATATACTTGTACGATCGCCTAGCCTAGTCCAGCCCAGCAGGCACAAAGGGTCCAAGCCCACCATTAATTTGTTTGTCGTTGTTCGAAAGAATTTGAGAGGGGAGGGCGAGGGGTGATGGCTGATGGTATTTTATCTTATGTAATCTAATCTACAGAGCCAAAGCAAAAGGGTTGTTGTCTCACGTGATTATGCTCGTACCAGTAGGTGGCGCCGCTGCTCACAACTGTGACTGGTTCTCTCCTCCTCCCTCCTCCCTGTTTCTCCACTCTACTCTTTCGACTTAATCGTACTGACTAACTCACCGCGACGAAAAATATGAGTAAACTTCAAGTCCAGCAAAACACATCTTCAGTTGCCTCGCGGACTGCTTTTGACCTCCTCACTGTCGATTCAGGAGAAGAGGAGGAAGAGGAAGAGCAGGAGGAACACGAGGGGCAGGAGGTTTTCAGAGATACACCGTCAAAACCTTCTAAAACTGCCCTCAAAAAAGCAGCAAAGGCGGCCCGTCAAGAGAAGAAACAACAGAGTCGTACGCCTCTTTTGTCAGGAGGTGACACGCCTGAGCAAGTCTCTCCAGCGCCGACTGTATCTCCTACACACATCACAAAGTCTGAAGCTACGTCACCCACTTCTCCAGACCAGCGCCCGGTGGAGCACCCTCTCCCTCTCGAGCCTTCCAAGCCATTGCCTCCTAGGACGACCGTTAACTCCGCATCAGAAGGGGTCCCGCCGCCGGCGCGTAATGGACACTCTATCAAGCTCGACGGGGACGAGCCACGACCAACCACTTCAGGGGAGTCGTTCGATTCCCCGCCTATCGCCCAACGCGAGCGCCCCGCAACGGCAGAACAACCGCTTTCTCCATCCCCCCCTCGGGCCTACTGGCTAAACAAGCGACTCGACTTTCCGAATCCACCTTAAGTCCCCCAAGTAACAAAAAAGAGCTCGCCGTCTCTACTTCTCCAAAACCTGGGGCAGATCTGGAGGCCGACAAAGCTGCTAAGAAGAGCCACAACGTTTTGGTTCGCACTCTATGGACCTTCATTATGATCGGGGGGTTTTTGGGTCAGTTCAAAACGAAAACGTGCGGAAAGAGTCACTGGGCTAACACGCATGGTTCTAGGGTGCCTGCTCATGGGTCATATCTGCATGATCATTCTCGTTCTCCTCTGTCAGACACTTGTGTATCGCGAGGTGACTCGATTGTTCACGCTCACCGCTTCAAAACCTGTAGAAGAACGGGGCAAGGATCCTTGGAGCAAAACGTTGAATTGGTACTTCTTCGCCACGGCAAACTATTTCCTGTATGGGGAGAGTATCATTTATTACTTTAAGGTGCCTGTTCCGTCGCGCACTCGCTTCTCCATCCAATCGCCTCATACCTTTCAATTGTAGCATGTCGTCTTCGCAGAAGCCAATTTCCTCCCGTTCGCTACGAACCACAGGATCATCAGCTTTACACTCTATATAATTGGCTTCGTGGGCTTCGTTATGTCGCTGAAGAAGGGCTACCTTAAACAGCAATTCGGCCTATTTTGTTGGGTACATATGACACTCTTGCTTATCGTCGTCTCCAGGTACGAGAGCGCGAGCAGAATTTATCAAGTGTCTGTCTGACGCGACTTATTGTAGCCACTTCATTATGAACAACATTCTTGAAGGTCTCATCTGGTTCTGGGTTCCTGCGTCCCTGGTTATCTGCAATGATGTATTCGCGTACATTTGCGGTATCACTATGGGCCGCACGCCTCTCATCAAGCTCTCTCCAAAGAAGACAGTCGAGGGGTTCGTCGGCGCTTTCTTATGCACACTTGTGTTCGCCGTCGTGTGGGGTACCTTCTTCAGCCAATTCAATTACATGATTTGCCCCGTGCACGATCTCGGTGTCAATGCATGGAGCAACATGAAGTGCACACCAAATCCAATTTTCGTTTGGCGGGAGTGGGTGATCTGGAAACCCGCCGCCCAGTTCGTGTCAACCGTCGTGCGTCTCTTTTCCTTGTGGTGGGACTTTTTTCGTTTCTCTTATACGGTGCATACTCTACATAGCTCCCGGGTGAGATCCACACGATCTCGTATGCGCCCTATCAGTTCCATCTGTTGTTTATGGCATGTTTTGCCTCATTGGTCGCGCCGTTTGGTGGTTTTTTCGCTTCAGGATTCAAGCGTGCATTCAATATCAAGGACTTTGGGGACAGTATACCAGGACACGGCGGTATGACGGATCGAATGGATTGCCAGTACGTTCGATCGTGAATATGGTGAACGGTAGATTTACGCGTTTGATGGCAGGTTCTTGATGGGCGTGTTCGTCTACGTTTATTACAGCAGTTTCATTCGCGAACATCACGTGACCGTTGGTTCGGTTCTTCAAACGATCGTCAGTGGGCTACGATCGAGGAGCAACTAGAGCTCATCGACGATCTCAAGCATTATCTCCGCGGTCAGGGCATAACCATCTAATCTAATAAAATATCACCTTCACCCGACTTGCGTGTTAGCGTTAGCCCTAGCCACCATAATATGTGATTAACTACTACATCAATTCTCTCCCACCATGCAGCATGAATGTCATCCTCGCTTTGCTTTGTCTTTGTCGGGTGTGCATAGTCGGCTAAAGTATCATTTAGAGGCGCATGGAGGTGCAATACAAGCAGGCAGGATCATAAACCATAAACCACAGTGGTGTTTAGGTGGATAGGATAGAAACCAGTGAACAAATCTAATTCCGATTTATGAACGGGGCTTCTCCTGGTAGCCAAGCACGGGTTTTGAGTAGCAGTCAAACCGGAAGGATGGATTTGCGAGAACACGGACCTTCTTCTCTTTCCAGAGGGCAAGCAAACCAACACCAGAGACCTTCACCACCTTGAACCGGACACCGGGAATATCACCCTTGGCCTTACCGCGGCGACCGAAACCAGAGATGAGGACTTCGTCGTTCTCATCGACAAAGTTAAGGCACCCGTCATTCTAAACAAGTTATTTCCAGATCCTTAGGGCTTGGGTCTATGATACAGCCAACAGAACGACGCACGGGAACGAAAGCAGTGACCTTCTTCCCGTTTTTGATAAGTTGTACACGCACACATTTACGGATGGCAGAGTTAGGTTGCTTCGCCTCAACGCCAACCTTTTCGAGAACGATGCCCTTTGCGTGTGAAGAACCTCCGGTGGGCGATGTCTTGTAGAAGTTTCCGAGGGCACGCTTTTTGTAAGACTTGTCCGCCTAATTTTGTGGCAAAGGACCCCGCATGCATATTGAGAACCAGTGGCCTGTATGTAGGTTGAGTCAATGAGAACGCACCCAGCGGTTATCCGACGGCTATTCCTGAGCTTGCGTGCTGCTTGCAATCCGCGAGGTTTGTTAGCTGGTATTAATTTTATCAGTGACAGTCAAAAAAAAACTGAGAGGTCTAGCATGACATACAGCCCATTCTTGTCGCGGATGTCGGTTTCGGGAGTTTGTAGCTAGTGCTAGTGCCAGTGAATGATTATGATGAAGTGGAGGAGGACATTGATGAACCTTAAATCTCATAACTGTTATAGGTCTTTCCCACAATATACACAGTATAAGTATGATAATATGCCTGGTTGATCTAATCTAATCTAATCTTAATACGATGCTTCTGCTCTTAATCTTCTACTATTTCCTTGCTCTTAATATTCTACTATATTCCTCGACTATTCTTCCCTTGGACGCTCGCATGCGAACTTTGTGTATGACATCCAATTATCAGGAAATAACTCTATTAGACCTTGTGGGTTCTGTGTGAATGGACAATTTTCTCTTCCCATGGATGACTGTGCCCACGCTCACCGGCTCCAGCTGTGCCCGTCTTATCTTTAAGCGTTCTTTGTGCCCCGACTTTTCACTCAACACATCCCATGTCAAAGGAGCCCGTCACTCAGTTCTACGAACACGGTCGGTTCAAGGTTGCTGGAGGGGTCCTCCCCAATGCCATTACCGCCTACCGCACTTATGGTGATAAGAAAATCCTTGCATCGTCTTTCCGACATGCTACGGTGGACGGCTTGACAGTGAGCTCACCTTCTCAGACCACGCCTTCCCAGGTAGTGGTGTTTTAACAACATCGATCAAGACTCAAGCCTTTTAGGCCAGTCATACATGATAGGCCCAGATAAGGTTGGTCCGCCTGGTTATCTGCTCTGTGGCCACGGGAGGAAGTCTTGTCACAGGCCCTCAACCCAGAGAAGTATTACATCGTAACATTCGCTCTTTTCTCCAACGGCGAGGTAACATCGTCATGGTTGAAGCGATGTCCAGTCAATTTTGACGCAGTTTTGATAGTCCTCTTCTCCCTCAAATACGGTAGGAACCTTGTACCCGCCACCCGCTCTCTCGGTGAACCAACGATGTTCATAGCGCCCTCCATATGACGGGCCCTACTTCCCTGAGGTGTCCTACGAGGATAACATGTAATGATCTGGAATCAGGCTCTCCATTATCTCAGAAGTACAACTCACACCTCGCTAGCCGTGCACAGCATGTCGTCCTTACCAAGAATTGGGTATATCGAAGATTTTCAGCGTCGTGGGCTTCTCCATGGGTGGACAACAGGTAAATAATGCAATCGAGGACATTATGGTCTAATGGCCGCGGTGCACAGGCCTATTATTGGCCCGTCATGTTTCCCGACATTGTTGAACGGTATGAGTCTCCCCTCCACGCGAAAGGACCGGGAGCCCCATTTGATGGTCTCTGCGTGATTTCACAGCACTGTCGTTTTGTGTGGCTCGGCACGCACTAGCCCGCACAACCAATGGTGCGAATGTGATTTAGAGCTCATCCACCTGAACTTACTTCACCAAAACGCGCAGCTTCATAGAAGGGCCAATGTCCGCCCTTCTAGCATCCAAGGACTTTGAAAATGGTCACTACAAGACCACTCCCCAGCACGGGATCCGCGCGTTTGGGAGAGTCTACAGTGCCTGGGCGTATGGGCAGACAGTACGTAGCTCGGTGTCATCACAAGAGGCAGGGGTCAACAGTCGTCCCAGTGGTACCGCAAGCACAAATATCTCTATGACGGGAAGTGAGTGAACGACGCTAATTTACACCTGGCCTAACCTAATCTCGCCTTTCATGACCAGGTACGCCAATTTGAACAGCTTCCTGCGAGAAGAGTGGGAGGCTGGCTTCCTGGATTCTTGGGATGCGAACGACATGCTCACGCTCATCAACACCTGGCAAAAGGGTGACGTCTCCCTCGTGCGCCACAGCGGCGACTTTGAACGGTGCCTGGGCGAAATCAAGGCAAAGGCGCTCATCATGCCCTGCAAGAATGACTTGTACTTCCCCGTGCGTTTAACCTGCTTCATCTTCTGCCCCAACCCGTGTCTTCATACCAGACCCATAGCCCGAAGACAACGAAATTGAGGTGTCCCTCATGAAGAATACTCACGCCGAAGTTGTGGTCATTGACTCCGATTGGGGGCATATGGGTAAGCCACCCCCGCCTCACCGTACACGTACTGAGAATGAAATGGTGCAACTGTTTGTTCATAGCTGGTGGAGGTGCCAATCCAGAGGACGACGCATTCATAAAGGCCGCGATAGATAAGTTCTTCACCGAGAACGCCTAAATCTGAAGTTGTCGTCCTTGCCTTTGTGTTAATGCGAACGACGGATGATCCACTTGTGAGGAGTAGTGGTTTATACAATGGTTACATACGTCTCTCCGATCTTGATGGCTGCCCAAAGGCAATTCTGTCGCCACATGAAAACTTTAAAGGTTATAACTACGTTCTAAAGCGAGATGCGGATCATGTACCGGACAGCTGTGCACAACCAGTCTCCGAGAATCCGGTTGCAGTGATGAGGTCTTACTCGTCTCGAGAGGAGGAAATTCCTTCGTGCGAGTACTGAGAACACCACACCAATCGCTGGCTTCAGAACCTGATATGCCAGACCGTTGTGATGTCATTGATAAGGCGTTCCATTTCATCTAACGTACCATTCGCGCTCGATAATGTCACCTGAACAACCCAGACCACATGTACGGACGAAATGGATTAATTTGACGAGAAATCAGACTGACATCTAGAATGTCCGTATCCATAATTTTAGTCAATCCTGATCGAGCCGTACAACCTCCGTATTGCCCAATACGTGGCCAAAAACCCGATGGCACCTGTGCGCCGTCAAAGTGATCGATGCAGTGAGTTTCCTGTGGAGCAATGCCAGCGAAGAACTGACCTGTCACTAGGAAGTCAAGGAGGACCAAAAGGAAGAGGTATCCTAGGTAAAGAATAACGCTGGAGAACGAGTCGAGCGAGAGGCGTGACACCCAGTAGAAGAGACCATAGGCCAACAACCAGAATGCGCTTCCACCACCGGTCAGGAAGGCGCGCCAGTGCCACCTAGTGACGAGTGTAAGGGTAACCGGGCCAAAGATGTCAGTGGAATTGCGGACGCACCGGTACTCTTCGGCGCAAAGAATGAAGTACGTGAAAAGGATGGTGACCGTGGCAGTGGTCAAGCCGACAACGCCTGCGGTCAGTGCCAGAAAACCAAAGGCGTAATACGCCCTAGAAGCGAACAAGCTTGACAGAACAAAATATAGTTCCACAAATGCAGCACCGAATGGGAGAATCCCGCCGAGCAGGGCAGTAGCCTTACTTTATTCAGTGCGAGCGAAAGATCCCGATGCTCATGACATACCCATGGTCGTAAATATTTTGGGGGTGGCGGGATTTGACGAGGGATGGGATTGACCCTGACCGGGTGAGAAATTGCCTGAGGTAAAGGTATAAGAGGCAACAAAGAAACCTATTTAGGACAAAAGGAAAGTCGTACCCCGCGCCTGGCCCCAAAATACGCGCCAACCGCGGATAATGGCGCAGAGATGCCAAACCAAAGGAGTACTATGAGGAGCATGGTACCTGGAAACGCGTATATAATAGTATGGCAGATAGTACGAAAACGGTGTCCGACGTAGGCTCACCAAAAGGAACAGCCCCGGAAGAGTGGGCCGTAATCAAAAACAGATTGAGGAGAAACACGATCAAGAAGATGAATCTGTCAGATAGTGAGCTATACCTCGGCAACTATGTGTTGCACCTACATGGGAAGAGCCGTTGCCGTGAAAAATGCATTCTTCCTACGCTCAGTACCCCCGAGGGATGCGTACACCCTGCTGGAAACGTAACCACCGACGCTACATACTACTGTGACTCTGCAACCCTAAAAATACCAAATCGCCCACGAACCTGCCGAAGAGGGTCCAACAGATCATCATTACTGTGGCGAGGGAACCGCGATTGGAAGGGGAAAGGAAGCCCAATAAAGCAAAGACTGAGTCATGGCAGCTTAACATATGAAAAAGAGACAAAAGGTAGATAGACAAACTCAAAGTGACTCCAACCATGGAGCATAGCTGAGCTCCGTTCCCAACGAGAGCGGAAAGTACAAGGGGATTGTTCGGGGTCCGAAATACTTCGCCATGGACAAGTTTCCAGCCCCAATCCTCTTGGACGTCCTCCTAGATAGTAAAATAAGCACAGCTGATGATAATACTGCCGACAGGGGTGTACAAACACTGAATTCAATTGCATTGTATCGAGAGATCTGTGAAAGCGACACATTAATGTGAACGGAGATGCGGACAAGAGAAGAGCATACGTCTCGGGATACACTACGATAAACGATCATAGAGACCATTGCGCATAGGAAGACAACAATGACAAGTGAGTTGACCAGACTGAACCAATGAATACGTGGGTCAAAGATGTGAAGGTAGTTATCCCATCGTGTAGCCTGTGGGGATTTGACAAACTGCTTGAGAATCCTGATGTCAGGGAATGGCTTACCCATGGAGTAGAGGATTCCTGAATACCCCGTAAAGTAAGGATAATGTAACGAGAAGAAAAAGACTTACATTCCACATCACGCGATAAGAATATCTGACTTGGTTATCTTCCAGCTCGCTCAAGATCATGGGTGGAGCCCTGAAATCACAATCCAGAGGGCCATCTTGAGAACCACCTCGGCTATAAGAGATTGTGATTACAATGGCGTGATGGCATAAGAGGTTGGCAGGTACCTCGATGGCCATACGAGGACACCGACTATGCGATTCTTCCCAGGACTGGGCGAGTGATATCTGGGGCCACAATCAGATGTTGCTTACGGCAATGAGCTATGGCGTCTAGGATGTCACACCTCAAAACGATATCATAATGATTGTTCAACAGAGGTCGCTCTTCATTGGGGCCATCATCGTTGCCGAGATTGAACCCCATATCAAAGAACGTGTCTCTTGACTTCAAGTCGACCTTCATCTCCGCTGCAGGAAGACCGTCCACAAGCCAATTTAGGCCGTAGTCTTCTCGTATGCGGTCGTTGACAAACTTGGCGTCCTCAGCAGGGATGGAAGATGTACAGAGCGATTTGCAAGTTGCATTATCCTGCAACATTCGAATCTAAAGCAAGTATGAGACACATTAGGACGTGACATGACGCGCTCCTTACATCGTATGGTGAATCGAATATGCGGTCACCAAAAAGGATGGATCCCAGAGACTCGGGTTGTTTATGTGCTCCGTTTGGGGGCTCACAGAAATGAAATTTTGGGTAGTAATAATCATCTGACACATATACGTCAGACCGTACAGCAGGAGAAGATGTAGATTCTATACAGTTGATCAAGGACCTCTGCGAAATTCATCAGAGAAAATCCTTTGAAGAATGCACTATGCACTGACCAATTTTGCGTCATCTGAGCCGGGAAGCATAGGAGTTAATGCATTAACAAAGAGGTCAACTTTTTCTCCCTCTTTATAATCATGAGGCGCAGCCCCCGGGAGGTAAAACGCGCTGACTGAGATGGTGGATGCGACAAGAGCAACCAGCACGGTGCCACTGAGAAAGTGGCTCGTCGGTGACATATAAGAATGTGTAGTCGAGTCGACGACGCAAGTGTTATGAGAAGGTGGTTACTGTCAGACGCGGATTGACATCGACAAAAGTTTAGGTGTGGTGTTGACAGTCCTCGGACGTGAGCGCGCCGCGTCTGAAATGATGTGCACGTGTCTCATAACAAAATTAAAATTAAAATAATATGAAGACAGGTAATTGGAGGTACACAAAATTCAATGGCAATGTTTATACGAAAACGACTCATGTGTTTATGGCTGAAGGGCGAAGACTGCGTGTTTGTCCTTCCCGGCACGGACAATAATCAGGCGTCCATCAATCAAGTCATCTGGGTGGGCCGCTCTATGAGCATCAACCGTCTGACCGTTTAGATAGAGACCACGCATTGCTATAAGGGATTTTGCAGCACCTACGGCGTATGAGTGGGCATACATAAACTTTTGAGGCTTTAGATCGACTCACTGGCATTTTTAATCACTCCATAATTGACTGTCAGCCTCAGAATCGTCGTCCCATACATCTCATCAGCGGGAATAACGAAAAGACGCCGATCACCAGTAAGAGCTTCTAGAACTTCTTCGGCATTCACTGCGGATACATCCGTGCCAAAGAGGACTCTGGTAATTGATTTCGCGCGCTTGACACCTTCACCTAGTGAGAGTTCAGCAAAGAACGTTTCATTTCATCAATGGGAATTACTTGTGTGTACAAGTTCTGTGACTTCGTCAGCAAGAAGCTTTTGGGCAGTACGCTCTTCAGGTTTTCTCTAGTGACTAACGTTAGCGTGGCATACAACGTATTGGCTGATGCTTACACTATGATCCTCAAGAACTTGCTCTATCTCTTCTAAGGGTAACAGAGTGAACAACTTCAGATACCGCCCAACATCTTCATCAGGAGTTTTCATGAAGAACTGCGGACTAGTCGTCGCATCACCGAGAGAGAGGAGATCCAGAATGCGTACCTGATAAAAATCATACACCGTTGTCAATTGATCGTTCAACCATATGGCATTGCCGGCACTTTTCCCAAATTTCGCACCGCTCGCAGTAGTGAGAAGGGGTGTAGTGATACCATATGCTCTCTCGCGACTCTCGGTGGCACTATCCAGTGGCTCGCTTGTGCGACCAATCAGTTCGAGTCCAGCAATGATATTACCCCATTGATCTGATCCTCCGACTTGGATTGTACAACCGGTCCTTTCATGTAAAGCGAGGAAGTCATATGCCTGTAAGAGCTGGTATGAAAATTCTGCAAACGATATGCCTTGCTGGGAATTCAGCCGAGACTGAACACTGAGCAGGTTTTAATCAGCACCTGGAAGATGCTAAACTGGTTAGGCTCACCTTTCTCGGGCAATCATGCTGCTAACTCTCGCGGCTATCCCTGCAACTCGCATGAATTCCAGCACACCCAAATTCTTGAACCAATCGATATTATTCATAACGAGCGGTGGAGGAACGTACGACGTGCTCAGGGAGGACACGCGTTTATCCGCATAGCCGCGAACGCGTTCGAAGAATTTCTGGACGGAAGCCGACAGCTTGAGCATGTTGGTGTTGACAGTAGCCTCTTCCATGTGGGGTCTCTCCATAGATCGTCCGGAGGGGTCGCCTATCAAAGCCGTAGCACCCCCAATCTACCAAGATATGAGGCAGCAATGCGAAGATAGTAGTGTCTGCTTACAAGAGGGATGATTTGGTGGCCGCGAATTTGGAAATGGACCAAACACATCATTGGTAAGATATGGCCTACATGTAGTGAGTCGGCAGTGGGATCTATGCCGGCGTAAACCACTCGATTTTGGTCGTGGAGAAAGTTCTGAAGTTGTTCAGGTCTAGAACCACCCCAAGGTCAATGAGCTGTCTCACAAAAATGGAGATTCACTCAGCACCATACTTTGTAACTTGGGAGACAAAACCCCGCGTGGTCAATTCATCCAGCAAGCTTGCGCGTGTAGTCAAGGCGCGTCGGGAGAGATCTGAAGCACATTGTTTCGGTGTGCATTTGTATAAAAGACGCCTCGAAAGAAAGACGTGAACATGAGCGTCACAACCCGTGACAGCCTCGGCGTACACCCGTTACGAAAACTCTACCTGGCGGCTTTTACCATCTCCATCGTCCACCGCGATCACCTCCGATTGATTTTTTTGATGAGAGCAGCAACAAGATCTGGATCCACTACTGAACAAGGCTCATTCTCCTTATGGTCCTTGCACTTTGAGGTGCTACACGAGCTGCAAGGTGCTCCAGTGCGGTGAAAATATAAGCGATGAAAATAAAATAAATGGAATTAGGACAAATTTCCCATCATCTTCCACCTCTTCATTTACATTTATACTCTCTGCAGTTGTGAGAATAACCTTGAGAATTATCGCTGTCCCTCAGCCCCTGCATTGCCATTCGACTATGATGAACACGTGAGCACGCGCTTGGCGCTTGTGACGGTCGCGTCCGAGGGTCAACATACAAATAGTGCCAGCGCGCTAGCCACTATGTGGTCGTCGGGTCGGATCATCCCAAGACCAAGGCCAAGGCGCATATATATGACCCCCCACGACACTGGATCATTTTCTCTGTCAGTTCATGGCTAGATCCACATCCTTCCTTGCTACTTCGCTCACTTGATATTCTTATGTCTCTTCGTCGTGTGTCGTGTGCAGTACCGCCTGGCCGGTTCTCGCGCCGTTTTTATACATCCCAAGCCGCCCCCGTCACCATCGGTATCCGTCGTGAGGATCCAGAGCGTGTATGGGAGCGCAGGGCCCCCCTCACACCAGATGCTGTCGCGGAGCTAGTACGCCGCGATAGTGTTCGTGTGCTAGTACAGGAATGCGAGCGCAGAGTCTTCCCCGTTAGCGAATATCTTCGCGTGCGTACTGGCCATATTCACTATCCATCCATCGCTTCTATCTCATATAGGCGGGTGCGGAGGTGCACTCAACACTTGAGCCCGCACACCTGATTCTTGGCATCAAAGAACCACCTCTTTCTTCTCTCGTTACGAGCCCAGTCCGTCCAATCAATCAGAATATTCTGGTTCCGCGGACGCACATGATGTTCTCCCATACTGTTAAAGGCCAGGATTATAATATGCCTTTACTTTCGAGGTTTCTTGCTGGAGGGGATTACTATGCTGACTCAAAGCTTGTCGGCAAGGAATCTATTCCACAATTGAGGGCTCGTCTCATAGATTACGAACTTTTGACTGGAACCGACGGCAGGCGGACAGTCGCGTTTGGGTGGCATGCTGGAGGTGTGTAATGCTATGTATCATCCTACCTGAGGCCCATCAATGTGTTCTTAGTTGCTGGAACACTCGAGGCACTCGTTGCAATGGCGCACAAACACTTGGAACATGGGGTTGCATCTCCATTCCTCGTGAGTATCCACTTCCTTCCTTAGCCCTCGTAGCTAACGTGGAACGGTCTTTGTAGTATGCCCCCCGCCCGCATACATCACCATATCTTGACGCCACCGTGCTCAACTAAGGTATATTGGAAGCCAAGTTGCTGAACACGGCACTCCGAAAAGTCTTGGGCCAATGGTCTTTGGTGTCACAGGGTAAGCGAATTAGCGCTGAGCGGCCGCCTAGGTCTCACAAAACGGATTTCAAGCAACGGGAATGTCACCCAGGGCATACTTTCCATACTGTCGGAGCTTCCAATTGTTATGGTTAGCACAGAGGAATTGCTCGCACTTGTCAACGACCCGGGTATATATTTCCATCCCATCTCTACTTCATCTGAAAACTTTGTTATAATGTCCAGAAACTGATTTACGGAAGATATACGTCGTTCATGCCCTCCCCAACTCTTATCTGTCCCGTATCGATGGTTCTCCCTACGAGCGTCCTGACTACTATGCAAATCCTCACAAATACCGCTCGGCATTCCATACAAAGGTCACAACTTCCTGTTTTGGTCGGTTGCTAGTGGCTCATCCCATTCATCAACTAGATTGCACCCTACCTGACCCTGCTTCTTAACGGAGTCGGTTGGAACGTCGGATTTCCTCGCCTTCTGACAACGTCACAGTTGACTCTGGCCAAACGCTTGGTTGCTGTTGGAGACATTTCTTGTGATATTGGAGGCGGTCTCCAGTTTGTCTCTCGCGCGACGACAATAGATGCGCCCTCGTACGATGTGAATGGTGTCACCGTAGTCGCTGTGGATATCCTTCCTGCGAGTCTTCCACGAGACGCGAGTGTCCATTTCACCGAAAAGCTCATACGGTATGTACGATCCATAGTAAGCGACTACAAAGGCAAAAAAGGGGAAGATGTCGAAGCCACTGGTGCCCTGAAGAGGGCGGCTATTGCTAGTGAAGGGCGGCTTCAACAAGGACACGAGTGGTTGGCAGAGAAAGTCGAAGCATGGCGTGCTACTCAAAGGTCACCGACTGAGAGCACGTGTACTTCTGTTGTCAGTTCTGAGATTGAGGGGAGGAGATCCATGATTGGAAGGAAGAAGCGTGTCCTTGTGTTAGGCAGTGGTATGGTTGCGGGGCCTGCTGTGGATGAGCTAGCTGGAAGACCGGATGTCGAGCTGATCGTTGGTGAGTGTCGCATTTCAGGCAATTCTATCGTGATTAACACAGGGTTATAGCCAGCAATTCACTTCAGGAGGCGGAACGTCTTGTCGCAGCACATTCTAATGCAAGCGCTCTCCTCATCAATATAGATGACAAGACTCGAGTGAGCCAGCTGGTAAAGGAATCCGACATCGTCATCAGGTAATTTCCGACCTTGTTACTTTCTATTTGAGTGAGGTGCTTCTCACACATCGTTCCAGTCTACTCCCAGCCCCTCTGCATCCAGTTGTGGCTGAGTTATGCATCGGACACAAGAAGCACATGGTAACTGCTTCTTACGTATCACCAGCTATGCGGTCACTTCATTCACGGTTCGACGTCTCATTGTTACCCAACCCCTCATACTAAAGTTTGAGCATCAACTATAGTGCACAATCAGCAGGTGTCCTACTTCTGAACGAGATCGGCCTTGATCCTGGCATTGACCATTGTTCCGCTCATTCGCTTTTGTCTCGCTTGCGCTCGGAAAACAAGAAAATTGTAGGCTTTACCTCTTTCTGCGGCGGCCTTCCCGCTCCAGAAGCAGCAGAGGGTGTTCCCCTCGGATACAAGTTCAGCTGGAGCCCGCGTGGTGTGCTACGAGCTGCGGGGGAGGGTGCCTGCTTCCGTCTTGCTGGGCATGTACGACCATCGCGTTTAGAATTTTGGCTGAGACACCTGATCACATGTCATGTTAGGGTTGGGAAATCCCGGGGGAGCGTTTACTTCTTCAGAATTTTCCAGACGTGCCTCTTTCAAACGGTTTGAGGCTTGAAGGCCTTGCCAACAGGAACAGTATGCATTATACGGAAACATATTCCCTGAAGGAAGAGGATCTCCGCACCATGCTGCGAGGAACACTCAGGTAAATGTGCGCCGTGCCTGCAACCAGTCCAAATGTTAATAACAATACCAGATACCCCGGCTTCGCTTCTTTGATGCACTCCTTCGGAATCATAGGCCTTTTGGAGTCTTCTAAACCCATCTTCCTGGAACACTGGTCTTCCTTCGCTCGTCTCGCACTAGAGCAAAAATTCGGCCTCTCCATCTCCGAGGGCGATATCCCGTCTCTCAAGTCCGCGATTGCTTGCGTCCTTCCACCATCTCGTATCGCACCTCTCCTAGAAGCGCTTACTTGGCTCCATCTCGTCCCCTCCACCAATGTGTCCGCGCCGCCTGCGCCCGCCTTTGGCTCTCTTGTCCCAGTGCCCAGGCAAGCCCTCCCGCCTGTGGACATCCTCGCACTTCATCTCGCACACGCCTTGCGCTACATGCCGCACGAGCGAGATCTCGTCCTTCTGCACCACGAGATTGTGGCACGCGATTCGAGTGGTGCAGAGCAAGTTCACACCTCGACGCTTACTGCGTACGGCGACGCGCGCACGTCCGCCATGGCGCGCACGGTGGGTCTTCCCGTCGGCTTTGCGGCTTTGCAGGTTCTGGACGGGTCCGTAAGCGCAACTGGCGTGTGTGGGCCGACGGTCGAGGACTCAGTGTGGAAGGGGGTTTTACGGGGCTTGGAAAGCAAGGGCCTCGGGGTCAAGGAGAGCGTCAAACCCGGGCCGTCTATGGAGGGCGTCTTGGCTGCAGGGTTGCAGCGGAGGCCGCTCTGATCTAAAGTCTTGAAACACTTTTGCGTAATCCTATGCTACTTCATGAAACATTTGCCTATATGAGAAATAGCCGTCTAATTTACCCTAGTTACCCTAGCATTGTCTACCAACAAAAGAAGAATGATACGATGCATACATGGGACCGTTCGCCGGAGAAGCACATGTGTCCCTGGAGGGTGTTTCATAAGGTGCTAGACGCAGCATACTGTAGCTGAATCTCAGGTCTGGATTATCTGGATGACTATGTCCGACATCGGTCAAGACAAGCCGCAGGCCACTCAGTGGATCAACATCTCAGCTATGTCGATCCCTAAGCTTGGGTTCATCGAGGCTGTGCTCTACCAGCTCAAAGTTATCAACATCCGTGTCCATTCCGCTCTCGCTAGACATCTCCGCACGCTTTATACCATCCTCTGCGCGTCTCACAATCTCCCATTCGATACGGATGAATACCCATACCCATCGTCGTACCAGCTCTGCGACTTCCACCCAAAAGATGAAGAATGACCCCTCGCCCTGCGCTCGCGCATGCAAGTGGCTCGATAACTTGATGCTCCATGTGAGACGGAGGACCAGGTTGATAAACAGGACAAGGGGATAGACGGGAAGAGGGTATAAGAGGTGTGAACGGAGACCGTATGGATGGGTGTTTACGGCAGGTAGTCGCGATGATAATCGAGGGGGGGAGCTTATCGTGCTATTCCGAGGGGAGGTGACAGATTCCTCACGTTCGCGCATCGCGGGAAGAACGAGCGAGCGAGGCAAAGAGAGAGGGCGGGGGCGTTTGGACTTTGGCGTAAATTGCAGGAGGTCGAAGCCCCAGTCGTTCGTCACATCCCACCAGAAAGAATACAGGGAATTGACGAGAGCAGCAAGCAGCCTGGGAGTCCATTGGATTAGCAGTGAAAGCAGAAAGAAGAAAAAGGTGTCAATTATCGCACGTACCAAAGCCGGAAGAGTGCATGTTCACCATGCCACGCTTCTTGCGTTGCCCCCTCACCTTTCGCGGCCACAAGGTCGAACACCACGAGTCGTTGTGCAGCAGATAAGAAAATCACGGGGAACGAACTCGCATACTTCAGAGCGTTCCAGAGCGGACGACGGCTGTCATTTGATGGGCTCGTGTACTCGACTAAACACTGCCGAAAGCGCACGAGGTACGGAAGACTGGTTCACACTAAGCGACGCACTCTGGGCTGCGGGAATGACAGGGTGCGTACCTCATCAGTGTGGGTAAAATCCATCTATACCAACCATCCTGCACTGGAGGTGTAAGGAGACTGCCCCCAGGAATTAACATGCAGAGTGAGAGCCAGACATCTCCAAGCACTTTGGCAAATGAAGTAAAGATGTCCGCAAAGATCACGTCAGAAAAATGTACTCGATAGTTTATGGTTGGGGATATGCATCTTTGACAACTCCTTTTTTTAGAGGCCAACGTTAGACATCTATGAGGGGCGAGGCCAGAAGGGAAGACGTACAGGAGGAATGCATCACGTTCGTGCTTTTGCATGACGTCGTATGGGGAAAGAATAAATATGAGGGTCACAAGTGCGCATACAGCTGGTATATACTTGAAAAAGTCAACAAGGATGGCGCTGCCATGGGTGGCGGAGCGGTAAAGTGCCCAGGCAGAGGTGCACCAAAGACCGTACCAGAACGCCAAGCGATAAATAGGGTAATAGAGGGCAGAGGGGTCTGAGGCTACTTTAAGCGTTCTATGTCGACCGTCGACGGGTAGAGGTGTTGTGGATCCATGCTCATGTGCACGCAGGTCGAGAGCGCTGGCAGCGTCTATACCAAGAAGATGAAGGCCATGGATATTTGCAGCCCAACCAAGAATGCCCACGCCTGCGAGGAAGAGAACACGAAAGGGAAGAGGAAATGCTATGACGAAAGATAAGTCGTCGGTTTCATAGTCCATATCGTTGAAGCATCGGAAACCGTTGCCCGCGGTTCAAGGCAGCAAGTGGTAAGTAGACGTGGACGTTGAGTAAAGTATCACGTCATGACAATGTCAAGTCGTCAGCGCGCTCGACCTCAACCTTAAACCATCCACATGGCTGATAACAAACAAGGCGCGTACAGCACCAAAGCTGCCGATACAGATTTCCGGCGCAAATGGGACAAGGAAGAGTATGCGGAAAAAGCAAGGAAAAAGGACGAGGAGGAAAGATTACGCATGCAGGAGAATGACGAGCGTATGAAACAAGGTACACACAACAGCACAGGTCTTTTTTATCTACGTGGACAAAGTTAATTTATAGGTTCTATCATCAGGAAAGAAGCCCCTTAAAGGAAAGAAGAGGGACCTCCCAAAGCCCACAGAGCTCATGAAACGGCGGGAGCAGGACCTCGAACTCGACAAGAATCTTGGCAGGACCATGGTCGTTCAAAACCCTGGCGGAAGGGGTCCCGGACAACCAGGCTTCTACTGTGAAGCCTGTAACAGGACTTACAAGGATAGCGTAGGATACTTAGATCATATCAACGGCCGAGCGCGTGGGTGAACATTCACAACTCTTAATCCCCTGACGCTCAACAATGTTATGTGCCATGACAGATTTACGTGCAATTGGGCAGACGACGCGGCTGGAAAGATCTACCCTCGAGCAGGTCCGTGCCAAAATTGCTTTCTTGCGCGCACAGACCAAGGAGGCGTCTCAAGCCAAAGCATTCGACTTTGACAAGCGGCTCGCAGAGATCCGCGACAAGGAGTTGACTGCCCGCGCGGAGAAGAAAACCGCAAAAAAGGCCGAGAGAGAAAGGGCTCGTCTCGAGCTCGCGCAGGACGCCGCAATGCAGATCGACGGAGATGACATGATGAATACGATGGGCTTCAGCGGGTTCGGTTCCACCAAGAAATGATGCTGGTTTTGTCTTTCATCCAGGTGCTGTACATTTGATATCTGTATTCTAGTTACAGGGAGTAATACAGTCTTCGTCGTTTTCTTCTGCGTCTATCAGCACACCTTACACCTTCAAGGCCGCACCAGCGACAGCAAAAATTTGGTTTCCGCGATTTCCTGCTCTTCCTCGATGATGACTTTTGAGCCTTCTTTGCGCGTGCTTGCTTCGGCGGGCACGCTCCGTACTGTTCGCTCGATGGCCTCTGCATGCTCGCGCATCGCATCGCGCAGCTCTGCTCCAGCACCTTCTTCGAATCGGTAGTACACCTCGACGTCATCCGTTGCCTGGAGGCCAGCTTTCTTGCGAAGCTTCTGCACGCGACTTGTGAGCTCGCGCGCCAACCACTCTCCTGCGAGCTCCAAATGAACCTGGATGTCGAGACGCACGACGACATCATTATCTGTCTGTGTCCCGTATGTGCCTTCGCCGTTAGGTAACTCGATGTGCCGCTGCACGACGAGATCGCCCTCGACAAGCTCGATGCCTGCAACTATCATGCGACCGGTTTGCGTGTATAATTTGACGTCATCGCTCGAGAGGTCCGGAAGCGCGCTTTTGACTTTGCTCAGGTTATTGCGCAGTTTCCGCCCTAGGACAGCCCAGTCGGCGACGGCACGGTATCGCACTCCAGCGGTTGTTTCCTCCGAAGTGACAACGACGTCACGCACGTTGAGTTCAGACTGTATGTACCTTTGTAAGGACCGAACGTCTTCCAGGTACTCTCCGTCAGGGTGGAAGACAAGCAATTCCTTCAATGGCGTCTGCGGGAGGACTATCAGCAAATATCGTCCGTATTCTGAGTTGTATGCATGCCTTGAGACTTAAGTTGTTGCGTTCCCGGATGTTGCGAGTAAGTTCAATGACAGTCTGCATCCGCTTCATCTGACGTTCGATAGTAGGGTCAAAGTATTCTTCCTTGATGTCCGGAAACAGTAAGAAATGCACTGATCGGGTGTCGCCTGCGCTTGGGTTCTCGGGGATAAATGCCCGTAATGACTGGTAAATATTTTCTGTAAGGAAGGGGGTATAGGACGACTTTGCACAGATTTCAGAAAGATGGACATAGGAAAGTGATAGTGTTGGCCCACCATCGTTCGACAGAGCGTGAACAAGGTCTCAAAGAGCGTATTCAGTGCCACAACAGTGTCTTCCAAACCGTCCTCCCCTTTGAGCCGCCGGCGATTGAAACGAATGTACCAGTTCGTGAGTTCGTCTATCAATTCGAGCAGTCGTGGTATGATGGTGTACAAACGGTACGCTGCCATCTCCTCTTTGACAAGCTTTATGAGCGATTGGCATCGAGCCAAGATCCAACGGTCCATAACATTGCTGGATAGAGGTGCGTGAGCATCATACGTGAACTCATACTCTGTAGCCTTCTTGAGGAGCGCGGCCTGGCCAAGGAAGAATCGGAAAGAGTTAAGCCAAGGAAGAAGGACACGCGAGATGACCTCCCGCACGCCCTCTTCCCGGAAACGGAGGTTGTCACCGCGGACGATGGGTGAGTTGACGAGGAACATTCTGCGATACCATCAGCCGTTTAGTCACATGATTAAATGTGGGATGTGGGAACAGACCTTGTTGCATCAGCCCCGTATTTGTCAAGAATCAAGTTGGGATCGGGGTAGTTCTTCAGGCTCTTGCTCATCTTCTTGCCATCGCTACACATGATTAAAAAATAGGAATCGCGCGAAAGTTTGAGTAGTGGGATGACTCACGCAGCAAGAACGAGACCAGTAACGATGAGATTCTGCCAAGGCGCCTTGCCGAACAAGTGCGTAGACAGGACCAGCAGGGTGTAAAACCAACCCCGTGTTTGGTCGATACCTTCAGAAATGAAGTTGGCCGGGAACGTATTCTCAAAGAGCTCCTTGTTTTCGAACGGGTAATGAAGCTGAGCGTAAGGCATGCTATAAGAAACACTCAGAAAATAACACATAAATCAACTCCAGGGGCATTACATACCTTCCGGACTCAAACCAACAGTCGAACACCTCTGGAATCCTCTTCAAATTGCCTTTGCCTTGCTTAGAAGGGATAGTGATGTGGTCGATCTTGTCCGAGTGTAAGTCTGTGATCCCCGTCACTCCCGATAACTGCTCGAGTTCTGCAACAGAGCCAATTGCGATGACCTATGGCATGACATCAATGCTTTTCCGACCATTCGAGGGGGTAAAAATTGCACTTCTTCAAGGTCACCGGACACCCACAACGGGATTGGGGTGCCCCAGTAACGGTTTCGGGAAATGGACCAGTCCCGCGCATTCGCGAGCCAGTTTCCGAACCGATTCTCTCCAACGTTTTGCGGTACCCTGCGAAGGAGGAAAATCTCAATGTGGTTGAGAGGTAATCCTTGAACAGTCACGAACCAGCGAGTTTCACTGTTGTTCTTCACGAGGTCGTCGATTATGAGTGACACCTTCACATTCCATACCGGAAAGGCGCGATAGATGATGGGAGTGTTAGACCTGTCGAAGACGGCAGAATGACAGTCAGGAAGGATAACCATTACCGCGAGAGACACATCCCAACCTCCAGCAAAATGGATATTGATGCTTTTCCTGATCCTGCCTCACGAGCCGCCCCTTTGCTTTGAGCACTTTCATGATCTCCTTGTCTGCATCCTGATGAGATCGCCCACGGCGGTGTGAGCCTGCTGTATATACCATGGGCTACATCAGATAACACCCTGACCTTTACGTATTGCCCAACAAAATCGGGTACTTCGTTCGTGAATCTACCAGCATCATCGATGGGACATGGTGGCATTTCATCGGCGTTGATGACTTCATAGGCAAGTGCGACACGATGATCGTCTTCACCGAAAGCGGGTGCCTGATGGACGATCCCGGTACCGTCCTTGTCCGTCACATAAGTGTCCACAAGTACGCGGAAAGCCCTATCCTCATACTAGGAACGGCCCGGTCAGCAGGCGACCGCCGGCCAGTAAAAGTACTAATTGTGCACCTTCTCGGTGAAATACTCAAACATTGGGGCATACCTCCAGCCTCTCATGTCCTCACCTCTGAACTGGCCAACCTTTTTGTACTTGGCCTTTTTCGGATCCTTGTACACGGCCAAAAGGCGCGACTCGAGAAGGATGTAGTTTACGCCGCGTTCTTCGTCGTATATCTTGCTGTAAGTCAAGTCAGGGTGAACGCAGAGAGCGAGATTAGAGGGAAGCGTCCAGGGTGTCGTCGTCCACGCCAACAGAGCCGTCTTTGGGTCGTCCACAAGCGGGAATGCAACAGTCACTGATCGGAAAGAGGAATCATTACACAAATGGTGATAAATGCCTTGTTAGAGCACACACCCGCGGGGTCGTTGACCTCCTTTAATTCTGTCCCGCCTCGAAATTCGATAACGGAGTGAGAAGCCCAGTCGAATAGGGCATAACTTTGAGACCACGATAGACAAGGTCCTTTTCGAACAGCTGCTTGAAAGCCCACCAGACGCTCTCCATAAAGCTGAGATTGAGGGTCTTATATCGTTGTCAAAATCGATCCAGCGACCCATGCGCTCGACGGTCTTGCGCCATTCGGACGAATAACGCATGACGATCGCGCGGCATTCGGCGTTGTACTTATCGATGCCCATACCAAGAACGTCAGCGCGCGACTCTATGCCGAGCTTCTTGTCGATCTCGTGCTCTACGGGAACGCCGTGTGTGTCCCAGCCGAAACGGCGCGGGACGTGGAAGCCTGAAACATGTGCATGGCGCGTGACGATGTCCTACGATTCCGATGAGCAAATGACGTCTGCGTAGACAAGCACACAAAAACTTTGGGGGCTGTTTACCTTGATCGTACCAGCAAGTAGATGGCCATAATGCGGGAGACCGGTAGCGAATGGAGGTCCATCATAGAATGAATAGACGGGACGACCTTCGGAAAGCTTCAGGCTGGTGTTGAACGCGTCAATCTCGCGCCAAAACTTGATTACTTTCTCTTCTTCCTCCGGAAAGTTGAAAAGCGTTGAAACTAAGATAAAATGAGGTGAACGATTAACATTGGGATAATCAGGTAAGACGAGAGAAACAGACTGGCGTGTTGTGGAAACATGCTAGAGCTTTGAGTTAATATAATAGGGAATGAGAAAGCTTCTCCCACTTTTTCGCTCTCACTTCTCAATTTTTACTTGTACTTGATCTTGATACTTGGTACTTTGGTACTTCGGTAACTTGGTACTTAGTACTTGGTACTTGTATGTCAATCAATCACTTATGACTCCGAAGGCACCGGCCCGTTTAACCGTTTCCCTTGGAACAAACAGTCTTAAATAACGCGTACACGTACCTTACCAATTACAACTACCACTAATCCTAATCTCATAGCATAAGTTACACACATCGACATGAGATCCTTAAATGTCAACCCAGCCTGAGCCTGCACGCTGGAGAATCCCTTCCCGATCTTGCGGGGGGTCCAACCAAATTCTCACCTTCCCGAACACCTCTATTATGATACTCCATGGCACGAGTCCAGTAATTTCAAGCCAAGAGGAATGAGTGCGTCGTTCGAGGGTACGTGGTTAGCAGTGGCGTGCTTGGATAGAGGCATGTACGCGGTGGATGTGGGTGTCCGATGGGATAAACCGGAATAAGAGTGTGGAATACAACCCGGCGGAGGTGGTGATCGCCAAAGGCCACCTCCGTGTCGTGCCAAAATAAAAAGTGTTAACATGCGGTTAGGGAGCCAGTCGTTTGACTACGACGGTCGCAATGTGTCCGACGAATGCAACTGTTCCTGTTCCTGCCGGCGCAGTCGGCCCTGTTGCTCTCGTTGAGTGTACCTCCATTGCAAAGCGCGTGCTACCCATCCGCGCATGTCAACGTTGCGCCGCGAGTCTTCCTGAAGGAACGGATGGCTCTAAATGAGTTAAAAAAAATACGGGTCAAGACATTGCACAAGCTACTACAAGATAATCATACCAGTAATTCCGCATACGTGGCCCGGCCCTCGGGCCGCTTTACAAGGCACGTGTTCACCCAGTTACGCGCGACGCATGAGTACGTCTCGGGTAGCTCTGGTGGGTCACCGTGCACAATCGCGGTGAGTTGGGCAAAGACATTTGAGTACGTCTCGGGTGGATACGGGTACTTTCCAATGGCGATCTCGAGCGTCGCTAGCCCGAGTGACCACACATCAGATGAAACCGTGTACGTGCTGAGGGCGTTCTGGGACTCGCCCTTGATGCGCTCGGGGGCCATATAGCTCTGGCATCCGATGTTCGTCTTGGCAAGCGATTTCTCAAGCTGTCCAGAAACGCCAAAATCACAGAGCTTGACATCGCCTTTCTTGTTGACGAGAACGTTTGTGGGTTTGACGTCTAGAATGGAAACGCCTCGATACGCAAGCATTGTCGGTAATGAAACGTCGCACATACCTCGGTGAATTATCTGCAGTTCATCTTTGAGGAATTTAAGCCCCTTGACCATGAAAGATACGATACGGCCCAAGACCGGCTCGGGCACCCCAACCCCATAGAGCTTATCCAGACTACCAGCATCCATGTACTCCATGCAGTAGTAAACACAAGATTCTATGAAGAATGCTCCATAGAATTCGACAATGGACGGATGCACGGCCCTGTGTAGGATATCGAGTTCCATGATGATGGCATTTAATTTGGTATCGTCGAGCTCCAAACGGATTTCCTGTGAATAGGGTGAAAATGAGATAAAGAGGGATTAAGACTAGCCTCACCTTCATCGCCATCGCCACGTTGGTAGGCTTGTGGAGAACTCGCTTGACAGTACCATAGGCACCGTTACCGAGCTCTTCCCAAAGCTGGAGTTGGTTCATGTTGATGGCGAAGGATGGGCCATTAGAAAAGTCAACGCCAGAAGAATGTAGAACGGCTTTGCCGCTGAAGTTGAGAGCACCGGACGGATCACTATAATGGGATGAGCGGGAACAATCGGAAGGAGCAGAATTGAGGGACGTACACAATCTTACCAAAGTTAGCAAACGGGGTACCTGTCGCAGCGGCGAGACGGCGAGGAGGCCATTCTATGTCTGAAGGGACCCTTGTGCCGGAACTGGCGCTTGCTGCGCCGCCACCAGGCTCCTGCTCACCGGTGATGTCACTGAGTTTGAATACGGGTCTCTTACGGCGAGCGGCTATCTCGGAAGAAGGGAGGTTGGGGGTAGGACGAAGCGGAGAACCACCGGAAGGTATGCGAAGTTGTGAAGGAGAACCGAGGGTGATGCGCTTGAAAGCGGCTGTGGCGCCGTCAATATCTGGTGATTGTGACACCCGGTTTGCCATCTGAAGAGCGATATTGAGGTGAGGTGTCAAAACCGAGCGGGGATAGAAAGGACGCATACAGCCGCCATTTTTGCTTGTAGACTGGGAGGTATTGTGGTCATACCTGTAACGTTGCCTCTGGTGGTTGTGGTTGTGGTGGTGGTAAGGAGACTGGGTACGGAGCGGGAGGAAGGCGGGCCGGGCGGATTTCTGGAAGCAGTGGGAATGGGAAAAAGAGAAGGCCTAGGAGAGGGAGAGGCAGATAATGAATCGGACATTATCGAGTGAGTTAGAGGTAGTAGAGGAATATGGATGGAATGACAATGACGATGACGATGCGGGGAGAGACGAGGATGAGAGTGAGTGGATGAGGAGGAGGAGGAGGAGGAGTAAGAGGAGTAAGAGGAGGAGTAAGAGAGAAAGTAAAGGATGAGGATGAGGATGAGGATGGGATGGGATGGGGGCTAATTGTAGTTCGACCACGGATGAGGGATAGATGATGACTTCACGGGTCACTCACCCCGGAACCTACATATTTGGGGAGTTGAGGTTGAAAAAATTAAGAGAAATTAAAATAAATGCATTGCTTTTAATTTAATTCAATTCAATTCTTCCATTGTTGATAATATGATATTTTCATGTACTCAACCTCTACCATACATTTGCCAGCTCACAGACTCACAATTATATTATTACACCCTTTCCTCTCTCGTTGCTTTCATCATACTTTCATACGCCTATTCCCGTGTCCGCGGCCTTTTTGGCGCAGACAATAAAAATATGTCAACAATCATGATCACTGTTAAATGGGGGCGTGAGCGGTTTGTACCTTCCGTTCCCTTTCTCCTTTTCGACATCTGACCTGCCTCGCGTTTACCGTGCCCCCTTTTCTTTTCTTTTCTTTGTCTTCATCCCGAATCCCAATCCTCCTCTTGACCTCATCTCCGTATCATAACCGCCTGTTGATCTGCAATCTGTCAGCCTCCAGATTCCCTTGCCTCCGCTCGATGCCAAGCTCTCTGTTCTTCGCCAAATACTTTCAGATCATACCCATCTTCCGCCCGATGCTTTCAAACTCATATATGCTGGTGCCATTATGAAGGATGACAATGCCCCGTGTGAGTCTCCTGCCAATACCTTTTTTTTCTTTTCTATTGCTCCACTCTGGATCCCGTTCCCGTTCGCTTACCGACCAGCTGCAATATTTCATCCGCATCCTATCCTCCATCTGATATTGCGTCATAGTCCTCTACATTCCCCCTTGGCTTCTTTACACAAACGACACCTTACCCTTACCCCTCATTGCCCAATGTGCTTAACCTTATCCCCACAGTGTCGGCATACAAGATACGTCCAGGTGGCACCCTACTCCTTCTCGACTCGACCCCGCGGCCTCGAGTCCCGTGGCTGCAGCGGCGTCGAAGCCTCCTAAGACGGAAGCATTAACCGTTGAGGTCATCCACTCGGAACTCGCCACTGTCCGTAGTACCCTCGAGCCCAGTGTCGACGCGTTCCTTCGCACCCCTACAGTCGATGCCGAGCACACCCGTCTTGGAGAGTTGCTACTTCAGGCACTGCTCCGCCTTGATGCTATAACCGTAGATAGCTCCTGGGTCGAGGCACGCCGCGAACGCAAGGGTGCTGTGCGTGCTGTGCAGGGCGTTCTTGATCGCTTGGACAAGGGTTGGCGAGAGGCCAAGGCACAACAGCAGACACAAGCCCCTCAGTAGTGGCCATGCCGTGATGGCTTGGCACATTCCATCGAGTGACCCCTATTAGTTGAGAGATGAGAGATGTCTTGGGCTGGGCATCTTTGTGTGCGTCTCCTGAACGCCACCGATTCCCTTTATCCTACCTAACAACATCCAGGGGAATGAGGTCGGCCAGTTACACATTCGATTAGGTTTAATCGTTCTTGACGATGCTGTTACCTCTGCACAAGGTTCGTTTGAGTCAGAATTTTTGGATAGAAACATGGGATTCCCCACTTTATTCCTTTTTTTTTTTTGTTATTGTACACCCAATTCATAATCCCGTTGTATCGCTGCAGGCTGTGGCCTGGAAATGTCTGTGCTGAAGCTGATCACAACACAACAGGCTCTCTGCTATCCAGTTTCCCACTTCCCACATAAAACACAAAAGTGACAATTGGCTGACCCGACTTGTAGGCCCACCAAGCCCCCACGCTATTTTGTTTGATGAATTTTCGTACTTACTAACAGCTGACCAGAGGAGGCGCTGGTATTGTGGGGGCCAGGCTGATGTATACATTAATTCCCAATCAACACCATTCCATTCGCTGTGATTGAACCCTCCGTCGTCTCAGAAGATATACAAACCGTGGGTATGCGAACTAGGCGTGGGTTCCAAGGCTACTTACTGCTCGCATCCATTAAGGCATTTGTCACATTTTTCGGTTTCGCTTGGACTTGCAAGCCGATGTGGAACTTGGCCGACATCCAAGGGAGATCAGTGAGGGCTCCCGAGCATGTGAAATGGCAGAGCATAAACCGTAGCACCCCAAGTGGGAGCTCCTCTCACACCCACTCGTCAACGCTGATGGCGCCCAGACATGCCGTCGTTCCGCCTGTATCATGAGGTGTAGGTCACCAGGCATCTCTCTTTCCCGTCACGAATGCCTATAAAAGCCCCTGCAAAAAAATTTCCCCAGCACTACTGACACTTGTTACAAACTTAACACCACATTACTACGATGAAGGTCGGTGCTTGGCTTGGATTGGAACCTTACAAACTGTCGGTGATTTAAGCGGGGTCATTCAGGTTCTTGCTATCCTTTACGATGGTGGTCAGGCTGCCGTGGACGAGCCCCGCCTCTTGGGTACAGTGGAGAATCAGGCATGCCCCTCCTATGACCATAGTAAGATGGTTCTCTTATCCACTTTCCGAAATAGCTCGGCCTGCGGTCATACCTGGAGAGCTTGGGCCATGAGTACACAGTAAGACACTCTGCGTTTTGGTATATCCTCTTTGTAGCTGCTGACTAGCATCGATTGCCAGGTGTCCAGCTCCAAGGAGGGTCCTGATAGTGACTTCCAAAAGCACATCGTAGATGTACGTGTTGCAATGACGTCTGGTGGCGCATGTCTCTTATATGAGTACCGACTTTAAGGCTGAAGTGTTGATCACGACCCCATTCCATCCGGGCTATCTCACTCGTGACCTCATCGAGAAGGTGCGTTTCCTGCCCTACACCCTACATATCTGATTAGAGAACTCGCGGAACTGACGTGTACGGGGGGAAACACGATGCAGGCTAAGAATCTCAAATTATGTGTCACCGCTGGCGTCGGTTCAGACCACATCGATCTCAACGCGGCTGTGGATCACAAAATCCAAGTTTTGGAGGTGAGCCTCGATGACGCGAATGACTCGAGTATGCCTGTGCCCATATATATTCCCCAGGTCTCCGGCTCCAACGTCGTCTCGGTCGCCGAACATGTCGTCATGTCTATTCTCCTCCTTGTTAGGAACTTTGTTCCTGCTCACGAGGTGCGCGCCTCGTTTCGATCACAGGATATGCCGAACAGACGTTAAGCCCCACCTACGGACTGACCTGCGCAGATGATTGAGCGTGGGGACTGGCAAGTCTCTGAGATCGCGCGCAACGCCTTTGATCTCGAGAACAAAGTTGTCGGTACGATCGGCGCCGGGCGTATTGGCTACCGGGTCTTGCAACGCCTCGTGCCCTTCGATTGCAAGGAACTCCTATACTATGATTATGCCCCCCTTCCCGCCGGTGTGTGTTTCGAGAACTCCTTTCATTCATTATCTTCTTAATGGACATTCTTAATCGGACATGTGGGCAGAGGCGCAGAAAGCCGTGGGCGCGCGCCGGGTCGAGGATCTCGTCGAATTCGTGTCCCAATGCGATGTCGTCACCGTGAACTGCCCGCTGCACGAGGGCACGCGCAATCTCGTCAACACAGAACTCCTCAAGCACTTTAAGAAGGGCGCTTGGCTTGTGAACACTGCTCGGGGTGCAATCTGCAACAAGGACGCGGTCGCGGCCGCACTCAGGAGCGGGCAACTTTCTGGCTATTCTGGAGACGTGTGGAACGTGCAACCCGCGCCGAAGGACCATGTCTGGCGCACGGTGAAAAACTCGCTCGGGGGCGGGAATGGCATGGTGCCTCACTACTCGGGAACAACACTCGATGCACAGGCGCGATATGCGAGCGGTGTCAAGACCATCCTCGCCAACTACCTCGATCACAAGCCCCAGGATCCTGCCAACATCATTGTGGGCCTCGGGAAATACGAGACCAGGGCTTGTGAGTTCTTTTCCTCCTTAATCACATCCTGCGAGTTCAGAGTTTCGCTCAATGTCCGTGGCACACAGACGGTCAACGCTGAACCGCCTTGTCATCTCTGCTCTGGATGGATGCCATTGGTTTTTTTTTTGTTGTATTTGTACAATTCTACCAGTGCAAGGTTTTTATAGTTGTACACCAAAAATCCTATTCTCGGCTACGTGAATGGCAGCACGCATCAACTCGCTCGACATTTATGAGGAATACAGAGGATGTGTGATACAAAATAAATTGCATAAAATACACGTGTGCTAAGTACATACGGGGGGAAAGACAAGTACATCCAAAACGACTGCTCACAACGCGGAGCAGGGAAGATCTGTCATAAGTCGCGCAAACGGGCCAAGCTATCTTTGAACGCTTTCTCGAGTTTGTTTGCGTGCTTACACCATACCGAGTCTTCAACGTTGTAGAACCGACAATTATCGAAAATCAGCTGAGCATCATCCGCGAATTCGTCCAAATTGGCATATTTGCCAGCCTCCAGTTTCTCTCCCATGGTTCTCAAGTCTGTTCAACGAAAAATTCTCAGCTTCTGTGTAAAGAAGGCGGGGACGGTGCGGATTTCGGAACCAGTGAGAAGACATACCCATGGGCTGCTCGATCACATCATAGTAGTCCGGTGCATCAGAGAGCTTCACAGGTTCACGGAATGGCCACGAGGACGCATGATTCTGCATTTCGGACAGGAGGCGGTTCATGATGCTCAATTCGGTGTTCTTCGTTACGGGTTTACCATTCCTGTTATCATACCACCATTTGGTAAATATCTTTGGCACTCAAAAATAGTATGGGCACGTACGCTGCTGACGTTTCTGGTGTCCACCCACTTTCACCTATCACATAAGTGGGTGAGCGGCCATAAAAAGGTCGGTGATAATGTACCCACGGAGTCCTGGCACTTCTCGGTAATCAACGAACACACCCTCCCCCGCACCATCTTGGAATTGAGGAAGACCTGGATACACTTCATGGCTCCTTGACATTTGGCGAATCTTGGTCAGAACTGCATCACGCTGCTGCGCGATGATATCCCGTGTGGCAGTGTAGTCGACACGGCGGAGCATTGTGCACTGCATGATTGTGCCACCTTCATAGTCTTTGATGTAGCCTGCCCATACAGACCGATCAAGTGTGATTTCCTTGGAAAAGCCTTGCTTTTTGAAGTAGCCAACGGCGAAATTGTCGGCGTATGTTAAGAAGTGCATCATGTCTGGATATGTGCGCCTGATATGAGCTTTGAAGTGATCCATTAAAAGACCGCCATAACCCTGCGATTGACTCGTGTATGGGCCCTTCCGAAGTTGCGATGGGATGTTTTGGCAGATATTGACTTACCTTTTCCTGGGAAATTGACGCAGTCGCGAAAAATACAATTTCCGCGAAACCTCTGTGGGGAAATGGGCGGTAACAGATACCCCCAACGACCTTATATCCCCGTTTGCATATCGCCAGGCATTTCGAATTAGAATCAAAAACGAGTCTAGCGATGTATTCTCGTGGCATGACGGGAAGCTGCTTGCGAAACAGGGTCTTGAGGTTCGTGAGAATAACATGAGACCGGGGAAGACCGTCTTCTCAACCGGTATTATTTGGATAACGCCCCTCCGTAATTCGATAGCGGATGGCTTTTCAGGCTTCATACCTGGATACTGTGATCGACACGTCAAAGGGTATCACAGGTGCCAAGGGAATGAAAGCCGCACGGAGCTGGAAGACGACCCAATTGCAGTGTCTATAGTGACGCCGGTGGCAAGGCGATCGAGCTGACCCTCGTCCATCTGTTCCTCTACCTTGACCGCCACCTCTGACGTATTTGGGAGAGTAAATTCCCCATTCATCTCTGCCAGAATATCACCCGATGGCGGTGGAATGGATACCGGGGCTGTCTGAGCAGTCGACATTGCACTCGTGCCCTTGCCACCACGGCGAGAGAGATGAGGCTTTGCGCCATACTCAGGACGAGAAGCTGGAGGGAGATTCATACGGGCAGTGATGGCAAGAGGTTGATCTTCGTCTTCGTCGTCCTCTTCAGATACTCGGGGCCGTTTAGCCAGTGGCTGTGAATCTTCGTCCGTCGGAGAGGAGCCTCGAGAAAGTGGTTTTTGTCTCGGAGATGATGGGGCTTTATACATGTCAAAAGGCAAAAAAGAGATATTAGTGATGAGAAATGGAATGTGGCCTCGTGGTAAACGTGAATGGAACTTACCGGGAGACGCCGCGGGTTCGGTGAGTGGACTAGCAAGCGATATGGTCAGACGCAATCCATCACGAAGGGCGCTAACTTCATCATCTGAATAGGCAAAGTCGAGCAGCTTGCCTAATACCTAAAGACCGGCAAGTGGAAATATGTATCAAATGGGAGGGAGAAACTTGGCAACGAACAGTTAAAACTCCGCACCTAGCAATGAGGTCGACTGAGATATTACAAACAACGTTTAAGGTGGTCCAGAATGGCAAGCGCACCTCGAGATGTTGATCAATGCGGAGAGCTAGATTAGCTCTACGTGCATACTCTTCCTTGTTGATTTCTGGTTCGTCGGCACCGTGCCGTTGTGGGGTGTGACCACAGCCACATTGACGAAGATATGAAATCCCATTGTCCTCTTCATCTGAACCATACTGTGCGAGGTCTGTCAGAGAGTTCTCTGGAGGATGATGAATATCAAGGAGGAGTTGAATGTCAGAGTGTGGATGAAAGCCTAAACAGTCGGTACAAAGTGAACAGGGTGTATGCCGTGCAATTTTAAGAACAATTAAGTCACTGGAGAGTGTGTCGAGGGTGTTTGAGGCTGGATAAAGTGCCGCTTTCATCATGGTTTAGGTTTATTTTTTACACAATTTTTCTGTTTTATATATCTATTTTATTTTATTTTATTTTATTATATTTTATCATATTTTATTTTAAAATATCAATATCTTTATATCTTATATCTTAACATCCCCTTCCCCCCCCCCCCCACCCCACTCACTATGTTTTTTTCAATCATCATTCTTTTAATCTTCCCTCACTTTGTATGCGCTACAAAATGGATAGAATACACAGATTCTGGTTTCGCTACAATGACACATTATACTTTACCTCAAGACTATATCGCCTCTTGTGGTTGCACAGGTCAAAGTACACACTTTCCTACCGCTGCTCTAAACCAAATGGCCTTTGGGAGCAGCACCGCATATGGCCCCTCCTGCGGACGATGCTTCCGTTTAACGCTCCTTAATACCTTTCTTTCTGACCCTCCTTTTTACCCCTCGGTGACAAAGAGCATCATTGTCAAGGTCACCGACCTATGCCCTCTCAGTACAACTGGCTGGTGTAATGCAACTGCCAGTGGTCCCAACGCGTGAGCAGCAGTTTCCATAGGCAATGTTGGCATAATGTGTGTCTCTTGTGTCTTACAGCGCGTATTTACGCGCAGGGGAGGAACCTATCTCAACTTTGATCTTGCTTTCCCATCGTCATCGATACCCGACAATTTTTTCCCTTCCAATGTAACCTTGTATGGTGAGTAGGTTGATGGAATGAAGTGAAGAGCCTCTTAACGCGTATCCATCATAGGCTATGCTGTATGTCTCCTGTCTGTCACGCTATTCTCTCCGGTATACAGACTGTACACCTGCGCAGGACTTTGGTGTTTGGAACATCAGCTACCAAAGTGTTTCCTGTTCATCTCACTGGTCCGGTTTTAAAGATACAGCGGCGCTCGGAAGCGTTCCTGACTTAGGGGACAGCGTCTGTTGCCCTGCTAATCCAATGGTAAGTCACAATGCTTCAGGTATTCTCCTCGGTCTTTTCTTACTAAACTATAGGGCAACGCCAACGACACATGTCCATCGTTTTCTGATCAGAGCGGCATACCGTGCGTCTCCCGTTCGGTTCTATTGTACCTTATTTCCTTAACTCTTAGAGATATAGCCCCAATACCACTACCAGCGCAGCAAGTTCACGGCTTGGTGTCTTGACCTTGCTGGGATGGGTCACCGCACTACTGATACCACTTATGTATATCTCACCATTTTAGCCCAGAGCTGACTTGTTGGCGCTGTGTCACCCTTCACGCTAAATTTATTGTTATCTATGCTATCCAATGCCTGAGCAACGAATGCTGAGGCCAGCCAGGTAGCATGCATTACGTCAGCAGGTGTTTACTTCTCTGGATCCTCATCGTTAAGTTTGCGGTATTGGCTACGAAGCCGCGTCACAACCAGGCGACGCAGCCAGCGCAGTCCGCCCAGTAGGGCAAACATAATCGTGGCGAGGGTGGACAAGATCAGACCGACGACAATGTAACGCCCAGCATGGAGTTGAGACTCATTGGGTGTCGACTCCGCTGTGGAGGAGGCAACAGATATGATACCAGCCTTTGAGACTGGGGTGACTTTCTCCGCGGTATCCGCATGGGGAAGGGATGGTGTGTGAGTAATATCGTCGTCGTTGTTGAAGTCCTGAATGATAGATATTTTATTCGAATGATGGAATTTTACACAGGTAAGCGGCTGGCTAGAGCTCAGCATGGAGTGGTACCTCTTTGCCTTCTGTGTCTACGTCAAGGGGAGCTGAGAATCGAGGAATGAGTGACAAGACAGTCCGATGGAACAGTGCACGTACTTCGCCACTATCAGCAATGACGACATCCTCAACGGGTCGGTCGTTCCCGCCTTTGGGAATGCTCTCTGAAGCCCATTCAAGAAACCTCATAGAACACAAGCAATCAAATACTAACCGATCTTGCGGACGATATCCATTCCCTCAAGGACTTTTCCAAACACAACCTAAAAGAGAGTGAGCGTGAATATTGAAGTATGAACGTATAACGAACATGTTTTCCATCGAGCCAACTAGTCACAACGGTAGTAATGAACTAGATGAAGAATTACTTCTTGTGGGTGGCCTGTGCGGATAAATAACTTACAAACTGAGAACCTTAGGATGAACATATTAAGCAGCTATAATAGATGAAAAGGTGAGATTCCTACCATTGGTATCTTTGCCGGCGTTTGCCATAGAGAGAAGACCAGGGGTGGAATGCTTGAGCTTGCTGTGTGAAAGCAAAGACGTCAAAAGTTCATCGAGGCACGGGTTGGAGCAGCACACACAAGTTCTCATCGGCAAAGCGGTCGCCATAAATGGACTGGGATAGATATGTAGATGACCGACATGAGTGTGAGGAAGAAGTTCACCTTTCCCCCCGTGCCATCGCCGCGAGCTGGAGAATCGAGGTTAACTAGGATTGTTCGCACAGCACGGCAAACCAAGGACATACTAAAATCACCACCCTGTATCCTATCAAATGCCAGGTATGAGAAACCTGCAAAGGCCTTGGGAGATACACTTACATGAAATTCGAGATAACACGGTGGAATTTCGAGCCTTTGTAACCGTAACCAAGCTCAGTGCCATCCTTCTTGACGCCGGTTGCCAAAGCACGGAAGTTCTCCGCAGTTTTGGGAACGGTCTAAGGTGTAGTATTCGGTCAGACTTTAAGCGACAAGAAATGACGTGCAACGGCGTACACCACCGAAAAGACCCAATACAACTATGGAAATATTAGAAGACCATTAGCGAGGGTTGAAATTGAAAGGTCACAGGAAAAAAAACATACTTCGACCCAAATCCTGATCGCCGTGTTTGATGTCAAAGTAAACCTTACTCGTAATCTTCGGGCCACGGGCGGCCTCTACGGAATGAGCGCAGAAAATAGCTGCAAGTGATACAACGACAAAAACGAGGGACGCCCTGGCGAAAAACATGTTGGTAGAAAGCCTGAAACTGTGTAAAATGGCAGGCGCGGGCGAAATATTCGTTCGCATTGTATACGTGGCGCGGCTAATGCCGAAATTAGCCCACGTAATCATAATCATGTGACTCCCAACGGCCTGTACACGTGCCCGTCTGAGCAAGTCTACGCGAGCAAGTCTACGCGATACATGATCCCCAGCACGCGAGATCGTGGAGGAAATATACTCTTTCATGTTCATGTAGATCTCAGGCGTAAAGGGATTTTCCATACCCGAGATGCCAAGTGAAGACCTCCAGGTACAGTATTATCGTATGTCGTGCTGAGATTTTTAAGTGTTAAAGGGAACCAAGGTCGAGAACATGGGGTTTATATCACCCCGTCGGACCAGAGCTTTCTTTGAAAGCGGGCTCGCGTTGATGTCTTGCTAAACTGGAACCGAACAGTGGCGTTCTCACATTGATGCATGGTCGTTGGTCACGAGATGCATGCTAATGCCTCGAGCTTGATCAGGGAAGCTGGACAGCACACGTAGCCGTTACCATTCATGATGCCGTCGGCGGGTTGAGTGACCCAATATCCACCTGGCTATCCATCATCCAAAATGAGAGGTATATTGAACAGTATAGGCCTACACTCATAATATATTACCCCGAGGGGGGGGGGAGAACCGGTGAAGAGGTGTTCCATACTGATTAACCTGGATTCAACCTCTGCGTTTCCCCCCACGACCTGCCACCCTCCTTGGAGCGTGAACTGCAGCCACCTGAAACGGAGGTAATACTCTATGAAGCTGCGGTGGTGGGAGCGGGGGCATGGGGAAAGGGGGGCCTAAAAGAGGGTTGTATGCCGGTGGCATTGGATACATTATCTGGGCGTCCGGCCTCGGAGGTGGACGTCGGTCTAAATCTCCCAAATGTGGCGGACCATGCGCAAGGATGTGCTCCAAGTTGAATGGTGGTGCAGCTGGCGGAAAGGGGAGAGCTTCGACAGGGTGGGCGATTGGGACGTGGACATTGTGTGCGTGATGGACCTGAACGTAGGGAGGTGGCATAGGAAACCGAGGGGCTCTCCAAAGGGGAAATTGCATACGCATGTCGGGTGGGGGCGGAGGCGGCAGTTCCACTCGAATATCCTCGTCCCGGACGTCTGGGTGCAGTGCTTTGTACTCTTTCAGAGCCTTGCTGGCTGCAGCAGCGACCTAAGTGATTCGAAATAATCGGGTGGGTGCTCGGGCTATTAGAGTTTTAATCGTACGTACCTCGCTGGCGTGTCTGTCTCCTTCAGCATCCCATAAAGGACATTTCTTTTTTGAGCTGCTGCTGGGGTAGCGAGCATCGCCCCGTCGCTGTAGTTGTCTCACGTCAGCATGTCCTTCAGAGGAAGGGCAGGACAGCCTCACAGAGTGGTCAAAGTGCTCGTAGCCTCTGATAATCGAACGGCAAACGTAGCACGACACTGTCTGGCAGTAGGAACAAGTCATCTTGTTACACTGGAGAGTTTTCAGAATCAGCAGCAAACATTTCACCGTTGGCTCTGAATATTTACCCCATAATCTTTGATAAATGCTTGAAAGAGTTCGTGAGCACTAGTATAGCTGGGAACTCAAAATTTTGCGTACCCTTCTGGCACTTGGGACAGTTGCGCATCAGAGCCCGAGCTGGTGCATTTCAACGAGCCGGAATCATAAAACAAACCAAAAGAAAACCTACTCATCGCTTCTTCGATGGCATGCTTCCCATCCACCTTCTTATCTTCCTCTACTTCTGAGTACGTTGCGAGCATCAGAATTGCAAGAGGACATGTGCAGCCTCTCACATACCTTCACAAGACTTTGGGAGGTGGTCCTGAGCATCAAAGGCAAGTAGTGTCAGATGGGTGATGGTACATCTACGCGGACACTCACTCCTTCTTGCACTTCCGACAGCTGACTTTTCCGCAATCTTCCTTCTGACACTTCAGCACCTTATCTGTATGAAAATCGGCGTCCATGACGACCCTAAAGTCGCAAAATGGGCACTCTTCAAGACCCTCGAGGCCAGCTAGTTCTATGTCGCGTCGTTGGCGAATGCACTCATACAACTCGAATAACTTTTCAGGAAGAACGCGACGAAGCTCGGAATCTGGAAAGCGCATCCTGCAACCGGATATGTCCATGCAACGTAGATCCGAATTCTGTTCCCCCAGTTTTGCGGACGCATAAGATGTCACGCAACTCGTACAGAAGAGATGGGTATCCGTGCACTGGGCCATCTTGCTCTAGGAGGAAATCAACAAAGTGATTTGAGGACTCCCGAACAAGACTTACGAAAGAATATTCGGAGAAGCAACAGCCGCACTCGATATCTCCCACGTCCTCTTCCTTCACTTGGGGTATAAGGTCCGGGGCTGGTGCGTCATGATGATTTTCCAACTTGTTAACAAGCAAAGTATGCTCCTTCAGGAACTCATCCTCCCCTAGAACCAACTTGCTACAGGTCCTGTTTCCTCGCTTGCACGGGTTGGGTGAGATTGGTACGACCGAAACCGCAGTTGCACCCTGCTGCAAGAGATGGAGATAGGTGGGAGTATAACGACCACCGTGCAAGGTCAGGGCTTTAAGAATGGATGAATGATCAACGTCAGGAAAATTACTATGGAGGTAGTCCTGCTCCATGAAAGTCAGTAGTCCGTAGAGTAACATCAAGTCGTTACACACCAGACAGAGCGCCCCGTACGCTGGGCCCGAACGCTTATCATCACCTGAGTGTGTGTAATCCATGTTCGTATTGAAATCCCCAGGATTTCCCGCGGAGTTCTCCACGGCTGCCCTTGCCTTCCCCTTTCCTTTAACATCCTTTGGATACGATGGGTTCTCCAGTAAAATATGAATGACCACATCGAGGAGATTGCTGGAAAAGGCCGTCTTGTATTGATAGAACAATTTGAAGACATGTGCGGGCAGGACGTCAGGGACTACCTCGCGCACCCGTTCTAGGAATACATCGCGGAATTGTTGCGGGAGTTCCGAAATAGAGGAGACGACTGGGGGTAATGATTCATGGATCAGTGGCACATGTTGGGCTGGAGGAGCCGCCTCATGGTACGGTGGCTGTAATTGATAACCAGCAGGAGCTGCTAGGAATCTGATCTGTTGGTAACCCTGCCCAAAACCAGGTGTAGGACAGGCAGGTAGCTTCTTCTGGAAAGGAGGAGCAGTGTTTGGGGGCACGGCCGCTTGCCATGTTATAGGAGTGACACCTCTTGACTTGGGAGGATAGTCGTCCGTTACTCGGGAGCTGAAATTCTATAGTGTCAACACAATAAAAGTGAGTGAGCCCCAGCTGTCCCAACCTTAATACTGGCGTCTGGGCTGCTGGAACACTTGAAGAAGCACTGGGGCCGGCACCTGGTTCTGATCGCGAATAAGCACGTCTCTTTATCCTCTTGGATGATGCACCGCTCTGGCTGTCAGTGGAATCGGTGAGTTGAATCGTATTGTCATCTCCATCGGGTAGGAAGAGGGGATCGCGTTTGCGGCGTAGGGGACGATAGACAGTTTGAGACTCTAGTTCTGGGGAAGTTAAAATCTTAAGCACGTCTTCCAGCATGCTGGAAGGCAATTGAATGACGAGGCGCGAGTATTTCGGTTAGATTGGTCTGAGTGGACCAAATGTTACAATACTCTAGACGTGACTGATAATGCACTCTGGGGGAGCTCATCATTATGAGTACCGGATGCTTGCTCTAAATAGGACAATAAAGGAAGCCTTACTGCACCCTGGACTCTGGTCTGGACGTTTTCGTAGTGGTGGCTCGTTACAAGTGCCAATCACTGCGAGCTGCGGTAATTGGGCCTGTGCTGTTGGGGGCGGGGGTGTGTGTATACTCTACGCACATGGCGTTGGCACGAAGCGTTATCCGATCAGATTAACATTTACATGAACATCTATCTCCTCATATCCTCGTAGGTCTGCGTGTGTGGAATAACGGACGAGCAGCAACTCCCCCCCCTCACTATAACCTCTTCCTCTGACAGCCTTATACCTCCAACCTCCGACCTCTTCCTCTCTAACGCGTTAACAACAAATCTGAACCCACTAACCCTAACCCTAGTCCCTAGTCCTAATTTGATGATGTGATGTGACATAACGCGTGACGAGAAGAGTTTGGTTTTGGTTTGGTTTAGTGTCACGCCGGGTTTACTCCCGTCACACGACAAACGACTTTCCCATTGCTCTTTTATTTTCCATCTACACAAGCGACATCCTGTAGTGAACGAAACTACCATTTCATGTCCCCTTCAACGCAAGTAAAAGATGAGGGATCACAAGATCCTGCCCCTGTCTCCGCAGGAGGGACCTACACCATTCGTGTGAGCCACTTTCTGCTTAGTCATACTATTCGACTTTGACCACCCTACCACCCTTACCCTTACCCTTACCCTATCATCTTGATCTTGCACTGCCACTTTTCTAGGATATTTCTGTTGGCTGCAAGATTCATGCCAAGCGATGGAACATAGATGTATCAGAACCTGAGGAACGACTCGCAGAAATCCTTTCCATTCGCGACAAATTAAACAATCCCTATCTTCGTCGTCAGGTCTCCTCCGCTTCCGTCCCTGCTTCTGCCTCTGCCTCAAATAACGGCACTCCGTACACATCGTCTCCTGCCCCTGACGCGTTTCTTCCAAATCCTGAACTTGATAAACTCGAATTTTTTGTTCATTGGGATCAGTTCAACAAGCGTTTGGACGAATGGATACCCGGATCGCGACTAGTCCTCACTCGTGACCTCGAGTGGCCGCGTCAGAAGAAGGACAAGAAAGAGAAGGAAAAAGTCGGGAAGAAGCATGGTAGCCTTCCACCAAACAATAAACGCCAGGGAAAGATGCCTCGGTCTAGCAAGGAGCACGCCCTGCTTCGACGTGCTACTCTCAACAACGCTGTTGGAGTTGGCAAGGGCTGGGCAACGCCAAGAGGAGCTAGCGCATCAATATCTCCTGCCGCATCACCATCCCCGTTGCCGAGTGGCAGCCTGAAACGCAAGGCACCTTATGAAGAAGCTCAGGAGGAGGAAGAGGAAGATGAGGACGCTATCGGGGAGCCCGACGGTGACATCGAAATGGGGGATCCCGATGCTGATGCCGATGGGGAGGCTGACCCAGATGCCTATGGAGATGCGGATGCGGATGCAGACCCAGACCCAGATGCAGATGCAGACCCAGATGCAGATGCAGATGCAGACCCAGACCCAGACCCATATGCAGACGTAGACGCAGACGGTGATGCAGACCCAGATGTGGACGCAGAAGCAGACCCAGATGTGGATGGGGAGGCTGATGCAGATGGCGAACTGGATTTGACTGAAAATTCCCCTGTGAATCCTCCACCTTCACACTCCTCCTTCTCCAAGGAGGCGGAGATCGAGAAACTTCGAACGAGCGGCTCTATGACACAGTCCGTCTCAGAGATTGCACGTGTGAAGAACCTCAACCGACTGTCCATCGGCCGGCATGAAGTCGACGCTTGGTATTTCAGCCCGTACCCTCAGGAATTTGCCCATCTTCCAGTGCTATATATCTGCGAATTTTGCCTTGCCTATTTCCCAAGCCAATTCATGTTGACCCGGCACCGAAAACGCTGCACTCTTCTGAGCCCTCCTGGGAACGAGATCTACCGACACGAGGACCTCTCCTTCTTCGAGATCGATGGGAAGAAACAATTGTCATACTGTAGGAATTTGAGTTTGTTGAGCAAATGCTTCCTCGATCAGTATATCCTTCCATCTTGCTTCCCTACCTCTTCTTTGATTCTCATGATTGACTTTTAACAGTAAAACGTTGTATTACGACGTGACACCGTTTATGTACTACGTGATGGCACGTTCCTTCTTCCCCTTTTCATGTCGGCTCTATTGACCCACTTTCATTTCCAGTGTCAGCGAGACTCTACAGGTTGTCATTTGATAGCATACTTCTCCAAGGAGAAGGAGTCGGCCGAAAACTATAATGTGGCATGTATTTTGACATTGCCTCAACACCAACGACACGGCTATGGGAGACTCGTGATCGAGTTTTCCTACTTGCTTAGCCAGCGTGAGGGCAAGCTCGGCAGTCCGGAGAAACCTCTCAGTGATCTCGGCTTACTAGGCTACCGTGCCTACTGGGCAGAAAAAATCGTTGAGACAGTGCTTGCCGCTGGTGAGGAAATTAGCGTCGATGAGATCGCTCAGGCAACCTCTATCACCCACGCCGATGTCATGAACACGTGCGTCCCCCCCCCCCTGTCCTGTTGCACTATTCCGGTATCCTGTGATTGTGAAGTCCTGATCGCCGTACTGTCAGATGCACGACCCTGCAATTATTCAAGCATTATAAGGGGCAACATATCATCTGCCTTTCAGATGCGGTGCTAGAGCGGTATGAGAAGTCAAAGGCTAAGAGACGCCGGCGTATTTTTAAAGAATATCTGAATTGGCGACCGCCAAGCTTTACCCGCGATCAGTTGAGGTTTGGGTGGTAAGACCCTGGGCATGGCTGTTCGTGGCGCTGATGGTCAGGGAAGCAGCGTGGTCGGAGGATTTGGGGTGTTGTACAGCATGGCGGTTTATCCGTGGTCATTATCAGGTTGTGTTTATGCCATAAAGACGACTAATGAAAAAGAAGTCGCGGGCCTCCAAGTGAAGCAGGACTAAGACCGTCAAAGACCACAGTCTCTCGTAAACGTGCCAGCCCAGCCAGAACATCAACGACGTCAATATATGGGCCGCCGGGAGAAAAGGTGGAGAAATGGGAGAAGGGAGAGGAAGAGGGAGAGGGAGGGAGAAGAGAAGCAAACATCTTTGCATACAACACTATACAGTTGTTACATCATATCATGATCTCTCTATCTCTCTACCCATATATTTTCGGTTTTGGTCAGTCATCAGCGCCTGTCGTTCCTAGTACGCGTCTGCGAATGTGAGCGCCGGCATCTTCAAAGCTCTCCTCACGATCCAGCAACGCAAAGGACGACTCTCCGCTTGTGCTCCCACCGGTCACGAGGCTGCCTGACAGAGAGTGCTCGTTTGAGTGCCCATCCTCGCACGGCACATCTCGGGCAGAGCCAGTCTCACTATCGCTCGTCGAACCTTGCCTCTCTTCCTTCTCACTGTCTTCCAGGAAATTCCTCCTACTAGCAGTAGGAGACCCAGGTGCACTCGCGATGGGAGAGAAGACGCCAACACCGGAAAGGCGCGCCGCACCGTCGTCGTCACAATCTCCATCGACGAAGAACGTAGGTGAACGCGTGGGGGTTGCGGGGATCTGAATCTTGGGGTCAACAGCGACGGGGGAGGCGGCCAAAATGAGCTTTTCCTCAGTTGGCGACGCCGCCAGGGTAGCATCGTTACTTTCGGATTCAGACTTGGACAGGACCGTTGCAAACGAGGATTTGTGCGAAGTCGACGCGGTGGGGTCGCCGAGCGTGCGTGCAATGACGTAGGACGTTACATCCTGTTGTTGTTGTTGTTGTTGTTGTTGTTGTTTTATAAATAAAAAAAAGAGAAAAAAATAGAGTATCAGTATTATTGACCACCGTCCAGAGAGCCCAGCCATGCGTTGCCGATCTACGCTAGGATAGAATGCTCACAAGAAGACCAAGGATAAGTGTAGGCAAGATGGCGAGGATGGCCCATATGCGGAAGCCATATGCGATAGTGGCGACCCAAGAGTTGTTATCATAGTTCCAGAGATAATGAATATACCAATTCCATATAGACGAAGGTACAGCGAGGATGGACGACATGATTTAAGAAGAATCGAGTCATCTAATGGAATTGAGCACGACGCGAGCAACGCGCACGCGTAGTAATAATACAAATACATGCAAAGCCAGAACAACTTAGAAAACAAAACAAAAAAAAACAAGACAAGACAACCTCCCACGCAACTATAAGGCATGCAGCAGGATTTACAAGGGTTAAACGAAGGGTAAGACGTGGTGAGAATAGCAGACAATAATTGTGCGGTAAAATCAATTTACTTGAGCACCAGTCGTTCCCCCGACGCAATGATATGCAAAGCAAGCCCAGATTGAAAGCATAAGCAAGACAGCAAATAGGGAAACAAGCGGAAACACTGGGACACATGAGAGACTAAGGGTACATGACGGGTGACGGGAAGACGACGCCGTCTCCTCGTACGAGGATAATAGGTCGCCGTTTTGTGGGTTGGTTCTCTGGAGGAAGACATCCAAGGACTTCCGAACATCGCACTTCGACGAAAGGCGATGGTTCTGATCCAAAGAACGCTGACACCGGGTCAGTCTTGGAGAAGTTCTCACCGTAAAGCGTCAGCATCTTGGAAGTCTGCGGACTGGGTTTCGCGAGCATGTGGCGCGTCCCGTGGCCCTTAGGCGCTTCGGATGCGCGGTCAGGGGGTAAGTATTTCACCACGCCAGGAAAAGGTGTGACAGGCTTTGAAGGTGTGGGGAATGAGCCCGTTTGTGGAGCGTTCTGGTTGTCGAAGAGAACGGGTGGTACATAAAAGTTATACCGGACCTGATCTACGGTCAGGTGCGATGTTGTCAGTAGGGATCCAAGAACTGGTGTGATGATGATAGACCAACCTGTGCCGACGATGGTCCACACACTCGTTTCCCCAATGTCTACTTGCCAGAGAGCACCCGAGGAGGCGCCCGAGTCACTACCAGTTTGTCGACTGCCAGATGAGCCTGCAGAAGTCGGGCGTCGCCGTGTCTTGGATGAAGCACCGCTCTTCGACAAACCGCCTGCACTCGACGAGCCACGTTTCCCTTTCTTGACCCGTCCCCCGTCATTTGACGGGAACTCCATGGGATTCGGAACTGGTGATGTGGGTTCGCTCCGGATTGCTGACGATGGCCCCGATCCAAAATAATCGTTGCCTGAGCCGCTCGACGCCGGGGTGGAAATGATGGGAGAGCCGGGGACAATTGGCGAGTCGGGACTGCGTGAGCCATCAACTCCGTTTTGCCACTGGCGGCCCTCCGCTGGCCGATAAGTATTGACCTTTTCGCCCATACAGGAGAGGAATGCCCCAGTTGAGCCTGGCGAGCCCGGATCGGGAGCGCCCTTGCCGGGCTCGAACACCTCAAATGCAACTTTATGCAATTGACTGACGGGATCGCCGCACACCTCTCCAGGGGCACAATACTGTTCGCCAACACCCTTAGAACCTTCTTGGGCGCCACCCCCTACAACAGTGGTCTGATGATCAACTTTTCGAATTATCAACACTGGGGACACGACGCCTGAGGTCAGGCATTGCAAGACGACCGTCTGATTGTAATAGATCGGAATCGGGGTGCCGTTATTCATGAACGGTATTGCGTTTGGCGGTGGCGAGGGATAGTCTGGGTGCGGGGGTGGTGGTGGTGGTACGTCCATGCCTCCAGCTGGCTTCTCGGCGTCCACAATGTACATGACGAACGGGTCTGACAAGAAGGTAGATCACGGATCAGAACGGCGCTAATAAGCTGGAGGGAAGAACTTACCCCAGCTTGACGTCTTTGCAATGAACGATGGAGTCGTCGCACGACTACGTTGATCAATACCCATCAAGGGGGCGCCATCTGATCCCTTAAAGGAAGAGCCAGAGCCGGAGACACAAAGGTATTTGGTTGATACCGTTTGGGATCGCAGTCGATGAAAGAGGGAAATTGTGGACCCATGATTTATGCACACTGTGATGACAATGCCGTTAGAAACTCAGTCACGAGGGCAGGCGGAACACGAACGCTCTAGGTTCTTCGCACTCTGCCGCTTCTTGCTAGGCTTGCTAATGACTTTGATCGGCCTACTGGGGAAGGTTCCGATAACTCGCTCAGGTTCATCATCCCCAGTTGGGGCGATTACCTTGACAAGAGCTTCCACCTTTTTCTTCTTCTCGTCCACATCGGAGATGAACAACTGCTTCCCAACGCAACGACCTATGTATGTGGTACCAGTAGGCGGGTCGGAAACGTCAAAAGGTTTGCCCATAGCTGCAGACCACTCCATGTTGCCCTCCTGGCCAGCGGCCTCGCCAGAGATGGATACAATGACGCGTGGAGGTGAAAGTTTGGGTTCTTCGCCGCGACGCATGACGTCCGACCACCATGAATTGCCAATCATAATTGCGGTCGGAGGAGGGCATAAGAATCTGGTATGTAATGAATGGGGAACTATGAGCCTATGAAAAGTCTACACGCGATGTGAAGAGTTACCGCTTCTCTGTGCCGTAAGACTTCTGCGCCACCTTGCTTGACATGACAATGATGGTACGTTCACCAAAGGCTAGACGATTCGGGGTCCGGACATACTGATCGATGTACGGTCTGTTCGATGGTATGGCGTCATCAAATTGTCAAAAAAATAAAATAAACCGCCATGCCCTTACTTGATGAATGTGTGAAGATCGGTGGCAGCACCCATTTGGCCCATACGAATCCTCATCACGGTATCCTCCACGCTGGGAATACGCAAACTCAAGTCGTTTTGAGGACTTGGGATGAGGTAGCTAGAGATTTCGTCATAAGGGGTGTTACCGTCGAAACGGGTATGAGTAGCCTGAGGGGGGACGCTACGAAGTTGGTCTGGAGGATGGCCCTGCAGCTGAGACTGGACTAAGAAGCGATCCGAGAAGGGGGGGAGCGTTGTAGAGCCGAAATTGGAATGTGGGTTGACCCCAAGGGGGAACTCATCATGTATGTCAGACTGGAAGCCATTCGAGCTAACGGCCGAGAGACGTCGATCCGACATCAAGTCCCCATAGTCCTGCTTTATGCCATTCGGAGGTCCCGCTGAGAACGGGAGGGCGCCAATGGGATCATTAGGAGTGAGCGGCGTAGCTTTGCCGCTACTTAGTGACGAGGAAATACTCCCCATCATGTCATAATGACCAGCACTTGGGGAATGGAAGGAGGGAACGGAATCATGCGAGAACATTCCAGAGTAAATTGGCTCAGAGCTGGGGCCATATGAAGGTGCTGGAGGAGAGGTATTCGAGCGGATGCGTTGGTGGGGGAAGGTAGGTTGCGGGGGATGGGCGAAGATGTCGTATGGAGAATGCTCTGTGACGTCCATTTTATCATTGTCAAAAGGGTGCATAGGGAGGTGACTAGCAGAGAGAGGTGGGTGAGAGTCGATGGGGTGATCGAAATGGGAGGGTAGGAAGGTGCCATGGTTTGGGTGAGGCAAGGATGAAGAGGTAGCATCTACAGACATGAGACGGTCCCTGGATACAGCACTAGATTTGAGGATCTCGCTGAGTTCCCAACGAGAGATGTCAGGCCGGGAAGACTGAGCATGATCGGCAGTGTTCATGGTAAAGTCAGATCTGGAATCGGATGGGAGTGGGTGCCAGGTCGCGGTGCGTGCCATGTACAGTAGAGAGGTTGATGATTGGTTATGATGAGGAGGAAGGAGAAGAAATAGGAGTGGGGGGTGGGGGTGGGGGTAGTGAAGGGAGTGGCAGAAGGTAAAGAAGAGGAAGAGAGTGAGGTATATGCTAGAAGGGGAAGGATACTTAGAAGGACATTCAGACCAAGGTTATAACTCGGTTGTCTTTTTAACGAAATTTGCCTCGTAGGCGACAAGCCGGCGGAGTGGAGAATGAGGAGAATGAAGAAGGGGGGGGAAGGTAGAAAGGTAGAGGTAGGGGTAGGGGTAGTAAGAAGTAGGAAGGAAGGAAGGAAGGAAAGAAGGATAATTGATATGATATATAGAAAATGAACGTCAATGAGCTTTGAGGCTAGAGCCTAAGCCTGAGCCTGAGCATGAGCCTGAGTTTGAGCTTGAACCTGACCTGATCCTGAGTCTTGAACTTCCTTCCTTCCTTCTCCCTTCCTTGATTCCCTGACTTTGACCTTGACCTTGCTGAGGTCCCTGCCCTGTACGATGGCTTCAATGCTCATAACCGGATCTGAACCTTATTCGATCACCGTACCGTACCGAGTCCGCGTCCCGTTCTTCCCGTTTGACCGTTGACCACTCTCTCCCACAGCCCACAAGGTCTACTAACCAATCATACTCACCCACACTCTCTTTCACACTCTCTCACTCACCAATTCTCTTATTCTTATTCTTTACCCTATCGCGCTCAACTTCTATTATTCCTTCGCCTCACCTGATGTCAACTAAACCTTGTATGCCGTCTTTTTAAGAATATCTCGTCAACAAACATTACAACAGCGCTCAACCTTGTCCAACCATTTTCATGGCAATCTATCTCCGCGATTAGGCGTCTCATATAAATTATAAAATGACTGCCCCCTGTACAAATTCACTCTGTACGGTATATACTGTTCAGTGTACAGAGTAACGTGGCATGGGGCAGGGTTACTGTGACGTAACCGCCAAACTCTCGGTGCGGAACACCATACGGCAGCAAGTAAGGCAAGGCACAATATTAATAGCGCGTTGCCTCGGTTCGCTCGCTCCTCTCAGCGCAAGCGCTACCAACCAAACCAAACTGAACCTGAACCCGTTCCTTTACTACTTCACTCGTATCCTATTTTTCTTTCTTTCAATCAAATTCCCTCAAACCCCTCAAACACCCCTTCCCCCTCCCCCCCCTCCCCCAAATCCAATTAAAAGGGGAGCAAAAGGGGGGGAAACATCTTTACGGCATTTTCCGCAAAGAATTTGATTTTCCATTTCCATAATCACCACCTACCCATTCAGCGCAATCGTATAACGGCATTCCTCCCTCACTAGGTATCACAACCACATGGTTACACCTCTCGGTCATCCGGATCTGTTTCGCCTTCCGCCTTTCCAACCAAGGACGATCTCAAATCATCATTGTATTATACATAATCTCCGTTTAACTGATGGTCACTATCCAACCAACGATCCATGTCCATGTCCATGTCCATGTCCATGTTCATGTATTGCCTGTCACTGTCACCCTTTGAGCGGCTCACTCGGCGCGGCCATCCTCCCCTTCCCTCCCCTCCCTTCCCCTCCCTTCCCCTCCCCCTTCTCTCCCCTCACCCCGTCTTTACGCCCACGTCCACAGCCCCATCCCTTCTTCTCCACGCCCTTATCCAGAAATTGTCAAACCTGATCTACCAGCGCCTTTTCACTCAACCGAATATAGGTAAATCGCAGCCGTCCATCATCACACCTAGCTTCAATCACCGTGCCTGTGCTTCCTTTCTGTTTGACGGCTTTGCCATGACCAACTCTTCTGACATGAATCCCGAGTGACTCCTCCTTTCGGCTTCATACCAGTACAGTGTACCAACGGTCCCGGCCACTCCAGTCTGGGGTTTTCGGTGTCTTTATTGTCCAAATCCCCGGCCCTTAATTTCCTTTCTGGGCGACACCTGATCACGTCCATGCGGTCACTTCCTAACCCGTCCTCGGCGTAGATAAACACCCCAGTGCACACTTTGGAGAGCATATCTCGTGAGATGAGCTTTTGGGACAGCATTGACCACCCCTCGTGGTATTATTTGATCTGCAAAACTCCATCACTGATGAGTCGACCTGCCCGTGATCTCAGTGTTTAACTTTAATCGTACCCGCTTGCTCTAGCTGTGCTTGCCCCACGGCACATGTAGCCCCTTACATGAAACTGACAATGAATGACATCAAGTAATGAAATCAATCTTGCGGCGGCGTCGTTTCGTATCATTCTTTAAACTATGAACGACCGCCCGACCGACCGACCGCGGATAACTCCAACCCCACATTCATTGGACAGATCCGACATCTCGGAATAGGGCACTTACCTTCTCGTTCTGAAATAGTCGATGCTGTGGTCCTTTATCCTTCTCTGAAATATCTTAGCTTTTCCCAAAATAGTAGCGTAGCGAATTCTGCTTACAGCCACCGAGGCATCCACCAGGGCAATGAACGCTAGCGCTTGCGTTTCATGTGCTCCTCGACGTTATCGACCCCAAGCTCCTATGTTTCAGCATGGATACTGATGCGCGAAAGCAACGCATACGGCTTACCATCCCCACTGGACTAAAACGCTGCTTGTCGTTACAAATTTGTTGGCGTCTGGTGACATCGTGTCGTTCGACTCTCATCAGCTAAACTGATGCACAATGGTCCCCTGCGACATCAGAAGCGGTCCGCGTATCAATCCCTTTATGTCTCAGCAGAAGCATCTTTTACAAATACAGTTGGCGCCTGTCTGAAATATCTTCGGACTCTAGCTAACGACGGTTCCCATAAGGGATCCCGATAGGAGTTGTTGGAATAGGCCCTGCGACATCCGAGTGAGTCTAAGACTTGCTCAAAGTCTCGGTGTGAAGTATCACAATGACCTTGCGTTGACTCGAGTGGCCACTTTGAGCTTCATCAAGGTCGTGCCTTGCCTTTACGGCATGGATTCGACAACTGCCGCGGACAAGAGATGTCTAGGCGCTGTCCGCTTCGGATTGCAGGCTTGTAGGAGAGGGGGGGGGGGGCTTAGTGCATAATTCCATCACTGGACAATCGAGTCGAAACAACCTGGCCAAGATGGAAAGTCTCCCCATGACACCCATTAGGCCATGGAGACATTGGGATTTGTAATTTCAACCTCCCTGACTGGCCCAGTATATTCGGGTCTCTACGACATAGTTCAAACTCAAGAAGGTCCCCGCGTGCTAGTCACGGTTCGACTTGTTGGGGGAAACATTGGTTCGTAACCTCATGCCGTAAACTTGATCCTGAAAGGTGACCTTCTCCTTGGCGGGTTCCTTGACCCGCAGTTAATGTGTGGTCAACTTCATATACGTGTCAAACAAACGAAGCCGAAATATTTACCCGTAAAAATGCGGATTGAAAAATACCACCGATATGTTCCCGCCTATTTGCGGGTCGCAGAAGGTTTATTTAATTCTTGACGATGTAGGGCTGACATCTGCCGCAACTTTCCCTCATGTAGAATCTGTTGGTCTAAGCTGCGCGGCACCGCGAGATCCCTTCTCGAGGGATCTCGTACACCTATTTATAATGCCCATGAAGCTTTGGCAGACTAGACTACGGGGACGTTGTGGTTGTATCCTTAAGGGAAGCACTGTCAAGGACCGATCGGAAATTTTGTTAGGCAGTGGTGCTTACACTCGGGCCGACAGGTTTTCGTATGCTCCTCTTCCAACGACACGACATCGTTCGGTGACCGATGACCGGTGAGTCCCGCGCCACGATATTTCTCCCCGTCAAGCGCGTTGTCTCTTTACGTCCTAATGAGCTCATGCTCTTTCTCTCAAACTAGCTGGGTTAATGGCGTGTCTGCGTGGTTCTGAGACCCATTGGTAGTCCATGCGCCTCTCACGTCGCTGCTCAAAATGTAGCAGTCGTAAGTCTGTGTCTTGCATGCCGGTGGCGACTGTCCACCACCACGAGTGACATATTTGAGAGACACGCGTAATTTGCCGCGCTCGATAGCATTTCCTTTGGCAGCTCCGTATCGGCACTTGGTAATGTACGTCGCTTATGCCTCAGGCCCTTTCGATAACATGGCCTTTCAAACTCACTTGCTGGCCCGAACGCTTCGATGCACTCGGGTGCTAGCATGCCATCAAGTCTTCACTAGCATTGTATTGATTTCAGGTTAATTTTTGCCGAACGAAACGCGGCCGGGGCCGGATGACATTTACCTGTAGAGGGTTATCCTTACCTGATCCTTTTATAGCAGAAGATCTCGGCGCGAATTTCACCCTCCTATTATTCCTCCGTACAAGTGCTATCAGTTTTTTTTTTTTGGCGTGGGCCCTGAAGTTCTGAAGAGGTTTAAGCTTACTTTCTCTGTGTCACGTGTTATAACGTGATTCTTGTCACTGGAGACCCGTCTATCGTTATCATTTCATTTTTCATTCATTTCTATTTCTCATGTTTTTTGGTGGCGATTTCAGATGTTTTTTAATAATAATAAAAGAAAGAAGAAGAACACCCTTTTGCAAGCAGCGAGTGGGGATGAGTTATTGTAATTCCCCGCCCCACACATATTGAGCGCAAATCCAGGTTCGCTGATTCCCGAAAAAAAACGGAACAGCGCCACAGACGCGAAGCGAGAGATGGATGGATGACGACCACCATTGGAATTGGACATCGTTGACAGTCGAATTGCTCTTTTTCATCCAACTCCCACAACGCGCACCTTCCTCCTCACGCCCCTTCCCTTCCCCTTCCCCTTCCCCTTCCCTTTCCCCTTCTCCTTCTCCTTCCCCTCCCCCCCAGCTCGAATCTCTGCTTGTGCCTGCGAGACATTCTTTTTCTCTCTCCCCCTCCCTGGGTCACCCATTGGGCTTTGATACAGTGTATTTAGCTCAATTCATTTCTCACAGCCCTTCTTTTTGTTAAGGCATCTATGTATGCGCATTATTGAGTCTTAAAAGGCCGATTAATACGTTCGCGAGATGTCTGCTCCTGGCTATCCACTGGAAACTGCCCGCCGTCCACCGCCGCCCCCTCTACAACTTCAGCGCTCTGCAAAGCGTACTACTAATCCCACAAGCGCCCATGCGCCATCAGAGCATGAAGCCCTCCTTTATGACCTCCCCTCGACTATACCTCTGTCACCCCCACCGCCTAAGGGCGAGATCATTTCTCCCACGTCTCCGAGTTACATCGGGCATTTTGGGAGCGGGAAACCAAGAAGTCGAAAATCGAGTCCCCACCCCACCCAAAGAACACATTCGGCTACACCCTCCAGAGTACAAACGGATCTTGAAGCATTCGCAGACCGCTGCAGGAAGTGGTGAGTCCACTCGGGTTATCACGGATAGACTTTTTTTTTTTTTTGATTCCGTCATTTTGTGCGCCTGCAGGTACTTCGAACAGGATGAAGAAGCAGGGCGGCAGATGACGCAAACCCTGGCCACGTTGCCACCAGCGCAGCGTGCTCCATTCTCCAGACTTCAAGCATCAATTCGCTCTGCTTATCACGCTAGTATCAACGCCAGACGGACGGCGGAGTTCAAAGCTCATGTATCTGCGACCCTTCCAGGCGGGTCACTTACACCTTTATCGCGAGCTGATCCCTCGGGAAGCGCTGCGCAGAAGGAGCGATACGAATCTTTCGCGCGCTTTATTCGCAGCTGGTGTACTGTTGGCATGCCGGGAACAAAGCCGTTTTTCGAAGGGTTGTGGGCTCTCATGAGGCTGCAACTCATTCCTGAGCGCCTCGGTGGTGCGGGAGGCCGCCGCATAGACTGGGAAATTGATGATGCTGTCTTCAAGGAAGCAGGGTGAGCTAGCCTTTCCAGCCCGATAAGCACGTCATCATGTGGCCTTTTTTGGTTCGTATAGTGGCAAAGACTTCATGCTCGAAGCCGTCGACGTTCTCAAAGGAGTCAGTCTAACTATCACACTCTTTTGTTCCAGCACCTTCTGACGCCTCCGTATCTTGATTAGGTTTTGGGATTCGAAGAAAGTCCTTCCAAGCGCACTTCAACATCGACTCTCGGCTCTCCTATTCACAACACATCTTCCCCAGCTCATACCAGATCTCGGTCACAACCTCTCCGGTTGAAACTACCCGTTCCCACACATCGGAATCTTTCTACTCAGGAAGGCCCTCTTGCGAAGCGGCCTAGGGCGCCAAGCGACCCGTTTCTTGATACCCCCGCCTTATCACACTCTTATTCATCTTCTCCTTTGTCCAGCGCCGTCCCCTTATCCGCCTCCCTCTCGGACACCATAGAAGATCCCCCAAGCCCAATAACACCACCTCAGGAAATAGAAGATATATTCAACCCACGACCTACCGCAACATATGGTCCCCAGGAGATGGATGAAGAATCCATGAGGACTTGGACCTCTCCCGACCTCACGAACCCCGAGATTTTACAGCTCTTGAAGGTTTTCCCGACCTTCATCACATCCCGTGCTACCCCACGTTTTCCTAAAAGTGCTTCCCCAAACTTGCGTCCTTCTCCTGATCTTGAGGCTGGGCAAGAGTCTTCGGCTGCAGAGATACGGATTGGCACTGGCAAGATGTGGGTGAGCACACGACCACGCGCGAATGGGTGGGAAGGGAACTGGTGGACCAAATTCAAGAACTGGTGGCATCAGCTGTTCTGCTAGGGGCACATTCCGCTGCTTAATCTTGGGTCTCATTATTCCGTCAGTGGTTGCTGCCACGGTACTTCCCGCCTGTATCCCCGATTGTCTTTCATACACACAAATCATCTCATTGCGCGAAACTCCTGCCATGTCATCCTTGCCCTTGTCATCTATCGCGCCGCTCCACATTCACTGATTGTTACTCCATATGTATACTGTCATTTTAGGGACAGTTTTGAAGCGTGTACGGCAAATGTGAACTAGTTTTGGATATCATTGCGCTGAAGAGTTCCCTGCTGATACAGGATATCAGGATTGACCTAACTCGGGAATCCCTTGGGTGTGTACTGAGCTCAGATAGCGTGCTCGATAATCTGTCAATCGGGCGGTCCTCGTAGCTTGCTCTAAGAGCAGGGTGGCGCGTGACGCCAGGATGGCTAGGAACATAGGTGATCCGCTGTCGGAAAGGGAACATCAGGAAATCCCTACTGAAGGAGGAGGCAGGAAACCGGATTCTGGTCTCACGGCTTCATGTCCTGACCGTATGCTACTTCTTCTGCACCCGGAAGAGCGGCGTGGGGTGATGGCGCGCGCCTGCCCCTTCCCATCCTTAAAGAGGGAACATACCGGCAATGAGTAGAAGCGAGATCTACCTGAACGCGATGCCTAAATGGTTTATTTACCATTGGGCGCTGTGAGAGAGGGCCGCAAAGTAAAGCAACGCAACGCAATGCAACGCAACGCGAAGTTGCGCGCTTATCCTTATCCTTATCCCCTGCCCCCAGGTCGTGGTGGGTGTGAGCAGAAAGAACGAGCCTGGAACCAATCACATGGATATAATCGGGATATGAATGAAAGCAACGAGAAATAAATAAAGATACAGAAATATAGAAAGAAGGGGGAGGAGGGGGTTGGATCGCAACGCCGCGATACTGTGACGTGCTGTAACCGGGGTGCTCCTCTCCCTCCCTCCCTCCTCTTCCTCCGCCGCCTCCTCCTCCCCCAAATCGAAGGGGGTGAGGCATCTTCACACTCTGATTAAATGACAATGGTTGCTTGAATTTGTGTGCTGGTGTGAGCCCGAGTTCGCCAGAATGGCAAGGCGTCGTTTATATGATGATACATATACTCGACGCGTTTTCATTTCTCGCTATCGCGAGCACACACGCGTGGAACACGCGACTTGTAGCAGGCAGCATGGAATTAGGGGTAAGAGAGGGGGGGGGGGGAAGGAAGGGTTCAGAATATATTAAGAGATGTGAAAGCAGTCACTCGAGAGAGACAACAACCGGTAATAAAATGTAGGCAAAACACGAGGACACGAGGAAGAAAAAGGCAAGACGGTACCTGATAAGGAACGGAATCACAACGGGTTGGTAACGGGGATGACCGTCTTGTATTAATGTAACTCGTAACTCAAGCAAGATAACACAAAGCTAAAATGACTATCCTATCCGTTAGGTTTTTTTTGGTAGACGCTCTGTTGTGTCATAATCACACACAGGTGTAAAGGGGGAGGGGGCATAAAATAATTGGCGCCAGTCGTTCCTTGCCCTCTGGAAGTAGATATTTTACTTGGCAGCCAGAGTAATCTCCGCGAGTGGCTAGAGCAATAGTTGTCAACGATGGGGAGAGCTATTGACACCCCTTCTCTCTGGCATCCAGCATCACTGGCACTGACGTATTTGGACGGCTGCAGCTGCAGTTATCATGGATGGATGAAAGAAATAGACACCACAGCACAAACCGGCAGATGGGCGGGTGAGGCGATGCTTGTGGAAGCCTCATGATCTGTACTCCTTGTACTACGTTCTTGGTTCCTAGGATTAGGATGATGGCACTGACCACTGACCACTGATTACTGACCACTAGACTGACTGACACTGAGAGCAGCCGAGCGCTGGGCGCTGTGATTCTAAATTGATTTAGATTGTAAATTTGGTTGGTGGTATTTAGTTATTTGGTGTTTGGATTTCTCTGAATTCTGGATTGGATTCATTCTGTGGGGATTCTGAGATTCTGAGAATCTGAGAATCTGCTGGATTCTAGATTCTATTCGGATTCGGATATCGGATACTGTTACGGTCATCCGGGCCGCCGCTACCAAACCCGAAAGACCCCAAACTGGGTAGAAAAAGAAAAGAAAAAGGAAAAAAAAAAGAAAAGAAAAGAAAGAAAAGAAGGGAAAGAAAGGGAAAAATGGAATCGATTCCGTTTTTGTTGTTGTTTGATTTTTGATTTTTGATTTTTGAGCCAACAGACAGCCAGCAGAAGAATCGTCGCAAGTGATCGCCGCTGTTTAGGAAATCGCTTTCTCTCTTTCCTCCTATCCTTTCCTCCGTCCCCTCCCCGATCAGAATCAGAATCATGGATATGACAGGTCACTGGCACTGGATCGATTGCGGAACGGTGGGCGAAGGCTGAGTACCCCCTTGGCTCTGCCCCTTCTTCGTGACTTCTGTCTGCCATGCGAGCATTCAGTCGAAGAGCGTCGTACCGTATGGGCGTCGGAAGGAACACAAGCTTCTCGTTCGTAGCCGGTTTATGACCGGTTTACACGTGGAACGTATTTTAATTAGCGTTGCGTTTGACGACTAATGACTGCGAGTGTTTTATTTTCATGACCTGGCGCATCAGGGGGAGAAGGACAAAAGGGCACCCGATGGGACGCCGTAAAGATCCAAATGCAGTACTAAAAGAGCATCATGCGGGGAAGATCCTGTCTTTGTCTTTGTTGAGCACGCGGACTACTGAGTATTTGGTATTTGGTATTTGGTATTTCAACAAATAAAAATTAAAATAAATTTACTCGGATTACTCGGATTCTTCGGATCTTGCGCATCGCCAGTTACAGTTATCACAATCGAGATACAGAGCAGAAGAACTTGTACATGCACATGCACTGATGATGATAAGATACGGGACAGCACTGAACGGAATCGGAATCGATCAGATCGCGCTATTGAACGTGTCGAGACGACTCGACAAGACCATTGAAGGATTCATCTTCATCATCGAATCTCCTCCCACTACTTCTTCAACTTCAAGGTGCAACGCCGTTTCGCATTTCGCGACCACGTACTTTTCTTTACGTTCTTGCCTTTATCTCATTACTCCCTTGGAGAATTAACTTCTGACAGTCCAACTCACGCACAAACGCGGGAATGACCCTGAGCCCGTTTCACATGTCCTCAATCGCCTCAGCGGACATAAATGGTTTGAAAGGCGCAGGCGCAGGCTCAGGCTCCGGCTCAGGCGATGATGACGCACGTTCTCGGCGCTCGTGCTGTCAAAACTTTATGAGCAAAAGCGACCGTCAGCGTAGGCAGTCTCCTCACTTACCCTTACTGCGGCTTCGGTATCAACGATCTCTTTGACTTTTCCTTTGCTCTTGTTGGCCGATGGTGGTGACTCCGTCATGCCCGCCTTTGATCCAGAACGTGGACTGGGACACTCATTCTCTCCTGAAAGAGGTGAATCTGATTCAGACTCACGAGCCTTTTTGCGAGGATTCGGAGAGGCCCGCGCAACGTGGCATGTACGGATATCCGACAAGTCGTCAATAGAATCCTCTGCAGCAGCGATTTTGTCCATGTCAATCTCCCGGTCGGGCTCTATGATAAGGTGTTTGCGCTTCAGCCCCGGGGGTGAAAGTTTGAGATGTAGACAAGTTTCTGCGCGAGTGAAACCCTGTAACAGAACGCTTGATTCTAACTTTGGAGCTACGGTATCATGCTTAAAGAATGAGGGACACAATGACAACTTGAATTGACTGGGGAATGAAGGAGTGTTGCCAGGGAAATAGTCCCAGTGCGAGGATAGCTTAAGTTCTGACGTTTGTGAGGTTTGCGAAGAGGAAGCCGCGGTTGAGGAGTCGTCTATGAGAGCGGGCACCCCAGGTTTTTCATCGTCGGGAGAGGGGAAGGGATCCCAATCTGAGGAAAATAAAATTAATTCGTGAGCGAAATCCAAATAGAAACGACGATGAAACTCACTGAAGAAACGGCAGTGGTTAAGATCACCCCTATCATAGGAACAACACCAGAAGTGCCTATCATTTTATTTTATTTTATTTTTTTGGGGGGGGTTGGGTATTAGTCCTCAATGAGTTATATGCACGCTTACCGCCCGAATGAGTGCGGCTGGCGACTAATGCAGCGGACAGCAGGTATGCCGTGCCAGCATTGAGGGGGGCCAGATTGGCCATGAGTATGAGTATGATTGTTGCGTGGAGACGACATGATGATATGAGGGGTTAGGGGGTTGAGAGCATGGATCGCCGCGGAAGGAACGGAAAATGAAAAATGAATAAAAAAATAAAAATAAACTGAGTCCATGGGTCGGCCCGCTGATTGCTGTCATTGCCATCGTCCCCGTCCCCACTGCATACTGCATTAAAACTTATGACGGCGATCAACGTGGAGACAAGATACTTTCCATCATCCAGGGCATCGTTACCTGCGTTGGCTTTGCAAGTGACGTGTCTATCAGATTCATATATGCTCTGGATTGGTGTAACGGATAATTCTGAGGAGAATGCCGGCCGTGCCACCTTGCAAGGGCACCTTGGTAAAGATTGGGTGGTGGCTATGCCTCCATGGAAAGTGTGTGCTCACGAGCACGAATGAATGAATTACTGACACTGATACTGAATCCGAACCGAACTGAATCATCCATCAGACATTGCCGGGAACGGGGACTCAGTTGTTACGGTCCTCGAGCTCTGATGTGGCTCTTTCGATAGCGACAAGACTGGGTGAGTAGTTAACTTGACTACAACATGGGTTGATGATTATTGATCACTATGGGTTATGCGGATAGCGCGACGATTCGGGAAACAGATCTTTTTATCTGTGGATGTACCAACTTCGATTGGGGATGATTGTGGGATATTAGTAGATGTAGAAAAGGGATTGGTAGAGACATTGAAAGAAATAGAGGGTAAATCGAAATCAAAATCAGACACACTTTAATAAAATAAAATCATGCATTAGCATTAGCAGTAACACACACAACCACAACTAACTAACACATGTACAACAATGATCACAATTTAACTCACTTTCCTCGGGTCGGGTCTCTCAACTCAATCATCCTCTCTGTTCTGTTCTCCCGTACTGCCAACCAGTCAACCAGTCAACCAGTCAGCCAGCCAGCTTTATTTTTTTTCTCTCTCTCCCTTTTTCAATTTTTTTTTCGGCTTTGGCTTTTGCGGGTGACTTTTCATTTTTTTTCATTTTCCTTTTTTTTTTTTTCATTTTTTCATTTCCCCTTTCCTCCCTCCCTCCTTCCCCCTCCTCACATCCCCATCCCCATCCCCCATCCTCGTCCCCATCCCCATACCATCTTTTACCCCTTCCTCCCCTTCCTACTTCGAAACCTTTTACACCTACTAATCGTTATCTTACCGTTGGCCCTAACCAACCTTCTCCAACTATAGGTGGGATATGTCGGAACCTGAACTAGCCTACATGAGTGGTACAAACGACGACTTTGATCTCCCTCGCTGGCAGACTCAATCTGCACACGTACCTAGCGACCTCCTTCCCTCTTCTACGCCAAGTGCTCATTCTACCGCCAATCCCTCATATCTCTATCCGGTTCCGCCTCCTCCTGCTCAAACCTCATCTTCCACATCCGTCAGGAACAGGGCACCGCCTTCCTCTGTACATCATTCTCCTTCCTCTTCTAACACAAGCACAAGACAACCGAGAATTGGTCAGCTCCTTGAAGACGAACCCCCTCTTTCGAGCACCGCACTTCCTTATCTTTCTCCTGCGCAGAACCAACTTTCTCGTAGTGCATCCCTCGGCGCCAGTGCAGCTGCAGGTTCCACTCGGGCCCGTCGACATCACATGCCAGATGACTTAGAGGGTGCCTATGGCACTGCCAACCCAAATTCCGCCGCTCATCAGCGGCAACAGTCTAACTCCTTCTACAACTCCAGCGTTGCCTTCCAGACTTCATCTTTCAGCGCCAACCCAACTGACTCGAGTCCGAACTCACAGCCTGCTACAACCGACCCCACTTACCAGGACGTGTACTTCAATAACCCTGGTGGTCAGCCCGCTAAGCGCTCTCATACGCAGCACGATCCCACTACCGCAGCTCGCGGTGCTCGTTCTCCTCTGAGGGCCAACGCTAATACATCCCTTCTCGACCCCTACGCCCAGCAGTCACAATATTCACCCACATCTGCCTACAATTATCAGTCCCCGAGTTATCACAGACGTTCCCATTCTCAAACCAAGACCGAGGTCGTTACCCCACCCGCCTCTTCCCCTTATTCACAGTCAAACGTGCCCCCCGCACCTCCTCCACCGATTTATTCCCCGTCGTACGCCATGGACACGGGCAGTCCCCACCTCCCTCCCTCCGCGCTTCTGACCCAACCCCTCAAACAAAACATTTCCATTTCCACACCAAGTACGCCCATAGGATTTCCTGTCCCCCAACATAGTCCCGCACCTGCCGGTCCGTACTATCCCCAGTCCCAAGATCAGCCCATGTTGGTGGACCCTCCCGTGAAGCGGCGTGCGTCTGGCCTCAGGCGGGTGCGCGATCAACGCGATCTACGTCCTCAAGTTAGGGCTCGTCCTGCCTCTCGACGTATGGACGCGTCAGGCACATTTTTATCAGTATGTTTTTGCCCTTTTTTCACGTTTCCTGCCGCAACTTGATCAAAACATTTCTTTTCATGTCACAGCCCTTGCGTCAGCTGACGACGCATATTATCGACACCTATCGTATATGCAACCCCCAGTTCAAATATGAGTCAACGCACAACCCAAGGCGAGTACTCACAAAACCAAGCAAGCCAGCGCACAACGAAGGATATGATAACGAGGACTATGACTACATTCTTTATGTCAATGACTGGCTGGGCACTGAGGAGGGACACAAGTTCGTCACATTGTCCCGCTCAATTTTCACTTCACCCTGAATAGGTTTACTGCCCTAGGTACCTGATCCTTGATGTTCTTGGTCAAGGGACCTTTGGGCAAGTTGTCAAATGTCAAGACATGAAGACACATGAGGTGGTAGCAGTGAAGGTTGTTAAGAACAAACCCGCTTATTTCAACCAGAGTATGATGGAGGTCACCATCCTGGAATTGGTTTGTCTTTTCTCTTTGACGGCCCTTGCAGCCGTTGTCTAATATTTTACAGCTCAACAATCAGTGCGATCCTCACGATGAGCACCACATCCTCCGTCTGCGAGACTCCTTTATTCATCGCAACCACTTGTGTCTCGTCTTTGAGTTGTTGTCTTCAAACCTGTACGAGCTGATCAAGCAAAATCAGTTTCAAGGTCTGAGCACGCAGCTCGTAAAAGTTTTCGCAGCCCAACTTTTAGATGCTTTGACAGTTTTGAAAGAAGCCAGGCTCATACACTGCGATCTCAAACCCGAAAACATTTTGCTCAAATCGTACGTCAATCATCCTTTAATTCTCAGGACGTTTCGCTAGAACTGCCGCAGGTTACAATCGCCACAGATCAAGGTCATTGACTTTGGTTCAGCGTGTCACGAAAGACAGACGGTCTACACCTACATTCAATCTCGGTTCTACCGCTCGCCCGAGGTGTTGTTAGGTCTTCCTTACACCGCAGCAATAGACATGTGGTCCCTTGGCTGCATTGCGGTCGAACTTTTCCTTGGCCTCCCACTCTTCCCCGGAACCAGCGAGTACAACCAGGTCACCCGGATCGTCGAAATGCTCGGGTAGGCCCTTACGTTCCCAGGCTGTACGGGGGCATTTTGACAGAAGTAAATGCAGGCAACCACCAGCATATATGATGGAAATGGGAAAACAGACTGGCCAATTCTTTGACTCTTTCGTGGATGTGTATGGCCGTAAGAAGTGGCGCTTGAAGAGTCTTGAACAGTACTCTCGCGAACACAATACAAATGAGCAGCCTGGGAAGCAGTATTTCAAAGCTACCACTCTGCCTGAGATTGTAAACACAGCACCAATGCCTCAGTTCAAGTCTGGGCGGCAGAGTGCTGAGATGGAAAAAGGTTCGTCCGTGGATTGTTTGTCCGTTTGAAACATGATTCATCTTATTATTTTCTTTTAGAACTGAACAACCGCGCGTCTTTCATTGACTTCTGCCAAGGTTTATTGAATTTGAACCCGATCGAGCGCTGGTCACCTCAACAAGCCAGACTTCACCCATTTATCACCGGGGAAAAATTTATCAAACCTTTTGTGGTGCGTTCTAATCCCGGGTTTCCTGATGTCCTGATGCCTTTTCACACTTTCAAATTAGCCTTCGGGTCATCCTTCACAACAGCAAGTTGCCACTTCGTCTGTTTCACCCGCTGCAACTACATCAGACCCTAAACGTCCATTTGGTGGACTTGTACCATCCCAGCCCAAGGGTACGCGAGCATATCAAGATGCCGCTTCGTACAACCAGCACCTTGCTCAGCACCAGGCCTACACGGCCCAGGCCCAAGCGGCATCCCAGGCGGCGAACAGCGTGTTTCGTAATCCATATATTACACCTCAATTGTCTACACAGCCCTCATCCTCTACGTTTCCTGCTTCGGCTGGCGACTCGGGGAATACATATTCGCAACCGCCGCCACCGCAACACCCGCAATACGCGACAAATACACAAAGTCAGGATTGGCTCATTTAAGGACTAGTTGATTTCGTGCTCACATATTTTATCTCGCACCCAGGGTCGAACAACAGTAGCGGCGCGCCACAGCAATCCACCTATCCGTCCGGGAGCAACGCTGGGGTTTCATCACATTTGAACCCGAACCCGCCGTCCAACGCGTACTATCCCAACTCCCGCACACGCGCAAACACAATTAACCACATGGACAGGATTCCACCCGCGCTCGCGCGTCTTCAGCATATGTCACAGGATGTGATCGGTGGGCGCAACGCCCTGACTCCTGTGCTCAACCGAGACGATGCTATCAAGGAGTGGGAGCGGCGACAGTCCGGCAAGGCGACCGCTGCGCAGCCATACCCCCAGCTCGAGTTCCTACAACAACAAGCAGAACTCGCGGCGGCATCTGGCATTGCAAGCTGGCAACAACCTGCAACGCGTTACCAACCGACACAGAGTTCGGGACTTGCTCACCAGTATCACCCTCCTCCATCCGCAATCGCGGTTGACGACGAACGAAGGGACGCAATCATGTCAAATGTGCGCGCGACTGCGCAGGGTCAAAGCTACATCTCGAATCCCATTTCGAATCCGCCAGCAGCCTATACGGGTCCCGCCCCAACGGCCGGCAGTCGATTTACTGTGACGTATCCCCAGCAGCCTTCGACCAGTTCCCAGTCCCAGTCCCAGCAGCACCCGCAGCCACCACAACAACAACCACAGCAACAGCAATCGCCGACGTCTCCTTTTGATTCGCTGGACCGTCGTCCTGACATGGGTGGGCTTTATGTCCCCTTGCAACCGGATCACTACCAGTCGTACACTGGCGCTTCGGTCGCGGGCGGCCGAGGCGCAGTCGCACCACCCCCGCCAGCAATTCCGTCTTCTTTCTATGACTCCACTGTTGGCCAGCAATCAAACGCCGCACCGCAGCGCAATCCATTCTCAGGAGATACGTCATCTGCTTCTAGCACATCTGGAAGTAGCGTTACGAACGTGACTAAAGATAGAAGGGGAAGCGGGATGGACTTTTGGCCGCGGTGAGCGCTGTCCGATTATGCCAAATCATTTCTCCCGTTATCTTCCTCGTCGTTCTCGCTGTTGTAATGTCGTTTGCGCAGTGCCATTACAACATCTGTTCCATCTCCCCGTGCCAATTTTCCTTTGCTTTTTCCCTTGTTCTCCCACTTTGGCTTTCTTTTTCTTCCCAACTCACATGCACTTAAAACCACCCTCAATCTGCTTCGTACAACGACTCCACAGTGTGATTCACGATCCCCACATTGTAGGCCTTTAAAGGGCCAGGCTCTTGCCAAACGAACGCCGGGTCATTTGCATCACGTACGTATGGTGTAGCTACCGCACAAATGTATAATGCTCTTCGGCAATGAAGTGTGAAGGCCAAACGGATGGGGTAGTTGCTATCACTCTCGCCACGATGTCCTTACCTCTCTGTCCCGATTCAACCACGCCAGGGAGTTGCTTGAAAATTTCTTCCACTTCCCATGCCCCAGCCCAATATCGGACTTGGCATTTAAGGCCTGCCCTTTCGCCCTCCTCCGCTATCCGATGCTCCAGACCTCTGTACCTGCGGCAAAGTACCATGTCCTGGCTGAAAGCAACATTATCATGATTCCGGCGTACAATCGGGGTAAACAATACCTTCTGAGTCTCAGGACAGGACAGAAATCATTCGAACCGTCCCCGACGTAGATGATACGGTCATAGACCGTATCTTGGCGTTTGAGAAACGCGTCGAGCTCCTCACCTACGGAATTAAGTACCTGAGTGCCACACCCGAAATAAACGATAGATGACTCGTAGGTCACCTTTGCAGATGTTCACGCTGCAATTAACTGGGCAGTTATGTTGTGGTCCGTTGGGATCAACATGCCGTCTGAGTTTGAGTAGGCCAGAGGGGTCCCACTCTGCAGGGTTGGTCACAATCTCCGTGAAGAGATCCTGGAGTCCTTTTGACTGTGTTGCAAGCGATCATCAATGTAACGGCTCTTATGCGATCATAAGACAAAAAAGTGAACTGAGCATACCTCCAGGATGGTCGAGATAAACACTGAGTTGGCACTTGAAAGACAGAGGAAGGTCGTCTGGGGCTTTTCTGCAGCCTTCAGGGTCTTTACGCCGCGGATCATTGCGGGATGCTGAAGAAAGGTTAGAGCGAGGGCGGGGGCATGGAACCATCACGGGGATAGACTCGCAAAGGGCATGATCCGGAGAGCTCCTTCAATCTCTTCTCTGGTACCACCTTGCTCGTGGAGTTCGCGTAGGCCTTCAGCACTGCAAGACATGGATAATTAGAAAAATAAAATAAAAATTGGAGCTGAAATGCCATTTTCGTTACACAAGATCAGTCCAATAATATTCGCTACTTTTATTTTTTATTTTCCTACGAATTTCCGGTGCTAAAACTTCGAAGATCCATCTATCAGAGTCCTGATCGGCGAGAGACCTGCGTTGGGTTGGTATATTTGTATCGTCACTTCTGGATTAGTGATAGAACAAATGGAATTATCACCAGTCAAAATCGAATACTATGAGTTGCTTCTCTACTTGTTTAGACATGAAAGAGATAACGAGATGAGATGAAAATTAGCAACAGCACAGGCAGCAGCAGATCAAGCAAGCGCCGCCGCGTTAGTAGTGTAGTGACCTTATGGTCATGTGACCATCGATTACGATCATGTGATTTGGGCGCCTGGTTTAGTCGGGTCGGCCAACGCAACGCAAGCGAACCTTGACTTGTTTCATGGCTTTTTCAGAGCAGAATTTCTCTAGCGCTCTAGCGACATGGAAGAGCACGTAGATTTTTTTCTAAAGTGAATCCATCCATAAGTTAACGTATTGTTTTAGATATCAATCTCTCAGAACTGCAAAAGACGCTTGACTCTCAGGGTATAGAGGTCGTTGAGAATCAGAAGGAGAGCGTTGTAGGGAGGAAGGCTCTAGCAGACAAGACCAAAGGTGAATACACCCACCTGTGAGCCTCCATAATGCGTCTCCCCATACTAGGTCAGATTTCAAAAAGATACCCGACGAGGAAAAGGTTTCTGTGTTCAAGGGCTTATTGAAGTGTGCGTCTCATCATCCATTATGTCCACATACGTTCATCCTTAATTTGGCTACAGCATATCAAACCGAGATTGACAACCTCACTAAACGCTCTAAATCTGTAGAGAGTGCATTCCTCAGCTTGTACAAGATCCTGGCGGAGGCACCCGATCCCTATCCACTTCTCGAGGCCGCTGTTGTATGGGTCACGTCTTTGTCGTGCGAACACCCTCTCACCGATTTGTTAGGACCAGACGGTGAAGATTGCGGAGGCCCGAGATTTGGAGGATGAACTCCAGCGAGTCAAAGCCGACAATGCTGAATTACAAAGGCGGGTCTCCGAGTTTGCGAGTATGGAAGCAGCAAAGAAGAAAGCTGAGAGTAAAGTGGAGCAGTTGGAAGAGAAGGCACGCCTTTTTGACAGTGCTCTTAACGCGCTCTGACCTGACTCTGAGACAGATGGACGCCGCAATTCAGGAGCGAGTTGCCCAAAAGGAGAATGAGCTCAACGCTACATACGACGAGAGGATGCACAACTATGAAGCAAGGTACATCACTGAATTCTTGTTGTTCTACCGTCTTTAGAAGTTTTGTCAGGGAACAGGATTTGCAGCGTCAAGTCTCCCTCTTAAAAGACCAACTCCGTGATTTGCGTGTGTCTAACGAATCAACTGAAGCAAGACTCCTGGACCAGAGTCAGCGACTGGGTAAGGTCTCTTTTATACTTCTGCTTCCTCATCTGATTGCAGCCAGACCAGGAAGTTGTTGCAAAATTGGCAGAGATGGATATGGTTGTTGCGGAACTGGAACGTGCGAACACCAGGGCCGCAACTGTTGAGCGTCGCAATGCAAGTTTTTTTTTCTTTAGTTGGGTCTTGTCTCATACTCATCCACCCCTCAGGAACTCCTACGTGCAGAGATCGAGTCACTAAAGACGGGAAATGATAGGTCTGATCAGTAAGTCCTTTGGTCTCTTTCTAGTCGCTGCGTGTGTCCTTTCCTGACCTTCATCCATAGTGTTAAGGACCTCGAATACCAGGTTGCTTCTCTGGAATCCGAGGTTGATCGTTTATCGCAATCCCTGGATGCCCAGAAAGCTGTGACCGCTGCAGCTGAGACAATTCCCGCAGAACGGCGGAAGAGCATGCAAGAGTGGCTTCAAGTACAGTACGCATATGGATTTCTGAAAGTGCAGAAGCTGACATATGTATAAGGCGCGGGAGATAGAACAGTTAAAACATTCGCTCAGAGGCTACGCTGACTATGATGAGATAAAGAGAGAACTTGAAATTATGAAGGTATAAAGTGGAATGTTTTTGGCTTCGACGACACTCATGACATCTGTAGTATGTCGAGTTCGCTGGCCTGGAAGGTGACCTGGACGAAGGAGATGGAATGGTTTCGGATAATCAGCTGGGCTTACAACTTCCCAATCCGAATGCATCCAAGGCAAGCGCGCACCCCGCCAACTCGTTGGAGACACTTTTAGCGACGAAAAACAAGCGTATCCTCGAAGAATTGACAAAGTTCCGGGTGTGTCTCCTATTTCTTTCCGATGTAGCTGTAAGTACTAAAGTACTAATTATGTACAGATCCTGCGTAATGAGCTTGAAGCATCACTTCAGCAAGCTCAAGATGATCTCGCCTCGACCACACAAGAGTTAGAGAAACATCGGCAGCTGAACGAGCGACTCGAGTCGGATTTGCTCAAAATCGAGCAACATGGGCAAGGTCTGGGTGGCAAAGAAAACGGCAGCGCACCGTTGGCAGATACGACTGAGGACGATGTTCTTGCCGGACTGGGACTCGAACTCGGGCTAACAACCAAGAATACCTCGAATGTGCGTTGTTTAATTCCTCCAGCACTCAAAGTAAACTGTGTGGCTGGTAGATAGACCCTTCAGTACAAACACCACGGCCGATACCCTTCACTTCCTCCGCTGATACATCCATCCTACCCATCGTGACCAGTCAACGCGACCGCTTCCGGCAACGTAATGCTGAACTAGAAGAAGTAGGTTCGCTTGTTTCCGGCTGTGTTACTTGCCGTTCTCCAACCCATTATTGACCTTCTCGTCCGTGCTAGGAACTTCGCAAGCAGTTCCAAGTAATCTCTGAACTGCGCTCCGAAATTAGAAGTCTACAGTCGGACAATCTAAAACTCTACGAGAAAGTGCGCTACATGCAGAGCTATCGCGAGAACGCGCACTCGACGCTCGACCCCTTGCCAGCCTCATCTACAATTGCGCCGAGTGCGGGTGAGCTGAACAAGTACAGCGCACGCTATGAAGAAGCAATGAACCCGTTCGAAGCTTTCCGTGGTCGGGTACGCCCGTCCTTTTTTTCTATCTGCTTGTGCTCCTATGGCTCTGGGACTGAAAATGTTTTTTTCTTTTACTAGGAAGCAGCTCGTGCGTATTCGAATCTGAACCCGCTAGAACGTGGTGTTCTCATGCTAACACGTGCTGTGCTGGGTAATCGCCGCGCACGCAACACATTCATCGTCTATGCTATCGGACTACATGTACTTGTCATGCTCACATTATACGAGTGCGCCATGTCATCAAGTCCGCAGGTGACACAACCAATTCACATTCAATCTGTTCCACATCCAATATGATTCGGTGACTCGACATCGGTTGAAAAACCCTACAGGCGGATCACGGGAGCAGATTCGACTTATCACCTAATCACCTATCACCTATCGCATGTTAGTTAATAAGCAAGCAAGCAATCAAATATTTGTTATTTATTTATTAAACCCTCGTGCTCGCCAAAGGTGATGAAACAAGAACGTCTTGCCAAAGGTGCATCCCATCCCTAAATCCATATATCAAAAAAAACTAGGAAGCAACCACATTTGCTACTTTCCAATCAGGGTGGCGTTGTCCAGAGCTCGAGCACGTATATGATACTATATATGGGGTAAATAGAAGCAATAACTGGTTGTGGACCAGACGATGACTCCAATCCGGTCATCGACTTTGGGGTTCATTGTCCATTGCGGTTGCGAGTGGCGCCTTGTCCTTCTGGTGGCACAACGTTATATCCACCCGTGCCAAGGCCGGCAGGCAAGCGCGCGGCCTCATCCAACACGTCGCCAGATAGAAGGGGCGCACCCTCTTCTTCTGTTCTACCAGTACCGACGCGGCGATGGCAGCCGAAGAATCTCTTTCGGAAGGACGCAGGAAGCGAGGAGGTTGTACGAGGTTGTTGAACAAGAACTAAGGGAGCAACAAAAGGAGCATTAGCTCAAAAAGCACGCAGAAGGTTGCCAGGTAAACAGCGCGAGGCTACGGACCGTGCTATAGACTAAGAGCCCAAAGCCGACCACCTGCAAGAGCGAGATTGGCCACATGAGGACCTCCCATCCCAATCCCAGGCTGACGATCCAAATCGCGAGCGTCCTGCACGTGTCCGTCAGGCTCCGCGCTGTCGCGCTCACGTACTTCGTCACGCTCAAACCAAAGAAGTTGAACAGGGCAATAGAACACGCGATGACGATGCCAGAGTAGAGCACACTGGGTGTGTCAACGAGCTGGTGCCAACCGCGAACAAGGTCGAACCACGCAGCCGCATTCGAGGACGGTGGAGGCTTGACAAGCGGGAGAAGGGGTAAGAGGACGAGGATGGAGATTGTGCCGAAGAGGCCTTCAAACCGACAGCGAGAAGAGGTGGAACGCTATATCGTCCCAATATCTTCTCTTCAACAACGAACTGGGCTGCTGTGCTGAGGGCGACGTGTGTTGGACTTTGTAAATTGAAAGAATATGATGGCACTCACAAAATTTGTGCAAAGAGGATGAAAAAGACACCTGAAGATGCAAGGGCTTGAATTAATAGAGGCAAGTGACAAGGAGCTTCAACAAATACCGATAAGGACCTTGGATGCCTCGGGATGGTCGATGGGATCAGTCGCCGGGAGGTCGTTGGTCGGGGTTGAATCCAACATGCTCAAAAGAGAAGGAGCGACAGGGCGGAGGGTATCCTTGATGAGAGAACCACTGAAGCCAACTAGAGACACTCCTGCCATGACGGCCAACAAGGAAAGCCATCTGAAACGGGCATTGAGGAACTAGAACAAAGCATTTGGGAATCAAAGAATCGCGTACTGGTACAAATGCAGCCTACGGCGCAGGAACAGAACGGAGAGGATTCCAACAAAAAGTACGAGGGCTCCACGCGTCATTTGATAAATTGATACGGGAGTATACAACAAACCAATATTCATGAGCTGTGAAGCCCGGTTACGCAACATCATGGATGTGAATAACTGTGTTCACAGTGGTGGTGAGGGGAAAAGGCACGGACCGTTGTTCCGGTGAGGTCACACAGAGCTGGCAGCCAGAGTAGCAGGATACGCCAGCCCGTGAGTCTCTGAGATGGAAGCTTTTGGGATTCAGAAAACCCCCGAGTGTGTCATCAGAGGATTCTTCAGGGAGTTGAACAGACGGTGCACGCAAGCGCGCCGATATATAAGAGTAAAGCACGGGGAGGAAACCTGGACACCCAATGGGTCGTTAGTCCAAGACAAGGCAGGTACAAATGGTGAAGGAACATACAAAGCATTTCTCCAACTGATGAAGGGAAATTAAAATCAGACAAATAACTTGGATAGGGGGAAAGGGAGGACAGTCGGAGCTTACGGAACATCTGGAGAGTCTGCCATACAGGTTGCTCGTATAGGACATGGCGTTTGGGTCAGGATCATCACAATTCTCTACGCATTGCATGTCCTGAACAGATTACATTATAAGGGTACACCTGTGGAGGAAGTTGAAGAAAAAAATTGTCACCTGGTACTTGGACCATATGGAGTTGCAAGCGCCCTGCCAGTGCAAAATTCAGAATGGACAAATTTAGGAAGAAACCATTTTACAAACAGTAAGAATCATCCCCGTGATGAGGACGGGGACGAGGAAACGGTTTGACATAGTTGCTTGAAATGTAATGTAATGTCTAATGGTTGCACTCTTACAACAAGCAGCAGCAGCAGCAGCAGACGCGCCGCGCTGAGACCGAAACTCGTGATTCGGCAGTGGCAGCGGCAATGACAACCGGCATTGTACTTTTTCATTTCATTCATTTCTCATTTATTTTATGTGGTGTGCATATTATTATAAAAATACAATTATCAACGGTGAAAAAAAGTAAAAAGTCCCAATGGGCTGTATAATATTATCTCCCATGGCTCATATAACTAAAACTGAACCGTGGGTCCATTCTCTTCATCACTCTATGGCCGACGCGCGCCAGGCGCGCCAGACCCTGGTGCCGCTTTCCTCGTTTCCCAGAACTCGAGAGCTTTGTTCACTGCATCCAACGTCGGCTGCATGCCCTAAAACCCATAGTCATCAGTTCAACCTATCAGCACATAGATAGGGTAGGACTCACAGTTTGCACCCGTCCTCGGTCTAATCCCGCCGTCTCGGCAGCATTAACGATTGCCATCACTTTCTCTGGGGTTTTCGTCAGATAGCCAGCCATACGCGCCGCTTTTGCCGTCCTTTGGGCGAGCGTCGAGGGTCCACCTACGGTCTCCCCAATGGGAGGATAGATTACGGACCAGAACTGACGCAAGAATTCGTTAGCGGCCATCTGACAAGTGCGCATCTGTCGAAATATTTCTTCCGGGATGTCAGCCTTGCGTTTGTGAACGTCAAGTCGCGTAGCGACATTTTGCGTCATAGACACGAGCGCAGCTTCTGTCGCCTTGCGTTCAGTTTTAAGCTGCGCAAGGTGCACCTGCCATCCTTCAAGGTCGCGTCTCATTTGTAGCAGCGCCGCAGGAAAGTCCACGGCCTATCGTTGCGCGGTTACACCGTGACCACAAAAGTAAACGGCTCGTTCTTACAGGGCGTGGAGCCTGTTCAACTGAAGCAGCAGCACCGGCACGCGCTTCGAAATAACGCTGGCGATCCTGCATCTCCAGTAAAATACCAGCAGGTGATTCTAGGTTGTGCAGATCGGCAAGGTCAATCTGCGAATAGTAGCCATGCGACTGGTAGAGTACTCCCCTCAGTCAACACGGACATATAGAGGACTGAGCGCACATCACTAACATCCCCTGTATCCACTTTGCGCCGCTTGCCCGTGCCATCCGTAGATCTGTGAGAACGTTATCAAAACCTGGGATGCAGAAGCAGGCAAGTCAATTGAACGTACATAGCAGACTTGAGCAGGCGCTCAGAGTGTTCGTTAAATTTACGAATGAGAGGAAGCGCGCCTCGCTGCTTCCCTGCTTGCATTGTCACATCATTCTCATTTCCAGTCTGAAAATTACTTTAAGGTCAATGCATAGATGGAAAGAACCAAGTTTCGAACCTCTTCGTGGTCCTCCCGGGTTGCTTCAAGGTCAATGAACATGTCTACGTCATCGTCTCGTGGTTTCCTGGGTTCCAGCTCTGCGGGATGTACGTCTGTAAGTGAAACCAGTAGCGCTGGAGGAGAATAAGCTCACCGTCATCTGGCTTTTCCAAGTACTTGTCAAAGATTGTGTCATCTTTGACAACATGTTGGGTTGCTGTCGAACGGATAGAAGCTCGGTGTGAATGGAAGAGCTTTGACTGAAAGTATCGTTTCCAAAATTCGGCTTCAGACAGCTACCGTACGGAAGATGAGATGTGACATAGCGCTGGAAAACCTGGAAATGGTACTTTTCCCGGCACGTTCTCGTCATACGCCTTTGCAACGACGGGATATTCATCGAATATATCGTGTACGAGTTGTGGCGTGATGACGATTTTCACTTCGCCACCCTCGACAGCCTGTGGTCTTGGGTCGACCAGCTGACCCGGTCGGCCCTTTTTTTGCGAGTCTGAAGCAGCCTGAGCAAGCAGGAGATGCTAAGACGCCATCTCACGTCAAATATGGCGCGTTCTGGGTGGGTGTGTCGCGCACCTCGCGTCCCTCCCAGAATTCCGTCTCTGTAATATGACCTGTTCTCACCAGTTCACGGTGAAGGACGGCAAGTTCTGGTGTCTTGACCAAAACTTTTTTCCGTAAGTGGAAATCATTAATAGGGTCGTTCGCAGGCGTCCCCTGATTGCTTGAGACGGACTCAGCACGAGAGGTGGATGGACGTGAAGGTGTGGGGAGAGGTGCTCGGTGAGTAGTATCATTGGAGGAAGGTGTAGCAGCCTGTATACTTGTCTGGGGAGGTTGCAACACACCTGTCTCACGAACAGCGCGATTGTTGCTGATGATAGTCGTAAGCTGTGCCTTGAATGTCTCGCGTTCAGTGAGAGCCAGAGGCGGAGGGAAGTGAAAGTGAAATTGTGGCCATTGCTGTCATTCTCAAGGCCAATTTTGAGGCGCACTTGAGCAGCACCCTCCTTTGAGGAAAACAGTGCTGAAGGTTGTAAGTGTAGCCCTAACGCTTGGAAGAAATTGATGACAAACGAACAAGAAACCTCAGTGTGTGCTACGTGCACTGCAGGTAATTCTTTTCTATCCTGAGTCCATTGAAGGTGAGTAGAAGTAAGCTCTAAAAGCCCTTGAGATTTTTTATACGAGGCTCTGGCGGTGCAGACCGTCGACATTCAGAAGGAGCTCTCGTGCGCTTGGAGAGCGGCTCGTTGGTCACTTTACATTAGATAAGCCGGTCTCTGTTTGTCTCCTCAGCTCCTCAGCATCAGCAGCAGCAGCATCGTAGCATCCCACTCGTTCACTTTATGTTCGCTATTAGGCGACCTCTGAGGCTAAAGTTTGCCATAAACTCTTCAAGAACATTTGCGACAGCATCAACGCCATATGTTCCCCCTGCCTCGCTCGAAATTGTAGCAGATGCACCCCCACCTCAGTTTCGTTCACGCAAAAAGACCAAACCCGAGTCGCCTTCGTTCTATACGTCCCGCGCGAGCTACTACGACCACCTCTATCAACTAGAAACAGCCCTCCAGCGGTGTCGTCGCGCTATTTCCACTCTAGAGCTCCTTCCTTTACCTGCTTTTGCCCGCGCCTCGCTTCCGCCAGCTCAACTTCTATGGCGAAACCGCCAGAGCATGATGACGATGTTCTCCGGCTCTCTCACCACTGCACGTTACCGTCGCATGATCTCCGTCCTCGCTGACCTCGAAGAATGCTCGCGCATCGCGTCCGCCGCTGGACATACCGCCCTTGCCGAGAGCATTCAACCCGTCCTCGAGCTCTTCGAGCGACAAGACAAGGAAACCGTCCTCGCCCGCACCGTGCGCAAGCAGGTCCCAATGGACCGTTATGGCCGTTCCTACACTGTTGGGAAGCGCAAGGAGAGCGCCGCACGTGTCTGGATGATCCCCGTTCGCGAACCTGCGCCCGTGACGCTGTCGTCTGACGTGCTTCCATCCCACTCTCCGAGGGCCCAAGATGTAGATATCCTTGCGCCGGTAGTGGACAACGCCTTTGCACCATCACCTTCCGCATCGCGCATGCCGGTGACGACGACAACGATACTTGTCAATAACATACCCCTCAATAAATACTTTGATTCACCCGCCGACCGTGAGCGCATCGTTCGCCCGCTCAAACTCGCAGGTGTGCTCGGTACGTTCAACGCGTTTGTGATCGTCCGCGGAGGCGGGACGACTGGACAGGCGGGTGCCATCGCGCATGGTATCGCACAGGGAATTGTCGCGCACGTGCCCGAGGTCGATCATATCCTCCGGAAAGGTGAGTTTGCTGGCTGCTGGCTGGTTGGTTATGAGTAGCCCTTGTGCTTATGCCATGTCCATTTCTTTCAGCGAAGCTCATCAAACGCGATCCTCGTATGGTTGAGAGGAAGAAGACTGGCTTAGCCAAGGCGCGCAAACGGGTAAGCTTCGTCATAACCCGCCCTCTCGTTCTTTCAACTCACAATTCACTACTTTTTCAGTATACCTGGGTTAAGCGCTAGTGCAATAGCGATAGACCTACCGCATACAATATGACATCGTTCTCAAGCAAACAATAAAATATAAGGGCTTATTAGTACCAGCATCTTGTGTCTTGCTCATAATGACCAGAAAAAAAAAATTATAATGAATAAAACTAGGCATGGTCATGGTCCCAACACACATCAGGTGCATTCATCGCTCCAGCCGCAGGTGCAACGTTTATTGAAAATATAACTGTTGCACGTCTGACTGAGCAAATGCGAGATTGCATGCAGGGCATTTACGCTGCCGTGTTGCAATCCGCATGTCAATGCATGACTTGCAGAACGCTACCACAACAAAGTTCATTTCTAAGTCCAAACCGGATATTAAAATAAACGCACTGTGCAAGCACTTCGTTAGCACTGTTGAGCGCATGTTCTGCTTGCATGTAGAGCACTTGAGGATGCTCTGCAGATGAAAATCGTGACGTGAACGGCCCGTGACCTGGATTTGCGCGTCTAAAAACTCACCATGCATTTGTCTACCTCTCTTTGCAATTGGGCCTCTTTCTGTGATGATGGTGTAGCTTTGTTTTCTCCCGCCTTTCTCTGTCGCTCAACAGTCAAGTTTGCAACTGAAAGCGCCTCTTGGGCCTTTCTGAGCTCTGTCAAGAGATCAGAAGACTCCTTCCTTCCATCGTCGATCACCTTCCGCAGCTGCAGGAAGAGGGTGAGCTGTTATTTGGATGTACAGTCTATGTGATTTCCAACGTACATGCGAGACATCCGTCTCAAACCCAGCACGTGATACGCGGGCTTGATAGAGGCTCGATTCCAGGGATGTTATGCGGCTCTTGTACGCCTCCACCTTCGCATTGGCAGCGGCGACAGATTGTTCCATCACAGTCTGTCAATCATGTGAGGATGGCTAGGGGTAGGGCTATCGTAATGCACACCAGTCGATTTGTGTTCGCCTTATCGACATCTGTTAAGTTGGAGATGTGCTTAAGCAGTTTCTCGTTGGTCCGCGCGAGATGTTTGTGCTCATTTTCGACCGCCTCCTTCTCACGCATGGCTGCAAAAAACTTGTTATCCGCTTTAGCTTTCTACATCCCGGGAATGCGGTGAGTAATAGGCATGACTTTGGAATAGTTGGGCTCACGTCAAGATTGACTTTCATAATTCTCTCCTCGGCGGCCGCAAGATCAAACACTTTGCTGGTCACTTGGGCTTGCAGAGACTCCCACGCTGTCGACAGCTTTCCAATTTCATCGTACAATGCAGCCTCTGCGTCTGCGTGCTGAGCATCTTGTAATCGGAGGGCCCGCAACTCCTCTTCTTTTAACTTCAACTGCTCTGCTAGTTGTTTTACGTCAGGTGGGAGTTGCGAAGATTCACCGTACGTTGAACGAAATTGAGCAAGGAGTTTATTCGCAACAAGTAATTGTCGCTGAGTTTCACTTTCAGTATTTATTAACTTGGAGATGTCGGGGTGCTGCTCGGAGAGTGCGGCAAGCTGCTTCTCAAGACCAGAGACACGTTCTTCGGACGCCCTTGACGATCAACATTAAAATGCACCCTCGAGCTTCGAAATCATAAGACTTACAGGAGTCGCTCCCTCAATTCTGCCGCATCTCCTGACTTTTCCTTTCGAAGAGAATTGACAAGTTCCTCATCTCCCGCTTTGGCAGCGAGTAATAGCTTCAGCCTGGACACCTCTGACTGGTAAACTTCCACTCGATTCTGGACCAGGTATCAGTCCTTCGTTTACGAACCAGTAGGGGCACAATTACAGTATACGAGGCGAGAAGTGTTTTGGCTTCTTCTAAAGACTGCCGCTTGATGAGCTGCGCTCGGACTTCGTTAAGCTCTGCAGTGAGTTGCTCGCGTTGTTTCCGTAGTCGGCTCCCTTCCTGAATACGTTTCTCTTCTGCAGCCCGTCGCTCCTTCTCTCTCTATGCGAAGACTTGATTACAGTGTGCCCAGCAAGAAGACTGAACGTACCAATTCCTCGTCGTTAACCTCACAAGGTGGAAAGACCTTCGAGTCCTCAGAAGCAGGAACTTTAGTCTGAGTTTCCTTCTCCTTGAGGGCATATTCAAGATGAAAAATCCTATCAGTAAGCGCTTTGAAAAGTTCTGTTCCTGTGACGGCATCGTTCGAGGGAACACTTTGCTGTAAAGGATCAGTCGAATTCAGCCAAGATCCAACGACGACATACTGCAGTCAACAGACGGTTTTCATGTCGCAAGTTGTCGTTAAACAGCTCGAGTTCCCTGATCTTGTCTTCACGAACTTTGGCGATGTCCTGCCACTCTTGCAACTCGCCCAAGGTAATGGCTAAGGGAACGAGGGTAGATGTTGGCTAGTTGGAATCAGATAAAAGAGTATAAGTAAGATTAAAAAGCTCCCACCGATAAATTGGCCACTCACTGCAGGAGAGGAGGATGTTCGGTCTTCTTCCTTCACGCCACCTTCCTCCTTCCTGTCAACAGCTTCATCGTCCTTCACAGGCGCCTCCTTCGGCGGAGATGTCGCGCGGCCGTGAACTAGCTGGACCGTGCGACTTTGTAGTCGATCTAGCCGCATCTCAGCAACGGCGAGATCTGAATGATACTGGTCACGCTGTGTTAAGCAGTCCTTCAGGTTTGCTCTTATTAATTCAAGCTCTGAGCGCAACGCCGTGCACTTTTAAGTTACATGTTAACTCATCTCATAGCCAATCAAGGAGAAACAAATGACACACCTCTGTTTGAGAACGCTGGTATCGCCTATATAACTCGTCCTTGAGGGGGTTGACCCCATTCAGCTGCACAAATGCGGCAACAAGTTTGTGGGTAGATCGAGCCTTTTCTTCAAACGCAGTGGCAAGAGCAGGGCTGTCTTCGGATGATATGCGCTTGGATAAACAGAACAAGTCTTCGGGAAAATGAACACAGGTGACTTCAGGAAAGCCATCCGCAAGACATACCTTCAGCTTCATCATCCAAAGGTGGTGAGATGTCGGGCTTCACATGCGCCCTTATTGTATCGACCAACTTGGAAGGGGTGTCAGAGCATTCAGTTCTGTACAAGAACGAGATGCCCAGCAAACCTGAGTCCAACAAGCCCCCATAACTGCAAGGCTAGCTTCGTAAGTACTCTTCAGACGCTCTAATTCGGCGATTCGAGCTTGGCTCCGCTCATTTTCTCGTGAATAATGTCTCATGCGACGAAAAATGGCCTCCTTGCGAAATTGCTGAATAAAAGAGAGGATAAGATATGTGATAAATATAAAGAAGGGGTTGAAGCAAGAGAAATAAAGACATTGAACTAACCTCCAAGCTATCCTGATCCCTTGGCTCGTCTTCTGACGGTACTGTGGGATGTACATTGCCATTGACAATTGGGGTAGTGCCATTGACAGATACTGCACGTTTCTTAGAAGGAAGAGGGTCTGGCTCGCCTATATGAGGACGCTTTCTTGACTCAACTTGCTGCATGGCTGAGGCTAGAGTGTGTGTGTAATGTGTAACAGTAGCAGAACACAGAACACAGAGCAGAAAGAGTTGGTTGTTGGTTGTAATCCCGCCCCCTTACACCAGTCACAGGTCACATGTCACAGGTCACAGGTTAGTCATGAGCCAATTTTGGTACTCCGACCAGTTCAATTACTAATCAGGTAATTCCTAAAACACGATAATATTCACTCCTCCCCCATTGTCTCTCAAATCTATAACTTCACAGTCCGCTGCATCACCGTTACCTATTTGCGTCTCTACACAAGCGAGGTCCATCGGCTATAAAAGTTGAAGCCAATTTTAGTCACGACATTGACGAGGTCGCTCAGCGAGCAACAGCAACAGCAACGTACCCCGTCTAATACCGTCATCGGTTGGTCTGAACGGAACGGCAACGGCGAACATATTCAGCACAGTCTGGGGCCTTATAATAGGAATTTAACTTACGCCAAACGCTCGTGTTGTACACGATCCCTTGATTAGCTCGTGCGACGAATGCACGCAAGCTACCAATATCCGGTCGATCATCCGGCCCATTCTTGGCAACCACGACAAGGTATTGATTATCTTTATCATGTCCCATTGGGAGGAACGCCTGATTGGTGTATGGGTGCCTCTCCAATGCACTCAGGATGACCTCCCTCTTTGTTCCGACTTTCAGCACTTTCGCAGGCTGGCATCGGTATACGGATATTCCGCTTGTCGCACTCAATTTGTCCGGGTAACTGCTTTCAAGCAGCGAGAGCTTGTGGTACTTGGTGGCTGTCCCAAAGTTCGCTGGTGTTATCTTCACCGAACGCGGAGCGCCAAAGATGTCTTCATATGACTGGACGACTTGGCCAAACGCGGCGAAAGCCTCCGGTGTGAGAGGCAGAGCTGGGATTTTTCGCCGACTTGAATTAACTTCCTCGGCGGCCACTACGTCAATAAAAACCTGATTACTTGGCTCGGCGCTGTCAAAACTGTGTATGAACACCTCAGAATTTGGTACTCTGCTTCCAAACACGCGTATGCGCTTGACCCCACCGTCCGGAAATATGGTCAACCGTACGTGTGTAAATGCACCTTTCCCGGAACCATCGACTTGGAAGTAGTGCTCGCGATGTGGACCAAGGCGCATTTGTGGTAGCACTAACGTCCACTCATCTTCTTTTGTAGTTGGAGCCCCTTTCTCCGAGGACGGATAACAAGTTGGTGGGGGTGAGTGCGATGCTGAGTGTGGAGGTACGCCGGAGTCAATGTTGATAGCATGAAGTTCACAATACTGAGGAAAATTGCCCTTGAAATGCGCCGTGTCGATAGCGACATGTGACAAATGACCAGTCGCGCCTCTGATGCCGTCTTGAGGTGTTAGATGACCGCCGACCAGATAATGCGCCCACGCACAGTTTAATAATCACCCAATCCTTATGCGCCGGTTGCCTACTACGTTTGGTCTCCCATCCATCACTCATGTCCTTTCCTACAGACCATGAGCTTTAATCACGCCCTCATCATGAAAACCGACCTCGACCGGGTAGTATGAGGTTGGAGCCCACACCAAAGTGCTGGTCCGACGTGAATACCACTCTCCCTCCGGCAAACACGTGCGCCAAGTCAAACACCTCGCTCGGAGATTCGGGGTGGATGGGAACAACGTTACCATACACGCGAAATCGAGCCTGTTGGGGATCAATAAATGTCTGCCAAGGATTTCCAACACCCTCATGGTTGACTCACAATACCACCATCAGGATACATATTCAGCTTAACGTAGTTTACTGGCTGCGTTTCAGGTACTGTAAAAAAATGTCTCGCTGAGGGGCCCAGAGATACTCTTGGCAGAACTTCTGTCCACTGAGAATGGGATCAGCGATGTTTCACCATTCGGGGGTGGCTGGAACTGTCGCACACGTGGATCGCTTGCTTCTGGCGAGCCCTCTCCTTTTGTGATGTACAAACTTTGCACGGACGCTTCAGGTCCCTCGTTTCCTTTGAGAAATCTGTTAGGGATTTGTTCATTGCTACTTAATGAACACACCATTGAAGTGGCTCGTGTCAATGTCGAAGCCTTTGACCGTTCCTGTTGTTCCCAGCTTGATGATTGCCCTGTAACAACGGAGTTGAGCACTCTGGTCTCCGATCTCGAACCCTTACCAATCATGGTGTGATTGTGTCGACGAGTTTCCCAGCCATCATATAAAGCGCCGTTGGGTCCGAATTGACCCTTCAGGCTCTTTGCAGGCTATGAGACGAGAAGTAAGATCGGTAAGACAGAAATGATGCGAAAATAACACTTTCCCGTTACCTCTGTGAGCAAAAGGTGGAAAGCTTCTGCGAAAAACTCGTCCGAAATTGATACTACTGAACCACCGAGCACGACACTGGACAGCTCTGAAATGAAGAATGTAATAGAAAGAGTCACAAGTGATACAACTTTCTTACCTATCTCGGTGGTGAACGGGTTTTGTGAAAAGTTATCGGACATGGACATGATCTCGGTGGGGATCTACTAAACCGACAACTCACAGTTTTTGAAACAAGATCAAATCAAAGATCAATCAATCGATAGGCTCCGAGCCGAGCCCTAGTGGTCAATTGTTCACGTGATGTATATAATCACATGAAAGTGATGAATTGTACTAAAGATGACCTGTACTACTAATCCCTTTTTTCATAGCACACCACCACCCACTACCACTACCGCTACCACTACCACTACCACCACCACCGACTATCCTTCGTTCTTTACTTTTTTTATAGCATATATTCACAATCTTTATGATTGATCATCTCGTCGGCACTCCCAGTCCCTCATGGAAACGCACTCAGGTAGAGAATAGCCTTACCTCCGGTCTAGCTACATCATCGTTCATTCCTCAACCAGGTTTTTCTAGTTATTTTCTTTTGGTTATGGAGGATTACGTGGGGTGATGCACGAGGTCCACGCGTTCTTTGGATGCGGGCTTTGAACAGAAAGCTGGGTGCGTCGCGTTATTCAGCTATCTGTCAAACCACCCCCTTAACTTTCACAGATGATTTCACGCCCTGGCAAATCATCGTCAGTACACTTACTGCAGTGTATGCAATGCGTAATGCAGACAAGCTCGTCGGACTAGGCGGTGAGTTCAGATGTCTGATTCGGCATTTCCATAAGGCTCAAGCTCCCCTCCGACAGCCCCCGAGCCTCTGGCACGCCTTGTAAGTTTTACTTACTGTTTTCCGCGGTTCTTGTTTTTTGTGATCACTTTCCTAGTATTCCCCATCGTACTATCGTGCGACTTGGATCAACACTGGATTGGATGCAGGTTTTGCAACGGCTATGAATATTCGCCAGAAGTGGCTGCGGGACATCTGTTCCATAATATTTTCTGTGTATTATATTATCTTTGCTAATGAAGCCGACGAGAAGGTAAGCTCACCCCAACGCCTGTCTGCGGTCACTGAGCGCCGCTACTGCAGCTTCGTAAATTCCGAGCGGCTCCTACCGTTGAAATGCTTCGTGTAACGTGGGAGAAAACGAGCAATCCATTCGTGAGAGCGTTTGTTGCTGCCTGCTAGCTATGTCTAAGAACTTGTTCATTAGCTTCAACTCATCAGTCACAAAAAACCTGTCGCACTCCATCGGAAAATCCTCTTACCACGCCCAAACTCGTCCCCGTATACACGACCCATTACGGCCTATCTCTTTTACTCCCCGCGTCCAGAGCTCCAGTCATCTAAGGACCCCCTGATCGCTCTTTCCTCCGAGCACAACTTGATCTTCGACGTTCCAGGCGGTGGGTTCATCTCAATGGGTCCTGAGCACCACGAAGAGCGCCTTCGATCTTGGGCTGTCCAGACCGGCAAACCAGTAATTTCCATTGAGTATGGAAAGGCTCCAGAATGTCGGTTCCGTTACTTTTACCTATCACCTATCTTTCTTGCTTGTTTCTAACACTTATGTCTAGACCCGTATCCCTTTGCAGTTGATGAGATTTTTGATGCCTATCGGATCATCGTCGAGTCAAAGGGTAAAGCCATCGGCATGGCTGGTAAAGACATCAATGTCATCCTCTCAGGAGATTCCGCGTATGTCCAGACGTTCGCCGTTGGATGACACCTATCTAATCTAATCGTTAACTTAGTGGAGGTTGCCTGGCCACGGGATGCGTCGTGAAGATCATTGAACACAATCTCCTCACGTCAGATCCATCTTTGCCGTACCATGCACCAGAATCGCGCCCGCCTACACCTCTTCTACTTCCCGTTGCAGTCTTGCTTAGCTACCCAGCCATGGACTTTAACTTCACTTCATGGATGACTCCCTCCCATTTGAAGGTTCTCCGCGAGGAAACGGAAGCTGACGAACACAGGCAGCATTCAAAGTCCCCAACGTTACTTCGAAGACAGACCTCCAGCTTTTTCTATACGTCTGATGATGATGGTAACAGTGAGGGTTGGGCGAAGGAGCTGCGCGGTGCTAAGGATCATCTTTCTCATGCCAATCCGTTGGCAATGGTGAACGAAGAGCCAAGGTCCATTTCCCCCGTTCGCAAGAAGAGCTGGCGAGACGCTTTTGGGATGGGCATGACGTCGATAACGAGGCCCTCAACGAGCTCGTCGACTATGAAGCAATTGAAGTCGCGGCGGTCGTATACTCAACTGCATCCTCTGACGCTTGAGCGCACCTCAAGCTCCCTTGGATTTACCGATTCATCGAGTGAAGAGGAAGAGGATGATGAGGAAGAGTACGAACACAAAGAGAACCGGCCTATTGAAGCCCGCATCCAATGGCATCATTCTCCCGCCTCCAGCGCAGTTACTTCACCTCTTGACAATGCACCCAACCCGTTTAACACTTTGGGCCCTAAAGGAAGTCGTTCTCGAGAACTCTTGAATACGGTAGCCCAAGCGCGACTTGCGGAAGAAGTCCGCAAGGCGAACATGGAAGTTGCCAAGAAGCGTAAACGCGCAGCATTTGATCGGAAGAATGCACCCATTGGTATGCGCTTGACCATGACCTCTCGGTCAGGCTACTTCCAGGACCGCATCATTTCACCAACTATGGTGAGTCGCCCCGCCCTTGTAGAGAATCGCTTGAAACTGAGGTCTTTTAGATGCGTGCCATGGCTATCTTGTACATCGGTCCTCATCTCAACCCCGATTTTGCGTCTGACTATCACATCTCCCCCATCCTTACCCCTTCGCATCTGCTTGCCAATTTTCCACCCCTTCTACTCCAATGCGGCGAAAAGGACCCACTTGTGGATGACACGATTATTTTTGCAGGGCGTGTCCGGGAAGCCAAGCGACAGCGCCGGGAGGAGCTTCGGAAGATGCTGGCGGGGGGACGTGGCGACATGGACCCCTCCGAATTCCAAAGGCTAGAGGATGAACTTGACAGTCTTGAAGCTGAGAGCGACGACGACTGGTTACAGATGCAGATCTTCTCTGGTTGGAGCCATGGTTATCTTCAGATGCCATCTCTCATGCCCGAAGCGCAAGTTGCCATTGATGATCTTGCCAGTTGGATCGAAGGCGTTTTTTCTACTGTCTCGCCAGCAGACAGCCGCGTTCCATCCAACCTGTCGTCCCCACAGACCTCAACAAGCGAGGTGGAACCTAGTTCACCTTTCTTCTCACATATCTTCCCGTGGGCATTCCGTGGGGGCGCTAAAGGAATCGCTAGTGATGACACTGCTCCTCGCGTGCGTATTGTGACGGCCGACGCTCACGATACACCATCCCTTGGTTACCCATTGGAGGCTGATTTCGAGGATTGTGTCACGATTGTTCCGAAGGTGCGCAGGGAATCAGCGATTGGAGGTGGCTTGAACGAGGAAAATGAGACTTTCCGTCGGGAGAAGATTCGAAAGGGGGTTGCGGCTTATAATGGGACTTTTGAATCTGATAGATCGACATCAGATTCCACTCTTCACACCACGGCGGACGAGAAGGAGACGAGCAAACCGGTTCGGTCGCCACCTCGTGCACCAAAGAGTTTTGATGCCATCGCTAGAGCTGGTACGCCTGGTAAAGGGAGTGTTGTCGCGGTTGGGGGTCAGATCATATCTGAAAGTGAGTTGATGAGGCGACGACGACTGCTGGATTCGCATATATTTGTAAGTGAATCCATATTCTAACCTGTATTTAATTTAATGTAAATGTAATGTAATGTGTGTATAAACGAGAGGAGAGTGATAATGATGATGATGATGGTGATGATGATGATGGATGATGATGATGATGTAGATGTAGATCTTACGTTCCGTTCGTTCATTCGTTCAAAGTTAACACAGCCACAGCCACACAAGAGTGTATTGTAGCGTTAGCGTAAGTGTATGCGTGTGTGTGTGTGTCGGTGCCAATGTCAGTGTCAATGTCAGCGTCAGTGTCAGTGTCAGTAGTGTCAGTCACATCACCACCACCACTACCACCACCGCTACCACCACCACAACCACCACTGCCACTACCACTACCACTACCACTACCACTCACACAGCACAGCATACACTCCCAATTCCCAACACACTCGCGGCAACTCAGCCTCACCCAAATCTCCTGTTAAACCTCGCGGCCTACCTTGGTACATGTTCTCGATTTCATTTCCCGTTGCATAGCCTCTCACTCCTGTCATCCATGCACTCAGACTCAGCTCCTCAACCCTTCCAGGCGCATTCCCCCCACGCCTTATGGGATACACCAGGCGCAAGCACCAGCGCCTCGCCACAGCTTACACCTTCCCCTGGTTCTCTTCCCTCTGACAACTCCTCTCCCCCTCCTCTACCTTCTTTATCTCATTCTTCTACTATCCCCACTATACACTCACAGCTGCCCGGCGCAAGCTCCTCTTCCTCCATAGATTCCCTTCCGTCCACCCCAGCCTCTTTAACCAAGCCCTCACTCACCGTGTCTCAGCAGGAAAAGGACACCAATCATACTCGCGTCTTAGCTCGTCGTTCGGACCAAGACATGCCGCCGACCGCTCATGTCCCGCCCCATGCATATCCATTTGGAGGGCTGGCTCCCGCATCCGGGCACTATCCATTCCATGCCCCTCCTCTCCATATTCCACCCATAGGCTCACACCTACCTCAGCCTTCCCAACTGCCCCCTCTCCCACCATTGCGATCACCACATCCTCATCCTCATGCTGCCAACCCACCTTACCCTGCTTCGCGGCGCGATGGTAAACGAAGCCCCACAGATCCGGAGGCATATTACACCCCATCCCCTGCTTCATTTTATGGTCATGCCCAGACTATGCCATCCTCTTCGCCCCCTCCTCTTTCCGCAGTCAGCACGGTCTCAAGCCCCACTACGTCCCCGGCAACACCGGGTGCTGTGTGCCGGCTTCCACCCATTTTTCAGGTCGAACGGCAGCAGGTCACGACTTCTGCTACGCAAGCGGCTAGTGCGAGCCGGCGCAGGAATGAGGCAAATTTTTTGTGCCCAGTTCCAGGTTGTGGCAGTACATTCACTAGACGGTTCAATCTCAGAGGTGCCTGGGAGACTTTGTGTCCAATGAGCTCTGACTGACGCTCTAACCCGCATCAGGTCACCTGAGGTCGCACACGGAAGAGCGTCCGTACAAGTGCGAGTGGCCTGGGTGCAATAAGGGCTTCGCCAGACAGCATGATTGCAAGTACGTGATGTGGAGGCTTCGTTCGCCAATATGGGTGATCCTTACGAAATAGTCAGGCGGCATCAAGCTTTACACTCGGCAAAGTCCCAGAATAATGCTTGTCAAGGGTGCGGGAAGACTTTTAGCCGTCTTGATGCTTTGAATGTGAGTTATTCTCCCCTGCCTTGGGTTGGAATGCTTACTATCTGCTTTGCTTTCAGAGGCACCGTAGGTTTCCTTATTTGTCTTAGTGCTTATATGAACCATACTGACATGCGTGTCCCTCCCGCGTAGTTCGTTCTGAAGGTGGCTCCGAATGTCGGCAAGCATCCGCATCGCCTAATGGTAGTTTGGAAACTGGTATCGGTACGGAAGCGAGAGCCAAAAGTCCCGAAGCAAAGATCGAACGCTCACCCACACCACCACTCTCCATTACGCCGACAGAGGAAAACAGATCCACCGATGGTGGTGCTGACTCCGCTGATTGATTATTCTGCCGTAGTTACATTTTATTGCCAGTCTATTGTTGCTTGTCTATCTGTGGTTTCTCTTGTTCTAATCTTTGGGCTGCGGACGCGCCGAGACGCCTCGCGGCTTTGTAAGTATGTATGTATGTACCGCTCTGCTCTCGCTGGGACGCCATCTCGTACTTTCACTTTCATATTTAATTATAATTCAACCAGAGCCAGAGAACCACGCCTTCTTGTGTAACTAACTAACTAAAACACTTTTATTTTTTTTGTTTTAAATCATCTTTCTTTCACTTCACCTACCCCCTATCTGCCAACCCCCTCTCTGCCTCTTCCGCCTTCCTCCACCCCCCACCCTCCCTTCACTTCGACCTCTCCTCTCGATTCTCCCTCCCCCCCTAAAGTGCCCGATGACTTTGGTTCTAGTTATTAGTTCGGTGTCAGTGTATGTTTGTGGCGGAGCTTCTAGTCAGTCTTGGCTTGGTCTCTCTTTCTATGCTCTTCGCTAAAGGCTAAGGAAAATACTTGACTCATGGTGATGTGCCCAACCCTCAACCTGAATGTGAAAGGTTCGATGACTTAAGATCTATTGCTTACATGAACACACATGCACAGCGCCCACCTCCCCTTCACACTGTCAACTCTGCCCGCCGCAGCTCCTAAACAACTCTCTGGTGGCCAAATGCGGACGACTAGTTCGAGTCGAGTCAGACTCGGACTCAGACTCGGACGACCGAACCGACATCCCACACGCTGCTCCCGCGCCCGTGCGTTGCGTATCGAAGCCGACGGGAACGGCTCGTTCAGACGCGAGCGAACAAAAAGGGTACCAAGCCACTTGAAATGATCGCACACTACCTTGTTCCATCTCAGCGGAAATCCTCAAACTTGATCGTCTCCACCGGTCGCCACGTATAGTGCGGGAACAAGATCTAGTGAACAAGCCCTGAAATGAAATGTTGGCTCTGTGTGTTGGTGAGGAATTCAAATTTAGCTTGAACGCAAACACCACTATCTCTCCACCGATCGATTTTATTTGAAAGTGGTGAAACCCGCTTGTTCTGCGACGTCGCGTTCTGGGTTGCGCAGTACCGACTGGCTCCGCCTGTAATACAACTCCTACCGACCTACCGGACATAAACACTCATGCAGTTGGTGCAGAAACGAACTTACTTATTGGGGGAAACGGCCATGGCCAATCTGTTTATTGACCGATGCACAACTCGCCTGTGTCTCAAAGGATATATTATTTTTGTAACGTGCGAGGGTCCATTCTGTTCTGTTGTCTCGGTGCAGTCTCGAAACCTCGAACTCGAAGAAAACTCTTTCCGCGACGGGAGCGGTCGAACCTCGGCCATCGGGCTGAACATGCCCGGCCGGTGACGGTCAATTTTGCCTACTACTCCTGGTCGGCATTTTTTCTACCCCCAGATTCCCACTTCCCATTTCCATTTGGCACCGGCGACATCTGGGCAAGCCCCCAGCCTTCCTCAACTTCAGCATGGCTGGTATCTGGTATCATTTGGGTATCTCCGCTGAACTATACTGGACTATAACTTGCAGCCAAATACAATATTGGGGGGGGGGGGGCAGCGTAGCGATAACCACCGATGATGTGCCCGTTGGCAAATGAGCAGCCAGCCATAGTTGAGATGTGATTCCAATGGAGACAGATAGCCTGTGATGGTATGATACGTCTGGCAGGCTCAAGTTGATCTCCTCCGGATCTCGCATTCTCTTTAGCAAGAGAGCGAGAGTTTGGTGGCGCATCCCTTTTTTGGAGCTCCTGCGCGTCGAAATTGGTTGCAGGCCGTTAGGGGTGATGTACCTGGAATATCCTTAGACATTCTTGGTCTCAGATTAACAACAAATTTGGTGGTTCGAGCGTTGTGGCGTTCTGTTCTTTCTTTCTAAAGTCCTCGGCCCGGCATGTGACTGAATGCCGGCGGGTCCGCCAATCCCGCAACGAATTAAAATGGGGATTGGGGATTTGCGGGATTTGCTCTCGTCTGCTCTGCTAAGCTGCTAAGCTACTGCTACTGCTAAAGCTAAGATTCATTCATGAATCAACTTGGCTCCAGGACGAGTCATTGGTAGCTTGATTTATGAAGTGACGGTGACTCATATTGGACGCCTTTAAGACGGATGAGGCTTCGAAGCCTTCAGCGATCCTCCAGTAGATGCTTCCTGAACTAAACAAAAGAAGGCCCGCTTTTAATCTCACTATCACCTTTGTCTCCGTCCCTCAGTTTCTCATATCAAATATCAAAGAAAGTTCAAGTCAAGAGTTCAAAAAAGGGATAACAAGTCCAGTGGGAATTTAGGTGTCTAGAAACCAGGGCCATAGACATAGATAGTGGAGTCCGACAGCGGAATGATGTTCGCTATTGTTTCTTAACGACGAGGACCGGCTCGCGAATCGTCCTCCTGCTCGCGTGGGTTCTTCCGTTCCGGCGTTTTAAGAATAGGATCTTTCTGTTACAGACCGCCGAACGCCCATACCTTCTTAACCATGGAACTAGCTCTTCGACCCTTTTCACTCAAGTTCTAGTTCGGAGAATGGCGTGGCGCGTTATTTAGTCGGATCCCTGGGGTCCTGCCCGCGAACATCGCAAGTGGCTCCAATCGCCCGGGATTCTGACTGGCGAGGCTGAGTCGCACCGTGCTGCGCTCGCCAAAGATGGGAAGCAGAAGGAAAACATAATTTGACCCTACAACGCTATATGGGGTTTTTCCACGATGCGTCATGGCCGTTCACGCTTAAACTAGAATTCCAATTTCATTAAGTGGTGGTAGTAGGGTGGGATGAGGATCGCTAGTTCGAACTTTACGCTTAAAATGATGAGTACACTATCAACGAAAAAATATAAACACAATGAGCCCAGACTAGGCAGGGATATGTTGAAGACGGGGGCGGGAGGGGAGTTGTGAGCGGAGATTAAACTGTACAGCAGCGCTCAATCCTTCTACCGTGAGGAGGGGTGGTGGTCATGAATTAACGGTAATTCGTTCAAGCTGAACATTGAACTATTTCGCCGTACCCATATCCTGATGATGATCAGTGAATGATGATGATCAGAGAGGTGTCCGTGGATGTATTGTATTGGCAGAAGGTGGCAGTGGCAGTGGCAGTGACAGTGACTGTGCACGGGTCACGAGCCATGGCATGAATATGAATATCACATGCTCAGAGCGGCCCGTTCATTTTCCGGAGGAGCCCCGGAGCGCCGGTAAGGTAATGTAACCCGACGGCCGACGGGTTTAGTCTTTCACTTCTCACTCTCGCATCATTCACCGAGCCTGGCTCGCGCTCGATAGACACACTTTTCCTCAATTCTACTACATTTCATATTTTAACAATACAATGTCTCTTGCAGCTCTCGTAAATGGTGCAGACTGTGGCCCCGTAAATCCTCTTCAGGGTCTCACTAAAAATTTGGAAAGCGACCGCGGCTTGCAGCAGGTGCGTACAACAAGTCCGGACTTTAAGGCCAATTCATATCATCCTTTTCTCTCCTGACAAGCAAACATTTCAGGATCACTTTGGAGCTAATAGGGCTGGTTCTTCACGAGGTGTATGTCAAAGCCTGTCCTATTATTACCAATCTCTCATACGTACATCATCTACAGGCCTTTCGCACCGCGCAGGCAACAGCGCCAGGCTTCGGAGAGGATGCTAGGCATTTCTTCGATGCAACTCAAAGTGCATCTCCACTTCCTCCTGTAGCTCAGTCACCCTTTGATCTGGCTGCACTTCGCACGTCCCTCCCTGCACCACCAATCGACCTCTCTAGGGCATTCCCGCATTCCCAGTCCTTCTCCAGTCAGGTGCCAAATTCATCGTGGGTTACGGACTTTCTCGTCCATGCCTCCAAGCCCTCGGCGATCAACTCGGTCCAAACTGCGACATCTCAGCAAGGATATTCCGCCAGGGACCAGGTGGATCCCTTTTCGCGCTCTCATGGTACGCCATAGCCCTCTGCTTTCACTGGCAATGCCGTGAATTTGCTCCTTGCAGTTCTTCAGCCTCAATTACCTACTCGCACGATATCGCAAATGTCCACTTTCAACCCCCTTTCTCAGGCGACATCCCTTCACCCTAATTTCCTCTCGGTCGCCCAAATAGACAGTGAGCAGAAGATTTACTCCCGTCCTTCATACGGCCTCACTTCTTTTTAGAAAACCAGCTAGAAGATGCGTTCCAGTCACTTGAACAAGGACACACATCTGTGACATCCGAAAACGAGTCCAAAGCTGAACTCCAACCCACTTCGCAACCTCAGGAGGCCGACTTGCTGGCCCGGACGGCTGGTTTATTGGTCCAGTCTGTTGACCACGAAAGGAATCCTAAGTTTGCGAATAGTCAGTTTCTCGGCCTTATGAAGCAGCTTCGGGATCGCACAGCCATCGTCGAAGGGAACGATATCGTTGCTGCCCCATCTGACTGGCAGATGGAGCAGGGTTATACAGTCTCCACGGATCCTAAGGGCAAAGGCAAGGCTGTTTCTTTTTCCACAGCCATGCACGAAGACGTGGCCTCACAGTTGCAGGCACTGTCATCGACCGAGCAGGATGTACCTACCGAATCTGAGGTGGACGCGAATGAAGCATACTTCCGCCAGGACAACGAGGATTATGCTAATTATTGGAAGGCACATCATGGACCTGTCCCTCCTGTAGCTGTCTCAACTCAGGAATGGCAACAACTACAGCGTGATTGGGAGAGATTCGAAGCAACAACTACCGGTATAATGTCGCTCTCTGAGTATCAGTTCCAGCCCGGAAATCCATACCTCCTGGGAGAACGATCCCACAACCATGACATGCATAGTGGTACATTGCAGAGGCGTTCATTCTCCGAGGTGCGAGACTTCCTTATGGTGCACGTTCAGCTTCAACTTGATGTGTTCTTCCAGAGCGTTCTGCACATGGAGGCGGCCGTGCAAAGAGATCCGACCAACGCGCTAGCGTGGTATGAGCTTGGTGTCAGACAGCAGGAGAACGAGCGTGAACAACAGGCTATCTCCGCATTGCGGCGTGCATTAGAGCTCGACCCGACACACCTGCCCTCCTGGCTTGCCCTAGCTATTTCATACACTAATGAAGGTGACCGTCACGGAACGTACAAGGCTGTTCAGAACTGGGTCAGACACAATGAGAAGTATCGCGATATTGTCACGGCAATTGAGACACATGATGGCGCGGGTTCCGACGGCGTGGATGAATTTCAGAAACTGATCGGTTGCCTCATTGCTATGGCTAGGGGAGTTTCCCAGCCAGGTACCAGCAATGCTGAACTTGACGCAGACGTGCAAATTGCCCTGGCCGTCTTACTTAATACCAATGAGGTAAAATGGCTCAGCGCTCTTTGGCTGAGTTTGGCGCTGAACGACATGTTCAATCAATTCCATTTTCAGGACTACGGCAGAGCTCAAGACTGCTTTGGCGCTGCATTATCCGTTCGGCCTGACGTACGCAGTCGTCTGAATATATAGCGACAATCTCATCATTGATAATACCCAGGATTGGCTATTGTACAATCGAGTTGGCGCGACACTTGCTAATGGCGGTCGTGCAGAGGAGGCTCTCTCATATTACTATAAAGCATTGGAAATTAACCCCGCTTACATCAGGGCCAGGTGAGAGATGACCCCCCGCCTCTAGCAGGACCATACCCCATACTTTTCCTTCCCCTTTCTAGATTTAATCTCGGCATCTCCTGTATCAATCTGAAGGTGAGAGAAAGTAGCGCTCTATGGCTTTCACACAATTGACAATCGTCCAACACCTTGCAGCGGTTTGAAGAGGCTGGACAACATATCTTAGATGCCCTTGTTCTGCAAGGCAGCGACGGCCTTAGCGAATCCGAATCCGGGGATAAGCACGGTGTGGTATCCAGTGCACTCTGGGATAGTCTCAAGACATGCTGTCTCCACATGCATCGGATAGATCTTGCGTCGATGTGTGATAGACAAGATCTTGAAGGTCCGTCTTAACCCGCGCGCTTATGTACCGAACAAGTCAAATGAAATTGACTGTAATTGTACTAACACAGGTATTAGAAGTGAACTCTTTTGAGGATGACTCTGGGGTAGTGCGGTGTCTGAAAAATGGAGGCATGCTAATCTGCTGCCGCCGCTTTCTGCTGCGCTCTGCGCTATATGTATGACGTTCCTGAGCACAAATAATACATGACATTGGCCGTGTACCCGCAAACCCCGGGAAAACAAAAAAGCTCTGAGATTGAAATAAAAGCCTCGAGCACCAAGAAAAATAAAATAAAAAACAGGGTGCACCCTGCGCAGGTACTAAGTTCATCTGACCCAACATGGATTGAAAATAGAACCATGAGACGGAACGCCTACTTTTGAGTGTAGTTGAAGGGCTCCAGTCAACGATTAAGCCCTAATCTTTCTTCCCTCGCCTCTCGTCTCCGCTTCATCTCATCTGAGACATGGATCGCGGTAGCTGGGGGTTGCAACGGGGGTGGTTGTTTTCCTTTAGCTTTAGCAGCATTCGAATTTGGGCTTTTGAGGAGGCCATCAGCGTGCTTTTTGGCAAGCATGTTGCGCACATCTTGTACGTCTGCGTCGCTCATGGCGATAAGGGTGGGGTTCCGACGGATCATTAAACGGTGGCAGATATGGCAGTTACTGGTACTGGACTGATTAATTGATTATTGATTGATTGATGGAGACTGCGACGAGGGAGAGAGCGAGAGTTAACACTGCGCCGCAGCTCCCAAACAAGGATAAACAGAACAAGTCCGACACAAGTCAAGTCAGTCAAAAGTCAAAGTCAAAGTCAAAGTCAAGTCGGTTTACACTCACTCACTTCACTCATTCTTATCCCGCACGCTTTATCGTTGTATTTTTTTCAAACATGGAAATCGCTATGCGTGCCGTTGATACTATTAAATCATTCCGGGTATGTTTGTTTTGGGCTTTTGGAAAAGTTGGACTTTGTGACCAACAACAACGCAGGAGACTCGCCTCAGCGCATTGCGACCCCCATCTGAATTCTTCGACCACAATCGTATCTCTCGACCAGCTGACATCAACCAGGCCGTGTCGGCACGTTATTTCCATTCTGCTATTCGAAATTCATCTTTGGACTGATTTTTGATCGAAACTTATTGAACAGCGCATATCATACAACACCCGCTACTTTTCTGGTACGAAACTTTCGGTTTCTTCCTCGTTAAGGTCACCTTTTTTTTTTTTTTTGACGCCTTTCATACAGGAAATTATGGACTTGTGGTCGCCGTGTTAGCTGTATATGCATTGTGAGTTGCGTCGTATTGGGCTTCTGCCCGTGGGTCACCGCGAGAGCTTATCTCCTCTTTCCACTTCGCGCGATCCACGGGACACACTCAAATAAACCCTAGAATCACAAATCCTCTGCTCCTCATTTCTCTTGGGTTCCTTATTGGTGGCTTCACTGCAATTAACAAGTGGGGTACGTAATTACATCTTCCCCCCCCCCCCCCCCAACGCTCCCCTCAATTCCCGCCTGACAAGCATTTAATTCTGATGAGTGCATTTGGTCACATAGCACCTGAACCGATGCAGGTGGGCGAGCATGTTGTGACGCAAAAGTCTCTGTACACGGGACTGTTTGTCATTGGCTTGCCCCTCCTTTGGTGGTCCTCACCACTTGGTACATTCTTCTGGCTGGTCGGTGCCTCGGGCGTGCTCATTTTCCTGCATGCCAGTATAATTGAGCCCGGGGTGGAAAGCGAGTATGCGAGTGTCCAGGATGGGGTGTGAAAGGTTTGGATATCAGTAATTCGTTTTTTTTTTTTCTTTCTCACCTTTACCATCATCATTGGTTCTGGGTGATATCAGGACGAGACTGCGCTACAATTAGATAACAGACTATGCTTCCTTAATTACATTGGTCTGTTCTTTTCGCTTCGCTTTTCCCCAGTAAGAGAAATGGATAGAAGAGATCATAATACATAAGTTTTGACGGGTCGCTAATGAGGCCTTGGAATGAGTCAAACCAAGACGAGTGTACCGTAGGCTCGGACCCGGAAAACGTAAATGAGCTCGGTCGTCTCCTTTCCCGTTTCCGTTTCCGTTTCCGTTTCCCTTTAGTGCTTGACCTACATTGACGTTGACTAGGGACATGTGATGTTCAGTATTCGGCAGCGCACGTTCTGTGGATGCGGCTACGCTGAAAATGTGAGGAAATCCGGACGTGGAGACGATCAGTCGGTCATCCCCTTTAGCAGCGGCCATGTCTCTCTGTCTCTGTCTCTGTCTCTGTCTGTCCACTGTCCACTGTCCACTGTCTGTCTGTCTGTCTACGTCCGTGTCCGTATCCGCGTTTGTTCCGCTTCTGTCTCTGCGGCTTTTGTGTGGACGGTGGACGGTGGACGGTGGACGGATCCGGCCGATTAGAAGGATTTCCATTTTATTTGCTTGTTTGTTTTTACGACTTGGAAAGCTAACTATTAACTTTATTATACATTCCCCCGGAAGGAAACGCCGCCGCGACGTTGCGTTTGCGGTACCGCCCTTCCGTAACAATGGGGGGAAGGGTGAGGGAGAGAGAGGGGGCGTGGGTGGGAGGGAGGGGATTGGAGGGGGGAGGGGGAACACTTCTTCTACACCGGATCATCACCTAGCTAGGCCTCTCCTCCGCCCCTCCCCCCAAAAAAAATAAAAAATAAAAAAAAATAAATCAAATCGAATTCAAGTCAAATCAAATCAAATCAAATAGAATCAAATCATGACATCAGTGCGTGTCATTTTCTAAATAATTATTATATCTCTTTTCTCTGTCTCGTCTCTCTCTCTCTCTGTCTCACTCACTCACTCTGTCTCACTCACTCACTCTGTCTCACTCACTCTCCCCCCTCCACCCCCAATCTCTGTGCATGTCTTCCGATTTGAGCGCAATAACATAAGATGTTAGGTTAAAACGTGAGAAAAAAAATTAAATTAAGTTCCGTTTTCCTCGCACAGTCTCCTTCGCCTCGTTGTTGGAGAGCCTCTGAAAAGAAACGGAACAACCCGGTGTGCGTGGGGTGTGCGTGTGCGTGTGGGCGTGTGCATGGGCGTGGGCGTGGGCGTATTGTACTACGAAAGTAGGTGAGGGGAGAGAAAGCATAAACATCGATTTTTTTGATTTTTTTGCTTTGCTGGGCTGCGTGGGTGCGTGCGTAAAAAGATTTGAATTGAATTTCACGCCACGCAACGCGCCTTTCGAGAACCCACAAAATTAAATTAAATTAAATTATAAATTATAAATTAAATGAATGGTGGCGGCGCGCCTCGTCTCTCATCGGACCGAAATACCGAAAGGGCAAGGGCAGGAGGCGAGGGAGGCGAGGCGAAGAGATTCTTGGCGTGAGTCACACGCCACCGCTAATCGGGGAGGGGGGGGAGGGGGGAGGGAGGGGGGAGGGGATATGATATGATATGACATGATATGATGATTATAGATACGAGATACGAGATGATGATGTTGAGTTGATTCTTTTTTTCTGATTTTCCTTTCTTTCTTTCTTTCTTTCTTTCTTGTTTGTAGTTCACTCATTCACTCATTTCATCCTTGTTGAGGGTCCGGAGCTAGCTAGGCCCACATGCCACGCGATCGCGGATTCATCTATATCTTGGATTTTGGTTCGATCTAACAAGTCATCATCATCAAATTAAAAATCAAATAGAAATCTGGGGGATGGGATAAAATGTGTAAATGTTATGTCACCACACCTCACTATACACACGCATACCCACGTTCAGGCTGAACTAAACTATATTAACGCTGCATCGGGTTCCGAGTCGTCTTTTAGTACATACAGGAGGGTATATGTAACTGTCGTAAGCTGCAATAACGATCTGCGTGCATACGTTTTTCTCTCCTAGACCTTTAGTAACCTCAATAATACACTGGGGGGGGGGGGGAACATACTACAGAAAAAAAAACAAAAAAAAACCGCCTCTGCCTCCCTCAAATTCGAGAAGAGAGAGAGAAAGCAAAAACAAAAAAAACAAAAACAAAAACATCATATGGGTAGGAGCGGACAGAGATCAGAGCTGAGCGGAATAGACCGTTGAGGTATAATTGAACCAAACGTGGTTGAAGTGATATGATAAAAATATTAAAAAAAGAAAATGATAACGTGATCAGTCTAAAGTAATGGAAGCCATTGACCTTCAAGTTCAGTCAAAGTCAAGTTAGTGGAAAAGTGAAGAAGGAAAGAGTGAGATTTATTATGGCCGCACCTATGACTAAGCTCGGTAGATCAAATAGATCACGACGAATGTGGAAGCAGAACGTCGCAGGTACGGGGGTTCCATTGGGTTTCAACAGGACGCAGTGCGAGTATACCGATTGCGCCGTATTCTCAAACGCATGCGTAGCAAATTTCTCCCAGTACTCCACGGCAGACTGATTCTCGAATAACTAGACAGGACAGAAAAGGGTTCAGACTCGGTCAGACAACCACATACTTAACCATTAAATAAATTCACCCACCTCCCAAATATATTCTTCGTACCGAGTAGTTCCTCCTTGCTCCACTCTGTGAGCATACAAAACTCGGGTCCGACGAGGCATATCTCCCCCGTTCTCCGCCAAACTACAGTCGGAGTGCCACTGTATGAAATGAGTTTGTTCAATTCCTGTGCCAGTGAGATGACATCCACATCCTCAAGATCAGCTCCAGATGCGACCTCGACACTGAGTACCACTTACAATCACTGATCGCTGTACGCATTTTTCTACAAAGATCTCGTCCTCCTCCGTGAGGGGTAGTTGAAGGGCGATCAGTGATGGTCGAAATACGGCCAGTGCCCGCACAATCCGGAGGATATCGTTCTTCTCAAACCTTGTCACGTGATCAGTACGTGGCCTGGCTCCAAGTTTCCTATTATCGCACACCTGAACGGGAGGACCTTCATCAGAAAGTGATAGCCCTCAGTGTAGTCGTATGGCTTCGTGATACCGCCGTACACTTCCTCTGCAGTCTTTGGCCCAGACAGTTCGAGTCCGCTGCTCGTGGGAATGATATTGCGTCAAGCGATGATATCAGAATAGGGAACTTGAGTACGTACGCGGAATCAGTCGTAGAGAGCGGCCAGCGCGGAGCAAGGGGACGCGACGCGGAATGTGAAGGTGAAGAGGCCGCAGCCGGTTGTGGCGCAGAGGAAAAGGAATCCTGAGTGGTATGGGCGGATAAAGTAGTGGCACTGCTACTAGGACCGAGTGTGGGAAAAGGCTGGCCAAGGAAGTCGGCAGATGGGGACGGGCTGGAGACGGTCTGAGGGCGTTCGGTAGCAAGGGGGAGGGCCAATCGAGCATCCTCAAACACGGCGGGAACGTCGCGCACACCAACAAAAGGTGAGGTGAGGAAGTTGCTCGGCTCGGAGGGTAATAAGGAACCACTGGGACCACCGGACCACGAGGCGTCGTACTCTGACGAGGAGTGAGGGAATGGATGGGCTGAAGGTGGGAGTGGCGGTGGAGTAGAAGGCAAGTAGGAATCCGCGGGTGGGTTAACTTCAGGAGAAGGGTTGCCCAGGATGGTAGAAAGAATGGAGTACTCGAGTTTGGCAGTTTCAGAGCCGAAGGGGAATGATGCCGGATCAAAGGACGGGTTTGATAGAGGATCCGCAGGGGAGAACTTTTCTATGACTGTAAATGAACTGGTAAGATGTTAACTGAGCAGCCGGGAAGGAATTAGGCTTGCCTGAAGGGGCCGGCGCTTGTGGGGGCGGGTCCGCGTTGTTGGCAGATCCAGCAACTTTTTTCCTCTTGATAAGTTCTATAGGGATGGGATGAGCATTCAAATGAACAGTGAGAAAGATGAGGAAGAGAGTCGACTGACCAAGTTCATCCTCGCCTAAAAGATACTTTGCGCGTTTCCGATGACCTTCTATACATGAGTTTGCCATGCCACGCTTGGTACAGCGCTGACAAGGACGGGCTATAAATCATGTGATTAAGTAAGTATAGTATAGTGTAAGAAGCCAAAGTTGGACGAGACGGACAATCGTCACAAGTCAAATGGGCTCTTTGACAGTGAATGCAAGCCCTGGCCGCTTTCTTCTTCTTCGGACCATCCTTGTCCTTTCGCGTGTTGCGAATCAGACTGGCTGCAGTTGGAGGTTTATCGGTGTCTGTGACGGAGTCTTGACGTCTCCGCCTGAGAGAAGTGGAAGGCGGAGTGGATGAGGGTGCAACGGTCGGAGGCTGTTTCGAATATTCAGAGGAAGGACCGGGAGGGGGGTGATGATTAGCGTTGAGAGAGGAGAGAGATGTCGGGTTGACGGTAAGTTGAAGAGAAGATAGATTCGGCATGGAAAAGAAACGGAACGGGAAGGGAGGGGAGAGGAAGAAGAAGAGGAAGAAGGGTAGGTAGGAGATATGAGAAGTGGTCGGGCCGAGGGAGGAGGATGAAGATATGGGAAGAAGGATGAAGGAGTTGAGGATTTATATAGATGTTAAGGGATTTAAGACAGTGACCCAATCTAAATCTATAAGATGAGATGATGGATGGAAACCATGTATAGGTACGAATACAGGTACGGGGAATGGTAATGAGAAATGGGTAATGGTTAATGGGAAAATAGGAAATAATAAGAAATGGGAACGGGTATGAGTGCGGGTATGAGTTGAGAGTGCGGGTGCGGGTGCAGGTGCGGGTAAGGGGCGCACGAGTTGACAAACAAGATTGAACGAGGCCAGTTTCAGTTTCAGCAGAATTGAAGTATCCATACTACCATTGATTGACATTGACGAGGTGAGCTCGTGAGGGGGATAACAACTCACTGTGGCTGTGGCTCGAAAGTGATTATTATTTTTTGGGTTTGGGTTGACTTGGTCTCAACTCCGCTTATCGGTTATACGGCCCGATTATTATTAGGACCCCAGGAACCACATCCCCAAATCTCTCCCTTCGCTTGCTTTCAGTTTGAACTTGACTTTCTCTTTCTCTCTTTCTCCCTTTCTCTCGCTCTCTCGCTCTCTCTCCCTCTTTTCCATCCTCCTCATCATCTTTCTACTCACAACTACAACCTTCAATTTTATTTATTTATTTTCATTTTCTTATTTTAACACATTTTCATACTCCGTCACTTGTCTGTCAATACAATCAATCACATACACTACACATACACACGCCACGCACGCACCTAGACCTCGCTTGCTTGGGGAGAAAGTGAGAGAAGAGAAGAAAGATAAATTTCCCCCTTCGGCGTTCGGACCGTATCTCACAAAACACATTTCATTCATCATGCCTCGCTTCGTGAACATCCCGCAACTTGTCACAAAACTCGCCAGTCAGATTGGTACAGTTAGTGCCCGCCTTGAACTTAAATGGCTCATGCAAGCCATTCATTTTGCCGAGAATTCTCGAGGGTGCCGAATACAATCTCTTCTTGCAACAATGCTCTCGAGACGTGTCCGTGGTGAACCCATACAGTACATTCTAGGTATGATTTAAATTTAATTGACTATCTTCGCCGCCGCGAACTTTCTTTCTTTTTTCATCCATGTAATTCAAATTCCCGTCCCAAGGCACTCAACCTTTCGGTCACCTCAACATTCTCACTCGACCGCCTGTCTTAATTCCGCGCCCAGAAACAGAATATTGGACTCTTCGCCTAGCAGACTCTATTATCACACCTTCCCCGCAGAAGCCCGCTCACGTGCTCGATCTCTGCACGGGTTCCGGCTGTATTCCCCTCCTCCTCTGCTCCACATGGACTCCCGGTTCCACTCTCGCCGTAGGAGTCGACATATCCCTAGAAGCACTAAAGCTCGCCCAGGACAACACCCTTGCCCATGCTTCTGTCGTCTCCTTGGCTTTTCCTCACTCACAGACCCGTATACCCGGAGGTTTCAACCCAGGTCCCCTTCTGTCTAGCTCACCCTTACCGGCCCCACCTGCTATCACCACAGCCAAAAATGTCTTCGTCCCTCTGCACGCTGATGTGCGCGACACTTCTGGACTCCTCAACGCCCTCTCCTTATGGCGCCCATTTGACGTCATCACAGCCAATCCACCTTACATCCCTCGAGTCCAGTACGCCAAACTGGACAGGTCTGTGAGAGATTTTGAGGATCCAGCGGCGCTCTTGGGTGACCCACCAGGAGCACCGGACCGTAATGGTCTCACTTTTTATTCAGATATTGCCCGTTTGGTCTCCCAGGGCCACATTCTCGCCGCCAGTGGCTGGCTCGTCCTCGAGGTTGGTGACGGTCAGGCACGAGCTGTCGAGAATATAATTCGCTCTGTCGCCCGAATGAATAATATAGAGATCTGGGCCGATCAATGGGGTAAAGACAGAGTGGTCGTAGCGCGCTGGCATGAATGAGTTCTCCCCCTGCTCAGTCCGAAGTTATTCCGTTTTCGTTTTTTTTTTCTAATTCTATTGGGACCATGGCTTAATGAAAATCTTTACATTGATTCTTCAACATTTGTTCAGAGTTGCTCTTTCACGGACCGGGCCCTCAAATTCGTCCCGTGCAATATCGCCATGCGCTCAACAAAATCCACATGCGACCGTAGTCGGTCCTGTGAAACTCATACCGGTTTCCTTTGAAATCCGGGTAATTTCTTGCAAGTCCTCGCCGAGCCAGTTTTTCTTGCCGGACACAACTCATGTCATGAACATGCCAATTCAAGCCGAGGATTTCAACTTCAACGTCAACTTCATTTTGTTTGGCCTCTCGATAGATCGTCAACCTGCCCGCCGCCGCCGCCACCGCCGCAGCCGTCTGGTATCTCAGGAAGGCAAACAATTCGCCGATCCCCCGAACGAAGCCATCGTTCCGGAATGACGAGTAGCCGAGTTAGATGGCAAGTGGGCGGGCAAGCAGACAGGCAGACAGGCGACGGCCAATAGCGAACGATGATGACCATTACTAAGAATCTACACACACACAACCTTCGCATGCAGGCAGGATGATGATGAGCGCAGAGCAGCAGCAGAGAAATATCTCACCTCGCCGGTGAATAAAGCGCAAGCGGATCGGCCTCAGGCCGGGACCGGAAGCCGGTGGCCATGCCGATCGCCATCTCTCGTGCCACCGCCGGGAGAGGTTTAAGATGCCGTGAAGACCACGTTTTTAAATGAACTTTGATGGTCGGCGTCTTTGGCTGTTGGGTGGGATGGAACCGAAATGGCCGTGCGACCCTCTCCGGTGACCTAGGATGGACCACCGACCACCCTCGTTCATCCGCGGCCGCGGACTGGCGTACTTGGCGTACTGGCGCCTCTTACGTCTAGGGTGAATGTCCAATCCGACGCAACCGTACTTTCCCATTAACTTTACTAACTTACTCATCACCTCGCCTGTGGCTCGCCATAAGAGGTCAAAGAAGTTATTACGGCTGGCCAATCAAATTAGAAAAGTTCAATCGAACTGACCAAGCCCAAGACACGTTCTTCATGCAGCAAACTTTAGCGATAAGCGGTAAATGAAGGTATATCGCTCCGCGCATTTTTGTTTGAAAAGATCTCGGTAAAAGAAGCGATCGCTTTACAAACAACTAACTAGCTATCCTTCCTCCTACCTGATAATGATACCGGTACAAGTGGGGTATAGAGTAGCCGGAGTGGGTTCACCTTTTCCTCCAAAAGTAAAGTCAACGGTCAGGGGTTGTAATATAATGTAATGTTGGGAGTCATTTGTGAGCGGGCGATAGAAGTGGAAGCGAACATTCAGTCGAGATAAGGTAACTGCGAGGTTGGTTACCATTTAGAGTCTAGGCAGAGGAGAGGGTCTTACTCTTCTCTTCTTAACCATAACAACAACTCCGCTCAATTTCCCATTCCCCATGTTTCGGTTAATTAATTTATTCTTCGAAAGGGATTTCCGTTCCCGTGCGCGGATAAGGTCGTTCCTTGATGATATGATAATGATCCCTCCCCCCTCCCCCTCCCCACGTACCGTTAGCACCAAAGCGTCGGGTGTATCACCATAACCTGATCATTCACAACCGCTCAAGGATGCTGTGATCACTGGACTCGGTGGTTGGCGGTCCCTTTGTGTGTCCAATACCTACAAGATAGACGTCTCTCTTGAGAAGCACAATTGCCTCGCCCGTTTTGCGCAAAGGGCCGTTCCGAGCCAATTTTAGAGGGTGCTTAAAAGCTTTGTTTGTTTGGACAGATCAAAGGTTAATCTCTGGTGAAACACAGAGAGAGAGAGACTACAAAATAGCACCACAACTATATTTTCTAAGCCTCAATAAAGGCAAGGCACCTTTGTGATTGATACCCATTCGACGGCCAATGAGAGCGAGAGAGAGAGAGAGAGAGAGAGAGAGAGAGGAGCGGAATGGCGAGGATCAATTGCCGGCCAGCCAGTAGAGAGTTCTTGTTGTCTCCGGTCCGTACCTCCTCCTCTTCTTCCCCTCCTCCCCCTCCTCTGCGGCAACCTGGAAAGATTAAGGGGTTAGTGCATCATGGGCGCAAGTGCACTAGTACAAGCGAGGGAGCGAGCGGCGAATCTAAATATTGCCGGGGAGGGGGAGGGAAAAAGGGAAAAGTGGGGTAATAAAGAGCGAGAAAGGAGAAAAAGAAACCGAAGACCCCAAGAACACCGTTAGCCGATAGGAGGGGAGGGGGGAAGGGGGAAGGAGGGGGGAGGAGGAGGGGGTGCACTCGAGGTGCGCCATCGACTCATACCGATGACTGATGCCATGGCATTCGATTGATTGAGAGTAGCCTGATGCTGTGTCCCTCCCCCCCCCCTCCCTCTCCCCCCTCCCCTCTCCTCCCCTACTCCTTTTCTTTCTCCGCTCATTCCAAAACGACAACAACCGACTCTTTGTTTTTCTTAAACACCGAAAAAAAAAAAATAATCACAGGTTGGGGTTCAAGTAAAAGACCGGTTGACCGGTAGGTAAGACGGTAATTTTTTTCGAACGGGTACTACGGGTAAAAGAGATGAGAGTAAGATGCTGTGCATTTTTTTGTGTGTGGGGGGGAGGGGAGAGGGGGGAGGGGGGAGAAGGCGGAGAGGACGAGAGGGGATTCGCAGAACACCGTCACCGAGTCCACCCGCCTCCTTACTCTTACAGGTGCTTGCAATTCTGTAAGTACCATGATGGCACTTGATCACACACACCTCTGTGAATAAGAAACATTGCTTTATCATCATCATCATCATCATCATCATCATCATCATCACCTTGGAAGGGAGTCCGATTTCCAAGGAGATGTACTATTATGATTGAAGACCTGCACATAAATTAGCTGTCACAGGCACCACGGCACCACGGCACCACGATAAAATCGGATCGCCTCCAATCCGAGGTTCAGGTCAAGTCCCTCGAGGACGAGGTCATTTCTTCTGTACGGTCCGAATTGTGAACGCCACCAAAAAAATCGGGTAAGTGATACCTGATACCCGAGCGTACATATAGACGTAACAGCGATTACGACATTGAAGCCAAACCGGTGGATAGTTTGATTCTATTCAGGATTCAGGGAGAGAGCAGTACGATTGCCCGGAGAGACGAGCAATAAGGAGATCGATCGAGGGAGAGATATGATAAAGAGAAACCCTCACAGGTAAGTACATGACGAGGGGAGGAGCACAATCTTTTTCCTATCTGATGGCAACAAAACAAGTGCGAAAGCAAAACGATGTGCGAGATAGTTGGATACAAGGGGAATGGGTGACTATCAGGTATGGAACAGACGAGAGATGGAGATAATATTGTATACAAATGTCGATGCGGTAACCATTAAGGTAACGGCACAACGTGTCATCCAGAATGTGAGGTAAGTGCGAGTGAGGCAGACCTTTTGAGTCTGATGTCTCTGAGGATGATGATGATGGAAGATGGAAAGGGAAGGGGGCCTAATCACGGTCACGCACACGTGACTAATACGTGATCTAGCGCGATCGCGACGCGCGAATGGGGGAGATGCGTCACGTGATCGTCAGTCACCAAAGGGCCAGAGACAACAAAGAAAAGAAGAGAATAGAAGAGACGAGAAGAGACGAGATGAGATGAGATGATGTGAGTGAGGCAAAAGGCAAAAGTAAAGGAGTCACGAGAAGAAGAATAAAGAAAATCAAGAAAAATATACAACCTGTTGGAATAGAGTCATCAGCGAATACAAGAACACCTCATCCATCAGAGGAACTTACGATTGAGATTTTACAGAAACAGTTCTTATATAATCCAAGAAGATGCACACAGGTAGTCATTTGGTCAATGGGTGGCACAGAACATCAAGTCAAGATTTGCGCGCCTTTCGTGATCGCGATGATGATGTCACCCCCGAACGGTTTCTTGCTCTTCGAGGGGCCTCCGCGGCCGCAGGTTTCTCTATTTCCGCGGGACTTCGCGTGGCAGTTGCTCCGCCTGGCTTCCTCGACGTTTTCGACCGTGTCTCTTTGGCAGTGGCCCGTCGGGTTTTAGCCGGTCGTCTTTCTGCCTCGTCTTCTTCAGTTTCCTCGTCTGCGGCCACGGTTGCCTCGGCCGCCTTTTCCTTACCCTTTCGTTTGCTACGCGTTTCGGCGTCTACAGTTGTGCTAGTAGATGAAGCAGATGAAGATGAACGAGCACGTTTGGAGTTGTTCCCTGCGGCAGAGACAGCGGTCGATGATCCAGAGGAGAACGATGGTGATCGTTCGCGGGAATGGCGGGGAGAAGGACGAGAAGCCGTTGAGTTGGCCAATGCCTTCTTGCTCGCTGTATCCTTGGCGCGTCCGCGGGAAGTGCCTGTCCGAGTGGTGTCTCTTGCAGAAGACTGGGATTCAGACGGTAAAGAAGAAGTAACAGTAAGCGGGCTCGGTGTCGTATCCGCATTTCCCCGCGTGCCGGGTAGTGAAGGCGTGGTGGGCTTGGCTTGGGGCAAGTCCGACGGTCCCCCATTACTTCCGGTTGATAAATCCGACCGTTCTACCACGAGTGCAATTGGCTCTGCCTCCTTTTCATTTTGATTTTCGTCTGACCTGGTCTTCTTCGCCTTCTTGCGTGGGGGCTCGGGCACCTCCGATGGTTCTCTCGTGCTGGGTTCTTGAGGTAGTGCCGGCACCGGCTTACGCTTTCGGAGTGAACGTCGTGTGGGGACGAGAGGAGGGGTGTCGGTCTTGCCACCTTGGGATTTGGCGTACTCTTTCTGTATGCCTGTGAGCTGCCAAAGCATATCATGAACTCCCAACCAAGTCATCGGGGTTGTTGAAATGAGAGGGGGTTTCATGGCTGGAGGAAGTGAAAGAGGGAACAGGTAAGAAGTGGGAGAGATGAGAAGGAGAGATGGATGTACGTACTGACGATTTGATGCACAAACATTGCCGTGCTCTCTTTGATGTCTGGGTGCCAAAATACGTCATATGAAGGGTGACTTGGGCTGTAGAAGACATGAAGGGCAGCGAGAGAATAGATGGCAGCAGATGTCTTTGATGAAAGAGAAGGACGTGAAGAAGGGGACTGAAGGAAGGCATGAACGGTTGGATGCTGGGTAGTCCAAGTACCATCACTGAGAACACCGCGTGCAACACTGCGGGGGAAGAAGCGGGGGGTAAATGAGGAAAAGAGGGCTCTCCGGGTGATGGTGTGTTCATCCTGTGTGAGACAACCAAGGGGATCGTACCGGGCTGAGGGATCAAAGAAAGGCTGACGGGATGAAGTTGCGATTCTGCCCAAACGATCCGAGGAAGTCGGAAAACGAGAAGGTTGGTCGTCAATGTAATAATCACCTGGAAGATGGATGGGTGGATGGATGAGACGGTGTGATAGCAGGGAGGATGGGTAGGGGTGGAGAAAGTCCATCCTTATTCTAGTTGGGGGAAGGTTGGTGGGACAAGATGAGCGCGGATGTTAAAGGAGGGGGGGAATAAGTCAAAAAGGCGGACTTTAGAGGATGGTAAGAGCGGAGGCGAAGTTGAGTGTGGGGAGGAATTGATGAGAGGAAAGGAGGGAAGTAAAAGGTAAAGTAGAGGAGGAGAGTTGAAAGGGAGAGAGGAATGAATGGATGAATGAATGAATGAATGAATGAGATGAAATCCGACAAAGGATAGGATAGAGTTGTTTGCCCTTTGGCCCGCTGCACAGCACACTCATCGCAAGAGTAAGACATGAGGCAAAGGTCCACTCATTTCTCACTTTTTCATTCTTTGAGGTGCGGATTTTTATCATATTTCTCTCTCTACTTTACTCGCTTTATCACCCGATTTTTTATTTTTTATTTTTATTTTTTTACGATATCCATTACTAGAATAGAATAAGAGGGAAGGGAGGGAGGGAGGGAGAGAGTAAGTAAAAGTAAATGACAACTGAATGACTGACTTGCTTGACGCTAAATGATGATCGCCAATCTGTCGGATTTAAATCTACAAATCTACAAATCCCGTACATCTCTCTATCTATCTCTTTTCTTTTTCATTCACATTCACTCACTCTCTCCACTCCACTCCACTCCACTTCATCATCTCTGCCCATCTCCATCTTCATCTCCATCTTCATCTCCTTTGGTGGCATCTCCTTTTGTGAGGGGGTGAGGGAGGGTTAAGGTGAAAGTTAAGGTGAAGGTAAAGGTGAGGGTTGAGGGGCTTACCCCCTTCCCTTCCCCCCACCAACTTAACCACGTCCTTTCCCCCCTTTTTTTTTGCACGTAAACCACCTGCTGTTAGCGTCACGCGGGTCTCCGTCCTTCACGCATAAATCCAAAAAAGGCGAATCTACAATAAACGTGGCACTTATCAGTTTCGACCACGACATTCATCGGATCGATTCTTCCCACGATATCAATATCAACTCGTACCACCGACGACCGACGACCGACGACCGACGCCCATAAATGCAAATTGTAAATAGTATATAATATACCCATGACAAACTCCGTATATGCGTCCTCACCAAATTGAATACGGTCTCCGTCCACTCAACGATCAAAGCGCCCCACTCTCCTTATCATAAGCTCGAGAGCAACAGGGGAAGCAGGTGAACTACCGATTATAGGATTATTTGTCCAGCGCCTGTGCACCTTCGAGGTACTGGCACACAGAACAGGAACCATGCTCATATCATCAAAAGGGGCCACGCTTGAGCTGTCCCCATCACACTTTAACTTTCTCTTGTGCTGTGTGACTGAAGCTCTATGCTTTCTTTTTCACGGTTCAGAACAGGCCTAAGACGACGTGATGACAACTTCTCAGGCCCGGGGTCTACGTGGGAATGGGAAGAGCACACTATCACGTACCTGACGCCTCCATCTCCGCCACTGTGTCATTCCAACGCCTAAGATCCACATCCGGAGAATCAATCGCTAGGATCGCCTGCAACGAAACATGCGGTATTAACACCATGTCTTCATGGGGGAGTCGCGCTAGAAGGTCTGGTAATCGCATTTCGGCCTAAACGCACGGTTGCCCCTTTGTGAGTCTACCTACTGTGAGGGTATGCCTTGCAAGGGGGAAACATCACCTGTGATCGTTCCAAAAAGCCAAACAAAGTCACAGTGCTCCTAGTCTCCCTCAGCCAAGGTATACTGCCCTTTGTGGGTAGACACAGCGAAATATCAACATGCACGATGTGGCTGTCGTTCCACAAGAGAATAGTGGAAGATTTGACGTCATGACTTAGAATCCTGGAAGGATGAAGTGGGAGAAGAAAGAGTAGGAGAAGGACGAAAAAATAAAAAAAATAAAAACATAAAAACATAAACCCCTCCTCCAGAAGAGTATACTATTAACCCAATTGGGAATACATACTTGCCTACAACGCGTAACTTTTTTCCGATCAACTCTTTCCGGATAGAAGATAGCCGAGTGGGGATAGCAGAATCCACTTTAGAGGACGACATTGACTTGACAATAATCTGGTCTGGTCTGGTCTGGTACTGGTACTGGTAGTAGTAAGTAGTAGTAAGTAGTAATAATAGTAATAGTAGTAGTAATGCAAGTGCAAGGACACGTGTACGTGGGCGTGTGAAAGTGAAAGTGATCTAGATCGATCGGGAGATGGGGATAGATTAGATGAGATCTCCTAAACTACGGTACTCGGTACGGACATCCGATATATGATATACACTAGTACTGTACTGCTACTGGTATTACTGGCACCCAGTACCCAACACACGACGCACACAATCATCATAATACAAGATGAGGGATGATCAATTATCAAAATCAAAATCTCGTACCAGCACATTCCCCGACGCACCCGCCGTGATAATCCTACGTTCGTCAAATGCGATCGTACCTTCCAAGCCGGATACAGGATCCTCCCACTCGCATGAACCAACCTCCGGAGATGTGACCTCCTTCCCCCACTCATTCTCCAGGTCCCATACCCACACCCTTCCATCAACCCCGAGGCTCACACATCGACCGTCAGCGAGCGCGAGCGCACTCACGGGGCTCGTCGGTCCAAGCAGATTCCGCACAAAAGTAAGTTTCGGAACTGCCCCTGTGCTCGCACGAACAGGTGGCGTGGAAAGTCGGTAAAGCTGCAGTGGCAAACTAGCAGGTGTGAATCCGCCGGACGGTGACCGCGCCTCCTCTCCGGCCAATGCCGGTGCAAGCACCACCCATCTACCATCCGTTTGTGTGGCAGCTACACCCCCAACTTTGCGACCCCATTGTTTGCGCACCACGCGTAGTTTCGCCTCATCTACCCAACCAGCGGGGATATCGAATGCACGCGTGCTACGCGTGCAAACTAGTGATGGAGGCCGTGTAGGCGAGGTTGAAGGTGAAGGTGGCCCGTGAAAGCTTGTATTAGCGCTTGCGAGAATAACTTCCGTAACACCCACACTCCAGTGTGCAGGGTAGACAGGACTTGCGTACGTTAATAATAGCTTATAAATTTGAGGTTCCGGCATGGTTAATACGAGAGAAGTTGGGGGAAATGAAGTGAAAGAGGTCAGAACGTGTACAACTTGCATCGCCTCATGAGTTAAATCGTACACGGACAGAGAAAAACTTTCTGAGAGTGTGACTAGCACCGGGTGACTATAGCCGGCTTGTATAATTGGCGCCGTTCGCGGCGTCTTGAACGGTGGTGCATAGTGGTGCTTGCGAGAAGGTGAATATAATTCGTGAACATAGACATCCCCATTTGACAGGCACACAGCGATATGTAGATTCGCGCTCATCCGGGAAGATTGGTCCACGGCGAGCGTCGTGACTCGAACTGGCTGTTGTGCTCGGATAGGCGTGACGTGAATGACATGTTTTGGAACTGCAGGAGAAAGGACTAAGACGAGTGGGGAATGTGATAGTCCGGGTGTAGACATGATTATATATTTGCCAGCCAAAGCAATTTGGGGTACGTTGGCTTCCCGCTCCAGTGTGGATGTGCCGACTCGTTGCTGAGAAGTTTGAGATGTACTTGTATGTGAAGTAGTGGCCATCTCATCTAAAGTAGAAACTTGACAACGGCCTTGAGGAAGAGATGAGTAACCTCAGCAAGCTAGCCGCGCTCGACTCTACCAACTAACCGTTGCGCCAGTTCGCGCTGATGCGAAACATCCGTTTCCAGTCCTGAACTCCCTCCGCGGCCACTCGGCCAGGAAGACCTTTGGTTTCGCGCCCGTCTTTACGGCCAGCGAAACCCCTGAAACCTCTCAAGCGGAGTCTGCCAAACTCGCGCAAGTAGAGGTTCTTCCATAACTACAAGAAGACCATCCCGATGCGTTCAATGTGACGGCGCAAAACATGGTTCCAGAGATGAATGTGTTATGTACCTGGTTGTCGAGGGACAATCGTGCCCAGTTGCGGTTGGTTGACTGAAGAGTGCAGAGATCTGTGTAGGATAGACATGTGAAGATGTGAAGAATGAGCTCGTCATATAAACTTTCGAAACCACTGGACCGTGCTAGAGGGATGGAAGTCGGGGTCGGAAATGGTGATAAGTGAGTGCGTTTAGCAGGTGGAAGGTGGTGCACCGGAGAAAGTGATCTCTTGGTCATTTATTATGGATGATGGTGGACGGTCGTACGCGGTCGTGATTATGGTCTGACCTCGGAGCGGGGGGAGGGGGGGTATACTTACTTTACTATTTACTGGAACTTGTACTCATACTCATACTCATCTCACTCATGGCCCCATCACGAGGTCCTGAACCCCTCGCGCGTGCTCTTTACAACTCTCTCGAGAATCACAAAGGACCCGTTCACGTCGCAAGATACGCCAAAGGTTCCGCAAAATATGTTCTTACTGGTGGTCAAGATCGAGTCGTTCGTCTTTGGAATCCCAACCTCGGCACAGAGATCAAGACCTATTCGGCCCACGGTTATGAGGTTCTGTCAATATCAGTGTAAGCGTCGATGCTACCACTTATGAAACGTATTTCATGTTCATGTTCATGTTCATTGCTTATTTTTCAGCGCTCACGACAACACCAAGTTCGTCTCCTCCGGTGGAGACCGATCGGTCTTCCTCTGGGATGTGACCACCGGAAACACAATTCGTAGAATATCCGCTCATTTAACAAAAATCAACGTTGTGGAGTTTAATTCTGACGCCTCGGTAGTGGCAAGTGGTAAGTCATTGTCAATGTTTCTGTGCTGAACTCGATCGTCACATATAGGTGATGGTGCTATCGGTATCCTATTCTCGCAGGCTCCTATGATTCTACCGTCAAATTATGGGATCTCCGGTGCGTCTAAGCGAACGCACGTTCTCAAATTTCACATTAAAACCCAACCCATCAGTTCTCAAAACCGTCAGCCGATACAAGCATTAGAAGAGGCCCGAGACTCCGTTCAGACGCTTTACGTGGGGTCGGCCAGAATCATGTCTGGCTCTGTTGATGGTCACGTCCGGACGTACGACTTACGCAAAGGCGAACTTCGTACGGACTACATCGGTCGTACGTGCAACCCTCATGTCAGGCCTAAAGGATTTCTGCATGTGACATTCCGTTACAGACCCTGTCACCTCCGTCGTCCCTACCCAAGATGAGTCGACATATCTCGTGATGACACTGGACGGGCACATTCGCCTCATGGATGCTATCACTGGGAAGTTGCTCAATGACTTTTTTGGTCATGCCCACACTTCATACCGCTGTCGTGCTTGTTTTGGACATGGAGAAGCAAGTGTCGTCGCAGGAGACGAAGATGGTGCTATTTGGGCCTGGGACCTTCTTGATGTGAGCCCCCCTGGCCGTCATCCATGCCAAACGATCTCTGTCTGAACTTTTGATGCAGGCGAAACCTTTACAACCTAACCCTCCCCCGAGGGTGCACCGTAAGGTGGTAACATGGACGGAACATCACCCCACGGAAGCTGGGGAATTGATAACTGCCAGTGCTGATGGTACAGTCAAGGTTTGGCGTTATCCAGCTTCTGGTTTATGATATTCGTTTGGAGGTGACGTAACGTATATTGGAGACAATGCTACCCGTCGCCAGATTGGGTGCGACGCACGAAATGATAATGCACATAGCGAATCGACGTTGCTGCGAGGGGGGGAACCATAGTCACCGCTTTGTTTGACTTGCCGCTTCTAACGACAGTACGGTAGCAGTCAGGCATTAGCTCTACTTAATCAAGGTGACAAGGTGTGAAAGAAAGTCCTTACCTCTTCGTGTGGCATCCTCCAATAGTTGAGTGTCAACATGTTCCGCAGGAAGTTGTACATATCGCACGACGGATCCTCGGATGAAGCAATTCTTTACTGCCATCTGAGATGGGAATGAATATTTGGGGTCATCGTGAGGCCAGGCAAGATCAGGCGCACCATATGAGGATGCCTCGCTTGATCCGACACTTCAATCGCATCCAAACGAATGTTTAGGAACCTACGATTGTGGCTAGTGTTAAAAACCCGCGGTCTTTAGAGAAGACAAGAGAGTCGCCTCACTGGTCGACAGACTTTAAAGTACCAGTGATAGATAAGTCATTCTTGAGTTCGACGGTAACGCGCTGATCGGTAAGTGTCTTGAAGACTGAGAATATTAACTAACGAGACGAGAGGGGTTAAACAGCCAAGTAGAAAGCTGTGAGTAAACAGGCAGCTCACCATAGCGCGCCACTTCAATTCGTCAAGGTCAAGTCGTGTTTAAGGGGGGGGGGGGTCAAGAGGATATTATATTATGTAATATACTGCAACCTCTTCTACTTCGGCTATGGCTCATGGCTCTTTCCTGCTCCTGCTCCTGCTCCTGCTCCTGCTTTTCCCTCGTACCGACTGGTTACCTCGCCGATTGAGCCGCCGACCTGGCTCCATCATCATACTGTTCTGCACGCACCTCGTCACCTTCGTCGTCGTGTCCCTCCCGAGTAGCAGCCATCTCAACGTGGCGGATACTAATACTGATCAACTTCTTCGTCTTCTCCGATCTTCGCTTCACCGTCCTTTCCTCGAGGGTATGTCAAGAAGCTGCCGACGAGCACTCTGTCCCCTATTTTGGACATCTCCCGGAGTACCTCGCCACGCATTTTTCAGCCAGTAATCTATCTCACAACAACGGATCAACCTCCGCGCAGAAACTCGTAAAACCTTAGCGGAATCCCAGACCATCTTGACGAGCCATTTTCCTTCCCAAAAAAAAAAAGGTTGGTATGCCGTTGACATCCGTTTCCGTGTACCAGCAGCACACGCGAACAGTGACTCCGCCACCAATCTCTTCTTGGTTATGCGGCGGTACTTCTACTTCCTTATGTGACCTCAGCCATGCTTGACAAACACTTTGAGAGGCTCGCGTCGAACATCGAAGTGATATTGGTTGACAGATGTTAGCTTAGTGGAGTACGGGTGAGGGAAGGGGTGGGAAGGCGGGTGGCGTTCAGTGCTTGCCTATGATTGTGGTGGTCTTCATCAACCCTTTGTCATTATGCAGAAAAGGCCCTTGGCCTCTTAGGCTCTTGCAGTGCGTCATGCCGCACTACCCTTAGCGTCCAGTCGCGACAGCATTGCATTTGGATGTCAAGTCATACTTTGTATCACAGAACCTATGTGTGCGTGCTAAGTGCCTAATCTACCCGAAAGGTGGGGTGTCGTATAGATGTATGCTAGGTCACATTATATTTGCTGTGTCTGAATGCCGACACATGACAAATATCAATAAAGAGCCACAATCTCCCCGAGATTCCCTTTCAGCGATGTCAGGACAAGACATTCATGATAAATCGAATCCAGCAACGTGAAGTAAGGTGGCGAACTGGTGCTTGATTAGCCAACACCCCTTGCCATCGAATACACATCGTCTTACCTGAACCTTTGCGATGCTTTTAAGTTGCTCAAAGTCATACCCAGTGCGTTCGCTGATATCACCTGTCATGATGCGCGTACTAAGAAAAAGTTGTTTCGGATCTGAGGCAAACATGCTCGCACCGCTATTGTGATACATTGGATCGGCGATCGGTCCGGCGCGTTCAAATACTTGTGTGGCGGGGAATCCCTGGTGGTGGAAAGACTGGTCATGAGAGTGATAAATCAGCATTTGGTTGGTCTGGGAATGAAATATAGGGGGAGTGGGACTTGCCTGATGATCACTGCAGCATGCCTGTAGCACCCGGGTCAACTTGGCTCAGGTGCAAACAAAAAGAAGTGGGGGAACGGACCGGAGTAAACCCGACAACGAGCTCAGGGCTGTAGATGGCAGATATATTCGCAACGAGCTGCGTCACTTCAGCTGTACCAATGCTATTGACCGTGGAGTTCAGCACAAGCACTTGGACCATACACAGGATAAGACACACATGGCAGGGAGACCGAGCTGCGGCGGCTCCCCTGGTTCATGATATGCGATCATATCTGCTTGCACCATCAAGGTCAAGTTTTTGTCTCGTTGCGCAGTTCCTCTGCAGTAGAATTATGGTTATGGCATATACGTGTAGCCAAACACGCACCGCATAGTATCGGGAACCAACAGCCCCTGTTCCTCACCAGCAAATGCGACAAGTTCGACATTCGAACGGAAGGTTACCCCTTGGCGTTTTATTGTACGCGCGATGGCCAAGAGGCCAGTTGTCCCAGAACCGTCATCGTTACCACCTGGTGCCCGTGTACTACCAAACGAGCCTCGACTGTCATAGTGCGCGCTGATAAGGACAGTCTCGGTAGTGTTCTCTGTCGATGGGTAGCGGCTATGTGCACGGACACATCGCCGCGTGTTAGTTACAAACGAGGTGCGCCAAAAAGAGGAACGACATACCAAACAACGTTCGGTGCAAAACCTGTGAGGAAGGCTCGCAACTCGCAACGTGCACCGGTCTCCTCGAACCGAACCTTCAACCATTCCGCCGCGACCTTCGCATCCGAGGAGAATGAATGCCGACTCTCTATCCCAGATTTACCATCCTCGCCCGTGAGGAAGCGTATGTCATTCCGGATTTGAGGGAGAGAAATGTCGGATATGATCCTCGCTACTTCTGGATCAAATTTGAGAGAGGAAAGGATATCACGCACGCGCGCGATGGCTGGCTCTGGAACAGGCAGGAAGGGGAATGGAGCCGAAGGGAGAACATATACGCGCCAAGTCGGTGGGAGTGTGAAAGACAACTCTTTAATACGCGCGGGAGAGAGGGCGAGAAGGGCAGAAGTAGAAGTATGATGGAGAATGTGCTTCCCAACAGGGTCTGAGAGATGTTTTTGGCTATTTTCATTGAAACTGTAACTGCTTGAGTAGGCGCTGGAGATGGGACCCAGATACAATTCGAGGGACTGGGATGAGAAGGGGTAATCTGTTAGGTGTTGTTCCAATGCCGCTCGCTCCACCCATACGAGCTGAGCATCAGAGTGGACGTTTATGACGGGAACATCGGCTGTTGGCGCAAAGGAGTTGGCACAGGATTCGGGTGGGACGAACACACTTTGGGTGCCATATGTTCCAAGGTAGTTTTGAGTAAGGCACTCGTTAAACGCGATGTCAGGATGGTCGTGAGGGTAGATGACGAGTACCGTAAGTGACTGTATTAGTTTTCCAATAATCATGGTAACAATCTCCGTTGATGGAGGTGCAAAGAAGAAAGTCAACAATATCTGACCTCCTGGCTGACTCTTGAGTCGAGAGCCGCTCTCAAGAGCAATTGGCGTGACCCGCTGGTCACACTAAGATGAGAGGCGAACAAGGCCAACGACCAATGGCACAACGACAGCGAATGTGGATATCTGAGGCTGAGGTATTAAGAGCAGTACACTATTTTCACAGCTGTTAAACATCGAATCTGACGGTCTGTTCCCCTCCTCCGCGATCAATCCTTATGAGCCTTTTTGCAACACACCCATAAAGAACGCGGATGGCAGCCCCACTACCGATAGCAGTAACCCCCATACTCTCCTTGGCGCCTAGGATTTCCTTGACTCTAGCTAGCGAGAGAGCGAAGTGCGGCGCAGCCTCTAGGAGGGCGAGCAGTAAATGCGCGGTGAGTATTTGTTGGGTGGTTGGAGATTGGGCAGAAACCGCTGCTACGCTTGATAGAGAGGACGTGGAGGGAGAAGTAGGGATAGGATCCTGCGCGGCCAAGGTATGCAGATGGGCACTAAGCAAAAACCAATCAGCATCAGTGAATATAAGACAAGTAGGATGTACATCGTTTCTTTTGCACGCGGTGGCCGGGACCGGTCACTTCCCGACATGGTGAAAGGGTTTCCGGGCATGATCAATTCACCCACAGTGGACCATATTTTTGACTGTGTTGAGATCAGGAAAGAACAAGCACGTTCAAATTCTGTCGTGACATACAACGATTCGTTCCACATCGTTCGTTATTCGGACCTTCTTCACAGATTGCGGTTGAGGACCAAGTCCTCTGTTGAAGACGGGTGGAGACGTTCTGTATTTCTAACGGGTGTGTTTGGCTCACTGAGGGTCACGGGTAAAGATCGAGGCGAAGGTTGAACAGGGTGGTGCTCTACAATTTTCGTGTAATCGCCAACTTGTTCGTGGTCCTCTATTTGGTTATCGTGTGCCACAGTTACACGATCGAATGTATTTTCCAACGTGCTGGAATGTTCAGGCACCATACACTCGGTTGGGTCTTTCACGTTATGGAAGGTCGAACCCGTGGGTGGGACACGAAGCGCTGAAGGTTTGAAAGATACAACTGGACTCGAAAATGACGAGGTCACATTGGCAAGGTCTACATCTCGTCGAGAGTAACTCGTTCTTGAATTGAAGTGTCCTTCTGGCGCCAGGAGTGGTCCAAAAGGAATCTTCCTGCGGATCCGGCGCGGCCGAGTTCAGAAACTCAGGTGAACCTGAGGGTTTGGTTTCCATTGGGGCGAACGCGACAACGCGGTTATTTTGCAGAGCCTCTTTCTACTCCTGGTTACCTACGACAATACTTGATTAGATCAGAGAACGCACTCGTTTCTTGAGATGACTGATTCTCGCCTGGAGGTCATGAAGCCTCATCTCCTCCCTGGCTATAAGAGACTTGGGAGATAGGGAATCTGACGTGGACGGTGATGTTTCCATCTTGATCAAACGGTCAGTACATTCAGAACGAGGAGCCGCACTAGCTCACATTTTTTAGGCTGTCGCTGAGTGAATGGATCCCCTCACGCAACTGGTGCAAGTACTCCAGCATTTCTGTCACCTGTGAGCGGACGCGAGGCATGGGTCGTATATGCGCACTGGTTGTCAATGGTGTTTAAAATTGAAAGCCTGTGCAATAGAGGGGCTCTCACTAGCGGTCGATATATTTCAATGCAGCCTCGGCAAAAACCTCGGGCTCCGGATCTTTGAAGTGAATAGGCGCGTCTTTCCGCTGAGCGGAGTGCTTCCGGAGTGGGGTGGCACTGACGACCTCAATTCGCGCAATTTCTGGAGGAGGTCCAGCGTGTGTAATATCGCGCGGTGGTGCAAGCTGTGTTTGAGGTACCAATGTGAAGAGGCCGAGCTCGGAGGGGTCGATGTCACGAATAAGATCACCGAGGGGAGTAGCAAGAACTGATCGAGAAAAAAGTCCAGAGTGATTATAAGAGGATGATCTGTTTATAACAGAGGCAGTTTCTTTGACATTTTTCATTGTAATTGTTAAGCGGCCAATGTTATCTGTTAGAGATGGCAAGGTCATTATGACTGTGGCCGCCCTGAGCCCTAATGCAGGTGTATGTGGTGCCGGTGGTGTTGGTGTGCAAAGCGCAAAGCGCGTCCGTCGGATATGTCACGTGATAGAAATAATAAGAGGTGGGCGCGGCGAGGGCCTTGAGGCTTAGGCGAAGCATTGATTCGATCCATGACCGCGGAATTGCGGGTCTGGGTTTTTATGAGTGACCGATCGCACCGAGTCTCATTTATTAAATTAAAAATTTCCAAATGATGCATTCGTGAGAAGAAAAGAAAATTAAAAGTTATTAAAAATTTGGTGCAACTTTACAGAGGGATCCCAGGATCCTCTAGTCTCAGGAGAGTGTGGTTCGTGGTTCCAAAGTGCGAGGAGGTGCGAGGGACATTCACACAACGCGCATATAACCGATATTACCCCTCGAATTATCAAGCATCAAGCTTATAGCTTGAACTCACCTTATTCACCTCTCTTCACCTATCTCCGTCTCAAGTTATACTTGGGGGCTCCCTCTCCTCGATGCCCATGCCAACTACTGCGCCAAGTCGCCCCGCAACCCCAGGGCGCGGCGGCGGCAGCGGCGGCGTCTGGGAACCACTTCCCTCAATCATATATGGATACGCCGTACATCCACTCTCTCCTTCTCATCGTGATACCCGTATATCCAGCCGACCCCGGCTATCCACAGTTACGGAAGTGTCTACGGCAGAGTCCTTCATACATCGCGACGTGGTTGCCTTAGAAGTCGGTGACGAGGTCTATGCTTTCGAGAAGTATACTCCAAGAGGCAAGGAGACGGAGGGCGTTTGGTATAGGGGGTGCGTTTCTTCTATTTGCCCATCCAGACCAAAGGACTGCCCTGATCTATTCCTAGCTATGTCGTCTGTACAACTCGACGCCCTCCTGTGTCTTGGAACGTTTCCTCGGACCCGTCGTCCTCCCGTGGCCCAAGGCTTGAAGAACCTCAACAAGTCTTTATCGGCATATTTCCTGGCTCGCACATTTTTATTCGAGAGGAATTGCCTGATGCCGAGGGTAGTCTTGCTGACGTTGCAGCAGCCTTCCAAAATGGCACCCGTCACGCAGGTGCTGACGGTTCAAAGCCCAGGACTCCTGGTCCCCGCGGAGAAGACGAAGAGGAAGACTTAACGGCAATGCGTAAATCTTTTAAGCTTGGCCCCCCTCCCGATCAAGCCAACTCTTCGAGAGCTGGCCTTCCCGTTTACCCTGCGAGCGTCCGCTCTCTATCCCCGACTGGGTCCCACAACATGAAGCCGTTGCCTCCTCGACCATCTCTAAAGTCCAATGACGAAACCGTATCAGGTACAGCGCAACCCATCGTTGACGAAATAGCCTCGGCGTTACGTGAATGGCACATGCTAATGTTCCAATACCTTGCTCGTCGAGATTACCAGCTTTTCCAAACGGTACGCGAGCACATTGAGGCTCTGCACCTGGGCCGCCGCCAGCTGCTCTCCCAAACTCTAAGCAATGAGGAGACGGCGAACCTCAGACGTGATTGCGTTGCCCGTCTGGTTAGCGGAAATATTGTGCAAAATCTGGACGTCATCGTGCGGCATCCCAACGGAGGTGGATTAGTCACTGTGGACATAGAGGGAGAGATCGACACTCGCAATTGGATGAGTGCAGTACGCATGTACGCCTTACAAGCATCGCTCGCCTACTCAGACGGATCCAGTGATGGCTCCAAAGCACTAAAATCTCGTCAAAGTCTTGACATATTTTCCACGTCTCCTGTGCCTACTCCTGCCCATTCAGCTTCCCAGATATGGTCGCTTAAAGTTTTCCTCTTTGGCTGGCACCTCGTGCTCTCAAACACCCTCAGGAGAGTTATCGCCCAAATTCTTTCATGTCACCTTGAGTTACGCGCTTTCGTGGCGTCACCTTGTACCCCGGGCGAAACTGCTGAACTCTACTTTTCGTTGTACAATAAAGGCGATGCTCGCTTCGTGACAGAGGATTTCTGTGTCGTTTTGAACCACAACGGCGTGCTAGCCCGAGACCCGTCTGCGCGAATACGCACCCTTTTTACTGACCTGGCACCGACAGATATTCAAGGCACAATTTTCCTTGTGTGCAGAATCGTCCGCAATGGCTCTGTGAAGATTGGCCCAAACCCTAGCAGTGGTATTCCTATTGACAATGGCCAGCGTGGGTCCAACCCCTCAGGTTGGAACACGTCTCCAACAGAGATCGCTCTTGGTACGAACCTCCCTATTGTCACCGCGGCATCGGATGGCAGCGCGACATTCCGCAGGCCATTCGGTTGTGCCGTTTTGGAGCTGTCCCAGCTAAATAGGGTGATTTTGGATCCAGCTGAAGTCTCTTCTACGAAGGAGCACGCCATGCCTATCTTTACCCCGGTCAACGAGGCTACCTTCTCTATGTTGCATCAGGACATAATCAATAGCAATAGCAAAGAGTTCGAGAAATCACCGAGGTATGTTTTTTTCATTTGACTGATCATAGGTTAGAGCTTGAACTCTGGCAGAGCCGATATGATAGCCGTGTCGATGAAGATTTCCACGGCAACGCAAAGACCATAGTGAAGGAAAATTCGTCTTTACTCCTTGATGCGCCTCTCACCCTGCGCCTCGGATTCCCCGATGTGGTCTTCCCTGGCGAGGACCGCAATGAGCTCTATATCAAACTGTGGAGTGGCGACTTCCCATCTGCTCATAGCAACTCTGCTCGTCGTAGTGTAAGTCCGTTCGTGCGCGGCTCCGGGACATTCACGACGAGCAACATTCAAGTGACAATCGAGGTTCGGGACACTCTCGGGAAGACTGTGGAGAATGTGATATCCCAAGGTTCTGGCGAGTCGAATGTGTCCCAGTTCCACTCGCTTGTTTTTCTCCGAAATAGCCAGCCAACGTTTGGCGAGTTAATCAAGCTCGCGCTGCCTTGGAATGAACTACCGCGGTGGCACCTCTTCTTCACCTTCCGGTATCGCAGTTCAAGGGATAGGACAGCAAAGATCCTTGGAGGGGAGACAGGGGACAAGCCCTTTGCCTTCGCATTTTTGCCTCTGTTCCCTGACGGACGTGCATTCCTCGAGGATGGAAGTCATACACTAGTATTGTATCGAGCGGACCGACTGAATCAGATCACTCAGGATGTGTACCTTGGAGCGACGCCATTATTGTTATCTGGCCAGCGTTCCGACCAACTCACTATCCCTGCTGAGCTTCAAAGAATAGCCCCTCCGATACGCGACGCTCTGATCATCCGGTCATCCTTGTGCTCAACGCGGCACACGCAGAATCCGGTTTTATCAAGGCTACTTAACTGGCACCAAATCGACGAAAAGGAGTTACTTTCAGCAGTGCTCGTCAAGTTCACATTCGTCGGAGAAGTTGAGATTGTAAAGTTTTTACGGGACATTTTTGACTCCTTATTTGCTATTCTTGCGTCTCCGATAAACCAAGCTGGCGAAATGGATCATCTCGTGTTCAACGCACTGGTAACGGTACTCGGTATCGTACAAGACAGGCGGTTCAGTAACTTCCAGCCCGTATTGGACATCTATATTCAGCAGCACTTCAACTGCGCATCCGCATCCTCGCATATAATCAATTCAATGAATCGGATGTTGGCGGACCCAACACGAAATGATACTGCTTCACCGTTACGTGCTGCTTTCAAGGTTTGGCATTATATCTTCAAGTTCATTGTGAGATCCCGAGCACTGCAAAAGACACGGGAGGCTAGTGTAGGAGGCGGTGCAACGGCCGAACATCTCGAGTCAACGTTTAGGCGCGACTTGCGATCCCATCTATCCGAAGTCAACAAGGTGATGACGACAACATCCCCCCTTTCCATTATTGGCACACAGACCATCGCACTTCAACGTTTCACTTCCATCCTTCCAGAGTTGGCGCAGATCTTCTCAACAGTTGAGGTCGTCTCTATAGCCACGGCATTCGCAAATACCATCTCCTCAGCCAAGGGCAAACTTGCTGTTTGGAAGCTGGTTATGTTCCTCCAACTTGTGAAAGGTTTCTTATTCGACAACGCACAATCACGCGCTCTGTTAGTGGAAGCCGTCGTTATGTGGATTAAACCTTACTTTGGGCGCTTTGATGAGTATACTATGACACAACCAGGAGACGACGAAAATGCAATCGATGCTGCCAGAGTGTCGTGGTTGGAAAGCATCCGACTATGTGTCACCATCATCGCTCTCATGTTGGATAAGCTGCAGCAGAAGCTAGTCGATCCCGAGATTCTAGCGGACCGCAACTCGCTCCGTCAGGAACAAGACAACGTTGACTATCTCCTTTCCCTGTTACCGAGGCAAGTCTCCCTTTTTCTGGTGACAGGTATCTCCTTACCCGCTTTCATAGACTTCTGGACTCATACCGTGAGCTTCAAAGCACTGCCAATGCCCACGCCGTCGAGCGGAAGAGAACCCCCGCCACTTCCCCTTCTACAACTCTTGTCACGTTCCCGGAATCATATCCATTCTCACTGATTGCGCAACTACCCCGAGTGCCAAAGGGCTTCAACGGTGTTTATCAAGCAGAGGGGCAGATCCTCTTCAGCCCCGCGCAAGGGGAAACCGCAATCGTGCTGTTGGTTATCATTCTTTCGTCCCCTAAAAAGTACCTCTTAAGCTTCTTCGAGGGAGTCTTTGAGATTGAAGGCCGTGACAATTTCGCCTCACTACTCTTGCAACTCTTCAGAGTTGCGAATTCCATGTTGGACAACGAAGCCTGGCCCACGAATTGGTTGAACGTGAATATCATGGCGCATAGAGTCCTGGTCAAGATGATGGATGCTGTAGCAGCTCTACTTGAGAGGCGTTTCATACCCACCGACGATGCGACCTTCGCATTCAACACAGAGTTGTGGAGGGGGGCATTTCAAGTGCTGTTGAAGCTTCTTTCTTCAGATCAACTGGTCATTGAGGAATTCAGCCCACAGGTTGTATCATTTGTTCTCCTATCCATATTGCTTGTAATTGACCCAACCTCACCCAGCGGCGTCGGGCAGTATGGAGAATGGCTGGTGATATTCGGGGAGAAGGAGCCGCCATCCTTCAGCAACTATGGGACGCTCTTGGATGGCCCGAAGAGGTGTCTGAACAGGCGGGGGTTGTCACAAGATACGGGGTAAGGGCTTGTCAGTAGACGTCTCAAAGTTGCGGCTCACCTCTCTTGAAGGGTTATCAAAAATCCCTGAGCTCCCTTGTTAGCCATGTCGTCAATCTCTGCGTCAGCCATCATGATCTACTCCGAAGCACTGCTGTGCAGATTCTTTATAGCATGATTGTTTCGCAGTACCACGAGCATCAGCACTTCGATGACATCGAGCACGAGCTGATTAGCAAGCTGGACTCGCTGTTCATGTCTGATAGCAAGGCGGATGACCTTTCGAGGGCGTTCTTTATCAGCCAGCTCCGACATCTATTCGAATCGTCGAACGTTGAAGAGCACTTGCGCGAGAGGGTCTCGAATTTCCTCGACTCAGTCGACCTCTTCCTTGAAATGCTCTTGAGTGTACGCGCGCTTCCCGAGGGAGAAGAGTTCTCTGATGATCGTGTCATTGCTACGGTTCGATGGCATTCCTCTATTTGTTTATTTGTTTCGTGCTCACATCTCGCAGCTTCGCCTCATGAATTTCATTCGCCGGATTGGTCGTAACGAGATCTATATCAAATATGTGCATCAACTTGTCAATGTGAGTGTTGTCCTCTCTCCACCCATCGCCCTGATCTGTTCCCCCTCGCAGATGCATTTACAATCTCAAAACTATGTTGAAGCGGCTCTCACTTTGAAATTGCATGCAGATCTTCATGAATGGGACCTGAACTCGTTTGTTGAACCTATGGAAGATCTTGGGTTGCCTCAACAGTCCCAGTTTCACAGAAAAGAGACTTTGCACCTGCTTATACTGGATTACCTTGGCAAGGGAAAAGCATGGGAGAGTGCAATCGAGATATGCAAAGAACTTGCTTATCAACATTCGGAGGTAACCTTCAACTAGTAAGAAACACACATCCCAACTTTTCGCGTTACTGATGACATGGGTTCGAACAGCGGACGTTTGGCAGAGATCATGCGACACCAGGCCGCGTTGCTGGAGCACATCATCACAGATCAGCGTTACTACCCTGACTACTTCCGCGTTGCGTTCTATGGAAACTTTCCTGTGGCTATCCGCAACAAGCAATTCATAGTACGTTTTGAAGCATACTTTTTGTAGTATAGCTCAATCCAGTGACCCTCGTCAGTATCGCGGTTTTGAGTGGGAGAAATACGGAGCGTTTTGTGAACGCATGCTTGCTAAGCATACTGGCGCGCAGTTACTCAGGACGCTTGGAGACCCGCCAGTTGATATACGTTTTGGAAATGATCAGTATATCCAGTGCAGCGCAGTCACTTCGGAGCCCAACCGGGACTTGCCTATATTCACCAATCCTGACGTCCCTGTGGCTGTCCGAACCTACTATGAGCACTGGTCAGTGTTGCAGATTCATGGGACCGACCTTGATGTTAACAGGGGGATTTCTAGCGCCATCAACTATTTCAGCTCCTCTCGCACCATAGCAAAAGTCGACCGGGATAGGAACGAAGATCCCTGGGTGGAGAAGACGTACTTCACTACCGAAGAGTCCTTCCCTGCGGTACTGAGGCGATCGGAGGTCGTTGCAGTCGAAGTCGTTGAGATGTCCCCGGTTGAGAACGCTCTTCTCGAGGTTGAGCAGAAGAACAAAGAACTCAGTGCACTCAACCTGAAGTACTCCATGCTAGCCAAAACAGCACAGATTGTGTCAACAAACCCCTTGTCAATGGCACTAAACAATGTGGTTGACGCCCCCGCAAGCGGGGGCATAGCGAGCTACCGCACGTCATTTTTGGCGCCCGACTACGTCACGAGGTATCCCGATCGAACGGAGTTTGTTGAAAAGCTGCGCGACGCAGTCGACCAACAGGTTCGTAATTAAGGCCAGACCAAACCGCTGAATCAACTGAGTCACACCCAAATAAATACCAGATCCGCATTATCGAGAGTTGTTTACGACTTCATGGACAGTTATGTCCACCAGAAATGCTCGCATTTCACGAAACGCTCGAGAAATTCTTCCGAAAGAACTTCAACGAGGAGATTCAGCGCCTTTCCTTTGAGTTTCCTACAGAACGCGAGATCGATTCATCCCTGCGACAACCCGATGCTTCATATGCCCCATCCTTAACAGATGTCACTTCGATCATTCCTTCTGGCTCCTCAGCCTCTACCACCCGCGCTCATTTCGCTATTCCTCCCCTCAACTTGCCGGGGCCCCACATAACACCTCCCCAATCTCCTGTTGCTACTCTTGCAGGGACGGCGACACAGCCAACACGGCTACAGAAGCACATCGCACACCTTGCACGGCATGGCATGAACGCAGTCTCTTCCGGCCCTGGCGAAGGCATCGATACTAGCGTGCCTCGGAGCGACACTCTCTCCGTGGGCTCGCCTCAGGGCTCATTTGTGAACGTCACTGGGACCGCTGGGCCCTCTGCTGCGAACAGCGGTACATCTCTTATAGGGAGCAAGAGTGGATCCCTCAAGGGTCGCTTCTCGCGATTTGGGAGCCTCAGCTTTGTGCGGCGAGATGGGAATGGATCATGATTATGATCTTGTGCGGTCCAATGTAGATGCGAGGTTGCGAGTCTTGCTCTCATTAATTCTCGTCCAGTTATCATCATCTAAGGAGAGAGATTTATATGTAATGTACCTTATCTTCTTCTTTCGAATCTTTTGTCCCGTCCCGTCCCGTCTCCATTTGGTTCATTCTGATTAATAATACCCCCTATCACTCTGTGGAGGACAAAGCAAGCCTGCGCCTCTCCCATCTCACGACCAACAGGAAAAACACCAACAAATGCTAAAATGTTTGGATTGGAATGAGGGATGCAGACACAAAGAGGGCTACAGTGCGTACACCCCTAAGAGGGTCGAAGAGAATGGAATCTAGTCATACATGTATTGAAGAGTAAAGACCGCGTAAGTCATACTTGGGAGGAACCGACGTACATTTGTCGTCGTTGGTATCGTCGTCGGATCAACACTAAGGATACAGAACGAAATCACCCGATGTGTGTGTGTGTGGATGTGTTGTGAAAATGAGATGTTCAGAAGAACTGGGAAACCACACCTGCGTGAGCGTTGTGTTCACGCAGAGCCTGGAATTCTAGTGAATCGAAATGGTGGAAAGTCTCATCGTAAGCCAGCGATTGACCAGTGCCAATGGCTGATGAAGGCATGTAGAGCCGGAGATTCGGCAAATCGCCGCCCAAGGCGAGGCTTTCACTGACTTTCGGGGACCCAGCTATGGCGCCTTGAGGGTGCAACCACAGGGGGTTAATATGCATGGATGGTACAGTGTCGTGCTGCCTCGGACTGTGAGGTGCATAGGTGCCGTCAGATGTGGTAAGGGAGGCGGGGGGATACGATGCAGGATGTTGTGGGGCGTCGTGGAAGTCGTACACGGGTATCCCGGTTCTACGACTAGCTCGGGCGGCGAAGGACTAGGGGTTGTGGATGGTGGCGATAGAATGGTCACCCAAGACTGCGAGTAAATCCAAACCTCAAGGTCAGACTCAAGCGTAAAGCAGCGGTGGAGATTCGACGTACGTATTTCTCCATAACTTTATTCAGCCCATCCACGAGAGTGTCCCACTTGAAGACTTTGAGGTCCTTCTCGATGTTGCGGGGCTTGGGCGCAGGAAAATCCATAAGCAACTGGAATAATGAAGCCATCCGTGTTTTTGAAACTGTGATGGGATGTAAGAATTCGAGGTTGCGTCTAATGCGACTTCTTTCATCGGCATTAAAGTTGGCCTGGACAAGATATCCAACAAGCCTGATGACATCCACAGAAGTGAAGCAGGTCTCGTGAATATCCTCGCGGTAGATGCACGAAATGACAAGGAGGCGTTCGTCATAGTCCTCTTGTCGAATTGTGTGAAATGATATCCGTAGGGTGTCTCCATCCTGCTTGCAAAGAAACCTGACTAGTCTTCGACGAAGACGTAGCTCCTCCTCGGTTAGATTCTTGCCAAGATCTGTTGGGTCTTCCGCAAATTCAAGAAAGATTTTCTCAAAGTCGCCTTCCTGGCTTGTTTCGTGCCTACGCAGAACTCGCTTGTGGTGTTTGGGGGAACCAGCCTATTGACTGGATGCCGAAGGTGAACTTGAGGAATCTTGACCGGCACGCTTCGGCCTGGAGGAATAGTGTGAGTAGTGGGTCGCTGGGCGGAGTGAAATTGCGTATTGCCCCCGTGTACAACATGGGGTGTGCCGGGCTCTGGCTTGACTGGTAGAGGAGGAAGACCTGCTGAAACCTTTTAGGGCGACAAGGCCCAATCAAAAAAATATGGTGCTTGCCATGTTCCCAGTATGTGAAGTACCCAAAAGTCACGGAGTCGAGGACGGTGTTCCACTTATCAAGTGCTTGAATGGTGATAGCAACGGTGTGACCCAGGGAGTTTTTGTGTACTTCAAATTCTGGGACCAAACCCGTGCACCGCCACAAATTTGCCATATTACCGCCTACATTCTCTATGTCCGTTGGGATGGGCTTGAAGCCAATGACAATGCGGATGTGAACTTCATTGTGCCACCCAATATTGTAGAACAACGTTTCAACGGCAACCTTGGTACCACTCCAACCCACTCTTGGAGCGTAGTTGAGAACGTAAAACATTTTCAGACGAGATGACGCAAGGCACGAGACTGTGTGTGGTATTTCCGAGGGGAAGTGAGTGGTATTCATTCTGGTCACTTCTCAAAAATTCAAAAAGACGACAGAAACGACTGGTAATCCTACAAATTTTCATGTTTCCAATAAAAGTGGGTTTGGCAAAATACTCACCAGGATACAGAGAAATTTCTATTCGCCCCTAGAAGGTCAAAGCGGTATGTGCACTGCCCCGTTTATGAGATATGGGTAAAATGAAAGGATGAAACCTCCAGTCCTGCCCTCGATAGGAACAATGATGTGGGAGGGGAAAAAAGGGTGATGCATCTTACGGCGGCTCAATGGCTTTAATGGACGGGGCGGGGGCAAAGGTAAAAGGATGAAGGACAAAGATATCGCCCACTAGATCTTGAGGTGAATATGCAAAGCGTGGCTGGAACTCTCGAGAGCGGTGAGGGACAAAACCCCGCTGTTCCGAGCGATCAGGTGCCCCGGTTTACTAGCTAAAGGCATCCAATTTGTTGAGAAAAATTATCCGGGCGGTATGATCCCTTCCGATGGCTGCCGCATAGTCAGGTAAGTTGTACCTGAAGAGAGAGGAGTTGGTAGAGCTAAGAAGCTTTTGATTGCTGATTTTGTTGTATTGTTGGTTGGTTAGTTGTTGGGTTGGTTTACCTTGGGCGAATGGGTGAATGGGCGAACTTAAGAAACAAAAAGAAGTATGGAACAATGAGCCGAATATGTGGTCCCCTTTAACTAAATTTGGTTTAGTTTTTACTACCCATAGTAGGTAGCGGCATCTCGGCAAGATCCAGTCTTCAAGATCACAGACAGACGACGACAAAAAGTCTATCTCGATCGATTCAGTTCGGTCGTTGGACTTTAGCCTACTATAGAAGACGACCATAGCTTTGAACCCTTGAACCCTTGAACCCTCTTCCCCATATCAGAAGAACAATATCACTGGATCGCACTGTAGGAGGGGTGGTGAACAAAATTTTAATAATAGTGTCCTGTTCGGGGTGGCGGGCGCTGACCATTTTCTGGTCAATTCAATCAATGGTCGTCAATCACCGCCAATTGACTTGTACCTTTGATCGGCCCCTTCCCCCAATCAACGACAGGGGCCTCAAGAGGTTAAACACACCAGAGAGATGATAGCCCGTCGGAGAAAAAAAAAACACCTCAGCAATGTGCAGCCGCTAGTCGCTGCCTAATTTTGCACGCAAGTAGCATGTTGGGGTTCCCATGCCCCATCTTCTCGCCTTACACGGGCGACAGGGGGGAGGTATCCTTCTGCCGATAGAAAACGTTGGCAAAGCGAGCATTTCTCTAGGAATAGGCTCTCATAAGCCACCAACATGTCCTATTCCGACAGACATCCCATCCACGCGGATCACAGACCACAGCGACCAATTAGCTACTGCCGGACGATCGAATTTGTGTCATGCTTACCATGAAGCCTTGTACGTGCACGCGAGGTGACGACTGTAACGCGCGCACAATCCATTGAGACAGCTTCTGGAAGACGATGAATTCAGACTGCGAATGTGGTGGTTTCTGGAAATATGGTGAATGAAGAGGAGCCCTGTTTCTTGAAGCACTTGCCTTCTCTCTCGACCCAAACACAGTCAGGCTTTCCACCATGAGTGCCGACGTCTCAGACGCAGTTCCATCAACACCCTCCTCATGTCCGAGTGTGATAAACATCCTCAGCACGTCAGGAATAAGAAACCGGAGCACCACGGGAACAGAAACCTTGCGTGACTCGTGTCCCGAAGCCAAGTAGATGTGGAGCAACATCTTCTTCGCGTGTGTCGCATTAAACTCCCGGATGTACGTAGGCAGGTCTTGAAGTGTAAGTGGTAGTGTGCCCACGAGCGGGGGAAATGGGCTCGCGACTTTATGCTGAAATACCAGAAATGGTTTCGGAGATTCCGGAGAGGGGGAGCGCCTGGAATCAAAGCACTTGATGTCAGCACACGAGGCCCAGCCGTGAATGCCCAAGAGAGGGCGAAGACATGACCCATACCGTCTCTCCTGGCTTTCCTGCCCCTGGGGATCCTCAATTTCAGTGCCATCCCGTCTCTCACTTTCCACCGCAGCCCGCAGCGCTTCCTGCACCCTCTCCTCCATCGCTGCCACATGGAGAGTCCGAAGATCCTCAATGGACTTGCTGAAAGTTCCTTTCAATGTCGAAGAAGGTGGAACTTGAAGGACTTGATTCGCCCCTGAGGCATGTTCGGAGCGTAAGAGGCCGCCCGGGAACTGTCTCAGTGTCTGCAAACGCTTGGAGAGGTCTGTCAATACATCTATCTGCGATTGGACGCTCGAGACGAGTGATTGTCGATCTTCGATGGCTGATCCTGAATTAAGTGACTGTACGCCATTATCAGCGGTAGTAGCCATGTGGTGAGGTTCAACGCGACTACCACTGTCCATTGCTGTCACCGAAAACCGCCACGCGATCGCTCGGGCGCCCCCGCTGGAGTTGACGCCCGCAAAAAATTGTCACAAGGGACAGATCACTGACTTAACAAATAGCTGCGATCAATCAGAATTAAGCACAAGCTAGCGCCTTTGATTGCAGTCCGTCTGGTCTGGAAAGAATTTGAACTCTATGTCGTAATATACTATTAGACAGGGGTGGAATAACTGGAAATCATATGGCTGCAAAAGTAAGGGGATGGGCAGGCAGGCGGCGTAGGGCAGGAAGTCGTCGTCATCAAAGAGTTTGCAATAATGTGAGAGCACGGTGGAAATTGTGAAGCATGAAATACGATGTGCGTATTATAATCTGCGGTCGATGTACGCGGGAGATGCAAATGCAGATGAATAGAGGGTCAGAGGGTATAACTGTATGGTGCGAGAGATAAAGTGACGAAACTTCCTAATAATAAAACACATTTACAAGCTGACCTGCCAGCTTGACCTTAGAACTTCGCCCCAGGGTCCAGCGGGCCTAATGGCCCGTACTCAATTCGCTGTCCACCTCCACTCCGCCGTTTCACGTGTGTCTTCCAATCTTGCCCATGCCCAACTGCAGAACTTGCCCCCTGTGTCGGTCCTGTGGATGAAATTGGAAACGTTGTTTGAGACGGAGATTGCCCCACTGATGAGTAACTGGGACCACCAACGGGCCCATCTGCTAGCTGAAAGCGTGGGGTTATGACAGGTGGTCGCGGTTGGGCAAGGTGGAGGTGATCAGTTGACGCGTTTGGTGATGGGTCCCAGCCAGACTCAAGCATGGCTTCAAGGTCCCGCTCGTCAATGGTTTTGGCACTGTCAAGTGCATGTTTAGGAATTGAATGTAGACCTGGTGGTGGCGGTGGATATTGGCCATTGTTCTCATTATATTCGCCGATTTGTGGGCCCCAATGATCCTCTGAGGAAGTCACAGATACTGTGTCCGAACCGTCATAGGAACTGTGAACCTCGGAGCGGACGCCAAGATATTCCTGATCGCCAACAATATATCCTGACGGATGCGCACGTTCGAATTCACGACGCCGTCGTTCCTCCCTTCTCAGCTTGCGAAGACGTGACCGTTCCCAGTCCTCCCAGCGCCGTAGTGGGACAGAATTTGCTGAAAAATGGCCTTTACCTTCACCATGTCCTTCACCTTTACTTTCGCCTTCGACCTTTCTGTTATGACATTAGCAAAAAAAAAAGATTTTTGCGCTTTTCGTAGTCATACCTTGTTTCTCCCCAGGAAAAGTCATCAAAATGCCAGAAAGCATAAACTGGGAGGATGAAGTTCCATATGGGCAAAGCGGCAAGATAGATGAGCATCCAGAAGACATATACGATCTTACGCGTCGTGATCAGGATAAGCACAGCCGGCAGGCCGAGGACGCCGATAAGCAACACGATTGGAATGGCCTCTGGGAATGTCTTCGGTGGTGATAAGGCGACGCCCACGATGAGAAGATATGTAAGCGCAATGGCTATGGGCAGAACGACCGTCCCAAGTAGGTCCATGAACACGACAAACTGCATGCTGAAACAGAATGTCCCGCAAAGATTGCGCACAAGTACGAGTTCCATGAGATTGTGAATCGTAGAGTTGATCCAGCGGCGACGCTGAGAAAGCAATACCGAAAAAGTGTCCGGAACGACAGTACGACATTTAGCCTGTGGGAGGAACATCATCTTGCGGTTGGGGAATGTGCGAATAAGGCACGTTGTCAGAAAGCGATCTTCGCCAAGAAGTAGTAAATTCTTCTGATGCAGGGTGGTGACTTCACTCTGGCTGTACTCCTTGACGATCTCGGGTTTGATGATCAGTGGTACCCAATCATCCCCTGAAGCCTTGCGAGCCTTGAGACGAAACATAGAGAAGCACCCAGGAAGACACGAGACGCCACCAAAGACAGACTCGAACGCCTTCGCCATGTGATGGGATATGAAGTATTCAAATACCTGTATGGCAGTAACCCATGACTGCCGTTTATTAGCAATACGAGTCTCTCCGCACACCCCCATAATCATCTGGTCATGATGCATGCAGTTAACGAGCGCCTTGAGTGAATCTGGGAAAACTTTCGTGTCCGCGTCAACCTTGCCGATAAATGACGTCAGCGGCTTTTTCCGGGGCTCGCTTAACTACTAAAATTACTCACCATGAGACATACTTCGAAGAAATCGGGGGTGATACCCATTAATATATGAATTTTGCGGAAGAGGTCAAAATCCAGGGGCGTCATCCTATCGTTATAGGTAACACGAGAAAAGAAATTCATGAGAATCAGTTGGCTGTCACGCTTGCCACGATTTCCAGGCTTCTTGTCAGTCGCAGCTTCTTGTTCGGTGCCACATTTAACAATGATCAGGGTCGGTGTCCTGCGACCAGCGACAGCTGCATAGATGTCAGCCGAGACATGACAGTATGACACGGCAGAGATAAGTACGTACTATAGTGACCAGCATAGACCATCGCTCTGTTCTCCTGCTTCGATCCGGATCCAACCGCAATATAGCTCATTGGAGTGGGGTTCCCGAACCTTGGGTCGGCATCCAGGAACCCAACACAGATATCTGGGGTGCTCCTCTTCTCGCCAGCACCAGTGATCATGCCATCCGCGACGACAAACAACAACTTCCGTTGGTCACCATACGTTGTCAGTGAAATAGAGTCTAGTGTGGTCCGAAGTGATTCTTCTCCCTCCGAGTAACATGTAACCAAGCACACCGCAAATAATTCGGCACCGATCTGAGCTAAACTCATGACGGGTGCAGCGCTGTCGTTTGCAGTTGGGTTCGTCAACGTCGCGGTGGAAGATGATTGGAATGATCGCAAAGACTTTGACGGTTTAGAGAGCTTCTTCGTACCGTCTGGTCCCGCCCAAGGGGCCGTTCCATTCTTATTGTCTATGGAAACATTAGCCCCTTCAGGAAGGACAGCAGGACTGATTGCAGGGCGATTGAGCGATGAGACATCAGGATTACCGGCGAGGCGCGCGGAAAGGAACCAATTGAAAACGCAGGCCATTGCAAAGCGAACCAATATCAAGGACATAACGACAATCAACCCAGCGTATAGGATGAGTTGGGAAACAAAACATCCTGGAGTGACTTTATCAATGCTTCCAGCAGTATAACGCTGGAGTATGCAGGGAATGGCCTTGCGTATATCGGCTCTGTTTACGAAGAGGCGTGTTCCGTCGCGACCGCTAGAACCAGGTGCAGCAAGCAGGGTACGAAGAACGGCGTCGACAGCATCACCCGGAATTGGATTGGGGTGTAACTTGATGTATGGGTTTAAGTTGACTACTTGTCCATCAAGAACAATGTAATTGGGAAGAGCAGAGACCTGACTCCAGTCGTAACCAACTGGTCGAGTGATATTCACCAGTCGGGCACTCTTGAAGGTAGCGGTGGAGTTAAGTGGTCCCAGAGGGCAAGGAGTAGCTATGCTACAGGGGGGGTCCTGGGCGATACGATAAGAGAGCCCATTGCAGTGGCGGAAGTCGGCAGCATCCCGGGTGAAGAATGTTGTAATGTCTTGGCCGGGAAGCTGCTTCGCCAAATTGAAGAAGTTGACACTGGTATCTGGGGATTTGGACTGGGAGATGTTGAACATGAAACCTTGGATACCAAGAGTACCTGACGTGGTACCAAGGCTGATGAATCGCTCTGTCTCCAGCGTTCTTTGAGGACAAAGGACCCTCTGCAGGCCTACTGTTGCAAAACCCACTGCGCCGCATAGAAGAGTGATAATAAAACATAGAGCCATCTTCTCTCTCCATGCTTGCTGTACTGCTTTGTCCTTGAGGCCTCCAATGGAGCTTAAAAGGACTGAAGGGGCCCAAAACGTGACTACACGAGAGAATATGACCCAGGCATCAATGTCGAGAAACGAGGATGATTCGGATGTGGTGGAAGGAGATATGTGTAAAGCAGGGTGCGGATTAATAAGGGGTGGAGGGGCAACGCTGCGTTCTGGACGGGTGAGGGTTTTTGCTCTGCGCACTGTACCAGAAGGGCCATGTCTTGGAGAGGTAGTAGGGATTGGAATGTCATCATTGCGGTAGCCAATGGCCATACTGGAGGAAAAGGAGAGGAGGAAAAATGAGAGAACGCTAGCCAGTCAAGGCTCAAGCGGAGGGGGATGAATTGTAAGAAAGAAAGGAGAGTCGGACAAGAAGTGAACGAAATGTATAAAGACGAGGCGAGACGACAACAAGAGCGAGAGCGACGGCACAGCTCGTAATAATAATTTTATTTATTTGATTATTACTATTCAATATTAATATCAATATTCAATATTCAATATTCAATATTCAATATATATATATATATTCATATTCAAGCAAGCAAGACACAAGACCAACTGACAACAATCAAGTATATTACATAATATCTAAGGTATATGGGTGTATATGAGTGAGTGAGTTATGCGCAGATATCCTATTTATTTATTTATTTACTTTTGGGATTATCCCGCGGAGATAATCGACGTATCCAACGAGAAATTTAACCTGCTCGTATGTTTCGATCGCCTTGAGGCTACGCCGCCGCCGGACAACCCCAATTACCTTTTCTACCTGCTCGAGCGTGTCTCGGCGCACCTGTCCTTCGTTTACAGACTGGGTATTATCACTTGTGGGCACCCAGCCGCACAATCCGAGCTTGAGCATCCAACAACAAGCTACTAATCCTGCACGTCCAACGCCTCCACGACAGTGGGCGAGAACAGGGATACCAGTAAGTGTGTAGATGGAAACAAGGCGTGTCAGATGAGCATCAAATTGCTCAAGTGAGGCAGGAGCAAGGCCTTCTGGGATCGGGATGCTAGCAGACGCGTCAATTTAGAAAGTAGCGTCGGCTGGTTCAAGCGCTTACCGAAGGATGTCAAGCCCCAACTCCCTTGCAGCATGGGAATACTCCGGCCAAGGTGCACCGAGAAAACTTAGTTCCTCGTCATCGAGACAGCTGTATATACGTTAGCCACAGGCCCCAAGAAGTGTGCAGGGCCTCAGCGCACCAGACAATACATCCAACGCCTAGCGCTTTAATTCTCCGCAGGTCCTGGTTAAGGTCGCGACAAACAGCGCCGCGACCACGCACTGGTCCAGTAAGGCGCACTTTTGCGGTAACACCGTTAGAACAAAAAGAAAAATATCCCAAGACAGCAGGTATGGCACGTTACCTTTTTTACCGGGACATGACGATAGATATAAATTACCGAGCGCAGGAGATGCAGGTCGGGAAAATTCATTGAAAGAAGTCAGGTGGGGCACCAGTCGTGGGCCAGAATTGGCGAATTTCGGAATATGCGTAATCCCTTTGGCAGAAGGGAAGAATGAACTGAGATGGGATGGGCATTGTTTAGCGAGTTATCAAGGGCTCATTGATCGGCTTACGTCGGATGGGGTCGCTTGTTTTGGGGATACCGAATTCGGTTCGTTGAGTCTCTGGAGACCGCTTGAGAGGCTGTAGCTGGGACAGAAAACGTGCGCTCATGCCGCGTCTGCAAACTAGCGCCAGGAGACCTGTTTGCATCTAGCTCGAAATGCGAAGTACTAAATATTTCGCCTATGAGATCGATACTGCCGAATGCTAAGGGGGGTAATCGTGGTGCAATTGAGATATTCGGGGTCGAAACAGATTGTTGAGCTGGTTGATGAATGTTAGTAGCAAGAGCAGACTGGAGTGCACTTTTCATGGAGACACGGCTCCATATTTGTAGGTGTGTTCTGGACGGTGCAGTAGAATGGGGTGAGGGCACTTTGCTGATCAGACGCACCGCGGACATCGGTCGATCAGAGAGGGAAGACCCAGGTGCAACAGGTAGTGGAGTAAGTAATGGTTCCGGGGGAGAGGTAAGTCGATGTAAAGAGAAAGCAGGGTGAACGTTGAAGATAGTGGGCGATGAAGAGTCAGCGAGAGAGATGTGCAAGGATATTGAGGATAGAAGCTCCTGTGGTATGATGGCAGAAACGCTGGGCAGAGCTGAGAAAGATAGTGGAATGAAATGAAGTAAGGAAGGAATGCTCACCTGATTGGATGGGTATCAGACGTTTTGGGGAGAGGGGCTTCCCCTTTCAACCAGGCAGGGGGAATCAAGGGGGTATCTATAGCGGAGCGCAGTTCATACTGTATATTGGGTGATGCCTGAGTAACAGCAACAGGGTGAGACGTGTATAATAGTGGCTTGGGTTCGAGTTGAGCGGCATCGGGAGGCGTCTTCTGCGGTTCCGGCTCGCACAACCACCAGGGCTCAGTATCCGCATACAATGCCTGGCGTTCTTTCAGTTGTTTGAAATGCTCAGGTAGGTTGATGGATAGTGGGATGTATGCGATAGCGGACCCTTCACTAAACATTTAGAACGACTCGGCATTGTTGGGACAAAACGATGCTTACCTCCGGCACCAAACTTGGCACAGGCATAATCGCTGGCATGAAATTGAGAAGCCAAATGCATCAACTACGGGTAATACACATCCTAATCAGTGGCTGAAGCTGACGAAGTCATGCGAGTTGATTAATTACCTGAACAGCCAGCTTCTTTTCAAGATCCAGCTCGGCAACGGACATGGACCAAGCCTGCACCGTTCCCCCCGTTCGGAGAGCAGTCGCAACATCAGTCTTGACGAGAACATCTGCAGTGGAGAGCGTTGATAGCATTGATGTTCCTTCGAGCCAGCCAAGTACAGATACCGATACCGGATCAACCCCGTTTGTTGAAAGTGGAAGGAAGCAAGAATAAACCACGAATGGTTTACCTGACTTTTAGCTAGCGATTAATAGTGAAATACCCCGTTGCTCTTGGTGACAACTGAAGGCTGTCTGAATCCGAGTTCGGGGGTTCTCGTTCACTTGTTCGTTCGTTGTTGACAGGTCCTGTCCCCCGACTGGTCACCCATTTCGGCACGGCACGGCACGGCAATTCCGGCGAGGTCCCGTCGCAGGACTGGGAACTGACCACAACCAAGCACAAGCACAACACAATTACAACTACGATCCTTCCACATCGTAGAGAAGAGATAAGCACTTCAATGTCCTCTGCTCTCTTAAAAGGGAAGCTTAAAGCGGCTAGAGAAGCGCTGAATAAAAAGGACTTTCAGTTGGCGCACGACACAAGCCTTCAAATTCTGGATTATGAGCCGGATAATTATAACGCGTACGTTTCAATGCGTGCAAAAGCCACCACACCTTGACAGTCTGTAGCAAAATATTCTATGGACTAGCTTTGCTGGAGCTGGGTAGAATCGATCAAAGCGAGCAGGTAACTCCACACCTCTCCATTCTTCCTTGACTTGAACCGAACGCGTTGTCCGCATCTTTAAAGACATTCCGATCCGCTATCGAACTACACTCAAAGCAGTATCTCGGGTGGCAGGTACTTTCGCGTGCCATTTTACAGGTCTGCACATTTATTGTATGCATCTTCAGGGCTTGTGCAAGGCATATGAGCGCGGCCAGAAATGGGAAGAATCAGCTAATTCTCTTCTAGAACTCGCCAAAATTTTTGGAAACTCGTACGCTTTCTTTAGCATAGTCAAGCATTTCTGATGACCTGGTGCAGTGAGGATGCCACTAAGTGCGCCGAGACAATTCAGAGGCTGATAGACCTGCGCAGAGAACACGGATCACGCCGTCAAGCATGTCCTCCAAGCACTTTTGTTCGCCTTCAGCGCTCATAATCTATTATAGCTTTCTGATGCATTATTGTTATACCTTCCGGATTCACCACTTTACTCAATATTATCCACTCTTCCTGTTCCTGACTTGACGAATCCAACTGCAACCACAATAGCATCCAGCCAAGCTGCGATCCACAACTCCCTGCCCATTTTAGAAGAAGTAGTCTCTCTCAACGAAGCAGATGAGAGGGAGACTTTTGAGAAGGAGGTGGCCAGGCGTCGGACGCGATTGAATGCTGGCAGTCCACATCATATCAGGAATGAGGTCGCACAAGAAGTCTACAGTGGATCTAAGGTAACTTATCCTGGTCATTCTCAGATTTCCCTGATTGCGATTAGTTACCCTACCTGTACGATGAAATTCTCAACCACCCTAATACCTCGGACGAGCTTCGCCGTCAGACAGAGTCAAAGCAACTCCGCCATAAACGCGATTTTCTTCTTTCTTTACCGCTCAACGACCCCAGGAAACAACAGCTTGCAATGGAAGTCAAAAAGTTGGTTGATGGTGTAGTTCTGTTACGTTTGCCAGACGAGTTGGCCTGGTCAGTTTTTATCAACGGACAAGACTGTGAAACCATTGGTACTACTTTCTCTACCAAAGCGTACATTGTGTTGATTGCTTATCCAGAGGGATATGATTTTGATGTCCTGCGTCAATATCTGACGCTATTCCCAAATGAATCCCTCACAAGGCTCATCAAAGCCTATCTCGCCTATTTGGGTGTCCCGCTTTCAGACGATGAAGAGACGATAACCGCCCCTTCGGGCTCTCTGGACGATGTCTTCGGTGCTTTCTCGGTTCGTTTTGTTTCGTGTGCGGCTCGCGTTCACAATACCTGATATCATAAAGCAGGAAACCGCATCGGCTTTCCAATGGTCAATCCTCGCCCACAGGGTGATGTCTGAAGTGTATCTTCAAGATCGGGACTATCAGGCTACCATTACTGTGTCTGAAGCGGGTTTAGAACTGGTCACCCGGCATCGGGATGACACCGGTTCTGACTTGATCAAGTACGTTGTCCCATAGCAGAAGAGCCTAGTTAATGCTTCTGTTCAGCGTTCGAAAAGTGTTCAATGTCGCCTTGGCGACGTCTCTCGTTCATCTATATCCTCCAAAACATCATACCAGAGCTCTCCGCATTTTGGAGGAGGTTCTCTCTCAGGACCCAAGCAATGTGGATTGCCTTATGGGTCGTGGCTATGTCTTCCAGCGCGCTGGAAGGTGGCGTGAAGCTGCGTCTTGCTTTTCTCGAGTCTCCGATGTCCTCCCCGAAGAAACGCGCGGTCGCTTACGCGCACAAGAAGAACATGCTTGGTGTGAAGTACAAATGAACAACCTTGACAAAGCAATTTCCAAACTGAGGGCAGTCATTGAATCATTAGAGTATGAAGAAGACAGCGACGAGGATAAGTCGCGGAGCTGGTGGAGACTCGGCAAAGCTCACTGGGAGATGGGCGGTGAGTAAAATGTTCTCAAGCTTCGTGACATGTTACCCAATAGCGTGCAGCCGACCATCGGGAGGAGGCATTTCAATTCTTCATTATATCTCTCAAGCATTCTTCGTCTTTTGCTCCTGCCTTTACCTCCCTGGGGATCTATTATTCGGAAGTAGCAAATCCCCTCGATCTAATTCGAGCATCAAAGTGCTTTCAAAAAGCTTTCGAACTGGATGCGAGGGAGAGTGATGCCGCTAGACGACTCGCTGAGGGGTTTGCAGATGAACGAGAGTGGGATCTTGTTGAAGTGGTAGCGAATCGAGCCATCGAGGGCGAGGGCGGATTTGAGGACACCCAGGAAGTCATCGCTGGACGTTATTTACCGGTCAACGCTTGGGCGTGGAAAGCCTCTGGGGTGGTCCATCTGGTAGGGATTTTCTCCACCGCGACACATCGATGTGGGACTAATGGACAATACAGAACCGGGGAAATTATCCTTCAGCAATTCAGGCTTTCCAAGTCGCGTTGCGCGCTGAACCCGAGGACCAGCCCTCGTGGGTTCGTTTGGGAGAATCGTACGCTAAAGCTGGTCGGCACACCGCTGCGTTCAAGGCCCTTCATCGCGCTCAAGAGTTACAACCCGATGACTGGGTGTGCAGTTACCTTATTGGGGACATTCATCGCAAAACGGGTCGGTTGCAGGAGGCAATTGCATCGTTTCACACAGTATTACAGGTTCAACCCAATGACCCTGGAGTTCTGACGTCCCTCGCGCGGGCTCATGTCGACATGGGTCTCTCGGAGCTCTCAACTGGTTTTTTGTCTCGTGCACAAGATTCATTTGTTGCCGCTTTGCGGGTCTCGTTTAATTTTCTGGACACCAACTCCACGTTCCATAGTTTCGCGTGGAAGGTCATCGCAGATGCTATCTATTATCTCTCGCGCGTTTCTTGCATGGATGAAGCCGCCGTCAGAACTGTTCTTTCGCAAGCGTGTAGCTACCTGACTTCGGACACCGGAGACAGACTCGCGGGAAGTGTGACTTTGCCAATCAAACTTCCCGACGATCGCCTAACTGGGACAGACGCCTTGAAGGTCTCCGTCGCAGCATACAGTCACCGTATTTCACTTGGTCTACTTGGGGCTGCCACTACGGGCAGCGCATGGTTCGACTTCGGTTTCGCTCTTTTCAACCTAGGCAGGAGAATTTTCCCAGAGGGCGAACAGCGGGATAAAGTACTGAAGCAAGCACTCGCGTCCATCAAGGAAGCCATTCGCTCTCAGCCGGGTGAAGACAACTACTGGCGTGCGCTAGGCGATATGAATCTCGTGTCTCAGCCGATAGAAGCTCAGCATGCATACATTCGGGCGCTAGAGATCAACCCCAAAGTGAGTTTTCAAGTTGATTTTCCCGAATGGGTTTGGTTCACCCTCGTGTTAAGAATGTTGACGTCTGGACAAGCTTCGGCTTTCTGTGTTTCTACCATGATGATCTTGAACTGGCCAACGAAGCGTTCCTGAAGGCACAAACGTTAGATCCAGATCACATTTTGACATGGGTCGGTCAAGCTTTAATTGCCACGCGGAATGGACAGCACGCAGACTCGCGCATGCTGCTTGAACATGCTGTGAGCTTATCAGCTGACGTGGTGAGCCAGTAGCCATGCGCAGCGCTACCTTGATTGATTGGTACTATTTAAGCCTGAAGCCGACATTATGTTCTCGAGACGTGAGTTCGATCACTACCTCAGCGCGGGTCACAGCCGCCGCTCGTCGCCCAACGACCTTTTCCCGGCATTCTTCGCGCTTGATAGATACCTCAAGCAGCGTCCGGATGATGCTTCCGCTCTACACCTGTTCGGGCTTATCTGTGAGCGCATCGGCCATCTCGAGCTTGGGGTCGAGTGCACCGATCGTGCAATCAGCGTGCTCGAAGCAGCATACGAAGAAAGCGAGGACCCGGTTATCGAGCGGCAGTTTACAATCGCAAACACAACCGTCGCACGATTGCGCCTTGCTTTACGTGATTATGAGGGGGCCCTCAGCTCATTCCAGAGCGCACTGGGGCTTCTACCTGAGGAGAGAGAAGATAAGGTGCTAAAATCGCAATGTCTTTTCGGGTCTGGCCTCGCGAGTTTCAAGCTGGGTGCCCTGGATGCGGCCATCGAGAATTTTGAGGCGGCACTCGTCGCAGCGGGTGACGACTTGCACATGCGTGGGCACGCCACGGTGTTGCTGGCGCAGACGCTGTGGGCTACAGGAACAGAGGAGGGTCAAGAAGCCGCGAAGTCGCAGCTTTTAGACTGGTACGCTCCCCCTTAAACGATCGACTATTCTCAGAGGCGGTTCTGATGGCCCGCGGAGAAGCATCACCCAGGATCCGGAGAACTTGACGGCGATCAACGCACTTGCCGGTATGGGTATCCTGACCGGCGACGACAGCCTGATCGACGCCGCCTTATCTGAACTCATTTCACTACCCATCGACCTCCGACACAAGCGTGATCCAAGACGCGACTCTTCATACATCTTGAAGCAGCACTACCTGGGTCAGGTACGCCATCGCCATCCGATTCTCCTGTTGCCCGCTCTGACCTTAGTATCTTTGTTTGACGTTCCCCAATAGGGGAACTTCACAGCGGCACTGAGCGAAACCCAGAAAGCCGTACATGCAGAGCCCATACGCGAAGACGCTAGACGTGCGCTGGTAACCTTACTGCTCCAGCACGGCGAGCCGGCGGTCGCACGGGGTGTCATCGCCCAAGGACGTGACGGCGATATCGCGGATTTGCGCGAGTCAATCGGGCTACGGGCGGTGGCCAAGGCCCTTTCTGAGGACGAAGAAAGTCTGAGAGAAGCATGGAGCATGGCACACAAGGGCATTATGTTGGCACCCTGGAGTCGTAAAAGCTGGGCAGTCCTGGCGTATGTGAAGAGCCGCCGTTGACGCGCGGTGTACTCAAGTTGGTTATATTTATGTTCCTTGTCGAGTTTCCCCGGGTGTGAGTCCCAGCTAGAGCAGTTTACATGATGTATCAAGCACCAAGCATCAAATGATAGGTGCTAACATTATAAGGGAGATGTAGTGTTATCCCACCTCTACGACATATACACGTGTTCACCAGAGGGAAATATTATCTTGTCTAACAATTGAATCATCACTGTATTTAATGAGCGTCATTCTACCAAGATGGGAGTCCATATAAAGATGAAGCATACGAACCTGGAACTGACCCAGTGCAGCCTGAGCGGCAAGGGCAATGCGCCTGCTAACAGGAGAACCTTCATCTACCTTATCAGCAGTGGTAAGCCACCAGCGAAGGCGGGCCTTCAATCCAGCGGTACTCATTCCGTCGGTTACGCTGGGAGCAGCCAATCAGCATCTGCTAGCAAAGCTCCTCGAACGTACGGACATTCCGCGTTCCTCCAGAGCTTCGAGCAGCTCGGGGTGCGTTAACCGATCACCCATCCCTTCTTTTATCAGGAGCGCGTCGTCGGAAACCACCGACTTCAGTGCCATTCGATCCTACTCCTGCGACGAAAATTGGGACCCCAGGTTGACAAGGACAGAAGACTGTAGACAAGATTGTTCAGCACTCCTCTTAGTTGTAAATCAACTTGACTTTCCCACAGAGTGCAATGCTGGAGCTCGCGCTCGGCAGCGATGAAGTCAAGGTTGCTGGCCCTGCCTCACTCACGTCTAAAAAGACTGCCCGCCTTGTCTCAGAAAAGGCGCGTTGCTTCTCACGACGCTTATCGTCAATCCGTTCGCGCTGAGAAGTCAAAATGCAAGTCGAAGGGAGCATGCCAGGTGCGTAGAGCACGATGAGGGGGATAACTTCCTCGAGAACAAGAACAATTGCGACGAATGGTACAAGTCTGAAACATGGGGATTAAGTATGAATGATAATGGGAAACGGAAAGAGGACGTACCTCGCGAGGTCACTCGTGTTTGTTTGAATAAATCGAGATTCCCAACGAGACAGAGGTTCCCCACCTGCTTTCACTCGCGCTCGAATCTCATTTACTTGCTTTCGGTGTATGATAACTAATTTAAGACCTCTGAAGTAGAATTTCTGAACGGCAGACGTTAATCCTAACTTTTTGGTCAACCAGTCCTACGCACAAAGAGTTCCTTGGCCTGGTGCCAAAGTGTCGCAAGTTTTCCCGAGCCTTGAGGCGGGCGTGCAAGTACTCCGTGAATATAAGCTTGTTTCAGGTCTTCCTTTACCGTCTCAGTTATTGAGCTGGACAGTTTTGCGGTGGCATCGGGTGATATAGATTGTGATGAGGAAGAAGTACTTGACGAGGGAGCTTTCTTCGCCGTTGCGGGGTGTAAACTGGAGGGTGCTATTGGTGGTTTGATAGGACCAGGTCTGTGGTCGACCTTGGTCTTTAAAGGGACAGGTGGTATCGTATGAACGCCAGAGGCATCTTTGGACTTTGACGTAGTAGGAGCAGTCGAGGAAGAACGAATAGAGAGAGGACGAGGCCGTCCATATATTGACCTTCGGTAGAGAGAAAGAGAACTGCTTGACAGGATGGACGTGTTGCGAATAGTTCCGACGATGAAAGTAAAATAAATAGACAGGAGATGAGATTTAAGGGACGACCAACCTGTGAGCTATGCCATTCCTCCCGAGTGAGAGTGACCTCAACATCTAACTCACACTCGTCGCAATCGCAACTCGCAACTCGCAACTCGCAACTCGCAAATTCACTCACGGCGGCGGGGCAGTGAGAGTGAGAGTGAGAGTGAGAGTGAGAGTACAAGTAACAGTACGAGAGACCGAGCGAGAGACCGGGAGACTAAAGAGTTCAAGTCCAAGAGTCCACAAGACCCATGAGCTCGATCACGTGTGATGTTGGTGTTGGAATGATGTCACCATCCACACTATTGTAATTCCCCTCCGCTCACCCCTCACTCACCCCTCACCTCACGCGCAACAACCATGCCTAATCTTTCTTCAGCATTCATTTTTAACACAGAAAATGCTTATCAAAAGGCGACGCTTGCCCGTGTTTACCGTAACTCTTCCATCATCAAAGTCGCTTCCTTCATCTCGGCGCCTCCACCGGAAGTCCGTGTTTACCTCAGGGACCTCGCATCCGCTGCCAATAGTACAGCCAATGAAAATTCATGCGGAAGCGTACTTGCGGGTCAGGGTAGTGAAACAGATGAATTTGGCGATATCTGCGTTTGGCTTGGAACCGGACCGTATGGAGAAGGACGCGAAATCAATATTCTTCGCGCCTTGAACTTATACGATCCTAACCGACGGGCGCGTCACCAGCCCCACTTTACTTTGTTACTCAACGCTCACCTCTCTGGCAGATAACTTATGGCCAATTGCAGCCATCAACATCTCTTCCATCAACTTTCAGGCTACTCAACTCGAACGAGTTCACCAAATTATCTGTCCTTTTAGCCAAGTTGCGCGACAAGTTCCTTTTCTGCGTGCATGATGGTCCAGGTGCCAGTCGCACAGTTGTTCATTTCCTTGTCGGTCGTCTAGCGGAAGGGAATTTGTCTGGCTGGGTAGCCCTGGTCGGTATTGGCATCTACACTTGAATAAGGTTCTGGTTATTGTTCTACGCTTCATTGGGTTGTCGAACATGCCCCTTTTTCGCCAGCGATCCCTTAGGTTCTCACATCGCGCGCGCGCGATTCGCAAGGAATGGCATTCCCTCAGCGAACCAAAGTAAGAGTTTGTGTAGTCCAAGTTCCTATACCTGAGGACTCACATTCCGTTCCGCAAATTCTCGAACTTGCTCCCTTCGTACTGCAGCCAATTCATGCTTGCATCAAGCTCACCCATCCCCTCCTTTACCACCTGCACGAGACTCCGTCCAGGCTGTGGCTCCTTCCCGTGGCCGCCTTCCATGCCTTCTCTTGGGACTCCACCTTTATCGCCACTCAGCTCCCAAAACATGCTCCCTCCCAAACATTCTCGCGCGATATACTCCCCCTTCCATCGTCCGACAACCTCATCGTCAAAACTGATCATCTCCTTACGCTCATAATCGTAAGACCAGCTCGCCAGTGCCTGCTCGTCGCGAAAACTGTAGTATCCCGGCAGGGGAAGTGCACGGTAGTCATATACACCAGCCTCCCAGCTTCCCTGACCAAGACCTGAGAATGTCGTACCCGGTCCGTCGGTATTAAGGAAGGAGCGACCATACAGGGGCACGCCTAGTATGATCCTGTGACGTGGAACGCCTTGTGAGATGTACCAGTGGACGGCCTGCGAGGCACTGATGGGGCCTCCAAAGATATTGGCTTGGTGATTGGCTATCTTGTCCCAGGAACCAGCTACCTCGCCTTTCAGCCATGGTACAAAAGAATTGGAAACACTGAGTACCGACCGAAGTCATAAGCCATGAGATTCCAAAAGTCGAGAAAAGGGACCATCTCTCGGATATGTAGCTTTTGGTAGTTGTCTGGTCCGCACGGGGCTGCTATCTGCCAACCTTAGAGAGATGAACCATCCGCCTCGTAATAATGGTGCTCACCGTTAACAAGAAGCGATAGTCCGTGCGTTTGCGGCGTGAGTGCTCATCCAACGCTGTCCTCAACTCGCGCAGTAGCTCTACATAACCTCTGGCTTGCGCATCATTTTGTGGATACTCGTAATCCACGTCCAGGCCGTCCAGGCCGTAATCCTCCACCAGCCTCACCGCACTTCTAACAAACTCTGCACGATGTGCAGCTGACACAACCACTGGATGGAAGGACGGTGAATAGGTCCAACCACCGATAGAAAGCAGGAGCTTGAGATGACGATGTTGCTTCTTTAGCTGGTATATCGCCTTGAAGTTGCCATAGAGATTCGTGCCCGTATCGGACCATGAATCACCCGGGTAGTGAATGTCTTGGTCGGCCCAAAGGTCGGAAAGGAAGACTTCACCGGTATTAGCGCGGACATTTGCGAAGGCGTAAAGAATGTGACTGTATGGAAGGGCGACCCATTTAATCTTTGCTGTTACTAGGGCAATGAGGGTTTAAAGAATTTGACATACGTGAGGTCCTGAGTGGGGATCGAAGATGGAGGGAACTTGCGCCCATAAATGCCCCTACGTTAGACGGTTGGCAGCTGTTGCGGGGATAAAATACGATCCCACGACTGACCAGTTCACAAAGCTAAAGAAATAGACATTAATGTGCCTCATTCAATTATCACATAAGATGAGACCATGAGCGTACTAGCCGACGCTGTACTTTCCATGGGGTATTGCCATTTCCGTTTCTGCACCCGTCTTGTTCTTTTGGACAACAGGTTCTTCGATGTCACTCTGCGAGTGTGTTGTCGGAGTGGATGTATAGGACGAGGTTAGTGGTGGTGGTGGTGATCCAACCCGGACACCCGGCACGGTCCAATATCCTAATTTGTATAGTGACACAAGCGCAAGGGTAAGGAAGCTTAACGAGAGAACGAATGCAATAATCCGATATTTGCGGGTTCCGGAACGAGTGAAAGATGATGGTGATGATGAAGGTTGATTTTGATTTTCTGTAGTCGCAACAGGTGTTGAAGACATTACAGACATCCGTCGAGCATTGAGTCGAGTCAGAGTCAGTCCACTCCTATCCACGTGATTTGATATGATGAGTTTTATTTTATTTTTATTTTTATTTTTATTTTTATTTTACTCTGCAGAAGCAGCAAACACAGACGCAGACGCAGACTCAGACAGAGGCGCTAACTTGTCAACTGTCAATACCTGACCTGGGTAAAGGGCACCGCTCTGCTAGATTCTCTGGTCTCTTCACTGTCCACATCCCTCAAGGCTCGAAGAAAAACAAGGCTACAAGTTCTTGATACCTTTGTCCTTTAATCTATCTACTACCTTTACGCATATATTCCGGAATGGATCCCTCTTCATTTCCTCCTCTCTTTGAGTCTCTTCGATCTGCACCTACCGGTCCTGGTACGCCTTTCAACGAAAGCCGCTTCCTCGAGATAGTAATCCAACCTGTCACATAGATGCGAAAGCGGCAGCTGATAAACTGGCACGAGAAATCTCCAAGCAGGGTTTCTTATCCTTCCAGTCAGTGGGCACTGTTCCGTTTGTGTTTATTGCGTCATAAAGCCTCCTCCTCCTAGTGAAGGTAAAGTTATTGAGACTACGCATAAATTCGCTACCAACAAGACATCCGGCTACGAACGCGAATCTGCGGCCATGGCACTCCAGTCTTTTGCTGCGGTTCTCGGTCCTCCTGCTGCGACTGTTCTTCTAACATCTCTCCCCACCCTTTTCGACCTCTACATGGACAAGGGCGAAGTCGTTCGCCAGGCCGCTGCCGGTGCAACAAAAACAATCCTAAAATTATTTCCTCCAGAGTCTACTCGTTTTGTCTTTAAAACGTTGGAGGGCGTCATCGAGAATGGGAAGTGGCGTACAAAGGTGGGTGCGCTCGATGCAATGAGAGCTTTCGTTAGTGGCGCCGAAGAAGCGGTTGCCACCGAACTTGCTATGATCTTGCCTGCTGTCACCGCAGCTATGCACGACACGAAAAATGAGGTGTGCTGCACCCCGATCATGTAATTGAATGTCCGCTAACATTGCTCCAAGGTTACCACAGCAGCTGTCAAGTGCGCGACTACACTGTGTACGACTCTGGCTAATGCGGATTTGGCACCGCACATCCCAATACTCGTCAAGTGCATGTCCGATCCAGCATCGGTTCCACTTTGCATCAAGTCTTTGTCCAATACGACCTTTGTTGCTGAAGTAACCGCGCCTGCCCTTGCCGTCCTTGTCCCCCTCCTCACACGCGCATTAAATGACCGGAGTATGGAAGTACAGAGGCGAGCTGTGGTCGTCATCGACAATCTGGTGAAGTTGGTCCGCGACCCTGTCGTGGCTGCGACACATCTTGGCCCCCTTGTACTCGGCGTGGATAAGATTGCGAAGGGTGCTGCGTTTCCCGAAGTCTGTCCTGTATCCTGTTACCTCAGCCACTGGCAACTAACCTCGATCCTAGGTCCGAGCCTTCGCAGAAGGTGCACTTAACACGTTGCAGAAAGCTGGCGCGTCGTCAGAGGATAATGCCCTACCTCCACGGGACGTCACGGCCGAAATCGTTGTAGCGCGGAAGGCCCTCGCAGAGCTGGTCCTAGGGAGTGCTGATGGAGCAGGTTCCCCTAACTCACACTCATTGCAGGACCCATTTTTTGCCACAGTTCTCGATTTCACGGCGTCCCTTGTGGCAGACCTCGCCTATGCTAAGAGATTCGCAGACAAGACTGTTTGGCATCGTTGTGTTGGAATTTACGTAGCTCCCTGGCTACCAAACGACAGGGATGGTGGTGTAGCATTTGCTGAATTGGTTCGCAAGCACTTCTACGCTATCGAAAAGGTTAGCTCTTTAAGAGCCCTTTCATCTACAATTTATTGTCATCACCGCAGGTCAAGCGTACCTCCATAAGCGATGTTGACTCGGAAGAGGGAGAGCCTCTCTGCAACACTGTGTTCTCCCTTGCTTATGGTGCCCTTCTCCTTCTATCACACACAACCCTAAAGCTCTACCGCGGGCACCGTTATGGTATACTCGGTGCGAATGGGTCTGGGAAATCGACCCTTATGCGCCAACTTCGGGACGGAAAAGTAGAAAGCTTTCCTCCTCAAGATCAGCTACGCTGTGTGATGGTCGAACACTCACTCCAAGGTGAGGATACGTCGTTATCCGTGATCGACTTCATCGCTTCAGGTGAGTCCTACGCTTTCTCCGTTATGGTGAAATTTCACGTCGATTATTCACATTGCATAGACAAAGCTTTGGCGCATGTCCCGCGAGATAAGATTCGAGAACGGCTCCTAGAAGTCGGTTTTGACGGGTCGCGTCAAACCGAAGTTGTGGGCGGCCTGTCGGGTGGTTGGAAGATGAAGCTTGAACTAGCGAGAGCTATGTTATACAATGCTGATCTTTTGTTGCTCGATGAGGTCTGTCGTGTCATCTGATCAAGACATGATCACCGACCCGGGGCTGATTTTCTTTTCTTTTCTTCTTTTCTTGCTTCCAGCCTACTAATCACGTGAGTGGCTTGCATGCCCCTGACCTTTCGGCCCGGTTTTCCCAGTTCTTATTCTTCTGATTGGGGATGTCCAGTTGGACCGGGGCTCGGTTGCATGGGTAGAACAATATCTTATTGCACATACCAATGTGACGTGTTTGATCGTTAGTCACGACTCTAGGTAAGTCTTCTAACTATTTCTGTAATCTCATGCGTTATCTTTCTTCACAGATTCTTAGACAATGTAACAACGGACATCATACACTACGAAGACAAAAAAGTTTGTAATGCTCCACACTTCCAAGTCGTCGTGACGACTGATAGGGATATGCAGCTTGTATACTACCGCGGAAACCTTTCAACATTCGTAGAAATCCATCCGGAGGCAAAATCTTACTATACCCTAGCTGCTACGTCAGTGAAGTTTTCTTTCCCACCCCCGGGTTCTCTTATGGGCGTCCGGAGCAATACTCGCGCCATTCTCAAAATGAATAATTGTACTTTCACGTATCCGGGAAAGACAACCCCTAGTTTAATGAACGTCAGCTGTGCCCTGTCATTATCAAGGTTCGGTGTTTCGTCAGCATGTAAATCATGCAGACTTACTAACAAAGTACGATAGTCGTGTAGGAATAGTTGGGCCCAACGGTGCAGGAAAGTCGACGCTCATCAAGCTCTTGACCGTCTGTATCTCCTGCACGCATTGTAGACTATTCCTGAAATTTTGTCGCAGGGTGAAACAGATCCTCAAATAGGAACTGTGTACAAACACCCTTCCTTACGCATAGGGTATGTTTCACAGCACGCGACGCACCATATCGGTAAGTTTGTCCACGATCTATCTCCCAGACCTTACTCAACTACCCCGACTCAGAGCGTCATCTGGAGAAGACGCCTATTCAGTATATTCAATGGCGATTCCAGGACGGCCACGACCGTAAGTCTTTCTTACAGTCACCCCAATACCGTAGGCTGTAACTTGTTTTTAGGCGAGGTCTTGGAAAAGGTTACCCGTGTTTTGACCGAAGAAGAAAAGGCACTTCTTGATAAGGATTTCGTTGGTAAGAACGGTCAACGCAGAAAACTAGAGGTGAGGTTTATTCTTCGTTCTTATTTGTACATGATGAATTAAAAATTATTTCCCGTAGCTTATCATGGGTCGACAAAAACTAAAGAAGTCCTTACAATACGAAATCAAGTGGAAAGGTCTAGATCACAAGTTCAATACATGGATCCCGCGCGAAGAGCTTCTCGACAAAGGTTTTCAAAAGATTGTATCACAGTTTGACGACCTAGAGGCGTCAAGAGAAGGCGCCGGGCAGCGGGACACGTCCGCTCATATTGTACGAAAACATTTAGAAGACATAGGTTTGGATGGCGACATCGCCCAATATAACGAAATTGCTGGTCTTTCGGGTGGTAAGTGGCGGTTGCACACCTGTTGAACAGCCACCAAACTTCATTTCGTTCAATTGAAGGCCAGAAGATCAAGCTCGTCATCGCTGCGTGTCTTTGGAATAACCCCCAGGTACGTCTTTGCTCGAACACCCCGGTACCTGAGTCGGCTTAAAGGCGGCGGAAGATATGCGTGCTTGACGAACCAAGCAATTTCTTAGACAGAGAAGCACTTGGCGGTCTCGCCGTTGCTATCCGTGATTGGGCCGGCGCCGTGGTACGTCTACTTTTTGCCTTTACTTAAACTGTTCATCCAATGTGATCGAAATGAGGTTATAATATCCCATAATGAAGAATTTGTGAATGCTCTTTGTCAGCACCACGTAAGTCTCCATCCCCACACGCGCTAATCGCTATTTCAGGCCCAGAAATTTGGAATATCTCCGAAGGTCGGATGACACATAAAGGCAAGGCGGCTGTGGTCGAAGATGCCTTCGCCGACGTCAAATCGCCAAAAGGTAGTGGCTCGAACACACCGGTTCGCTCGAGGGTACAAAGCCCTGCAGCATCTGCAGCTGTGACACCGGCCGCAAGTGGTGCAGAGGACAAAGGGACATCTACCGTACCAGTAGGGAGAAAGAAGAAGTTGACGCGGAATCAAGTGAAGGTACAGGAAGAACGAAGGAGATTGAGGAAGTTGACCTGGTTGCAATTTGGTGGCCCTAAACCGGAGGACACTGATGATGATTAATGCCGGCATACCCACATAGATTCGTTCACGCATGGTCGTCTTGGCCACGCCACGCCTCATGGATTACTGTACGTGAGGTGTTGACGGCACTTTGTTTGTAGAAGAACACACAATGCATGTTCAATAATAAATTTTACCTTGCTCTTGAAATGAGATCGTTGATCGATAAGGTTTCTCCCAAGAACGCGGTAGCGGTGAGGACTCGACAGTCGCTTAGGTTGGTGCTTGAATTTAATCCCAGGCCTGAAGCGCGTGGATCAGTACATGAATGAATGCAATATTATATTATGTACAACCTACGACCAACGACTGCCAGCTAGCCTCGTATGCGCAGGATGAGGCTGTGCGGATTCTCTGCGTCTGCGTAGGTTTAATTTTAATTATTTGTTAAAGCCGATCCGGAAAGTTTGAGCGAGCGTCTACATTTTTGTCTACGCTGTGCTCGGGGCGGGGCGGGGCAAGTAATTAGACTAGACTGACGACGAATTGAAATTTAGTAGTCCCAAATCCCCCAAACCCAAACCCAAACACTACAGTTTCCTTTTTGAGTGACTGTAGATAGGTTCATCTCACTCATGCGTTGAAGCCCACCCAAAAAAATAAAATAAAACACAACAGTTTATGTTATGTTTTGACCTTTCCATGCAATGATGGATCGCGCTTTTTTTGCATAATTACAAACTCCGTTCGCCATGTGTTGTTATCAATCTGCGCAGGCACAAAGATATCCGTACACTGGGCTGTGGTTTTGTGCGGGTCAAATGATGGAAAGGAAGACGCGCGCGCGTCTGCCCGTTCAGTGGTTCACGTCAAATAAAAACTGATATTTTGGCTGCTACTTGACCGCAGGGTTCCGCATACGGTTTTGCGACGCAGCCTCCGCGACCGTATTTGGTCACACAAAGAAGCATTCAACCCGAACGTTGATATGCTCAATCCGAGCTGCCTTGTCTTCTCTAAAGAGGAGGGGGTTGCTACTGTTCCCACCGCCTTCTCGTTCCTCGCCGTATCATGGTAACTGTTTATCCGGATGGAGCCGGTAGGGTAACAGAGCGCTTTGGGGCCTCCGTAGCCATCGCATGCTGATGTGTTAACATGTTAACGGTATGCGCGCTTGTCTCAATACTGGCTTCCCCCCCCCCTCCCGCCGCTTCTCCCGCCCTACTCAAGAGAGTACAAGGTAATTACGGCTCGATATGAAATTACCTGCGCACGCTTCATTGTCTCTATGCCGAGTCATAGATCATTTCACGAACAGGTACTACGAATGACCATAATCGATATAAGATTATCTTCGCGTGATTACCCTTTTCGGGCACTCCGTTCCTGTTTAATGGTCCTTTCGCGCTCGTCGCCTTAATTCGATAAACTTCTAGTTTTCATATGCGCCATATTAAGTGGAGATGATACCGAGTCCTATGCCAAGGACCTCGCAACAGGCTGGTTCCCAGCTTCCTCTGGGTGTTTTTGACCGTCGTGAAATCATGCTAGTGCCCACGCTTTACGAGAACTGTTCTCGTTTCTTCGAGGACCCCATTTTTGCGGGTCACAAAAAAAAATCTGTGCGCAGTCAACTTTCGGGTCTGAGTGTCATCTTTCATGTCCAGGTCGAGCGTGTCACATGGCCCACCAACTAGCGTTGTTTGGTGCTTTCAAAAGCCCGTGCTAACAGATGGGATCATATGGAATATCCCCTGCGTTTCATAAATCCCGGTACCTGTTTGTGGCCGAGCTAAGTTTAATAGGAAGTGATCCTAACACAAACCCTTCACTGTGAAGTGTCAACGCCTTAGAATGGAACCAACAATGGGGGACTGGTTCTCGGCACTGATTTATTTGGGGGGGGGGGGGTAACTATTTCGCGGTTCGCGGTGGAGACTGCTCGAGCACGGGGCTTAATATCCAGGGTAATCATATCCGAGATTATATGGGATGACGCACCGCGTCAGAGTGAGGCGTAAAATAGGATATCGACATACAGTAGCGTAGGAAAGCAGTGACAATACATGCTAATTGTAGAGTGAGATCCAATATAATAAGTTGTCATGCAAAGGATGGGTTAACCTAAGAGAATGTCTGCGCAGAAGGAGATACGAAAATGTCTGGAAGGGAATGAAGAAAACAAACATAATGAATCGGAGATGAGGGAAGATGGGGTATGACACTAGCACGTAGTAACGTAGTTGATTCCTAACACAAACCGAAAGAAGACTGCGTTCACGGGATGCCAGTCCCCGAGCGCTGTCGGGCGTGATATAGTTTAATATCCGCGACCCGGCCAGTGCCTGCGGGGCTCTATGTCGGGGCGGGTTCTTCCGCCAGGAGGCGGGGGAGATTGTCCGGTCCTCATCATGGCCGGTGGTGGAGAACGAGAAGAGTACGCATGCGCAGATGATTCAGCCATGGGGCTTACAAGGGCGGGGCTGCCACGATACCCACTAATAGGTGGAGTAGGCGTAGGGACAGGGGGAGGGACCGCGTTGGGCGTAGGGTTGGCAACAGACGAAGTCGTCCGCCCGCCTTGGCGCATCGATTGCCTTTTGTTTTGAAACCTGTGGACAATGACCGATGGTATCAGAGAAAAAAAAGGGTGGGTAAAGACAAAAGGTATGAGCCGACCAAATTTGCACACTTCGCGCAGACATGTCCAGCTCCTTCGCCAGTGCGGCGCGCTCTTCTGTGGATGGAAATGCGGTACGAGCATACGTAGCATTAAGTACTTCTAATTGGCGAGCGTCTGCGCGCTTGCGCTTCTTCTTAATTGTTGGCTCTGCAGGGTCGGGGTGTGGTTCATAGTCTACGGGTGACATCGCAGGGGGGGCCATGCGGGCATACGGAAGTTGCGCAGTGGTTCGGGAGCTTGGCATAGTGCGCTCCACCGAAGCGTGACCCAGTGACATAGACTGGTGATAGTGGGAATTAGCTACTGCAGCTGCCGGGACAGCGCCTCGGGAGGAACTGTGTCCTGATGGATAGGCAGCGGAAGCAAGGGATTGATACTGTGGATAGTTCGAAGCAGGAGAATACATTGCATGCGGAGAGCGGATGTCGTTCGTTGTGGGTGGCATCTGCAAATCAGTGTGAGACGGTTGGTAATATGGCGGTGCCTGCCATCTATCCTCTCGCGGGACGCTCAAAGGCGGGAGCCGGCGAGGGTCGGCGGAGCTAGAAGGAGGTGAAGCTCTGTTGTAAGAGCCATAAGTCTGACCGCTAGGGTATCTCGCGTCGGAGAGCTGTTGGTAGGAAGGATAATTAGCGTATCCAGCCTGTGTTTGCTGTTGGGCAGACGAGTCTTCATATGGGAGTTAGGAGGCGGGAAGCGCAACGGTCAGTGAGGACCAAAATGACATACAATAGGTTTGCTCATATGGTACCGGAGTAGAACGCTGCTGAGTAGTGTATGGATTCGGATAATTGCCGGACACTGTGTCGACAGACGCGAAGGTTGAGTTCACATGTGTTGAAGCGACATTAAATGACAAACCTGGGGAGTTAGAGGTTGGGAATGCTATAGTAAGTGGGGGTAATATGGTCCTACCCTGTTCCGAGAACGACGAACCGCTATGAGAATCGCCGCCAGTGGGGCTCGGTCTCAACGACCTTCCGTGAGTATTGTAATTGGGGTGGGACATAGCTAGCTATTACAGAAGAAAGCAAAGAAAAAGAATAATAACGTAGTGTGATGAGGAGCTCTGAATCCAGTATGGAGGGGGGATTAAGTACCCGCGGAGTATTAAGTTATTTACCGCAAAGGGTGAGGCTGTGATATAAAATCTGGCCTCGAGGTACACTGACAGTGCTGAAGGGTTCAACGTGTCGCCAGAGGTAGAACGCAAGCTCAAATTTTGTAGATCGAAAACGTGCAAGGGAGCAGTGCTATATGCAGGGGTGAGGTATATGGATGAGAGGCGCAAGGTTTGAGTTGAAAACGAGTTCTGCCATGATGAAGGATCCGTTGCCCGGCGATTGGTGGTGTCATAAAAGTCGATCTGAATGCCAAACTATGGGACATTACAACACGATGGGATCTTCGGTCTGTGCATGCCAGAGCGGCACCTTCGGACGGGTTCCTCGAAGGTTGGGTTGCAAGGAGGAAAAAGGTCCTTGGTTGAGTAGGAAGTGAGTGGATCCAATTCGCGTGAGGGCTGGCCGCGGCCCGGTGACTGAAGACCAAGAGAACGGTTCAATCGATCGATTTAGCACGTAAGCACGTAAGAAATGATGATCGGCATGGACCTGAGAAGGTCAAGTCGCCGTTAGTAGTTGGTAATAAATAATAATATAAACTAGCTGTATCTGGGTGTTGGAGAGAGAGAGAGAGAGAGATGTAGAGAGTAGATAGAAAGAAGCATCGCAACCAAAGAAGTTTGACTAGCTACGAAAAAAAAAAAAGAAGAATGAGATGATGATGATGATGATGATGATGAAGATGATGATGAAGATGATGATGAAAGATGAAGATGAAGAATAGATGAAAGATGAAGAGAAATAGATTCAAACGTGTCGAGTCGACTTGCTTGCTTGTGCTACTCTTCTGTGCTGCTTGCTGCACGTGTCCCGTGGCGTCACGCGTGGTCGCCGCACACTTTGACTTTGACTTTGACTTTGACTTTGACTGATTCGTCGGTCGGGGCCTTTCCCGAGGCCGTAGTCATTAGTCCGTAGTTCAGAGAGAGAGTTGTGTGTGTGTGTGAGCGGCGGAGGAGGGAGGCGGCTTCCTCACCTGAGCTGACCTCACTTGACCTGAGCTGACTCTCCGACTCTCCGACTCTAACTCTCTCTCAACTCAACAACAACTCACTGGTACTTCCTTCCTCTCCTTTCCTTCCCTTTCCTCCCAAATGGCTACTGGTCTTTCTAGACCTCTGCCCACCCCTCCCGCTCCCGTGTATCCACTTAGTCGTACAGTTTACAATGATATTTACCATCTTTCCAATCCTTATCGCACCCCCCTTCCCCGATCCCCTTACGACCCCCCTCGTCCTTCCCTTCGTGTCAACGATGACCCACCAGCTGCTGGTACATTACGTGGAGGCACTCTTTTACACAAAGGTTTTTACGATCTACTGGCGCTTATCCCAACACCATCCCCCTCTCGCTTTTTCTGGGGAGCAAGTGCGGATCCTACCCCTGCTCCAGATGAGGTAGCTGGTCCGAGATACCAGGATTTTCCCAATGATGCCTTCCCCGGTAAAGTTGCCTCGCCACTTGCCAGCTTACCGTCTTCTGGCCCCATCTCGCCAAAGAAGGGAAAGCGAATTAGCAAGGACATGGTTTCCAAACCCATGGGTTTTGTGTACGTGTGCGATCGTTCTCCCCTCTCCATCTTTAGCCTCAACTTGAACCAGCCATTTAGTGCATGCATCTGACGCCGATCAGGCGGAAGCCCTTTTGACTCGTTGGGGTCCTGATGGCCTTGGCAAGCTCGGGGGTGAGTCCTCCCTCTCTTCCCGAAAAGGATTTGCATCATAATCCCCATCTTCGTCATCATCGCTCCTGTCAGACCCACGTTGGGCTATTCCCATCAAAGCTCGAATACGAGAGGCAAACCAGGCTCGCGCAATTAACGAGGTCGTTAGCGCGCTCAAGCCGGAGCCGCACAGAGCGACAAACGTAGGGGATCCTCCGTTACATGTGGTCAACGGCATTAGCACCCAAACCTCTTCCATCATTACCGTAGCTGCCCGGGAGAATGTACCACTCTCTACCACTGAAGACATTACCGGTCGTCCCGGAAATTCCACTATTCGATGGGCCGGTGGTCTCATGGTCCACCCCGAACAAGAGCTTGAAGACGAGCCCACACCACTGTTCTCCGAGATCAATCCTTCCTTACCCGAGCCCAGAATTGTTCTCACCCCATCCTTGGCAACGTTGGAGAAGGCCGTATCGGCCAAGATATTTTTTGAAAACCTCTATTTTCCTTTGCTCCGCCAACCACCTTCTCGGGAGCAACGACGGTTAGCTATGGAAAGAGATATGCTAAGCATGGGTCTGTCCGAGCTCCGGAAAGAGGAACTTCGTTCCCGCTGGCGTCAGAATGAAACAGAATACCTCCGAGACCAACGTCGTAAAGTCGACGTCAGTGCGTTCGTTAAATTAAAGACCATCGGTCATGGTGAGTGTGCTGCTGCGACCCCCCAATTGTGTGTAGACCAAGTTTCCCACGTGCCAGGTGCTTTTGGTGTCGTCTCTCTTGTTAGAGAACGAACGACCGGCAAGTTATTCGCTATGAAACAGGTGCGTGTCTTCCTCCCCGAGTCATATATCTTCCCGATCACCGTATATACACGTCCAGTTGCGCAAGACAGACATGTTGAGGAAGGGCCAGGAAGGCCACGTTCGCGCCGAGCGTGATGTCCTGAAATCGGCTTCACTTGTAAGCTCGCTAGGAGGTGCGGAGTGGATTGTGAGGTTGCATTATAGCTTCCAGGACAGGGACCATCTTTACCTGGTGCGTGTCACGCCCTGCTACGGCGGTCTCCCCCCCGATCTCATACCTCGCAGGCCCTTGAATACATGGGTGGGGGCGACCTCCTCAATTTGCTAATCGAAAGGGATACCTTTCCGGAAGACTTCACTCGCTTTTACGTCGCTGAGGTCTGGACCTCTCCCCTAGCAGTAGATCGAACGCTGAATCTTCTCCCCCTCACTAGATGGTTCTAGCTATAGAATCATGTCACATATTTGGTTTCATTCATCGTGACATCAAACCAGATGTGAGCCTTTTCCTCGCCGCCCCGGGGATGAGCTGAATGTCGTGCCCTTTGTCCAGAACTTCCTGTTTGACCCCGAAGGTCACATTAAACTAAGTGACTTTGGTTTGGCGTGAGTCGCTACATTGCAGGTCGTGCTGATCGCCTCTGAGTTCCTTTCCTTTCATCATCACAAGAACTGATCTACATTGGGCCCATGATACCTCCTGTTCGTTGTTTCGCTACCCTTCAACTGAATGCATGTTAACGCCCTCGCGCTTAGACTACGAACAGCAGAGGCTGCACCTCATGAGGAAGCATGGGATTGACCTGGAAGATAATTCCTTCGGAGATGGCACACGAACGAAACGCCTTGACCGTAAAGATTTTGATGCGCTGATGGGCGGGGACGGTCGGGGCGGCATCTTCACTTGGAGGGAGAAAAATCGTCGAAAGGTAAGAAAATCGTCCTCAAGCACGCCAGATCTTCATTTTTTTATAATTTGTCATTGTCAGCTGGCATATTCCGTGTAAGAGAAGAAAGTGTTTAATCGTGGGTGCCTGTTGCTGACTAAGCAATAGTTGTGGAACCAACTCTTACAGTGAGAATACCCAAAAGCCGATTGAAAAATAAAAATCGGGGGAAAGCTGATTATAATCTCTTAGTGGCACCAGAGGTTATTCGTGGGCAGGGTTACTCGTACTCTTGTGACTGGTGGAGCTTGGGCGTCATCATGTTTGAGTGCTTGTATGGGTATGTATTTACTCTCATTTTTCGGCATCTGTTGTTGACTGATGTAACCTTCGTCCGCGGCGTTGAGATATCCTCCGTTCGTCAGCAGTTCTGTAAGAAATTTCGCGCGTTATGGAATGTATTTCTGACATTTAGCGTCTGTTCAAATAGCGCCACGTCACTCGGCAGAAGATTTTGAATTGGAAACAGTCCTTGCGTTTCCCTTCGTTGCCGCGTGTGTCACACGAAGCAGTTGATCTAATGCAGCAGCTACTCTGTGAGCCTGAGGATCGCTTAGGTTCGCAGACTTCAAGTTCGGTTGCCCGTCCAAATTCTATGATCGTGCAGGCCCGCCGCAGTGCCTTCCTCACACTGTCAGGGGCTACCCGCAGTGTCGACGGTGCTGAACTGATCAAGGTGAGTCTCGGTTCATGCAGTCTCGCAGGCGCCTACTTTCTTTTCTTAACATGTCTATGCAGACTCACTCTTTCTTTCGTGGGATTGATTGGGCAAATATTCATCGCTACCCTGCACCGTTTCGCCCTGAGCTCCGCAACCCCGAGGACACCCGTCATTTTGACGATGATATACCAGCTGAGGTATGTCAGGTCTTTCAACTTGGTCTGACAAGGATTCGATCTTTGCGCAGCCACTCGCCCCAGCCAATGGTGCTCCTCCAGACGCTACCCGAGATCCATTGCTGCGCGATAAGGTCCATGGACAAGAAATTCTGGACGTGCGCAAGGCACTCGCATTCGCAGGGTTCACTCATAAAAGTCCCCGGGCGATCAGCTATGTCCGCGCAGACAAAGCATTTAATCCGGAGCCTGATTCCTATGGTCAAGAAGAGCCCGAGCGAGGCCGTTCGATACTACGGTCGAACCAAGAAATTGGTAAAGGACGTGCGATCTCAATGTGAATTTTATAAGGTGACACGTGACGACATGCAACGACTTTAACGACCCGCCCGCCGCCTTGTTGTTGGATTGTGCATTTCATTTTGCATTTTGGCATTTTTGCGGCATGGCCGCAATATTCCCTTTACCTTATTACTATAACGGAAGGCTTTTCACCCGTTTACGAATCTGTCTTGCGTCCACGTCGGCGTAGCAGGATACAGTCGACGTGTGTTTTGATTGTGCGATCGTGTACAACGTGTTGTATGTACTTGTGGTATTTGTTTTTTTTTTCACTCTCGGTTGAAATAAGGATCGTCAATGGACAGACAGGCGGCAAACACGGTGGCTCTTCTGGCAACTCCCACCCAGAGCCTCATGCCGACAATCCATGAGAATGAGGGTCTGCAAGCAGTTCGAGGTGTGGCCTTGGAAGGCCCTTTCGCACCGCCTTGGGCATGTTATTTGTTCGATCTGAGGCTAAGGCAGTATTGACAACCCCAAATTTATAACTGCATAGTACATGAGTACATGCTGCACACTGGTTTGAATTATTGAATAATAAATATATTCGAGGGAAGGAGGGGGGGAGGTGAGGAGGAGGATACCATAATTAGGTGATGTCGTTATTGTTGTTGTTGTTGCTAGGCTAGTTGCTAGTTGCTAGTTGTTAGAATGTCTCAGCTCTCCACTTTGAGAGGGACTACACACTACCTTTCTCTCTTTCTTTCATGAGTACCGCTAAGCGACCAGAACATGATACGGTCGAGGAAGAAAAGAGTCTTTTTGATGGAAATGATGATCTCGACGGTGCTACTTCGCTCTCATACCACGATCGTATGCCCTTGAGCAGAGATCCTACTATCACACACACATATCTACAACATGGTACCTCTCTCAGTGATCCGGCGCAGACCCGGGCTACACCCTCTGATCGTGAAGGACTTCCTTCAACGGTTTACTTCGATTCACACCAACAGGGCCATCAACATCCTTCTGACCCCAATCAGAACCGAGGCATTTTTGAAGGCGTTCGCAAATTCGGTCAAGCCTACGAGCAATTCGACTCTCGCAATGCAAGCGAACAGCATCTGGCATTCGCAGACGGGGATCTCCCCAAATCAAAGGCGAGTTGTCAGCGCTGCGCTGACAAGGATGACAACCATGGATGAGCATGGCGTTAACACGGCTCACATTCGTCATCAGTTTTTTCGCTTGTATCAATTTCTTCTGAACGCGTCAATCGTGACACGATGGACCTTGTTCATCGTGCCGATTTTGATCATCCTCTGGATTCCGGGTGTCCTCAGTGTAACGATGTCCCCCAAAGGAGAGGTTCGTTGTCTGCCGTATTCCTCATCAAAGTCCAAACACAAAATTTTTTGTTGCCAGATATGGGGAGTACGTTTGATATGGTGGAGCATATGGTTGACTATTTTTTGGTGTGGTATGTTCGTCGTACGTTATGTTTAAGTGTTCTCGTCTCACACCCTCGTAAATTTTGTAGGTTGGTGGGCCAGCCTCGCGGTATCGTATGTCTCAATCAAAACTCCGGGACAACTGCGACAGCTTCTCAGGGCGCTTTTTACTCATTAATAGGATGCTTCTTCCCCGCATCGTGAGGCACACCGTCGGCGTTGTAGCGGTCGGCGCCCGTCGTTACATCGACTGGTTGGGAGCATTGCATAGGTCTGTGACTATTATCGGACTCACCGTGACTGCCGCCATTCATACAGCAGAACGCCCATTTCCCAAGATACGTTGCCCTCTTCTCATGGAGTCTGATAATTTGGATCGCGTGGAACCCACTTATCGACAGCCGGCAAGATGCGCATGCGTCCACTAGAAGTGTGCAAATCATCAATTTCATAGGTAGACTGCTTTTCGGCATTTACCTTTGCGCTGCCCTCTTGCTCTTTGAGAAGTTCTCCATTCAGTGGATAGCTGGGAAATTCCACGAGCGCTCGTACGCAGGTTCGGAATGTTTTTTTTCTGACCGTTCACGTACACACCTTACCTTCTTCGGTAGAACGCATCGCGGACCAAAAGTTTGCCATCAAGACACTAACTACGCTATACCGCAACTCGACGGAATTACCCGAAAATCCTGATGAGCCTCGCGACTCGCAAGCTGAGAAGCGTCTCGTGCTCAACTCCAGGCGGCTCGTCAAACAAGCCCTCAAAGGTGTCCGTTTTGCCGCGACAACTACCACCACTGCACTCGGAAATGTTGCCTCGGAGATTGCTGGCAGGTGGGCTCGCCTTGTTATGTTATTGAGCCAGACTATTGAGATGATGAACTGGGTGGTCAGCTCTGTGTTGCAACCGAACTCACCTCAAGCAATCGTCCAGACAGCCCTAGAGTCAGCGAGTAAGACAAAGCTCGTGCGTATATCATACTTCGCCCAAGTTTAATCCCTGCGTCATAGCAATTTCAGCTCGCTCGCCGCATATTCTTTTCCTTCCGCAAGCCGGGCAGGGACTACATTGTCTTTCAGGATATCTCTCGCTTTTTTCCTTCTATAGACGAAGCAGATTCTGCTTTTGTTTTGTTCGACAGAGATGGAAATGGAGATGTCACACTTGAGGAGACTGAGCAAGCTTGCTGGTCCGTCTATCTATCCTTCTTCTTCCCTGCTTCATTCATAACTTCTCGCACGTCACCAGGGAGTTCCACCGGGAACAGCTGTCAATTGAACATTCTATGCAGGATCTTGATAGCGCCGTAGGTCGCCTGGACAACCTCCTTATGAGTGTATATGTTATAATCGCCACTTTGATCATTGCCGTAACACTGGTGGGCACACTCTATTACGCATGCATTGAATATTCTTACACCGACCCTTTGTGTCCAGGAAGCCCAAGTCGCTTCGCTAGTTACCGCAACTGGCACTTTGATTCTTGGTAAAACATACACATTTCAATCTACAATTATCCTAGCTCATCGCGTCTGCGCCGTAGGACTCAGTTGGCTCATTGGCTCCACATTAGGCAATGTTCTCACGTGTATCATTTTTTTGTTCGTGCTGCATCCCTTCGACGTTGGCGACAGGGTCAATCTTGGCGAAAAAGGGAGTTACACCGTCAAGGAAATTCGTCTCCTATGCACCATCTTCTTGGATAATCATGGCACTTACGTCCAGGTGTCAAATGCTGTCTTGAACGGCCTCGTACGTCCTGACTATTTTGCCAGGCTGACTAACTTACATGCTTATCATCTAGTTCATTCAAAATATTCGTCGAAGCCCCAAGGCAAGTTTTCTCGTCGGTCATAGTGCGAATTCGCTGAGAGATCTCGGGCTAGATGTCTGAACCTTCACCCTCGATGTAGAATATTCCACAACATTCGAACAGATCGAGAAGTTGCGTAGTTTGATGCTCGGCTTCGTTCAAGGCGAGCGCAGGGACTTCCAGCCACTGTTTGACATATCTGTCGTTGGTAAGTGTCAAGGTCGATCTCCTAGATTCACATTTGATATCTGACCCTTCATAAAAGACATACCCGACCAGGAAAAGATGACGCTTAAGGCCGAAATTATGTACAAGAGCAACTGGCAACATGGCAGCTTGAAGGGTAAGGGTTTTTTGACGTGGAGAATGATCCCGAATTATTATCAGATCTAATGTCTTCTGTGTGTGTGGATTTCGCTCAGCCATCCGGCGTAATAAGTGGGTTTGCGCGCTCAAGTTGTACCTTGCGGAGGCAAAAATATATGGCCCGAAAGGGGACCCTAGCGCCACATCTGCCCCAACACAGTACACGCTTGTACCCTGGGAGCAGGCTCAAGAAAGCGAACCCAACAGCACTAGCCCTGTGGCGTCTCACACGATGCCTCACATGCCTTCCGGTGGCTATAATCTCACGAGCCGAAGTGCTGCAATGCGTAAGTTTCCACAGTGGGGCGAGTTTGGATTTCAATTTGACATTGACTATTTGAGAATAGTGGACGACACGGAAAACGTCTTTGGAGGGTCAGCAGTGGTATGTGACGTCCTCCCTTATCTTTCGGGTGCGCGTAGAGCGGTGCTGATAAATGCCGGACCGTAGACTCACCCCCCGCGAAGACCGGTCGAACCAACGTTGGGGACGTCGATGCCTGTCGCCCAGCTGCCGCCGCCGCCGCCATCACCGCCAGAAGAGATTGAGATGAGACCGCGGGTCTGATCGCGCCTGTCTTAATAATATTTCATATTCACAGAAGTTCCAAACGTCGTCGTCCCTTCCCTGCAGAAGCCTATGAAATGAAAGCGCGCGTTTAACATACCTCGATCTACTGTCCTGTCCTGGTTAGAAATACTATGCTCTGCTCTGCTGTCTCGAGTATTTCTGTTTTTCATACAAGGCAAACGCTGATCATACGCAAGATCAGGGCACAGCCCTTGAGGTGCGACAATACCCATCACACGTTCCAACCGGTTTGTGTCTGCGGATTTGGGCTGCTCCAGCCGGTGTTTCGAGCTGGGCTTCCCGTTCCCCAGCCGCCACCTCCTGCAACCCACGCACCAGGTGCTGCGTTAGCACCCCATCCCCCTGCTGAAGGGGACGCTCCTGATCCAGAATTTCCACCCCATGCAGAACCCCCACCCGTTGTAGAGGCTCCCCAACCGCCACCGCCACCGGTATTTGGAGAGTTTCCCCATCCTGCACCACCGGGACTAGTTTCTTGTCCCCACCCTGTTGTTGTCCTGCCAGTGGGTGGCGCCACCGTACCATTGGCTGTTGGCAACTGCCCGCTGCCATCACCACCAAGGGTGTCAAGGTCATTCGGATCTGTTTTGAGTCCAAGGATGAGATTTGCAAGCTTTGTCTGTAGCTCCGTAAGACCCTATGAAGTGTCAACCTTGCGTCATTATTTTGCATAAATGAAGGGTTTTTTTTTAAAAAAAAAGTAGACACCTTCATCACAACTTCCTGCGGGCCTAGACTTCCGTCCGTTTCTACTTCAAAGTAGAATTTTTGGGGTTTCCCGTTGTAATCGAATGGTTCATCATCCCGGGGGGTTTCTTCTTCTTCTGCGTTCGCACTTAATGGCCATTCCTTTTTAATGTCGGCTTCGTACCAGTAAGTGGTATGGCGCAAACGGTTGTGGGGGTCGTATTCGAAGGAGACGGCGGAACACGGAGACCACTTTGCGTGCTCCTTTGCTATACCCTGAAGCCCACTGAGCGGCCAATATCTTCGTCGTAATTGGTGGGTGATACCTTCTTAGCAATACAACGTACTCTGAGCTGCTGGCCTTTCCGGATCTTACATATCAGGATTGGCGGTACAGAAGGGTCATCTGAGTGCGGAAACCATTCAGTACACGGGCGTATACATCGATCAGTACAGGATGACGCACTATTCCCTACGGGGTGACCAAAATTTTCCGAACGTTTGGCTATCTCCTCTCCGTCGTCCACCTCCTCCCTCCAGCCGTATCCGCCACGAGGTACGACGTCCAAATGGTTGCTGGTAATATCCATTGTTCGGTTTTCGTTGCAAGCCACGTTAAGAACAAGTTCTATTGAGCAGTTTTGACATGACTCTAAGCAAGTACAATCCTGATGTAATGGCGTCAGTGCACGGTGTGAATACATGATATAACGCGACGCGTACTCGACTATACCGAATGGCCTCGTCGCAGTTGGTGCTAACTAACGGGATCATCCCTAACCTGTGAGCGATAAACTCATCAGGAAGGACTGTTGTGTTTGTGTCAAACTCCACCATGTCAATTGCTAGACGACCATGAGTGGGCACTCGTACAGCTTTTGATGAAATGAACGTACCAACGGTGGGGATATCCGCCATCACGACCCTCCGCAGAGAGTTGGCAAACCTGGGATTTCATTGACTTGAGACTTGAGAGATTGAAGGATGGAAACCACGACACTTACCCAAGATCAACATTTTCAAGGACAAAATTGACGCGGTCTTTCTTAAGTTCTCTTATGCGAACGGAAGGTTCAAGAAGATCGTTGACTTGCATTTTGTTTTCTTTCCAGAGAGACCAAAGAGTTAAAGTTAGAGTTAGAGCTGAAGTTGCATTGAACAAACGGAGAAAGGAGAATTGTGGCACTGATTATGTAATGCGAAATAATTGTACAACTGCTGCTGCTGCCTGCTGCTATATAGTGATCATGATCATGCAAAACCAAAGCCTTCACCACCTTCGTTAATAGCAAGTAATAACTGTTGCCGAAGCATCTCATAAGACGAATATTGAGGAAGGTCAATTTGATTGAAACCTGGTAGAAAACCGTTAATCTCCCTTATTAAATCTGCAACCAGAAGATCCAACGTACAAGTGTGGGCTTGAGGGAGTCTGTCAGGATCGCCATACGCTCGGTGAATAGAAAAGCGCTGGGTGCCTTGTACGCCCTGTAAATCGTTAAATCCACCCAGAGGTACTCGAGACGTTCCCGTAGCAAAACTGAGCACTTTTGCACGCTCGTCGCGGTTGAACGACTTGAGCGCGCGCCACCACCAGACGATGACAGGATCAGAGCTTGAATAACCGTTGTATTCCGTCGCAGAGCGCCACTCGTCAACATCGATGTCGGGGGTACCGGAGATTAGCAACTCGAGTTCCTTCTCGTTGAACTGGAGTAGTTCCTGTAAGAATTCGGCCAAGTCACGAGAGAAGATTGGGCACATACAATAGCGATGAGGTCCTTTGGAATAATCTCGTAGAAGCCTGAAAGGAGGTGCTCAAGTTGGTCTTTGATCGAAACATAGAGTCGATACTGAGCCGACAGCTGCACAAACTCCCGCTTGTTGTCGAGTGTCACAGGGATTGACTCCCCGTTTTCCTTCATTGGAACAATCTTGGTAACGCCAAACTGAATGGGATTTTATTGAGATTGAGATCGAGAAGGGAGTTCATTACGGGCCACGTACCTCATCTCCTTCGACGCTGAAAGTGAGGTCCAGGGGACTTGGGTCATTTTCCAGTATCCAACACAGCGAGTTATAATATTCGGGGTCAATCCATTCCACATCCCGGTAATCGACGGGCTTGCCTAATATTTGTCGATACATACTGCGGGCAAAGTAGGCGTCGAGGAGGCGGCCATCATAAATTGCCTTCCCAATCACGCGACCCACAAACTTGAAAAACGATAGGTGCTCCGGATTGACCCATGACGCCTTGTTGGGTTGATATGTGAGACGATCAGCCGCGCATGGTTGGAACAACGCATTGTTGGGATCAACATCTGTCTGGCGAGTATTTGGAACCATTCCCGCGTAACACCCCCAGCGTCCACTCCCTCTTCATCATAGAACCGTACGCTGAGTTTGCCGTACTTGATTTGCTCCCCTGTCTTTCGTTGCAGCGACTGGAAACTGTCCTCAAATACGCGCTGGCGGCGCACGTTGAGTTGAAGGGTCCCGTGGTGTTCACGGGAGTGTGGGCGCTTGTGCAATTGCTGATTAAAGTAATTCCGCTTATTGTCGAAGTCCAGAACGCGGGGGTTGTTGACGAGTAGCGAGAACGAGCCACTCATCAAAGACGGGTTGTTCCGTACCATGACGTTGAGGACCTTGCGATGCGCATCCGTGAAGCTAACAAATAGATCCTCCATTGTCTCCCGCGGGGTAGTTGGTGAACGAGGAGATGCGGAGGCGCGCAACACTCGGCTTGAACCTCCGGGTATGAATGAGGGACCTACGTACTTGCAGACTACCATGAGTGCCTCTATAAGAGGAAGGAGCACCGTTGCTATATGCTCGATCTCGGATCGTTGCTCGATGATAGAAAGGCAGTCTCCTAGCCGGCGCCACAATGGAGTGAAACGGAAAGATTCATATATTCCTTGAATCTTTTCCATGTCTGCGGTAGGTTGTGGTTCAGGGGATGTACTGGCTTTGGGTGAGAACATGTAATCAATGGTCTTTAGGACGCGAAGGAGCTTGGCCTGATCGGAGGCAGGAGAAGAGAACTTAGACGCAACCGAGGAGGTAAACACGTCATCTCCTGGCCCCTGGAGAGAATTGGCCAACTCGTCAAGGTCATGATAGAGACTCTGTCCAAATTCCTGTGCTTTAATTTTGAGTTCTTGTGCGACAACGTCTCGTGCATCAGGGATGAATGAAAGATGTTGAATAAGGGAGAGCGTGTTATGGAAGGGTTTTGCGCCACAATCCCCCACAGTCAGTATATTGACTATGGATCTCAATGCACCGGGGGGATCTGGGGAGGGTTGACGAGCAATGTCTTCTCCTCTGTTGCCTCGTGTTGAGGAGCCTCCTTTTGACTCTCTTGCGATGGGTTAGCTGTCCACGCTTGTTCAACAAAAGGATTTTCAGCCTAAGAAATTAACTTACGTGGGGCTGAAGCATTTGGTTCGGATAGCGGAGCACGAGGCTCAGGCGGGGCTTCCCCGGATGGTTGGACCTGTGGGTCTATAGAAACAGCAGAACCCTCGGGCTTTTGTTGAACCTTCAAGCCCGTGAGTGGGCGCGTGACCGTGTCGAGGAGGCTGACCACCAGCTCGAGAACTGAAGGTGTCTTCAACAATGGTTGTCTATCGAGAAGGGAAAGGAGAAGGACTATTGGATATTGAAGCTGTGCAGTTTGTTTCTCTTTTCCTTTTCCCTTCTTAGAAGCGTGTCTTCGAAGCCCTACCGCCATCTCTTGCTCTGTGAGGAAGAAAAGGGATGATAATTCGTTCGATGTAACGATGTAAGCCAAGGCCTCAAGGCAGCGCTGCGCGATGAGATCGGGAACAACTTCGCTCGGCGAATGGTGTGCAGGTAGAGAGCTCAAGTATTCGGGACCTGTCTTCTGTTTTCCGGCAGGACGATGCGTCTGGGCAGCACCTTTGGAACTCCTGATTGTCATCTGTGTAAAGCTTCTATCGATAGCAGCGAGGTCTCCAGTTCCTTCCTGCAAAATGTTGAGAAGGAAATTGAAAAGCTCGGCACGAGTCTTGGAATTTTCGCAAAGGTTTACGAGTGTCTTGTACAATATGTTCTTTCTCGAATTTGAGGGAAGAATAGCAATCGTACGAGGACAGCTACGCCACTCTTGTCAAGGAGCTGTATCGCATCCCGAGGGGTTTGAGGCTTGCGTGTGGCGGCTGCGGCAGGGACTCCTTGCGTACGAGAACCCACGCCGGCCCTAGGAGGCTGACGAGGAACCCTCTCGCGATAGGCGCCTGCTTCAGCAATGATATGCGAGGGCAGGGTCTGAATGAAACCCTCATCTTGATCCATCAGGACGTCTTGTCTGAGTTGAGGATCAAGGCTGGCAATGAAGCTGGCGGGGTCCATTTCAACTGGGGCTGGTGCAGGGTCGGCTGAAGATGCGACGACTCTCTCTTCTGCACGCCGTCTGGCCTGCTCAATTCGCTCCTGGTGTAAGATCTCCGCCCGAATCTCGGGTGGTAGTGCATCAAGGAATTCTGCGCTGATCTGGGAGTCTGGAGGGCGCTCCATTCTTGCCGCTTGTTGATCCCGTATATGCTGGTTCACGACCTCCTCCCGCATATCGTCTGGAAGGGCTTCGAGGAAAGTGGGGTCGATCCCAGTGTCCGTGATGTCGACAGGGCTACCGTGGACCATGACAGTGATGCGCTCTGGTCTGGTCGCCGGACCAGGTTCCCCAGATCCAGGCCCTTCTTGGGCAGTCGTTGTGTCTGTTGTCCCGGCATCGTCTATCGCGTCTTGCTCATTCGCTGAGTTGGATTCAGGAGTGGCGTCGAGCATTTCAGTATCTGACTCTGTTAAGGCTGGTGGGGCAGACGCGCCGGAACCACTAGCAGTTTCTACTGGTGAAGGCGAAGTAACTGCAGGAGTTGAGATTGGGTTGACAGCTTCGGCTGCCTTGTTTGCGGCTTCATCCGTCTGCGCTGCTGCTTCCCTCCGCTGAGCCTCTTCCCTTTCCGCGGCTTCCTTCGTCTCTTTCGATATTCTGGCTTTCTCAACAGCTGCAGGGAGCAGCGCAAGTACGACATGGTTACCCAGTTTAGCAAAGCGATCGGGGGCGAATTTGCCATGAAGGACTTTAGCTTCTTCGCTCCATCGTTGCATAGTGGGAAGGGGGTCAAAATCACGACTTTCTGGTCTCAGCGGCACGGAACGCGGAGATTGATCTATGCGCAAAGAGGTTGATACACCACCTCGACGCGGAAGCAAGCCGCGATCGAGATTGACGAGGGTTCCTGGAGGGACATCCAGGCGAATGGTGTCAGTTGTCCCGCCAGCTCGTGGGTTGACTATGTGTTGGAAGAGCTGCACTGCTCCACCGCCAATGATATCTTCAATTGCTTGGAGAAGATCTTGGTGGCCGCCAGTGGCCAAGATACGTTGTGAGCGACGCCCAGCACGACTAATGTCCGGTATATGACGCCCTGAGCTCCCAGAGGCCTCTAGGAGAAGAGGATGGGTGGTCGCATCCACAGAGCCAATAGTGCCTCGGTTACGACCGATAATTCCCATATCGTCATCTGCCTCGAAATCAGATTGCTTCTCAACGCTGTTATACGTTCTGCTGACCTTCAATGCGACCTCTACGAGCCCGTGAGCCCCCGGAAATGATAAAACCGCCATCATGAGCCTCGATAAATCCGGGGAGGCCGTCCGAGACAGCCTCATTGAATCCTAGAACGTCTCCAATACTTGGGCCGTCGTCTTGGGGCTCGAAGCCCAGTTCACCCTCGAGTCTGCTGTGTATGTTAGGAATGAGCAGGAGACGAGGAACACGATACGCACTCTTCGTCTGACTCTAGATCGCCTTCAGCCTCTTCATTATCATGGTGATAAATGGGCACTAAACGCCAATAAGTGAGGGCCAATGGGGATCGGGAACGGATACAAACCTGCGATCTCTTCGTCACCTTCCTCGCCGTCGTCTGGCCCCCCGTCCTCAATACCGACACCCTTAAGTGCTATCGTGTGAGCGATCTTATTTGGTATAGAATACGCTTCCGTACCTCCCATACGCCATCCACGTCGACATCTGGGTCGACTTGACCATCAGCATCGGGTACATGATTTTCTTCATCTTCCTCGAGTAGATCTTCATCCTCATCCTCGTCCTGCCAACCTTCTTCTTCAGAGTCGCCCTCGTCATCCTCTGGGTCTTCCTGTTCTTCTTCGTCCTCGTCGGTCGCAGAAGTACCTTCGCTGCCTGTCTCTTCGCCAAAGTCCATTTCAACATCCTCGTCTTCGTCACCGTGGTCACCATCAATGACGTCCTCTGCAGCAAATCGTTCTTCCATATCCTGGTGAAAAGTTAGCCTCGTAGATGGTATGCGAGAAGATGTGTGCTAACCCCTCCAAACCTGTATAAGTGAAGGCAAAATGAGTGCCGGCCAACGATCTGTGCGCATACAGACTTACATTCCCAAAGAGGAGTTACGATAAAGGTCTGGAGTCTCTTCACGAGCAGTATCTTGACCGTCCTCCATGTCGTCTTCATCAGACAGGCTCTCATGGTCCATCTCATTTTTTGATTCTTCTGAACCCTTCGTTCTGTCTGACGCGCGGCTCATCTTGATGGCAATCTTAGAACTGCAAAGCAGTTAAGTGGCGCCCGGTTCAGTGCTGACGAGAAAAACCCACAGAAGCTCGAGAGGTTTCAGGATCGCTGCTACAACTACGCGGACGTTAGGATAGTTCAGGTCCACCTCTGCCAAGGCATTAGTCAGTGTTGAAACGAAGTTCTTCTCTAGCATGATCTTCGCAATATGGGTAGGCGTTTCTTCGTGAGGCTTGCGAAGCCCCGGGTTGAACCGAACCGTGAGGAGACGATAGCAAAGATCTGCTAGGGCAAGAAGCCGGCCGTAGCGGGCGTCTAGAGATTCTGATTGTGATGGATCCTTGATGGCGCGGCTAACAGCCTCCAGGACAGTTTTTCGAACAGCGACAAGCTCTGGTAATACGTCTTTGATGGGTTGAGAGGAGGCGGTGTCCACGCATAAAGCTACAATCAGTGACATCGCCCAATTACAAAGCGGGACGTTATTCCGGGCATCAATACTGGGGTCAGGTTCAATGGTTCGGAAGGTAACGAGATCCGACAGGGCAAAATGTAAAGCAACCAGACGTGCTTTCGCCGAGTCCTTAGATGGCGTGCCAGAACGTTTAGAAGGAGAATATGAGAGAAATGCTGTCTTGCATGCGTCATATGAGAACATTAGTTCTGTGAGGGACTGCATCAAGAATCCCGAATAGTAGTGGCCCGGCTTCAAATCTTGAGCTTCATTGGAATTTAGGATCTTCCTTTCTGGTTGGGCTTGGTGTCCTAGGCTTCCCTCTGCGGAAGTACCAGGAGAGGTAGGTTCATGGTTAGAGACTCCTTCCACCTGCTGGGGGCTTGGCCTCACGGACTCCATAAGTTCACCTACGAGGAAATGAACAACTACCTCCAGATGTTCGGGAGGGGAGGGCAGCGTATGAGCTGTGACCTCAGCTTGAGCTGCTGTATGTGTTCTGGTGTCTTTCCCTGGCTCGGCGAGAGATGGGTCGCCTTCTTGCTGGTCAGAGTCCTTGGGAATGATTTGGCTCATATAAGCAAAAGGTCGCTCAAGTTGGGCAAGAGACTTGGTGACTTCAACAAATGCCTTGGGATCACGAAGGGCCATCGCATTGCAGGCTCGAACGTAGCTGGTTGCATCCACTGTCCGGGTGCGCGGGTGCGAGAGAAAGCGCTGTACCTCTTCACGCATGATGAGCCGCACCACCGCAGGTTCCTCTACGATGTGACGGAGAATGATGGAAATGTAGGACTGACTACCTACCACACCTCCAGTTGATGATTTGAGGCTTTTGAAAAGTAGCGAGACTCCATCGCGCTTCACAAATTCCATTGCCAAGTCATGGTCGCGTGTCATGAATACGAGAAGACGCAAGGAAGCGAGTAACTCGTCTCGAGGAAGGCTGGTCAAAGCAAGTAGGCGTAAGGAGAAGTCAAATAACGCCAACCTAGCTTCTACATATGGTGGACCCGTCAAGACTTCCTGAGAAGCAATAGGTTCGCCCTCTTTTGGCAAGGTGATTGAACGAGGATCTTCCGACAGACTTAACAAAGCTTCAGCTACCAACATAAGAGCTGCGAGCCATTTAGGGATGGTCGGTTGCTTCGCCCCCGCGGTCACAGTAATCGAACGTAGAAGAATCAACACAACCTCCATGAAAGCTTGTTCATCACCCATAACGATAGAGGCAAAGGAGGCAGGTGCCTCATTCAGGACAAGAGCTAGCAAGCGGCATCGAACGGCAAGCGGCTGTTCTCGATTACCTTGGGAACTCGCAGTAAAAGCTTGGATATCATCAACAAGGAGACGAACTGATGAACGCTGGTAGCCGTCGGTTCGACCAACAAAAGCGTTGTGGACATCGAAAATGAGCTCTGGATGCTCATCAACAAGGCGAAGCGCCAGTCGTCCAACGCCCGACTTCAGTGGTTCTCTCATGGAATGGAGTTCGCTGCGCCATTCTTCAGTAGTCTTCCCGGGCGGCCTGGTATCGGCTTCGAGGTTCGGAGAGTCTCCTGAGTTTGCTGTAGCGGCGTCATCCTGTCCTGATGCTGATCCAGAGGGTAGCGTCCCTGCACTCGTAGTAGGAGCATCTCCTGTTGCCTCGCCACTTCCCCCCGGTTCCTGCTGTTGAGGGGGGGTAGGCTCAGGGTCATTTTGGAAGCGGAATGGATTGGTCAATAATAACTCGGTAGCCGCATTGACATTGTTATGAGTTCGTATGAGCGCACGCTCAGCCCCAGAACGCGAGAAGCCCATGTCGGTCAGCTGTCGAATACGATTCTCGTCTGGGACCGTGACGCGGAAGAGGGAAGGACCTCCCATAGAAAGAGCACTGGCACCTGGAGGAGGGGGGTGGGGAGAGACATCGGTGGGACTTTCTTCCCCTTCTCCGTTGAGAATCTCTAAAACAACCTGCACTACAGACTTGATCAAACTTTGCGGGGAAGAGACCAGCCAAGGCGCTTCCCAAAGCTCCCCAATAATTGGAAGAACCGCTAGCCTAGTCCTGACTAAAAAGTTATGAGGTTCGAAATAATCAGGGTCCGTGTCCTTCTTATCACGAGTAAGGAGCAGGATCGTTTGGCTGGATTCGAAAATGGGCTTTGATGAGATCAGCGAAAGGAGAAGATGAAGAGCAACTTTAATCCCGCCATATGCGTGCCCCAAAGCTTGGTTCATAGGGTCGGTACGGTCCTCTGCCTTGGTCTGAGAGTGCTCAACGATGGTGCGCATGAAGCTGCGGCATATAGTCACAGTGGCGTCGAGTCCTCCCTTGCGGTAAAAGGAGTCGAACAGGACAGTATGTAACGTGTTTTGAGAAGTCCGCTCTAAATCGGATGTTACCTGGTGGTGAAACACCGAGTAAAGGGTACGGCTTACCGTCAACCATCAAGGTTGTTATAAGGCCAAGCAACGAAGTGTAGCAGGAACTAATTGACAGTGAATCAGTGGGGTCATCTGCTGCAACTTAGCTTCGGTGTATAGGAGAAAAAAAAAGGCAATCTTATTCACCGGACTCCATTGGCTCCAGATGCTTGAGCAATACGTCGGCGACGCTGGATGCTGACTCGAGAATTTGCTGTTTCTGTGCTGCATCCGGATTGCGACGAGTTGAGAATAATTTTACGATGGCTGCGAAGAAAATGTAGAATTAGCACTTCAAATGTATTTATTGGGTAAGGTATTACATTGGAAGAACGGAGACAACGTTCCCGGGATCTGGTTGGCAAGATGTCTGAAAGCTTTAGCGTTCTCTTCTCGTGGGTCGCTTTCGCGGGGACCTTCCTGTCCGGGAACCTCCGTTGGGGTAGCCACTGTGTCTGAGGTGTGCGCCCCATTAGCAGCCACACCAGACTCCCTTGGGGACGGTCCATCAGGTGGTTGCAAGGAAGATAGAATGGCGTTTCCTTCAAGCTCTGCCTCTTTTTCTGGCAGGCTGGCTTTCATGAGGACATTCTCCCAGATACACGCTTTATGCAGCAAGCCAAGGTCAGGCAAAATTTCTGACGCCCCTGTACCCATGAGAGTCTGGAGCAAGCCCCCAGCAGAACGACCGTGGGCATAACCGGCGGTGGCGTAAATGTCGGAGAGTAGTATCACCCGGACCAACAAAGTGACGAGACTGCGGAAGGTCCGATTGGCTTCAGCGTGGGATTGACCTAGAACCAGAGATTCGGATTAAAAAACCAATGTAATTTACGACTCGTGGCACAGTACCTGCTAAATCAAGCAGCTCAATGAACTTGGATTTCTTACTCAACGAGCCCCAGAATGTAGAGGTTTCCTGTAATGATACTTTCACCCAACTAGTAAGGGCGTTCATAGTTGCATTAGGTGCTGCGTCGAACATGGTGCGAATAACCTGGACCAGTGAGTCCGATGCGACGCTGCCGCCGAAATCATATGGTATGCAAGGGAGCGCAGTCAGTCGACCCAATAACACAAGACCTTCCGAGTTGGAAATGAAGTCCTTGCAATGAGAGGTGTGCTGAAAAAGGCCCTCCAAAAACTTGAGAAAGATAAAATTTTAGCTTATTTAGTATATGGATCGAATTGGAAACCTAATCACCCTGCATATTACGTCCAGGTAAGAGACAATGATGTTCTCGCGTGACCTCCCCGGAGCATTGTCATCGAGCACGTCGTCTGTAGGGGAGACAGTAGGAATGTTGTGCCTGCCCGTAGATTCAGAGGCAACTTCGTCAATGAGCGCAGTATCAGAGGATCGCATCAGAATGTCGTCATCAGCAGGCGCTTGAACCGTAGACGCTGAGGCCCGTGCGAGCCCATACCAAGATCCTGTGCTCTCAGAGGGAGTGAATGTACTCCCAAGGTCCTCAATTTTGCTTAAGGTTGATTTGATGGCTTCAAAGACCGCTGGCTTCAACGAAGGATGGTGGCGGATGAGTTCATCAACAGCAGAACCTATGAGAACAGCGTTCTCTTTATCCTGAAGAACACGTTGATGGCGTTCTGAAGTAAAGATTGAAAACAAGCCCGGTATGATGGTGGGTCGTGCAGTGAGCTGGTCTTGACCAGCTTGATTGAGGCATAGGGCGCCAATTGCGTTTGGGATGGCTTGAATTACCTAGACAAAAGTCATGCGCGTCCAAGAGAGACCCGTCGTTCACTCACCTCAATCACTGGCTCTAATCCAGCCTCGACAGCTCTGTAGAACGCTTCTGGGACGCCCGTCTCCTGTATAACAGTTAAAGACGTTGGTTCGTTGTGAACGAAGGTAGCCATAATGTTGATGGCTGGTAAATGGCTCAATACACAACGACTGCGCCAGAGTGATAGTCGTACCGATCGGAAGGACGTTGGGACCGAAAAGGCTGCGGTGTTCGATGATCTTTTTGATGGACTTCAGCAGCGACGAATCGATAAGACCACGAAGGCCTTCGGCTGTCCCAGATGACTGCATCATACGGTGCATGGAGCGCAGAATGTGTTTCAATGCCGCAGTCCGCACAATTGGCAGTTGGCCTATGAGGTATTATTTACTTGCAATCTCTCACACAAGTTACGCTTACCGTATGATCTGGGAATGTCACTTGCATGTTCTTGTGGACCTAGGGTGTTGATGTCCTCGTCTACCTCGTACTAGGGCCGTAGGGTTGCAATCAATGTAGGGTGTGGGTGAACCTTAAAAATGGAAGTAACTCACCTCAATCCGGTCAACAAGGACCTCAACCCCACGATTGTTACAAAACAGCTGGAAAGCGTTGCCGAAGCTGTAAAGAACGTTGTCGACAAGCTGCATGGTTTTTGACACTACCGCAAGGCGCTGTGACAGACGATTCTCAATTATTTGGATGAGCAGCGGGATAAGACCCGCGCCGACTACCATGTTTCCTCCCGCGGCATGTGACGCAAGGAAGATTACAAAGGACAGAAGTGCCTCTACGAAGGAATGGGGGAGAGTCGACTCCGGAGTGGCGACTTCGGCCACGGTCTTGCGGAGCAACGCCATCAACGTGCCATGGTTCACGCCTGCATTGACTGCAGCCAAAACGTCCTGCACCTTGGTGCGGTACCTCGCCATTGCATCCAAAGTAGCCACAGCGGCAGTTTGGACACCAATCGGGACATTCCTGTCGAGGGCGAGTAACTCAGCCACGTGTGAGATTAGATCAGGCTCGTATAAGAAGAGCGCAGAGGCCGTCTGCGTTTCTGGGTGTGTGTGCACGAAGATGGCCGTAGCCAAGAGGCGGGCAATGATGAGCTTCTCGCGCTCTTCCTCTCTGCCGGGAAGGAGAGCCTGAGCCGCACGAATGCGACACATAAGCTCAAACCTCTCATCCTCTGGTACATTATACGTATCGACGCAATCGGCGAGGATGTCCATGGCCTCCTTCGAGCTTAGTGTCTGAGTGTCGAAATAAAGTGTAACGGCCCCAGCGGCCTGAGAAGAAGACGCTGTCAAAACAGGCGCTACGGAGTGTTGAGAGGGTTGAGAGATCTCTGGAACATCGACTTCCATCTCATTGGCCCGATCCTTGGACCTCTTGGCCTTGCCAGTATTGTAGAATTTGAACTGCACTTCTCGAGCCTCGATGGGAAGTGCGTCAAGTACAGGTCGACCTTGATCTGTCACAAGGTCGACAAGGCTAACATCATATTCGCGCAAATTGGACCAGCGCTTTCCCAGAGATTGAAGACGATGAGTAGAGATGCTCAGTGCACGTGAAACAGCAGGTTGGGCAGAATACTGCTGAGCAGGGCGTAGAAGGAGGTTTAATGCCAGTATAAGGATGTCGAGATCGGACGTGGACAAAAGACTATTGATGCGCTAAAGGATTGTTAATGCAGACAGTCCAAAAACAAGGGAGAACGAAGTGGCGCGCACGTCATAGGAAGCATAAGTCTTTCGATTAGTGGAGTTCTCCAACAGTAAGCGCTCAAAGCGCAATATTTCAGAAACTGTCTTTTTCGTCATAGGCGTGAAGACGTTGACTTGAAGCTTGTCAATATTGTAATCCTGGATGACCTCTTCTAAAATTGCGTCAAACTTGTTCAGTACCTTGATCCAAGCATTCAAGTCAGATCGTGGCCACTTCCACGAGTCAATTTGCCCCAAAACTTCGTGCAGGTCTTCATTTGGAGTGTTAGAGAGTTTGTTGATGAGCTCTGCCACCTGTGGGAGCTGTAGAACACGCGCATAAATTCAAGATTAGCACAATCAGCGATCAGACACAAGCTGGACTCGCCGGTGGCAACGCCCGTTTGGATCTATGAAGAATCTTCATGGACTACGACCCCAGTCGGGAGCGGTAGATCGTAATGTTAATCCAGGCTATGCGATAGCCGTTGAAATCAGAGTGAGGTGTGACCGCAAACAACGAGATTCAATTCAAGAGGGATGACGCGGTGAAGTTTATCAAATGTGGAAATACTTTCTCGAGATCACGAGTTTAATCACGTGGTATGACGCGAACGGTCCGGAACCAGACACGCACCGCGGTCGCGGTATAGATTTGATTCCTCATTCCTCTCATACAACATGGCAAGACGCAAAAAGCTATCCGAGAATGACCTCGACTCCAGGCGCGTCTCCAAGTCGCGGAAAACGGCGGAGCAGGTGCGTACTCCCTCGTTCACAACGTGTTTATCCACATTTAAGTGACTTTCAGAAATTGAAGGAGCCAATTAAACGCAAAGCTGTAGATGAAGATTCGTCCGATAGTGAAGAGGACACGCAACCTTCTACTAAAGTAGTGAAGAAGGTACGCGAAAGGAAATATGTGCCCAACCTGACTGACGAGCTTCACATCCCGCAGCCAAGGATTACCTCACAGGCTGACGACGATAGTGAACATTCAGAGAGTGCTTCAACAAAGTTGTTGATGAGCAGTGAAGGAGAGAGCTACGTGGATCTAGGAAAGAAGAAACGCGTGACCGTCCGAAGTTTCAAAGGCAGTCTTCCCTTTACTTCCCGTCCACGAACGTATTGACTGTTACTCTAACTATAGGATCAACACTAGTTGATATAAGAGAATATTATGGGGCCGAGGGTGAAGAGAAACCCGGTAAAAAGGGTATTTCGTTGACAGTAGAACAGGTGAGGCGACAGTCAGTCTTGTACATCACTATGGTTATTAAAGGTAAGTGCTACGTTGAATAGTGGAAGGGCCTCATGCAAGCATCAAGTACTATCAATGGCCTTCTGTAAAGAATTGCTACCATGTCACTTTCGAGCTTTTAGGAGATGAACTGAAGCCATGTCAGCACCCTGTCTCGCCCGAATTCGAAATTCTATTCTATGCCTTCTGCATTAATAGGTAGGAGAATGCGAGAGCCTTAAATCAAACCGGCGGCAGCTTTGTTAGCGCCTTCGAACCCTGTCCGCCATAAAGCTCTAAACCATGCAGTGAACTTTCGCGCTTGTGCCTGGATGTCCATATACCACTCCAAGACAACGAGCCCACGGTATAACTTTTCGTACCTCCTGCAAGGAACTAAGGTTATGAAGATAAACAAACAAATTTCATAACGCACCACCAGGCACCAAAGTATTCGGTTAGTTTTCCAGGTGATAGAAGCCCACTTCCCCTCATCCCGTCAAAAATGGCTTGGCGCTCGTCTTCCCAGACTGCTGTTGCGCAATATTTGGCCATAACAATAAAGACGCGGACCTAACCCCCACACTCAGTGACCTGACAGCGTACCTGTTGATAACCTACCTTCGAGTGTGTCGTAGATAGTGCGTGGTCTAGACTTCTGCAAGGATGGCTCGTCAACAATACTGGGTGTCGTGAGTCTTAAGTCGTACCGCGTAAGATCGTTGAGCTTGAAGACCATTAACACCCTCCGAGGCACATTCCGTAGAATGTCAAAGAGTGAGATTAGTAACCCCTCCTTCGTCATGACGGCGTTCCGCAGTGCTTCCACCTCCTGCTCGGTTTGTGGTAGTTGGTCTAACATGCTTGATGCACGCTTGAATGATGATTTGCTTTCATTTTCTGGACGTTGATCCCCCGTTGAATCCTTCATCGCTGCTCGGCCTGCGGAAACGTATCGGTTCATGCTCAGAGTGACACCACACGACCCTTACCGGTCAGTGCCGCCTCAAATATAGGATACTGAGACGCGATGAATGTCAATCTATGAACTGAACACAGCTCGGACGGGTACCTGGTCAGAGCCAACATTTCCTACAAGCTGGGCGTATTTTCGTCGTTCCCCGCTATTCTCCGGGTTAGCGGGCGTGATTAAAGCCAACCAAAGCTTGCTATAATTGATTCGAAGGGACTTGTCCAAGTCAAAATATAGTCCGTGGTCAAGAAGAACGATCTCAAAATTGTACGGTGATCGGGAGACAGCGGGGCGAGGCCGGATCAAGAGATTTCCTTAGGATCAAATTGAGCGATGGAACTAAGGACCTAAAAAAAAGATTACCTGGATGTGGATCCTAATTCAAGAGTTAGTTGCAGCATAAATTGACAGCTCGTGAAGCTCACAGCGTGAAACCACCCATCGATGTATACCATTTGTGAGAAAATTCTCGACAGCTCCAGAGAGACTTTATTGCGGTCGATGTTGTGCGCGGCAAGATATTCGAGATCATCGACCCTTGCACCTTCAATGAACTCCATGATGAGCACCCTTTTGTCTGCAGATATTACTTCAGGGATATACAAGGAGGTACTGATATTTTTGAAGTTTTTTATTGCCTTTCTCGCGTTTTTGGCTTCGTTAGTAAAATCCAGCTCCTTGGGAAGGTTTTCGCGCATCTCCTCCCCAAGCCAAGTAAATTCAAACTCGGGGAACCATCGTTTGATCCAACCTATATGCACGCTGCATCAGTGTGGAAATTGAGGACAAAACTAGACCGAATACCGAGCGTCAGTTGAACCATCTCCATGTCTATCTCACTGAATTCAAGCAAGTGGGGATGTTGTAGCTACGATGATATAGATTACACTCGAGGGAAATAGATTGCCGTGGGGACCCACCTTGACCGCTACGGTTTTCCCAGACTCTCGGTGGTGCGCAATATGCACCTGAGCAAGGCTGGCGACACCGATAGGCTCTGGGTTGAAATAGTCAAAGATTTCAGACAGTGGCCCTCCCATGTCCGATAAGAAGAGAGCGTTAACATCCTCATACGGCGTGGGTTCGCACTTGTCCTGCAAGCGGCGCATAGTGCTCGTCCACTCCAGCGGCAACACAATGCTGCCTTGGAATCAAGAACAAATGTGTGGAAGCTCAAGGTCTGGAACTCACAGGGAAGCCATGTGTTGTCCTAATTTTATGAATACCCCTTGAAACGATTCGGCTTCAAAACGAGACTCTCATTTGAGTATTCAACGATAGCGTGCGCACCTCCGTTTGCTAGCAACGCTCGTAATACTCGATTGGCACTTCGCAGATGGCATTGAGAGTATGCCTCGAGCCTCTCTTCATCGGAGGCGTATGTCCTGGCAAATGTGCGCTTGTAATCTATCGCTCCAAATACAGCCGCTCCTACGTGCATCGATGCACACATGACTCCAGTGAACGTAACACAATCTCGACGGGAATTTACTCACTTGCAACACGGGTGCACCTGACGACAGCCAATACAATATGCCTGAATGGTTGGTATTTCTCGTATGCTATGAAGCCGACACCAGCCCCAAACGCTATTGCAATAGAGTATGCTGCGAGTGAACGCGCGCCGCCACTAACCACTCCCCGTGACGGTGGAAGAGATGGTTTTCTGGGATGTCGGGGGGCCACCGAGTGAGATGCCTAATAGAACAGCTATATCTAGATGAAGTATTCGCATAGATGAATGAAGCGGTTCGTCTCGTGCACAAGCCAGAGGACAGCATGAACCTGACCTGGTGCATACGAATTTTTAGTGCGAGTGTGAGCTTATGAGACCGGACTTCGGGCGGCCCGTGACTCATCGACTAGTATGCTATGTTCAATGCGGACGGACATTGGAGTAGAACTCAGGGCGATGATGACTCTTTGGCAGCTACATTCAGTTCCATTCATTCCCATACTATTCCAGAAAGTTACTAGTAAGACACCCAAATTACTGACATGATACCCGCAAACAGGGCATAATGAGTTAGGGTAGACCAACACGGCGCTCTGCGTTTCCAGCAAGAGTTCACATTCTTCCCTTGATTGTAGTCTCAGCAGGGGCCCTCCCAAGCGCCCAATCGGAGATCAGTACACCTGCAATTGCTGTCCTAGGCGGGAGCTTGAAAGGTAGTTCTTCCACATTCGATTTGATGGAAGCAGGTGGATCTCGAGCTTGATGGTCACGGACAGCAGCATCACCGCCGAGGGGGTCACCACCAGACACTGTAACATTGGCTCTTTCATCAATACTTTTGACAAACTGCTTGTAATCGCCTCTCGTAAAGTTTGTACCCTCTTTGTGTTGAAGAACAGCAAGAACCTCTTCGCGGGTGTACCATTTTGCGTCTAGCGACACAATAAATTTGAGATTGGTGGGGACATATAACCTTGCGTACGCACCTTCAAGTTCCTTGTCGAGATCTATTCGTATAGGTTGCGAAGGATCTCCAATCGCATAAAATCCTACCATTAGATTGGCAGGATATGGCTAGCCTGGAATGAGTTCCAATCCGACAATAAAACAGACAGTAGGCGAACCCATGGCTGTCCAGAGTGATATTTCACGTCTCGAACACGAACGCCGGCCTCTTCCCAAAGCTCACGCCCCACAGCGTCCTCGAATGATTCCCCGGGTTCTATGAAACCCGCCAAAGTGGAGTAGAACTTGGCTGGGAATTTTTTCTATTTTCCAAGAGATTATAAAAAATCAACATATGATTCCGAAAACTTACGTTTCGGCCTAGAAGGATTTTGTCTTGCGCTTCATTCAGGACCGCCACGATGACGACGGCATCAGTCCGCGGATGAGTGATGTTATGTAGCCCTTTCCTGGTTTAAGACAAGTTGAGGAAGAATTCCACAACACAGAGGAGATAGGAGACTAACTGGGTGGGACAAGGCTTTCTACCAGCGTTATTAGATGACGACAGAAGGCTTGCGCATGACAATTTCCATCCTCCCCATACGGAATATACGGGCGAACCACAGGAAGCACAAAACTAGGGAAAGCAGTAGGTGAGCGACAGGACGCGAGAAAGGGACGCTGACCGCCGCGCACTTTATTTCGGGAGTTCCAATCTACCATGCTCCGAGCCTCCGCAAATACTCCCGCATCGAAATCGCCCATACCGCGGGTGGCGCCTCGGGGCTCGGCAAACGATAGTTTATACCCACCTGTACCGGCGACCGAAGTCTGCACTAAACGATCAATTTCTGTTTGACTGACTTCGGTGACGTCGATTGAAAAGAAAGGTGTGCCAACTAGCGCCTTTGCGAGCTCCCCGGGAGAGATACCAGGGCTGTAGTCATTCGGTTGTGGCTCGCTTAAACCCAGGAAGATAATCGGTGCGCCTCTGAACCTGGATGCCTCAAGAATCGGCAGATCGACGTCAGCAAATCCGACACCCTCCTCCTGTCCCTGTCCAAAGTGTGGCTTCGACCCTATAAAAGGTTCGACTTCAGAAGTGGTCAACAGGGCCAGCCGAGCTTCTTTCTCCCGCGAAGCTATCAAAGGTTTTCCATCTTGAAATGCAACCCAACGAGTGGAGGGCGAGTCAAGGAGTGCGTTCAAAAATATGGAGGATGTTCGCAACCATGACAGACGGTTGAGGGGAGACCCGCCCAGGAAATTAACGTGCCTAGCGGGATGTCATGAAGCCATCAGACGAAATACAAGAGCTACCGTAATGGGGTGAGTGGACGTACGCTTCACTCATGAAAGATAAAACAACCCGAAGTACAACTTGAAGTCAATGGAGGATTGATCATTCACATTCTTCATTGCATCAGCCGAGCCGAAGCGAGTCCGAGGTTATCCGAGGCCCTCGCCGAGGCTCCCGATGGGCGGGTCAAGACAGAGTAGGGATGCGGATCGCGGCCCGGTTAGAAGGTCATGAACTATGAACTATGAACCAATGAACACCATAACCCATGACCCATGCATGAACAGCAGCAGCACTCCCAACCCACCCCAACCAATCTTCCCTTCTGCGCTTCCGAGACGTATACATTGATTGAGATAATTTGGCACTTGCCGACCTATCATGAACATGAACGTTTTCATACTTTTCACCCATTCGCATCTTTCAATGTATTGTCCATTGGAGCGAACTGAAACGCCGCATAATGATTAGCGAACCCTGTCTATAACGCTAGAATACCCCTGGCCCTTAACTGAAGCAACGTGCGAACTTGATTTGTCTCTAGCCACATATCATATGGAGAGGGGAGGGAGGTGGAGAAGAGAGACACAGACAGACACAGACAGTCACAGACACAGACAAGAGAGACGGGGTCTTCCATTTTGCATAGCGCACGGATGCATATCCGGTCCTTACCTCACTCAGATCTCTCTATGAAGAATAGCGTCGACACGTCCAATCCACAATGACTCTGAGCCAGTCTACAGGATCACTCGCGCATGCGGCATGCCAAACCCGTGGATACCATGGTTTCAGTTCAGATCTTGTTTCACGCATTGTAATGTCATAAATATCCAGCCTCATTGCACTTCACCGCCTCGTTCTTCTTTCATCCATTTTGCAGTTGGATGCATCGGTAAGTAAAGAGAAATTCCCTTGACATTTCCTTCTTTGACTTTGTTTCCTTTCAACTTTCCTCTTATGGTAGAAAACGGACAATTCACCCATCGCTCTTATACGGTGCCATAAATCCCTGGATCCGTGTGTGACATTTTTCATGGGACATCACCTTTTTGCCTCAATTCCGAAATGTTTCTCCTTATAAGCAGACCAAAACGAAGCCGTGAGCACTGACCACTGAGCACCTCTAATGACCCCACATGACATGGTAAAGCAACCCTTCTATGTGCGTCTCTCTCAACCCCGGTTGACCCGCTTCTCCACTCCAGATGGCCTTCGAACCTCCACCACCCTCACCTATCAACAAGGCTACGCGAACGTCGTGGCGGGGCAGGAAGGCCCAACCACCAGATATCACACCAGCACGGGCCATTGCTGAGGCCTGGATAAGGGAGACGAAGGAGAGCCAAAATAAATGGAGGGAGGCCGATGCGAGGTTGAAAAACCTCTTTAACCACCCAAATCGACAAGTTCCGCCAGGGAGGAGAGCCAAGATGTAGGCAGCGCGATACCCCCAGCCATCCCTGGCTGTCCCCGTCAGACAGTTTCCGGTTCGGGTCTGAGACTCCTTCCCTTGCACTATCTTATCTTATCTACATATACACTGTAAAATTCAAGTTCATGAGTCATGATTGGCCTGTTGCTTTTTTGGCCCACCACGTTGCAGGTGTTGTTAGCACATCTTAGTCCTCTCCGAACTCTTCAACATGTCTCAGACGATCAAAGACCTTACAGCAGGGACAACAGGAGGCATTGCGCAGGTCAAACCTCTGTTATCAGAATGAAAATGTTTAATGGCTGTTTCACTTCACTTGTAGGTCTTCGTTGGCCAACCGTTTGACATCGTCAAAGTGGTATGTCGCATATTTAATTGCACGCACTAATGTCTCACCTTGACCACATAGCGTATGCAAACATCGGCAAAAGGGACGTACAGTGGCATGCTTGATTGTGCAGGTGGCATCCTAAGGAACGAGGGTCCTCTCGCCTTTTACAAGGTCGATCTCGAGTCAGTTTTGCCACTCAATCCCCTGACTGTACGTAACCCCAGGGCACCCTGACACCACTGTTGGGTATTGGAGCCTGCGTTTCCATACAATTTGGCGTTCTGGAGTATACCAAGCGTTATTTTACCGCACAAAATGCCCGAGGAGGGCAGGAGGCCTCTCAAAGTGCACTGTTAAGTACTCCACAACTGTTGCTCGCAGGATCTTTGGCAGGACTGGGTAATGGCTTCGTCTCTGGACCAGTAGAACATATACGGATACGTGCGTTACGTCTCTGCGCGGGTATTCCTTTTGCCTAAACTGTTACGTTCAGGGTTGCAAACTCAGTCGAACACGAATCCAGTCTATCGCGGCCCGCTCGATGCGATAAAAAAAATAGCGTCCAAGTATGGAATCCGGGGTATTTATAAAGGTCAAAATGTTACTTTTCTACGCGAGGCAACGGGGTACGGCGTATACTTTTGGGCATATGAGAAGCTAGTGCAGCGTGAGATGGCACAAAAGGGCATCCGTAGAGAGCAGATCAGCCCAGGCAGCGCGATCTTGTACGGCGCGGCGGCAGGATATGCTGTGAGTGATTCTTCCCCATTCATATGATGGTCTAATAGTGTCTGATTGCGGAGCTGCAAAAGCTCTGGGCTGTAATATATCCCATAGATATGGTTAAGTCTCGAATGCAGACAGACGGGTTTTCCCCTTCTGATGGGCAGAAGTATTGGTCTACGTTGCATTGTGTACGCACCGTATGGAAAACCGAGGGGATAAGTGCCTTTACGAGAGGCTTGGGGCCCACGTTGATTCGGTGTGTTCCCCACGACTTGACCCCGTTTTGATGGGTAGCTGATGTCCTGTTTCACAGGTCTCCGTTTGCGAATGGGGCAACATTCTTAGGATTCGAGATGGCGAACCGCTTGCTGAATTCTGCCTAATTGCAGGCCGCTGAGATTAGCCCGCACTGCGAAGTAGCGTGTAGACCACACGAATTCTTAGTCTTGCATAGCCCTCGTGGGGGAGTTATGACGTCGAATGATTGATTGATCTGCTACTTAGAGTTACACTCGTTCCCCTTCATTTTATGTATCTATATCCATCACTGTCACGAGTCACGTCACCAACGTGACGTGACATTATATGTGACAGTCACGGGCACAACAATTAAGATTAATTTAATCAATTTTTTGATCAATTCTAATTATTAGAAAAAATGAATGTGAATGTGATGAAGCTGTAAAATGTCTGAGCCTTTCCACCATAGACCTACACTCAAACAGGTGGGCTTGGATTCGTTATTGTTATTTAATTCAAGTTTGTCCCATTATTTTCTCTCGTTATAGACGAACAAGTCGTTCAAGTCAAGGCATTCGACCAAAGCATCTATAAAAGAGAGATCGAAAGGTAAATTTCTTGTCTTGCCTTTGCTCACTCCCTGCGAAATGACTACATGGGGTATTCCGCCATAATGAGATGTGGCACTCATGTGCTGGACAGAAGGTATATGTACACTAACGACAATTTGTTCCCAGGTCGCGTATCTCGACAAGCCATCAAAGTGACCCGTGCCGCCAATGCTAGCGCTCAGTCTAGAATTAACCGGAGGAATCACGCAAAACAGCTTCAGCTCCAAAAGCGCCAGTCTTTACTCTCTGCTATTCGTGTTTTTGGTGGCGTCGATGGCGCGCCTCGGATTGTCGCTGTGATTCCGCTTTGTGAAGACGTCGGCTCGCATTCCGCCGTAGCAGCTCTTTCCAAATCTCTAGCTCTCCCTGTCCAAACAGACCAGGAAACGATCTGGAAAATTAAGTTCGTTTGCCCCTTTTTTTCGCTTTTGGGCGTCTTTGCCGTCCTCATATCCTTTCTCCGAAGGGTGGAACGATTTAAAACGTCCCTTCAGTTCATTCAGCTAGCTTATGGGGATTTCTACTCCGCTCTGGATGCTTGTAAAGTAGCTGACTATGTTGTCTTCATTCTCTCTCCTGCTTTAGAAGTTGGTTCTTGGGGCGAGACAGTGTTAAGGACGCTTCAAACGCAAGGTCTCCCTGATGTGGTGTCCGTAGTTGCTCCTGGGCAATCCATAGACTCCAAAACTCGCTCGGGGGTACTAAAGTCCCTTCTTTCTTTCATGCAATACTTCTTTCCGGAACAATCAAAAGTCTTTGACCTCAATACCGTCTCAGACCAGTTGAGCGCAGTCAGAGTACTCTCGGAAGGAAAGCCACAGGACGTCCGTTGGAGACAAGGACGATCGTGGCTCCTTGGCGAGTCTGTGGACTGGGCGGATGGAAATCTTGCCGTCACAGGCGTGGTCCGAGGCGCCCAATTGTCTCCCAATCGTCTAGTCCACCTACCAAATCATGGCGACTTCCAAGTGCTGAGGGTGCGTTGTTCGACATTTCCTCCTTTCGATTGAACAACTCCCTAGATTACTTCTCCCTCTCACACTGAGGATTCAGGCAAGGAGTCCAATGCTATGGCCGTAGAGCCCACTGTTCTCTTGGAGCCGGATCCAGAAGAGGCGGACTCGCTTGTTTCTAGTAACGATCCTGAAGATATGCAAAACGAACAGACATGGCCCACGGAGGAAGAGTTGCAAGACGCCAGTTCTCAACCCGCTGATGATTTGCAACTGCCCGAAGCAGAGCCGGGTACCACTCCGCGTGTCATTCGGCGGGTTCCTAAAGGAACAAGTGAATATCAGGCTGCGTGGATCATTGATGAGGACGAAGAAGAGGACGAAGGCTCACGAGAAAGCGATGAGGCTGCGCCATTCGGGAATGTAGAAAAGCCAATTATTGAAGCTCCTGTTCATATTGAAGATGAGATGGAGGTGGAGGCGAATAGTGGCAAGGACGTTCCATTCCAGGACCTGGCAGAGGAGGAAGAGAACAGGCAGTCAGTTTGATTGCCTTTACGAAGTTCATTTCTCACTCAAGACAAAGGTTAGAGAGCTGGCGTGGACGGCAGCGAGAAGAGCGAGACGATCGGGAATTTCCTGATGAAGTTGACACGCCGAGAGACATACCGGCCAGGACCAGGTTTCAACGCTATCGCGGGTTGCGATCTTTCCGTACTAGCCCATGGGACCCATATGAGAACCTACCGCGAGATTACGCACGAATCTTCCAGTTTGAAGACTTCAAGCGAACAGAACGCGCCGTGCGCCGTCGTGCCGAGGCAGAAGGAGGCGCGATACCAGTCAGTCCAATGTGATCGGATCCTTATATAGACTGAGTTTCCTTGCCGTGTTAGGCCGGAACAAGAGTGACCGTCTATCTCAAGGATGTTCCAAAAGATGCCGCTGAAACAAGCGCCAAACGTCCGCTTATCGCATTTAGTCTTCTCCAGCATGAACATAAGAAGTCAGTTGTTCATTTTTCCATTCAGCGAAACACAGAGTATGAGGGTTCTGTGCGCTCGAAAGTCAGTCACCGTCTTTTCGTATCAATCTCAGCCGTGGTGACTTGGAACAGGATCCTCTTATTCTCTGCGTAGGACCTCGACGTTTACGAGTCAGGCCTGTATATAGCCAATATACTCGAGGTGGTGCAAGAGGCGTCAACAACGTACACAAGTTTGAACGCTACTTGCGACATGGAGACACCCATGTAGCTACTGTTTATGGAACCCTCCTATTTGGTTATCAACCTTGCGCCTTGTTGAGGGAAGCACCAGAGAAGAGCGGTATGTCTTCCTTGGGGCCCCGCAATAGGATCGATTAGTCTAATGTCACTTAAGCTCCATCCCTTGTTGCAATGGGCTCGTTGCTGAGTCCTGACCCGACCCGCATAAATGCCAAACGTATCATTCTGTCTGGGCATCCCTACAAGATTCACAAGAAAACGGCTACAGTCCGATACATGTTCTTCAACCCGGGTAAGCTCCATCAATATCCTGATCCATCAGGTTAAGCCGAGGCATTGAGTCCTTTCGTATTAGAGGATGTGTTGTACTATAAACCTATTCAACTGTACACCAAATATGGACGGGCTGGCCATATTCATGAATCTCTCGGAACACACGGATACTTCAAAGCACATTTCGATGCGCCCATAACACAAATGGACACCGTGTGCATGTCATTGTACAAGCGGGTGTACCCAAAATGGAGTGAGTTATTTGTGGAGGGGACAGCTAATAATTCCCGGATCTCGGATGCAATGGAGGAATAATAAGAAGGAGAAGGATGAAGCTGGTACCTTGTACTCTTGTTATGTCGGACATTGGTACTTGATAGCATGCGTCTCCCCTACTTCATTTCATATGATAGATAACAGCTCGGAGATTGAGCGCATGAGCGCAATATTAAAACTTCGGGTGAGGTCTCAGTCAGCATATGGCGGTATATAGTCTGCTCAGGATAGATCCATCCCACTAGTTCCCAAGCTGCAAACAAAGCCATTGTTACATCTCATCACTGGTTTTCACAGGCCCATCCTTGATAAGGCACGCGTTGGTGACGTCAAGTTGATGTCCCCATGGAGTTAGTTTACTGAGCTTTCTCCCCCGCGTACCTTAGTCTCCGTATGTACAAGAGTATGGGGCCTGTGAATTTCAAGGGCGAGAGGGTAACTTAAATCGGCGGCTGGGATGGACGCCGACGAGCGAGAAGATGGAACGTGAATCCAACCAATGTAAGGCGCCTATTCTGTACTATGTCGTTAAGTGTAACACCGACAAGCGCCGTGGGCTTTCATTGGACTTCACGGCGCACCCCGTCTTGCAATCGCAAGTCCTGTGTAATGATTATAAAAGCTGGGTGATGGCTCCCATTACGTGTCATCTCCATCGCCATCGCCTGGATATGCGGCCGTACAATGAATTTATTGAGCTTCGCACATCCGCGAGCCACGTCCAGAGCTCTTCTAGAGCCCCGTCCAGAGCCCCTCGATTACTCCATGCGACAATCGGGCTATTAAATTGCCCGTGTGGTTCCAGATGCAAAACGTCTTTGACTGTTGTGAGCCCAACAAGTACCCCTAAATCTTCCACGAGGATAACGCGTGGGCTGGGAAAGTGAGAAAGAGATGTTGAGAGTGCTTGTAGGAAGTTAACTCCGTGCACATACCCCATGCGTTTAAACAGCTGCATGACAACCTCAAGAGGCACTTTAGAAGAGACCGTGAGAGGCATCTGATCCGCGCGGTGAGAAAACGTGTGGGTGGGCGGAACACATGATGGCGGACCTGATTGACCCATGGCCAGAGCTTCAAAATCCCAGGAGAAGAAACGGAATAGAGCACGTTTGATTCCATATCCTCTTCAATACTGATCGCAGACCACCTTGCTTCTGGCCGTTCCGAGGGATCTGGGCTGAAAGTACACAGGGTGTCTGGTGGCAGATCATGTATCTGCTTTGCTTGGTCTTTTCTGGCCATCAAACCATGACTACCATCAGGGGGGGTGGAAGTCAGCTCACCAATGGCACGGCGCAGTGCGTGTGACCCTATGTATCCTGCCAAAGTCCGAGTCTCGTCGTCGACAACGATCGGGAATCCCTTGACCTTCGCAGCATCGACGTAGTTTTCTTACACCCTTCGTTATTCGAGTGATTGAAGCACGAAGACACCACTTACCGACATCCATAAGTGTCATGCCCTTGGCACGTAGGGTGTAGATGTCTCGCCGCATGACTCGCGATACTGTGGTGTTCAGCCAATTGTGTTGCTTGCTCAAGTGGAGGCAGGTACTAACCAGGTGCATCATAAACGTGATCGTCCTTCTCTAGAAAAGGGTATCCGTTGAAGCGGATGGCCTCCTCTGCGATCCCCCTCACCCCCAGGACATCTCCTACGGCCTTAGTCACCAAGAGCACAATCTACAGATCGTAAATCAGATGGGTAACCCCCAAATACACGAAGAGAAGCAGACCATAGTTGGCAGGATATATGTCAGAGCGCCAGTGAGCTCGAACATGATGACCACGACGGTGAGAGTAATTCGCATGACGCCGCTAAGAGATCGCTGCGATCGGCTTGTCGAACAAGGTGAGCTTTCGTTACAACCTACCTCAGAGCAGCAGCGGCGCCGAGAAATGCGTACGTCCCAGGAGTTATACATGGGACGTCAGGTTGGCAAACGGAAAATATGCCAGATGTAGGGTATGCCCTATTAGCCTCTCAAATCTGGGTTGACACCACTCATGAAAAAGTGGGGCATACCTATAAAGGGCCTTCACGAGTATACCCAACATACGCCCAAAGGTTGCTCCAATGGCCATGGAGGGTACAAAAATACCAGCGGGGACTTTGCATCCGTATGACACGATGACAAGCAACATTCGTACGAAAGTCGCAAGCAAAAGCGAATTCACCATCCGCCATTGTACAGACGTTCTGGATTGGTTGCCGATGAACGTGACAATCTGGTTCAAGACACTTGTTTCACTTACTGGCATAGATGCTCAAAGTCACCTCCATCTTCGCACTCGCGGAAGAGGATGGACATGCTTTCTGTCATGTCTATTCGCAAAAATCGATTGAAGTACCCAATCATGGCCGTTATGGTAGCCAGAGTGACGGCCTCCGCAACACCATGCTTCCCAAGGTGCTTCCTACGGAATGAGGCGACTTGCATATTGAACTTGATGACAAAGGCACCGTATAATCCCTAGAGGTTCCTCAATACTAATAAAAAGAAGGATAGAAGAATGCATGGTCGTACCCCAAAGATACCAAGGATAACGAAAAACATGATCTCGAAGAAATGCCAGTCTCGATCATAGGTAACCTGGAACAATACCAGTTTGCCCGTTCTGAAAGGATTCATAGCCTGATAGATAGCAAAGTCAGCTGGCAGGCCTAGGGTTCTATTCCAGCAGCACATACCGAAAGTGTCACAGTTGCTACGAGAGCACAGAGAAAGCTCCTCCACATGGTCTTGATATTGAATGACGGACTCATTTCCTATAGCTTGGCATGAGATATATCGCATCCCCTACTGACTCGCAAGGTGAGCTCTTTACCTCTATTGAAAACAAGACCCCCCGATAGGAGAACCGAATGCAACGGCAACGCCTGCTGCACTGGCTGCTGCCAAGATATCTCGCATTTTACCTTCGCAAAGTGTTGATTTCAGAGCCGCGTGAGGCGGAGGAGGATTCGCCGGGGGGAGAAACCTTACTCTGACTGCGGGAAAACCGGCTAAACCTTCCGGCCACAAGGTTCCCTATAGAACAAGCAACGTGCACGGATGGACCCTCTTTCCCAACGGAGAGTCCAGAGGCTATCACGAGCGGCTTAATCGTTTTCAGAATCAAGCCTGATAAGTGGCGAGAGTGCTCACCAGCGTCAAACTCTTAATGAGAAACGTCCAAAAGCCAAGAAACCCCTGCATGACGAACCCAGAGAGGATACATTTAATCTCAGAAATACCGGAACCGGCGGCATATTTCGCCAACGACCGCACGAGGTGGGAGGCGAGGAATGAGAAAATAGCCTGATGAATAATTTATTAGCGTGTCTCGTCTATGCAAAAATGAAATGAAATAAAATAAAATAAAACGCACAGCAAACAGTACGTATATGAACCACCGTGCTACCGACACCGTGCTCCAGAGGTGCCACGAGTCGCACCCACTGTCCTCGTCACCATCCAGTTCCCAACAACAGAACTGCTGGTTCAACCACCAACCGTCCGAGCAATAACCCATCTTCATGTCGGAAAGCCACTCCGTGATTATAGAGATAATTGCGGCATTGATTCCGATACCAGCGCCTGGACGCGCAAGGTGATGGTAAATGTGAGTATTATTGTTGTTTGTCTGGTCAGACTGACCCTGCGTGGGAGGGGAGGGGGGGGCAAGAGAACCACTCACCGACGATGCTGACCACGAACCACGACTGCGACGCGACAACCAGCTTACGAGCTTGGGATATCAACCATGAAAAGGTAATTTGGCCGTTCGACCTCCTACTTGATGCATACACGTCCTTGGCTTCGCGTAATCGTCTACTTCGCTCAAGGATGGAATCCTCTATCCAATCTAACGATGGCTAGTTGAATTTCTGATTGACCTGAAAAAACCATTGAGTTTGCCGTACCTATTGTCCTTGCATCAGTGTCCAGGGACATACTAGCCACGCAGGAGGGGCACTTTAAGGCTTTCCAGACTTAAACCTCCATTCACATCACGTGCAACAACCAGAAACCTGCGTCTTTTTGAAAAAAATCTCTAAGTATAGGAGATAGTGTACAAGGCTTTATACAGCATAACAAACACCACAGCGCATGTGTCGTTGATGGTATAGACTTCCTTTCCTTCCTGTACGCGTGTGCGTATATTAAATGGCTCAAAACGCAGTCGTCGAGTCAACCTCAATGGTAGGTACGATGGATGCGATAAACTTGAGGAACACGACGAGGTAGAAGTCGACACGCATGCCCTCTACCTCCTCTTCCTCTCCCGCAGGCTTGTCGTCCTTGCCTGATCCGCCGCCACGCTTGAAGAGCCACTTCTTCTTGACGTCCTTAGCAGCTCCTTTACGTTGCGACTTCTGCTCCTCTACTACACCCGCATTCATCCGCTCGATAAGCTTCCGCATCACGCTTGCATGTTTGCAAGGGTGTACAGACGCGGCTTGAAGAGAGGTGGAATGGGGAAATGCTTCTATCGTAACGGTTTTGAAAGCATGCTCTGCCGTCACGTCCTGGAATATTTGTTCAGGCACCAATGGCGTTCCGTTCTACAAAGTGTCAGCAGAGTGGGCGATGTTGAATAATGGCACATTCACCTACCTCATCATAGCCTAAGAGCCAAATCCTCGGAGTTTGGTAGTACTTATCATAAGTGATCATGACATCGTATGTTCGCACGGAGAGCAAATTTGCATTCGTCGTCTCTGCATCTTTCCTGGAAAAGGATCAGATCCAATAGGATCTAATGAAAAAAATTGGACTGACGAAGCTTCAGTGGTCTTGCTGGGAGGTGGAGGAGCCCTCGAAGGGGCGGCAGCAGCGTCATCGCCCTCTTCAAGATCTTCTTCCATATCAGGGATGTCATCCAAGTTTGGCGTGTCCGAGAGAGAGAGATTGCCAGCAGCCGCTGAGATTCCGTCGTCTTCATGAGGGCCATCTAAGTCTGGAATGTCGTCGATGACTCTTGGATTCGCAGCGGAGTCGGTGTTCGCCCGACGACCTGCATGGGTCTCTACCCACTCGTCCGCCTCATTTCCGGCAGCGAAGTTATCTCCAAATGAAAGAAGTCTCTCTGCATCTTCATCGGCGTCCGTGTAAGCGAGTGAAGTCGCGCGACGAAGACAGGGAACACCGCGCGTGACCATGTACTGCTTATTCGCGGGAAGGTAATCGCGAGCCTTGGAAGCGTCCCCAGCTTCCCTGTTACATTAGTATAAATTAATGATAGAACAGCCGTATTAAAATGAACGCCTTACCAAGACCATACAGGGAATTTATAGGCCAGAAAATCACCGGCAGCAACGAACTCCTCTAAGGCGAGTCAAGTGAGTGATGCACGGGATGTCGCGTGCAATATACTGTATCGTGGACGCACCCGGAGTTATCCTGCCATGCTCTCTAAATTTACTCTCTTTCAAAACCTAGGACGACCAGGATAAATATAATGACTGGTAAGCCATTAGACGATGGGAGTAAATCGTACAGGACTGAGATAGTCTCTGACTGCCCAATATTGTTGCTACAAGAAAGAAAACTAAGATAACATGAGAAAGTATGCGAAAGAAAAAAGACGAACTTGGATAGCATGCATGGTGATAGAAATAGTGAACACTAGCTAGCACCAGACACTAGACAGACTGTCAGGGCTATGGGCAGGTCGTCGTTTTGCTTAACCTTAACCACACACACGCGGTCACGGGTCAATTCTTTCTACACATGTTGTCACGTGACCATGCACGTGTACATCTATTTGGTGTCGTGTCTGTATTGTCTGTACTGGTACTGTACTAAACTTATAAACTTTATTGTGTGCGGGCTCTTCCCCCGCTCCGCTCCCCCTCTACAATCCTTCCCCTTCGCCAACGGATTTCTTCCGCTTCTTTTTTGGCTTCTTCTCACCCTCGTTTTCAGTCGAATTCACCTATTTCCAGTTTTCACCGTTAACTTCATCATTCAACGATAGCACTCACTATCACCGCCTTCTCTCCGTGGTCCTCCTTGTGCTTGCGCTTCTTGACTTTTTTATCATCTTTAAGATTCCCGTTTATATGCGGGGGCACTAGTCCCAACAGCGCAATGGCTTCTTCGGTGATATCGCCCTGTTTCGGGTGCACGTCCACACTCTTGTTCTCCCTTTTCCGTTTCTTGGCTTTCTTCTCGCCGTCAGATTTTGCAGTGACAACATCTTCGGTTAAGGTATGAGTTATGGCCTTGGTGTCTTCTCTACTTTGTTTCGCTCTTTGCTTCTTAGGCGATCTATTTACAACAGAAGGCAGTTGTTCGGAAGCTATGTTGGTCGTTTTGTTATCGGTTGTCGCATCATCCCCTCTCGGAGTGGCGTGTTTCTTCTTCTTCTTCTCTTCCGTCTCATTTGATGCACGGGTCTAGATAATCAAAATAAAGAAACATAGCTTGGTGCACACGAACACGCACCTCGAGTACGGTTTCGAAGCCTCGCTTCTCACCCGTCCCATGCTCTGCCTTAGAAACGACGTTTATATTCGACGAGGAAAACCCAACTGCAGATGAGTCGACTGGCGACATCCGACGTGGAGATCCCAAAGGAGTGCTGTTAGCTCCTGACGCACAATTGCGGACGTATTGGCGGTGGAACCAGGTTGACTGGCTGGTGGATGATTGGTGATACTTACCATGAACATTGGTAATTTCCCGTTGGGAATTTTTTTGATGCCCATTGCCAGGCCGAGGACCCTGTGCAGACACAAATCATCAGAAAGATTTAAAAAAAAAAAATTGTTATGCACCTTTTTAGGGCCCTTATATAACGATTTTTGATATTTTTCAGCCTCCGTGACGCAAGAAGTATGAGACTTCCACTGGGTAGGGCTCGTAAACGTTGCACTACAATCGATGCACGTGAATGAGGCTCGACATTGACCATAATGATAATCGAGCTTGGGTTTTTTTACGACATCGGTGCATGCTGTGTAAAAATGCAAATTCAGTAACAAGCTAGAATTATATGTGCAGGGGCTAACCATCGCATCTAGAGAAAGCTGTTAAGATGGGTATAAGAAAGATAAATAAACGTACTGAAATGACACCATTGCTACTCATGAGCATGACATGAGCACGGGCAATGAGCATGAGAACAGCAACCTCTACAAGTCGGGCCGATGACATGACCGGACCTGACCGGACCGTTGAATGAATTGTGTTTGTTTGTGTTTTTGTTCTGTGTTATTGTTGGTGGTTGGTCGCGTCGGTTAATTGTATTGGTTGGTGGTTTGGTGGTCGGTGGTTGGTTGAAAGGTGAGGGTGGTGGAGGTGATGGAGGTGATGGAGGTGATGGAGGTGGTGGAGGGTGATAGTGTAGGTGGTGAGGTTGGGAAGAAGAGAGAATAGTGCAAAGCGGATGTCCAATAAACTTTTGACTTGACAACAACCGAGATATCATCATCTCTTCTTCGTCTCACCAATACCATCATGAACACCCTAACTTCTTCCCTCAAGGCTTCTGCTCGTCGAGCTCCTCTCGCTTCTGCACGTATTCCCAGGGCCTCTTTCCGTTCGTCCTTCCGCAAATATTCTACCGAGGCTCCTCCAAAATCGTCCAATACTGCCCTCTACGCGAGCATCGGTCTTGCTCTCGTGGGAGGTATCGGCTATTACGCATACTCCTCTTCAGATGCCGCTGCTACCACCGTAAAGTCTGGCGCTCAGGCCACCAAGTCTGCTCTCAAATTCACCCCGACAAAGGTGGACTATCAAAAGGTACCTTGTTGTCCCCTTTTCTTGTCAGTCCTCGAATCTCACACCTATGGTAAGGTGTATAACAGGATTGCCCAGAAGGTTGACGACGCTGGCGATTATGATGGTATATTTTACCATGTATCTTCTTGGGCGATTCTGTCTTACCTGCTTCCCTTCTTCTAGACGGTTCTTTTGGACCCGTTCTCCTCCGCCTCGCGTGGCACAGCGCTGGTACCTATGACAAGGAAACCAAGACAGGTGGCAGGTACGGTCTCATCATGATTTAGTAAGGCTTTGCACCTGATTTTCAATACAGCAACTATGCTACCATGCGTTTTGAGCCTGAATCCCTTCACGGCGCCAACAACGGCCTCAACATTGCTCGTGGTATAATGGAAGAGATCAAGAAGGAGTTCGACTGGATAAGCTACGGTGATCTTTGGACGCTCGCTGGTGTAGCTGCTATCCAGGTCTGTGATTGAGCGTTTGCTTAGGAATCGACGCGGCTTACTTCTGAGCACAGGAAATGGGGGGCCCCAAGATCCCGTGGCGCCCTGGTCGCGTTGATGGCTTTGCTACGGACGCAACCCCTGATGGCCGTCTCCCTGATGCAACCCAAGGTCAGGACCACATCCGCGCTGTAAGTACTATCGCATTCTTCTTCTGCAACGGGATGTAACTCGTCTTCTAGATCTTCTACCGTATGGGGTATGATCCGCCGGCTTTTTTATAGCCTTGTATCTTCTAACCTTCAACTCCCCAGATTCAATGACCAGGAAATTGTTGCCCTCTCTGGCGCGCATGCCCTCGGTCGCTGCCATGCAGACCGCTCTGGTTTCGAAGGCCCATGGACCTTCTCACCCACCACGGTATCCAATGACTACTTCAAACTGCTTCTCAATGAAAAGTGGGTCTGGAGGAAATGGAACGGCCCGAAGCAACTTACTGATAAGAAAACTGGCACTTTGATGATGCTTCCGTGAGCCGCCTTCCCCACTCGGTCTTGGTCTGCTCTCGGATTGACCATTACTGCTTCAGGGCGGATTACTCGCTCGTGCAGGACAAGTCGTTCAAGAAGCACGTTCAAGCCTATGCTGCTGACGAGGGACTATTCTTCAAGGAGTGAGTTCCCTTGACCCACATGAGTGGTGTAAGAGTCTGCTGACAGCACCGGGCGCATAGCTTCTCCGCAGTCATTGCTAAACTCTTCGAGCTTGGTGTCCCCGAGAGTCAATGGGTCACTTCTGAGCCGTGGACCCTGTTATCCACCAACGAGGAACATGAATCCAAGTAGACTGGCAGTTCGCTTTGAAGGCCCAGCCTATATTTAATTTAGAGTCTCGACGCCAGATACGTCGTGGTAGATTTACTGCTTTTGATAGAGTCATTTTATTACCCAAAGCTTTTGTCTGGTCTCTGATGGTGTCACATAGAGCCGTCATCATTCATTAAATTAAATGTGAAATCCAGACCCTCGTGAATACCACTGGTTGCAATGATCTCATGGTTCGTTCTTGTCGGCTGTTTCGGCTTTTACCGCAATCATAAGTTGATAGGTGGTCAATGCTTGGACCTGCGAACTCTATAGAATTGTATACAGACTCTCTAGTACACGATGCAAATAGTGTCTCTAGTGCGCTCTGTGGCGCTTCTATTTATCTAAAAATAAAAAAAACTGACCGGCGAATACAAGTAGGCAAGCAGAAGGACAGAGGAAAAAAGAAGAGAAACAAACAAATGTTTAAACATGGCCATGGAGTAAAGCCGCCGTCGCTGTCGTCGGATGTGGGCAGCCCTTCCATTGATGTGACGACGTCCATTTAAGAATTAATTATAGAGTGGGGCCGAGGAACCGAGCGAGTCGTGAAGTTGTTGTTGCCGATGCTAACTTGCCGGAACGAAAGGCTCGCGGCAATCAGCCATCAAGGATCAAGGGAGAAAATAAAAAAAAATACAAAATCAAGGGCGAAACATCTCGTCATTAAACACCCGCGGTCGACGCGGAGACAGGGGCATCATCTTGAATACGTGATACCCTCGTCATGGAAGCCAAGTCAGATTCACTGCGTGAGCGCTGCATCTCGGCTTCTTCGTAGCTTGGTAGACCCCTCAAAGTCTCCAGAGGCGTGATGCCACCCAGAAACCCGCGCGAGGCGATAGCGTAATCGGGAACTTCCGTGAACACACGGTGGAGGAACAACGGCGAGTGAGACGTGAAAGCGGGAACTGTGTGCGGATGTTGTTGCTGCTGCTGCTGGGGATGGGTTTGATGATTCTGATGGACGCTCTGCGGGTTCGAGGGTGGTCGCGGCGGCGGTGGCGGTTGAGTTTGTGCGTGATGGCGCGTCGGGAAAGCAAATGAAGATGAAAGTGACGTGAAGGGCTTCATAGTGGCGTGGAAGAGACCGTGTACGTTGCGGTTCGTTGAACCATTCACATGTACGAACGTCGAGGTAGTTGGGTCGGGACTGTCGTTCCCCGACGAGCGACGTGAGTGCGACTCACGTTCACGATCTGGGCTAGGCGCGCGGGATTGCGCGCGACTCTCTCTCCGGCTAGCAGATCGACTGGATGGCGCGGACTCACGTGGACTCGTCATATCTCGGAGTGCCTCGATGGACGGAGGGGCGTTTTGAGAAAGTGAATGGAGTTGAGAGCTGACGTGGTCGAGGTCAGAGTCGCTATGACTAGGGGGGATGAAACGTGGTGCGCCTCGAGAGGAGTATGAATTCCAGAAGTAGGACTGCTGTGTTGCCCATCTTGGTCCGACTCGGCCAGCATCGGATTGATCCCTTGCTGTATCCATGGATTTGTGACACGCTGGATAGCCTGGTCCGGAAGAGACACATGCGCAATGCGGTCACGAATGTGCGATGGATAGCTAGGGAGTTCCAAATCAGGGTTGTGCTCTTCTGGTACTTCGGGCCCGCCAATTAGTAGCCGTCGCGTTGCGACTGTTGCAGATTTCGCTTCGTCAAGAAGACGATAATCGAGGATATGGAGTGGTAGAGAACAGCGCAACTCCGACGTGTGTCCGTCGAGGTTGCCAATGAGGATACTCCAGCGTATCCGATGTGATGCTATGATAGGTTCCAAGGCATGCGTTGGTGTTGTACCAACAGGAAGGGAAACTTTGATCTTGGTAACGATATCCACTTCTGACAGTTCAAAATTGAGGGGAATAGAATGAGACTCGCTCCTAGATTCCGCCTGGGGGAGAGACGGCTGTGCTGAAGTGGAAGATCCACGTTCAGGGTTGAGGGAGGCAGGAGACTCATTCGAAGTGCGTAAGTTCGGTGTGGGTACAAAGGATGTCGCATTCCCCAGGGATGGAGAATGGTGTCGAGAGTAATCGGCGGTGTGCAGTGGTGTAGATCCACCTGGGGTAGCCGGGCCAGAATGCGTGTTGCGAGCGCCAGCTTGATGTGACGAGCCTGTGTGATGGCGATGGTCTTGGTGTTCTACATAAACCGCTTGGCCATTACGGAACTCATGCTTCGCTATGATCACAGGTTTTGTCGATTCCTGCCAACCCGTGCGAGTGACCGTCCTGATAGTCTCATTGAGCGTGGTCACTACGCTCAGGATTCGGACACCCTTGGACAGGGGGGAGAATTTTGCCACTGCAGTAAGGTCATCGCCGGCTGCCCAAGCCTTGTGCGGAATCATAATGGAGTACATGAGCTTTTCAGGCCATGTATTTTCGATCTCGAGTGACTGTTGGTATTCGAGTGCATCCCGGGAAAAAGATCGCAATAACGTGATGAATTCTTGCGTCTGCAGATTATTGGCAAAGCCTGGACGAGTTGCAACAGCACGAAGCTTGTAAGTAACGGAACCGCCGCCATAGGCGCCAGTATAAAGAGTGACGGAAGAGAGCCGCCAAGGCGAAGTTGGAAAGGAAACATATGACGACCGGCTTTCAATGTATGACTACGCCCCTTCTCTCCTTCAAGGAAGGACCACTCGTGATTGCACACGATGTAAGTCATCGTCGAGTTCGTGAAGCTACCCTATGTAGAACAAGATCATATATACCAAAAAGCCCGGTGCTCGTCGCGAGACTCACGGTTCATTTCCAAGTGGGGGCAATTTAGCTTTACCGCGAAATTGAAGAGTGATTTGTTTGACCGGGGTCGATTCAGCTAGCTGGAGGACAACATGTCCTGAAAGAAGGGTAGGGGTCACCTCAGCCCCTGAGCCTCTGAGGGTAAGTACATCCGAATCTACGATAATTTCGAGGTTAGTGTGCTTGTCATCCTTCTTGGGCGCTGTATCTTGGCGCTCAGCATGGCTGTTGGTACGAGGTGTGATACTTTGAAGGGCATGATGTAACGCGGATGCAAGGAGATCGAGCTCTGGATTTGTACGAGTAGGGTCGACGTTGTCAGTGGAGGGATCGCGAGTGGGAGTGGAAGAGAATGAAGACATGAGTCAAGAAGGGACTCGAACCAACTCGTCCTTGACTCGGACTTTCCTTTTATTTTACATTATTGTTCACCCTAGATCTACCATAGATGCTCTGAAAGATCGAGACCGCATTGAAATTTTTTAATGTAGAGAGCAGTCAAAGGCTATGCTCTCTGAACTGATGTGAGCCCGGCCAGTCATTCAGATTCACTGGTTTGATTTCAATGTGGCAGCGATATCTTGAGGGCAACTGAGCTTCGAATACTGACGCATCATATTAGTTAAATTCCGAACTGATATTTATCTCCACATGGGTATATTATCATGCCTGGTACAAGGCATCTAAGAAAGCAGAGACAATAGCCCCCACCATTTGTGGGCCGATCGCACTTGAATTGCCCAGGCCTAAATACAGAAATCTTGTGTCAGCTTTTCTTGTAAGATGGAATAATGGAACGGGAGCAGTTGAAATATGATCATGGACCACGGACAATCACAGGTCACCGTGTGAAAATGGGTCGAGTCGGCAAGATCATTCGACGCTTTGTTGCACTCACCATACAAAGAGACCATAGTCCCTTTTCCTGCCGGACTTCCTTTTGCGTCCCACACTGCATCCTTCAGGTCTTGAACGAAGTTATCCACCATCGATACTGTTAGCCGCTGCCACCTCGTATTAGATCCTGCTGTATTTTCCCGAGATACAGGTGCATACCGTGCAAGCGATATGGAGTCCTGGGGGATTCTGAAGTGCATTGAGGTGCCAACCCTTCTTTGACATTTTGTCCCCAACTTCCAAAATGTTCAAGTCTGGCGCACGAGAGCCGAAAGCTACTACGGAAGCTTGCGGCTTGCCTAAAATATACAACTCCGGAAAGGAATTCGGATGACTTCCTCAATAGTTTTTGCAGCTCCAACGATGTCCCGGCAAGACGAGATGTATCCTCTATGAACGGTGTGAGGCGCCGGGTATGAACGACGTGTAACTACGCACCCTTCACCCATGTAGTGCATCGCTGCCCAGGTCCCTGCGATCAAAGCTCCGGAGCTATGGGTATATCAGCCACGGCAAAATGTGACCGGGTGCATTGCCTACCGAGAGCCAGCAAGTCCAGGACTGGCATAAACACCACCTTTGGCGCGTCACATCAAGGTTATTGGAAAAGAAACCAGATAAACAAGCTTACCTGCCCACTCGGGGTTTACGTAGTACTGATATTGTCGTAAGTCTGCGGAACGATACATGATAACGGATGAGCCCTGAGGTAGGAGCATGAGATATCCACGTTCAAGCTCAACTGTGCCTATGGAGTGCGCACCTTGGGAGCGAATCCATACTATGCAATCAGTCAGTCAGCTCGTCTCTGCTCTGGAACCAAAGAACGAACTTTGTGGGTATCACAACTAATCGCTGTGACACCTTCCACTCTGAAGTCGAATGGTTCGGATGAAAACCCGGCCCGTTCTAGGAAAGGCATAATGAACCCTCCCAGACAGCAGTCAACATGGAGGCCAATGTTATATCTTTTGGCAAGTTTTCCGAGACCGACAATATCATCCTGGCAGCCGTCAGGGAAGTTAATAGCGGAACCGACGACCTGGAAACACTGTAGTAAGTTCTGGATTCACAGGTGGAGACAGCGCGATGTGAACCATAATAGTTTTGGAGTTGCTAAAAAGATGTCAGTGGCGCATCATTAAGACTGAAGAACACAGACATGGCTCGGCGAACCCGCTTCAAGTCCACTTGGCGCGTCTCTGGATGTACAGGAATCGAATGGAGCTTGATATTGAAATACGCAGCCGCTTTATCAAACGCGGCGTGAGCGGACGCAGGGACGACCCTACCAGCGGTTGGCCGGCCCCTTTCAGCATGCGTATGAGGAAAATGGAATTAAAGCGTACATTTCCGGCTCCGAAATTCCCTTTACAGCGCGTGCCCAGTCGCGGTGTGTCTTAACAGACATGAGAATGGACTCGGTGCCGCCGGATGTCGTCGCACCTGCGCCGGCGGGATTATTATACATTCGCAGACACATGGCCACAACCTCCGCTTCCATCTTCCTAACGGCAGGGAAGGCATCTGGGTGCAGTGGGTTGGAGACGCAGTACCGCTGGAATGCAGCAACGAGGACTCTTTCCATGTCATCACCTCCATCTGTGAAACTCGAGCTCAAAAGGAACAATTTGAAAGGGTGATGGAATATGCGCACGATACACTGCACCGGATAATTTCCCTTCCCTGTAATCGTGTGTGAAGGGCCCTCGCGATCCATTTGTTCCATTGCGTCGAGTATCCATTCTAAAGTGCAGCCTTGCTTTGGAAGCTCAAGATGGCGGACTACGTCCTTTCCATGTGGTATAAGTTTCTGATCAATTTCGACCCTCGCAGCATCCATCTCGGTCTTTATTCTCTTGCGCATTGATGGTAGTGCAATGACGAGCCGAAGGGTTCTCTAAAGGTGGAAGAGAGGGTCTCGATTGGGCTATAGAGAAAGGGAATGGATCGAACCTGGGCAATGAACACATACAAGTCCTTGATCGATCGGCTGAGCCCCCTCGCGCGAACATGTCGCCAGAGTTTCAAGGCGCGTACCGCGAAGAAGTACACAAGAAAACAGTCTTTTGCCGTATCCAAGGTCAGATTACGCTGAAACACGTCAGCCACATCTATAATACGCGGACTTGAAAGAATGGACGTCAACATCTTGACGCTGAATGTTGGGGAGACTGAGCTGTGAGATAGAAGAAGAAGAGAACGTCGACCGTCGCGTCAGGATGAGAGACGGCGACAAACTAGGACTCCAGGACTCCCGTGCTCCGGTTGAAACCCGCGGAGAAACCGGTCCGGAAGCAAAAATCAAGATGTCCCCCGAAAATATTATATGAGTGCTCCCATTGAACCAACATGCGCATGGTACAGTTCTAAAGACTGGGTGATGCGACCTTCAATATCTAATTAGTTGTCCCAGTTATCACAAGAGGAAGAGATCGATGATGGAAAAGAAGTAACATGGGGTACGTGAAGTCCTCCCTCCCTACGCAACGCAACAACTTTGAATCATTCCTCATTCAGAGGATCAACAACGTATCAACACATTCTCAAAGCTAAACACTCGGGTACGCTCATTATCCCAAAAGATGAACAGTTTGAAAGTAAGTAGCAATGAGTCTTGGGTCCACTCAGCTCGTCTTTACTTCGATTAATATAGCAAGAGAAAGAAGCTCTTGATGACCTTGCGATGGAACTGGAGCTTGCTGAGGAAGACCAACCTGTTCTGTATGATCACCTTCATATAAGCTATCCTTGTTTTTGACCCTTGTTAATAGCTACAAGATTGGCGAAGCCTTCCTTCACCTACCATATCACCGTGCGATGAAACGCCTTGAGAGAGATCAAGCGCAGGTCGACGAGGAGATCGCAAAACTTACAGAAGTCGTTGATCAGTGCGAATGCGACATGAAAGAACTCAAGGTCGCCTTGTATGGGAGATTTGGCAACGCGATCAATCTTGACGAATGAATGACTTTCTACTCCCGATACAAGTAGTTTCAGTCTGGGTAACTTTGCAAGGACATGATTCCTTTTCCAACTTGTCATTTTCTAATGCTCTGTATCAGGTTTTCTAATGGCGATTACCCTATCTCACGTTATAATTATTCTACGCCTTCTATTTTGCCCCTGACGCATTCGCGAAGGCGGGTCACGATTTGATTGAATCAGACATGGGGCATGAGACAGCCATCACCGATATAACCCCCCTTCAAAATGCTATTTGTAGATTTACTTTGCCGTTTCTCAGAGCACTCCGTTTTCTTGGCCCCCGAGAAAACGTCTTATCCCCATCACCTGCACTAATCCAGCGCAGGCGTATAGCATATCACGATCATCACTATGGAGCGCAGCATCCTGGGCTTCTTTTCCCTTGCGAATGCCGTTGGCACGCCATGTGTCGACGATAAGGCTATGCCGTACTCTCAGCACGATGGGCTTCTTGTGGCGCAGTGTACAGTATTCCATACTGCAAGCACAGGCGTGTCTATCTTCCTCAAATGTCTAAACGGCGGAAGCTTCAGTCACCGACGTGTTTCAGTGAGTATATCACAAATAAAGAAAGGAGAGTGACAAGTGGGTACAATCTGGCAAAGATCTTGATAATACTACTCAGAAATTCACCCTTCAAGCGTCCAACCGCGAGGCCCGAACCTCGTTCCCTTATATCAATGTGGCGCAGACGTTCGTAAGATTTCCTGAATATGGCAGATTTGCCTGTCTGTAAAGGCGAACTGGAGCCGAATTACCGCTTTAAATCGGGCCGTGCACCAAGTATCGTCAGTGGACGCAGATTTCGAGGTGTTGGCCTGGGTTGGCCTGGATTATTAGAGAAATAGATGGGCCCTGCTAAATTCCACGCATGGAATGTGACCCCAACGCCAGATTTCGGACGTCAGAAAAGACTAAATGTTGTCGCTTCAGACAACCAGTTTCAGTATCACCATGTTGCCGGTTCACGGCCGAATTCACCACCGCCTTTAATGGTGGCGTTGGAATGGCCAGAGCCATTAACCGTTGGATCGACGCAATCTCATTAATTTCAAAGCTTTGACTCTTATACGATTAAGAGTTTTCATGTGAATGTGAATAACAAATTTTGAAAAAGGGAGGTAGTGAGGTAGTTTCCCTACGCCTGTTCGCTTAGCTGCTGCGTACTGTGTGTAACATGACAGTTGAACGACGGACGCCTCAAATCCTCGGGCCAGGGAATACTGAGCTTAAAGTAGCTTTATTGCTCGCTAGGTTACTCCCTTGCTGACACGCCTGGCACGCTGCCTGTCAATACACTCGGGAGGGGTTGGCTTCCCACACTAGAAAGCAGGGCAATAGAGCCGACGACAATCAAGATGAGCGTCACTACCGTCCCGGTAATCAAGACGAAAGGCCTTGTGAGCCGAGCAAAGCAATAGTGAGAAACCCGTGGACATGTAGAAAGCTGCACATACCCGCTCACGTCCTTTCGTTCGCACTTACTGCCCGCCCAATACTCAGTCCGACCTTTCGAATCCTTCGTGGCTTCGCATGTACAGGTGAAACAAGCCCGTCCCGCTTTAGTCGCCTGCACACATGACCCATGTCCAGAACACGAGCTCGTTGAATTGGAGCAAATTTCCTCCGACGTGAAGCACAGCGCGTCCGAGCCGACAGGTGGCACCGGTACGTGTGGTGGAAGGGGGACTGGTCTTGCCGCTTCGCCACGCCCACCTGAATCAATGGGTAGGTAAAGATCACCAGGTTGAGGTGCGGTTTTCTGAGTGCATTGCGCAGTGCTGCACTGAGCGCTGCTGCCGCAGTGGTATACTGCACACTCTCCCGACCATACGCATCCGCGATGGTTCTGAGCCCCCTTATGCGGAACGCGCCAAAGCGGTCCCACGAAAGGTCATCAGAGTCAAGGAACTCCACAAGTGCGGAAAGTTCAGAGATGAATGTTTCTGTTGAAGGCGAGACGTTGATGGTGTCCAGGAGCGGAATGAAGGTGTTCTTGGTGCCAATTGAACCATCAAATACATGGGAGAATGTATGGGATGCACGGTATAGGCTTGATTGCATTATTTCGGAGAGGGTAGAGACAGGATCTGTGCTGAAAAGTGAGAGGGGGGCATCTAGGTCTTCCGTAGGGATGGTGTCTACAGAGCGCGAGTATTAGATCACTAACTGGCTACTCAGTTCCACTCACACTCCGCATCGGTATCGTCAATACCAATCAGAAGGCCGCCGCGGAAACCTTTCCCTACGAATGATTCGTCGAGTTCACCTGCACCCAGCTGCTCATTCTGTGGTAAAAGCTGGAATCGGTCCAGGTGAAGATGTTTTGCAACGGTGATGCCAGCAACGGAATGTGACAGCGATCCATAGACACTAATATGTGGATGGAAGTAAATTTGAGTGGAAAATACGAGGTGGGATAAGCCAAGAGAACAAGTATTGCCCGCATCCTGAGCGGAGGTGAGAGTGACTGAGAGTGACGACGACTGACTACCTGACGCCTGACACCTGGCGCCTGACGCGCGACTGCGCTCTCTAACGGACCGCCGCCGACAAGGCATGTGCTAGTGGCATCCGCCAAACACCCATAAAATATATTAAGATACCATCACACAAGTCAGCCATGGCGGCCGAGATGAGTAGTCTTCTTCTTGACCTTCTTGTTTCACCTTACCGCTATAAAACAAAACTAGAGCTAAAAAAATAACCTGCGCCTCTGTGTTCGAGAAATGTCACGTGATTTCTACCCTCGACAACAATGCAGCAAATATTAGCATTTGGACACAACCACCACGACGATAATATCACAGTAGTCAGTACATGTTCCATGTGCAAATGCAGATGTATATATGATCATGGTCATGGTTATGGTCAAGATGTGACTTTCAAGGATGGAGAGGAGAGTATACAGCCGCGTGTGGTCATGGCCCGTGCGTGGGAACTTGACAGAGTCCTTGCGGAGTTCGAATGAGGGGCCTTTCCTGAGGACACATCATCTATAAAAGCCTTCCTCAACCCCTCACTAACTCGGACGTCGTCGCCGTAGTGCTCGTCGTATTCAACGTCGTACAATTGATTGAAAATGTCTAATAAAATTGTGGTGAGCCAGTCAATGCCATTTGTGCTTGACTAGTACAAAGGATAACACCCATCTCTCGTCAATGAGCCTGCAATTTATCGCAGCGTTATAGACGATGTGATTTCCTCCATTAAAGGTGACTTTGACGAGTATGGTGTTAGCGAGGATGTCCTGGCCGAACTTCAGAAAGTATGTTTTCTTGCATTGCCTGCGTTGACCATTCCCAGGTTCACATCTCACCGCGCCAATTTCCCTTCAGAAATGGGAGACCAAGGTGATGGCGTCACATGTCGCCGAGTTCGAACCACCACCTGCACAACAGGCACCCTCTCAGTATCCTCCACACCCAATGCACGTCATGCCGCAGCATTACTCACCCGCTCATCATGCTTTTGTACCGCAATCGCAACCGCCTCCTACTACGGCAAACCTTATTAAAAAGGAACCAGTAGACAGCCGATACATCTTGAGCGGCCAATATGTTCCGCCGATGAGTAACCCACAAATACCTGCTCTACGGCCACCACCCAATTCGTTATTGACCTTCCCAGGAGGGCCGAGTCGTCCCCCTCCCCCTGTCGCAGCGCCGGCACCTGCTGTCCATCCTGTCAACACCGTTCCATCGGCGAAACTGCCGCAGCCACAACCACAACCACAGCCACAGTCGCAATCCCAGCCGCAGCCGCAGTCCCAGTCCCAGCCTCCGCGAATCCCTCAGGTTGACGGTCCTTCGTCGTCAAGCTCCGACTCATCATCGCCACCCCCGCAGCAATATGCCCCTCATTCGTCGCATCCGTCTTTACCACAGCCTACGCAAGGCTCCACTATCAGTGCCGACGATGAAGCCATCAATAGTGATTTAGACGATTCAGACTCTGAAGGTGAGGAGGATCCGGATGAGGGTCCAGGTGTAAGCGACATCGTCTTCTGCACCTACGATAAGGTATCTGGCATCTTTAAGGTATTGAGATGGTTGACGCTCATCTGAGCTCGCAGGTTGCTCGGGTTAAGAACAAGTGGAAGTGCATACTGAAGGATGGCATGATCCATATCAACGGCAAAGATTACCTTTTTGCAAAGTGCACAGGGTCAGTTACCCTCCTCTATTGCAGAGGAAGATGTGTATCTGACTGATGCTCCGACCAGTGAATTTGAGTGGTGATAGGATCGATTCTCTATGCTTGCTCTGCTTTCTCTCCATGCCTCCATTTTGGTTACTGTCTTGTCCTATTCTATCTTTCTCCCGCGTTCCGTCAGTCCGTGCACATCACCATATACGTTGAACTATTACTCATCATATTCACCACACCACGCAAGCAAAGCAACACATATTTAGTAACTCCTTCGTTTCCCCTTATGTCCTCGTTTCACGAGACGTTGTCCGCGGGTTTACCGAGTGTTCTGCACGTAAGACCGTAAACATACAGCTCTTTTGTGCCCCCTGAAGTATGGCTGGGGTCCTATGCTACGAGGGGCCAATGATAAAGGCCAATGAAATATGTACATGTGTCGAAACGCCCACATATCTATACCTCACGCTTACAGTTGCGGGACGACCAATACGAAGGTATCACGAATACAAGGCAAAGCACCAGCACCACTTCTCACGGTCGCGAGCCGAGGGTCTGACCACTCGGTCATCCAAGGGGTCCCGCCGGTATGGATGGAAACGCTTGAGTGAGTCAAGTGGTACAAGGCCCACCTCCGTGTCGTTCGTGCTCTCCTGCTCGCGAATAATATCGAGAGACGCGGCTTCAAACTTGGAATCCCCATCCGTGGGAAGTAGCACGGAAAGGGGTTCTGGGGAGAAGAAGGGCGTCCGGATGGAGACGGGACCGGGGGCCGGTGAGTCGCTTTCTGAAGAAGACTGTGATTGGGACGATGCAGAAAACTGGCTGTGAGCATGTGATAGCGCGGGAGAAGCAGGACGGTAGTGATACATCGATGGTGGCGATGTCGGGAAAGTAGATCCGTATACATAAACCTGTGAGTGTGCTGGAGAGTGATGAAATGTCGAGTCCACGTTTTGAGAGGCAACGAGCAGTGGATAGGGGTATGGGGGTTGGTAGTTATTGTCTGGGGATGATATTGGAGTTGGTTGCCAATTGTATCCTAGTGGTACATGGGGTTGCACATGTGGTGGGGTGACTGGTATATGGTAACCTTCAGGGTGTTGCGAGGAAGGGTAAGAATCTCCTCCGAACATGCGCGCATATGCGTCGTGTTGGGCGGAAGGAGTCGATTGTGTTGGTAACGTAGGATAGGCAGGTGACTGAGAGTTGAAAAGATCTTGAGGGTAGGTACTCTGGGGCGGCGGAGGCAAACCCTGATTCTGTTGAGGTGCGATCGGTTGTGCTGGTACTTGCGGAGAATGACGATTCAGAGTCGAGCTAGGGCCGGCAACGGGGGCGATCTGGCTCCCCGCCCTGCCGTTGGGACTCGCCTGGGTTGAAAGGTCAGGAGCTGACTCGGACGCATGTGCAGCGGCGCTAGCCCTCGAAGACCTCATCTTTGTTCTGCGCGAGCTCTTAAAGAGACCTTCGGGCACGACGAGATCTTTTAAAACTGGGATGTCATCGACAGTGCCGAGGCTGTCGACTGTGGCCTGAGTGAAGTATGCGGCTAAAAATAAAATATAAGACAAGAGCCTAAGCACAGGTGAAAAAAAACAACGCACTTAGATGCCATTTACGTTTATTGCCTTCATTTTCATTCAAATAGACGGAGTAAGTCTGTTTCACAAATGGATCCCAATTTCGTGGAGGCTGTCCATCACTTTAGGTAATAGTTGTTGGATTGAACCGCGATTGTGATTTATAAAAGAACAAGTAACTGACCTAGCTCTCTCGCCGGTCTTGTTCTTGGGAGGTTCCCACTTCTCATAGTAGAATAGAAATTCCTGGAAATAAGATGTGTGAAATTGTGCGGAGGTAGAGTATAGTATATGGGAGATACATACGTCACGCACACGAGAAGCAGACCAGTGACGACCCTCAGTAAAGCGCTCAATCCCGATTCCGGTGATGGCATGAGGGCCTCTGTCTTCCCATGCATAGCAATAACCAGAGGATAATGCCTCACGTTCCTTGGCATCCAAGCGTCTGGTGATCATTGGCAACAAGCCAAGATAAACGGCGTAAAATATTTTATGCACGTCCGCAGTGCTTCTTATACGGACATTGGTACAGGAGGGGACCTGCATTGTAGGTGAAAGTATCGTGGCGGGACGAGGGAAAGGAAAGGAACACGCTCACCGTCGATGGAATTATAAATAAAGCCTCTTCTGCACAATTTGAATCCGTGAAAGTGGTTCAATCCCCGCCAATGGGTTATCTTAATATTATATTAACCATTAATTGGCTTTGAGAGCCAATTCATCGGTTTTGGAGGAGAAAATCAAATCGAGATTTAAAATCGTCGTCGTCTCGTCGTCGTCTTCTCTCCATTTTACTTCCCTTCTCTTCCCTTCCTCTTCCCTTCCCTTTCCCTCTCTCTCTATCTCTTTTTATTCCTACTTTAATTTTTAAAAAACAATTCCGTGTGAGCGCGAGACGCGACGAACATTGCGTCGCTGTCAGCCAAGTAACTAACTAGAATACCCTTTCTTTTAATTTCAATACCCAATACCCATCCATCATCATTATCCTCTTTACCCCCGCGGTTCAACTCGCACTCACCCGCTCCCCCCCCCCTCTCCTCATCGGCCGCGGCCACAAACAGACTCCTCGCAAACCCCATTTCTCCATCCGTCGGCTTCCGAATGACAGAAAAAGAGGTGAAATTTTTATTTTTATATGAAAAAGGAAAGATAAACAAGCTCACCACAACTTTTTTTTAATACATTACATTACACTTACACATTACTTCATCACTTTTTCACCCCACCCCATGTGTTCAGTTCACTCTAGACTAGGCCACTAGGTTACTCCAACCAAACGCTGTCCTTCAACCCCCCCCTGGCACATGGGTTGCTTCCTTCAAGAGCCGAGACCAGGTCAGATGCTGCTAACCCACTGGCTCCGAGCCTCGGCGGGTCCTCATATGACGCGCCACCATCACCAGGGACGTTCTTCCGGAGCTTTCCACGCCAGTTCACGAGACACGACCGCTTCCTCGGCTCCCTTAGGCTTACGTCAGGTTCTAATCGAATCAGACTTTCCCCTTTCATTCAAGCCGGGTGTATGGCCAGAGTCTAAACTCTCTTCATCCACCTCCACTACAACCAACTTTTCCCTCTCTTGTCTGCGTCTGTTTCCCCGCAGTCTTTCCGAGCGCTTTACTATACCACTGTGATTAGTGATGGCCCTACCTTCACTAACACTAGACTAGCTAGCTAGGTAAACCCTTTGGGTCATGGTCACGGTCGTTTCCCCGGCCCGACTTCTACTTCCAATTCTATTTTATTTTATTTTATTTTATTTTATTGAAACACTCGCCAAGAGCTCCTCCTCCAGTTGCCATCCCAGACGACCACCGCGACCGGCACATTTCAAGTCCAAGCCGAATGATGATAATTCAACTCCGAGCTTGAATCCCGACAGTCCGTCTCGGGTATCGCAATAGATCGCTGCTTTCCGCACCCCTCCGGGTTATTCCTGACCACCCGATGCCCGGAGTACTTCCTAAACATGAAGGTCTCGGTGGTGTTAAGGCTTCAACAAAATTTTCCTGCATGTGAAATTGTGCGCAACCTTTTGTCCAGTGGCAAAAGATGGGCGTGTTGATCTTGATCCCAGTGCTGCTGCAAGGGGGCCATGAGGCAAGAATGCCGTTGCCCAGCAAAGGTCCGGTCTAGCTCCACTTTCGCAAATAATTGGGGGGGGTGGGGGGGTGGGGGGGTTCCATGTAAATCGGATCCGTTATTGGAACAAACTTTATGGACAATGTAAGAACAAGTCCTCCTACACGCCTTCCTGCACGTCTTCGCACTGTTCCGTTTGATCGAGGCGAGCTGCTCGTGTTTGGGGGTCATTGGCAACCAGGATCGTCGACCAAGTTCATCCTTTCTCCTCTACCCCCCCCCCCCCCCCATTTTAGCCCCAAATGGCAACCTTGGTGATACAAGACAGTGCCCACCTCATGCTTCCGATAAGGCATCTTTATACGCCACGCCACCGATCCAACTTGCAAGCTCCGCGGCGACGTCGTTGGTGCGCGAAATGCGAGGTTCTTAATTTAGTTACTCCTTCTCACGGCGGCGAACCCCCACCCCTCTCTCACCAAATAATTGTGATTTGGATTGGGTGAGTGAGGTGAGGTGTGAAAGATAATGGTTAGCGGCCCCTCGATTTTTTTGAATAATATAACAATTAAAATTGAAACAATTCATTACACTCCTTTTTTTTTTTCTTTTTTTTTCACACGCACGTTAGTGCTGAATGACAAAGTTCTGTCAACGTGGTTGTTCCCTCGGAGCCTCATTCACTTGCTTCGTACTTGGAAGCCACGGACAGAGGGGGGGGACCGGGGGGGGGGAAGGGTTCGTCGGCCTCATCCGTGGATACCTTGGAAGGTCGTAGTGCGACACAATTACGTGGATATCAAAAAAAAGACGTTATTCTCACACACTAAAGGAGTGTAATTGTAAAAATCATCTTTTTTGTTTTTTGTTTTTTTGTTGTGTTGTATTTGTATATATATTTCAAGAAATGGACGGGACGTAGGGGGGGGGGGGGGGAGGGTTGTCTGGCATGGCACCTTCGATCGATTCCGTTAATAACTTTACTTACGGGACGCCCGAGAGTCATAAATGATTTGCATTCAAGCATCGCATAAGGGGCGCATAGGGGGGTGGGGGGGGGGGGGTGGAACGAGCGCTTTTTTGACTGACTGAACCTGACCTGACTATAGAACGTGCGCGCGGCAAAGTTCGACGCGCGCGTATGGCCAGTCCTTAATTTCGTCGTCTCCAGGACCTTAGCCAAGGCACGACTTTTTTGTATATATAATCCTAGCTAGCCTAGCTTGTGGAGCCCATGAAATGAAGATGAATGATTTATTTATTTATTTTGCTTTTCTTCCGGTAGTAGATAGGTACGGATACGTGGGATGAGGACACAGGCACAACAAGCTGGCACAATTTAAACGGGGCGCGCGCGTTGTTACTTGTATGTAGTGTGTAGTGTGTAGTGTACTATATACTCGTAGTCAAGGCGAAGGAAATACCCCCCTCGCTGTCCCCTTTTTCGGTTCTTCTAGGGTAACAAAGCACAACATGTTCACCACTTTTTTTGTTTTTTGTTTTCTTTCTCGAAGATGATCAATTCTAAAAAAAAATTTTGAAAAAATTTGCATAGCTAAAAGTCCCGAATAATGGCGTCACCCCCAACATCGACATATATCGCGATATTGTAACGACACAATTGCCCTGTCCAAAAACTGATGAAAAGTATATAGCCATCCATCTATCACGTTATGCCACCGAGTAGTGCTAAATTCAACCTCATCTTTGGTCATGACTACAGTACGCGCGACTGCCACGGAGTTGTGTTATGGCCGTCCAAAAGACGTTACGAAGTGCAGCAAACTAAGAGCGAGAATCCCGCAACCATGCTTCTTGTCCACTCCATTGGGTTTCCCATGAATCCACAGTGCGGTGAAGAGAGGTATACAGTCAGGAATGGGTAGGTATTTGCACCAATTCGAACAGACTAAGTGTTATTATACATACTCGCTACAAGGCTTCGCCAAAGCCAAAAGTTATAGAAAGAAACGGCGTGGAGAGAACGTGATATTTTCGTGGACATGTGGGGGGGGGGGAGGGGGATGTCTCGAGAGCAAAAAAAAAAAAAACATCGTATCAAGTAACAACATCAGGCGACATATAGCAAATATCGAGAGCGGGAGAAAGCAAGTTTGAAGTGGGGCAAAAACGGTACAGGTGTCCAGAAAGGTTGTTGCGCAAAAGAAGAACAAGGAAAGAGGAGGGTAGGAAAAAAAGATGATCACGCGACAGTAAAGGAACGCAGAGCGCGGTCATCAATGGGGTGCCTCTTTGGTATGTGAGTTGTTTCGAGAAAGGCTAGTGGTGCGAGAACCTGCGCGCCGCCCGGAGTGCTGGAAAAGCGGCTATGCCCAAGTTTCCCATGTGCCAATTCGTGCACTGCTTTCGGCCACGCCGGAGGGTCTAAAGGCGAGGGAGGTTGCACAACGGAAGCTGGGTAGGGCGCATACTTTGGGGAACGGGATTGATGGGAGGAGTAGGGGCCAACGCTCTCTGACGTGTCCTTTGGACGCCCTTTGACGCATCGCGCGCTGCGGAATTTCCCAGGAGGTACCTCAAGGCAGGCAAGCTCGGGAAAGTCGTCTATGGTGTAGAGATTGTCGATTGTCTCTTGAGTAAAATAAGCAACTGGAGGACGAAGATCTAGTCAAGCCAAAGTTGTAAATAATAAATTGAATTTCAGAGACGCACTAAGGTGCCATTTTCTTCGGCCCCGGCCAGCAAGGTCTACATATACAGAGTACGTTTGTTTGATAAGACGCTCTCGCGGGCGTCCATAATATGAACCAGGAGGGAGATGCAAACTAAAACTACAGGCACCAAGAGCTGTGTGGCGCATATATAATCAAGCTGAGAGGGTACACTCACGGCTGGCCAATAACATCTAGGTCCATATCAAGCTCTCGTTCGCTATAGAACAAAAATTCGTCTCTGGAAGATAGGGCCAGTTAGGACCTCACTAAAAAAACAAAACAAACTTTAGAGGACATACCTGACGCGAGATGGCCCCCAGCGTATGCCATCCGTCCATCGCTCGATGCCAAGCTATGTGAGGAAAAAGAAAAAGAAAAGAAAAGCAACTTAGTGAGGCTGGTGGTGAACACGAGGGGAAAAGGCTTACCCCAGTAGCCTCAGCATCTGGACCTCTCTCCTCCCATACATAAACTGAGCCGGACCGGATGCATCGCCTCTCTTCACTGTCTAACCGCCGGGAGACTATGGGGAGTACCGCCTTTGATACTGCGTAAAAGATGACGAGAGCGTCCGAGACTGATCGAACGCGAATGTCAGTGCAAGTTGGTCGTTGCATAAGATATAGGTAGTGAGTAGGGTATCAAGAAAGTAAGGATGGGAATGAGGGGGGGGAAGATGTAAGTCACAAGGAGCGGACGTGTGCAACGCGGGGGGGAGAGGCAATAGTCAACCAGCCGTAGAAGGTTTAAGTACATATTTCCGAAGGCGTTTACGGTAAGTGGGAAAAAAGCGCGCGTAGGTTGAGTCTGATTGGATGAGGAGACGTTCCGGATAAGAGCGTGTTCCATGAATGTTGAATTGGCATCCCAGACAGGAGAAATGGCGAGTTGCCTTTGCTGGATAAGAGAGGCGTCGAGCGACTCGGAAATATTATTATTACTATTATTATTTACTTGTATTGTATATTGTGTATTTTACAATGTTACAATCATCAAACTCTATACCTTTAATCAGCTTCCGTCATGCGTGCGGGTGCGGTTAGTTATCCGACTATTCCGACTCATTTGACTCTCATCTTATCCCACTCGTCACTCTCCGACTATCCCGATCTTAGCATCGCTCAGGGCATTATTCTTTTTTTTCTTTTTTTCTTTTTTCAATTTCAATTAATTTTTGTTACCTCGAACGAGTCGACGGCCTTTCGTAGCTGCCGGTGCACGAGGAAGGTCTACGATTACGTCAACATGCTTCCAAGCACAAGCACCGACTAGCTAGAAGGAAAGGAAGGAAAGGAAGGAAAGGATTACATTACATGGGGATGGGGATGAGTGGGCCGCCCCATCCAAAAACAAAAAATAAAAATAACACCTTTCTCCGGTTTATCGATGGATGGCCGTGCAATAAGAAAAAAGCTTAATAAGAGTTTATGTCTGTCTGAAACAATTATAATGTTGTGGGATATGGATGGATGGATGGTGTGGTGTATAGATCGGCGATCTGTCAATGTTGTCTTGGCACACGCCCCAAGAATCAAATCATTCATTACATTACACCCCCTTCCTAGTACTTACACTGTACAGACACCATCACCACCGCCATCATCATCATCATCGTTAGAACATGTTGAACATCTTCTCATGAGTGTACCAGCACTTAAAATAGGTTTCCCCTGTGTGGCTTTGATGCAAGTGATGCCGAGAACCTAGTGCGTTGATGTTGATGAAGGGCCTCATGTGCCTGGGATAGGGCATCCTAAACGCTCAATATACACAAGTAAATGCGATATTTTGATTTTGGTTGGGTAGAAGAGCCGCTCGTCCACTCCATCCATCCTCGTGACAATCACGTGATTGTGTGTTTTTCGTTTTTCGTGTTCTGTGTTCTGTGTTCTGTGTTGTGAGTCAATCAACATAACCGCATATATTTGATATTTTGATGCTCCTTGGGAGAGCGTACTTTCCCATCCTCCACGTACAACGCCTTTGTTATCCTGTCCACTTATTTCATTCCTCTTTGAAAGTGATGGCCTACGAACAACCCACTTGGAAGCCTCCATCGCGCCGAGCGACAGACCCCGTACTTGAGGTTTACAACTCTTTCACAAGGACAAAAGTTCGTCCTCGTCCAATCCCGAGTGTCTTACGGCCCAACCAACTCTTCTGACCCTCAGAATGAGTTCATTCCGCGTGAAGGGAAACGCATCAAATGGTATAATTGTGGACCCACAGTATATGATGCTGCTCATATGGGTCATGCAAGGTAGGTTTTTTTTTGTTTCCCTCTTAGAAGATTGGACCGCGTATTCTTTTGAGTCTAGAAACTACGTCACACAGGACATCCTGCGCAGGATCATGTCGGATTACTTCGGCTACGACGTCCATTTTGTGATGAATATCACTGATATAGACGATAAGGTTGACTCTCTTTCTGAAAGAGTTCCTTTATCGAAATCAACATTCAACATAGATTATATTGAGAGCAAGACAAACATATCTCGTCAATAAGTTTCGATCGGAATCTACCTCTCTCACTCAAGAGTTGCTCGATCAAGTCCGATCTTCCTGGGAGTCATACGTCCGCTCGAAAGTAAGCAGTGGTCTATCCAGTGACGCGATACCCCCTGTTGGCTCAGAATGGCAAGCCTGGGCCGAACTGTCCATCAAAGCGGCGGACAACAAATGGAAGAATGAAGCTCTGAAGAGAGACGAGAAATTCGATATGCACTTTACCGCAGCGGTCCGTTCCTTCATTTGTCAATCACAGCCACTGGCTGATGCTGTCACCCTAGTCTCGCGCTCATACCGCCATTCAAGCGGCAAGCGATTCTTTGAGATTCGGGCAGACGAGCGCAGAGACGGCTCAACGACTCGTGGATGATTCGGCTGATGTTTTGGCACTGTCCCTTGATAAGAAGGTACAGAATCTCTCCGGCTTTCGGGTGGGTTCTAATGATTTTTAGTACGGCGCGTCAGTGACAGATCCGTCTCTTTCACGTTCGTTGGCCCGGTTTTGGGAAGCAAAATTCTTCGAGGACATGGCTCGCCTCCGTGTCAAGGAGCCAGATACACTTACTCGCGTCACTGAATATGTACCCGAGATTGTGGCGTTCGTGGAACGCATTGTCCAGAACGGGTACGCTTACGAAGTCGAGGGGAGCGTCTACTTCGACACGAACAAGTTTGATTCGAGCGAGACCCACACGTATGCCAAATTACAGCCGTGGAGTAAAGGGAATAATGACCTTTTGGAGGAAGGTGAAGGTAGATGCCCTCCCCTCAACAACCTTCCGTGGCTTTACTTCTACGCGCCTCTTAGGTGCCCTTTCGAACACAACCGGTCGCAGATCCGCGGCGGACTTCGCGCTTTGGAAAGCATCCAAACCGGGAGAGCCCTCCTGGTCTTCCCCATGGGGACAGGGACGCCCAGGATGGCATATTGAATGTTCCGTGATGGCGTCTGCCATCCTTGGTGACGGTATGGACATCCATTCGGGAGGAATTGACCTGGCTTTCCCACATCATGACAATGAGGTGGCGCAGGCGGAGGTAACCTGGTCTGGCTCTATCTCACGGAAGTCATGTTCAGTTTTCGTGTGCGTAGGCTTATCACCAATGCAATGCCTGGGTCGGTTACTTTCTTCATACCGGACACCTACATATCGAGGGTTTGAAGATGAGCAAGTCCCTCAAGAACTTCATCACGATTGATGTAAGTGTCTACTGCTCACTCACTTACACGTCTTTGGCACACATGACTCTGCACAGGAAATACTACAAAGGCATTCAGCACGTCAACTACGGCTAGCCTTCTTGACACAGTTGTGGAATTCCAAAATGGATTTCTCGGAGTCGCTTATGACTGGCGAAGTGAAGAATATCGAGGCGACTATAAACGTATGAAATTGAATGCCGCCACTTATCTCGCTAGCTGATGGCCTGGAAGAATTTTTTTACGGTGGTAAAAGCCCTGATTAGCCAAGCCCGCGCAGAGGAATCACTTCTAGATGGGAACCACCGATATCATGATCCTGAACGCTCATTGACAGATGCGTGCGTAATTATTATTTTTAGCTTAATTATTGCTCTTATCACGACGGCTCGCCAAAAGATTATGTCAAGCTCAAGATAGATTCCGAGAAGCGCTTTGCGATTCTTTTGATACTCCTAGCGCCGTTAACGTCTTGCGGGACTTGATATCTCGTACTAATGTGTATATCAATTCGCGTGCGAACGAGTTGGACGTCAGCGTAGTGGAGCGCGTCGGACGATGGGTCGGGGGTATGCTCAGGATGTTCGGCCTGGGGGAAGGGGACCCAACCGACCTTGGATGGGGACAGCCGTCTCAGGATGGCTCTGTCACGTTGAACGTGAGTTGTGCATGCCACGATGATATATTCCGTCAAATGACCAACATTGATAAAAAAAAATTAAAATTAAAAAAACAGCGCGAAGAAATTGTAATGCCGTATCTACGGATCTTGTCTTCATTTAGGGATGGCGTTCGGCAGCTAGCTATCTCAAAGGGGGACGGCGCAGCTCAGGAGATCTTAGCGTTATGTGACAAACTGCGTGACACCGATCTAGTACCCTTGGGTGTTGCTCTAGATGACCAAGAAGGTAGATGGTACCTTGACTCTGAATTGACACATTAGCTCAACAATGTCTTTCGTCTCTTAGATGGTAAAGCGCTGGTAAAGTTGGTCGATCCCGCCGAGTTGATTAGGGCGCGCGAAGAAAAGCGGGCACAAGCAGAAGCCAAGGCAGGGAAGAAAGCCGCGGCCCAGGAATTAGAGCGGCAGAAGAAACAACAGAAGCTAGAGAGAGGAAGAGTTCCACCCGAGCAACTCTTTCGGCCACCCTATGTCCCCGGGGGGTTTATGGCAGTTGGGACGACCAAGGACTGCCGTTAACGGACGGTGAGGGAAAGGAGCTTAGCAAGAATCGAACGAAGAAGGTACAGAAGGAATGGGGCGAGCAGAAAAGGCTCCATGAAGAGTACACGGCATGGAAAAAAGGAAGTGCGATGACGCGGTGACATACCAACAGTTGGACGGACTTTTGACACATTTTATGATCGTCACAGCGTCTGAGCTGCCTCGATGTGTAGAGGCAGAAGGTAGAGGTGGTTAGGGAGAGGTAGGTAGAGTAGAGTAAAGTAGAGTAGAATATAAAATAATGAAAAAATAAAATAAAATAAAATAAAAAGATTGGTTCGGTCGCTCGATCGCGGCAGCTGCCGGGGTCAAGCTAGTTAGTTCGTTCGTTCGATTCGTTCGTTCGTTCGTTCGTTCGTTCGTTCTAGTTACCAATTACAAGCATCGACGACGAGCTGAACGATCTTCTCTAACCCCTTCTATCGTCATCGTCGAACCCACCTTTAGCAAGACAGTCCAAATCAAAAACGCCGAGGGTAACTTCCTTGCCAGACGACCCAAGGATCAAGGGACAGACGATCTCACTTCTCGTGTCACCGTCACAAGCAATGTGCCCTGGATACGCCTCGACATCGGGCACGACAATAATCCTTCGGGACATGAAAGCATCTGCGCAAACACCGCGACCTTTTCCGGGAGTGATGTCGATAAATTGACATGCCGGTTTTCCGCAAAATGGCCCTAGGAGTAGCCGACTGGACGCGTCGGACGGGGCGCTGTGATCCATACGAATTTTTGGTGTCGGAAATAAAGAGGTATTGATGTAGAATCCTGTGAGAGAAGAGTAAGTTATATCGAAGATGAAGGGGGGGGGGAGGGGGGAAGGGGAGGAGAGGGGGCGCTGACAACCCGCTGTCCACGGGGAAAAAAAACTCTCGAGCGCGCTCGCTCGTTGTTCGTGCGTGCTTGAAGTCGAATAAAGTAGAGAGCTTACCACACCAGTTGACAGAGGAAGGGCCATTTCCGAAAGCGGGATATGAGAGTAGAGAATGATAGACGAGAGAAGATGTGTTAGCTAGATTGGTCACCTATAGATGTAATACGTTGGGGGGGAGGGGAGAGAGGGAGGGGAGGGGGGGGGGGAAGGGAGGAGGGGTAAACCGGAGGAAAAGGATGGTAAGAGGACATGACAAGACAAAAGGTGGAAATGGAGGAGGGAGATAAAAAAAATAGATTACCCAGTCTCTCTGACCATCGAGGAGGGAAGCGAGTTGTAGTATGATATGTTCCCAAAGTTCTGTTTTTGTCTTGATAAAAGCAGGTACCAAGGATGAATCTGCATGGTGCTGCATGATGACTTGAAGGGAGGAGGAGGACGAGTATGTACGTTATGTGTACGGATGTAGATAGTATGTATTGTCAGTATGTACACTAAGTAGTAAGTATTACTATTATATATATATTATATTATATTATATTATGATTAATAGTGATAGTGATGATGATCGATAATCGATAATTGATAAATATGATATGACTCTCTCTTTAAATTACGTAACCGTCAAAACTCAAACTTAAACAACACGTTCAAATCGTACTTCACTTTGACCAGACCAGATCATGGCACCCTACCTTGACACCGTCACCGTACGTCTAGACTTCGTACCCCATATATATTAGTATCATTAATATCATTACATTTATATTTATTCATACTTTTAACCCTTCTCAGTCTTTCGCAGATGTTCCCACCACCGACGCAGGCGTCGATACCCTTGCCTTCTTGAAGGCATCAGAGGGTCTCGTCGGCCTTTTCGGTGTGTTTCCTTTGAATACCTTCCCCATCCCGTCTCCAATGTAATCGTCCACACGAGATCTCCTTGGATCCACCGCATTTGGAGTCGTCCAAGCCGACCTGAAGGGTAATATTGCGGTGAGAGCGAGCAATCACCAACCCCCCTTTGGTGTCAGCTAATGGCCTGATTTGAATTCGATTTCCTTCTCTTTCTGCATCCCTTGTAGAAAGTTTGGGCTAGATACCAAGAGACGCCGACCTTGTCGAATACTCTGGAAAGGCTCGTAGAAAACGAGAAGGGCGAGAAGAAGAGGAAGGCGACAGAGGGGCTCTTATGGCTCCTCCGCGGTCTGGAATTTACCTGCAAAGCGCTTCAGAATGCCCAGGCGAATGCATCTGAAGAGCTGGCTGTGGCGTTTGTCAATGCCTACACCCTCACTCTCAAACCATTCCACAATTTCGTGGTCAAGGGCATTTTCTCCGTTGGTCTATTTTCACCCCCCACCCCTCCCCCTTTGGGGTCTCTGCCAGAGCCAGAGTACTCATTTTGCGTTAGGTCGCGATGAAAGCTTGCCCTTATCGTGTCGATTTCTTTAACAAGCTGAAGGTTGACCCCAATGGTGGACCTTCTTCTTCGGATGAACATTTAAATGAGGTGCTCAACAAGTGGCTCACCGCCCTTGACAACGTCGTGACAAGGCTGCAAACCTTCTACAAAGCTGGTGGACACGACAAGGGATTCTAGTCTGGGCTTTAAGTTTGCGCCTTTGACAATGATGGCTGTGCCAATTTTGGATGCACAATAGCGCAATTTGACTGTGGAAGGCTATGTGTTTTGCTAGCAGTGATGTATATTACACGTTCGGAACATAACGCCTTAAAAGCAATCAAAAGGGACCTTCTTGGGCGGCCTGCCCCTAGTTTAAGCAACCTCCTTTCCCGTGCCCCCCCACGCAGCGTGGAGATAATTTTCTTGTCTGGATTCTCCCTTGTAGAGAGCAAGGTTAAAGATAGCGGCGAACGTGCCGTACTTCTTTACTTTACCTCAGGTTTGCGGTCAGGTCTGGGATTTCCCAACTGTTACTAGGATTATTAATACACTTACTACTTAACTGAGGACGAGCGCGCGCGTCCACGCACCGTTGGTTCCTAAAGCACCTTACGCTTACGTTGATACCCTCGTTCATTTTAGACGCGGCGGCGTGAGGTGTGACGGAGCGCACCAATGACCGGGACAAGAGCCGAGAAGCTCACTCGATCGTCCCTGCCCGTCGAGTCAACGAACGGAAAAGGTGATTGAGCACTAGCAACCGAAGCAGACGGTCCCCAGACCCTTGTACACGCTTTGAAAATAAATGAATAAAAAAAACATTGCTTTTTCATACTTGAAGAATATCGTTTCGGAGGTGGGAGGTGGGAGGAGGAAAGGGGAGACCGAAATCGGGCGAGTCGCCCCGCGTGACTCATCGGCTCGACTTTCGGCAAGGCAAGGTGACGGGTGGCGTGCTACATGAGGGTGTGAGTGTGAGAGTTACGTCGTCGGCGTCGGAAATGACAGATTCAGTTACGCATTCGAACAACCCGGGAACTTGCCAGCAGTAGTCCATCCCCCAAGTAGGTTTGTGGGCACTTCATGGGAGCTTTTCAGCTCTTCATCAGGGTCCTGTCATTGTGACGTACGGGTAAGTCCGGAAGAGGTATGAGCTATGCCGTACGTACCCCCCACGACCTGTTAAGTTCAAGTACTTGGAAATCACGCCCGGGCCTTTGACATTGCGCACTTCGATGGCTTACGGCGCGTTTGTACTTCAAAAAGGTGACACCGGCTCACTTGGACTTGTCTGGAAGCTGGCAACCTTAAGGCTTCTGATATGAATGCAGTTCGGGACTGTGAGTGTGAATGTGTTTGAACACCGTGTGACTGAACTGCGCCGTTTCAATTGACTGGCTCAGAAACTTGAAATAGACATTTATTTGACAGAGAATCATGCGTTGTAGGGAAGAGGGGAAAGAAGGAAGAGGCGTGGGTGGGTGGGTGAGTGAGTGAGTGATTGAGTAAGTGGATGTGGGTGTGACCGACCCTATGAAGTGATATCTGAAGATGAGCTTGATTGACGCAATGACTGACCCCACCCATGCGAACGCAAAAGTATGTCAATCAACACCCCAATACACTTGGGACGACGTGCGTGGAGGGGCTGGGCAAGTCTCGAGGCACTTGTCTCTCACAGGTCATCACTATGTCATCACAAGGGGTGGTCGTTGTGCTAATTAAACGGCTGTGCAATCAATTACCGGCGCGCACCTACCAAACTCAATGATATTTTATTTTGGTTTGTTTTTTCCCGCTGCGTCTTAGCTAGTCCAGTCCTAGCCGAGAAAGAGAGAAGAAAAAAAATATCGGGTAAGCCATTTCACCCCCGGAGGACGCCAGAAGTTAATAGTTTCCCGATTTTACGGCAGAAGAGAGTTTCCATAAACATTGATCTTCAATACACCGCCGTTAAGTGTCACGGTGGGCAGGAGGGAAGCCCAAGAGACTAGTGTCACTTTCATTGAAAGAGAAAGAAAGAGAGAAAGAAAGAAAGAAAGAAAGAAAGAAAGAGAAAAAACACCCAACTTTTTTCCGCAATTCCGCAAATTGCCAAGCTTTACGGCGTACGTCCCCTTCTTTTCAGAAGAATTTTAAAAAAAAAAAAGCGAATCCCATGAGAAAATAAAAAAAATAAAAATAAAAAGCAGGCTATCAGTAGGTAGATGGGTGGGTGGGTGTGTAAGGTGAGTGTGTAAGGTGAGTGACCTGACAGCAATGACACCTTAGAACGTCGAGAACGTTGAATCCAATCCAAACTATCCCGCTCACTGGCACTGGCACTGGCACTGGCACTGGCATTGGTATTAATATTGGCATTAACAACGCCCTTCTTCGAAACGGGAATCATGGACACTCACAGGCGCAGGAACGTCTACCTGTTTAGCGTCTCCTCCCTCCTTTCCGAGTTCGCCAGTATCAAGTTCCTTTGACCTATACTCATCGGTCGCTTGTCACTTCATTTACATTTTACGGAATTCTGATACACTTCCGATTCTCCATGTGGGTAAAACTCAGTCAAGGGGACAGTCTGGAAGACATCTGCTCAAATTATTACAGATCCTTCCCATCGATTCAGGAGAATCTCCGCCTTTCTCATTGACCTAGTCCCCTCAATTTCATGAGCTACAGATAAGGTTCAATCATGTTTTGCAGTTAAAGAAACAGCCTTTCAATTCGGGTGCTCGAACTTACCGACAAGTAGGACTCGCTCTTGTACTTGTATGGTTGGTCAGTCACCACCACCCTACTCACTAATTCAAAACTCCTTTGAGAGGTCGCGCGGCGTCCGCCACGCACATATCTGCCCATCAACTGGTGTTCCTCTTCCAAACTGTGGCGCGCAAAGTAGACTATTTGTACCTCAGCACTTGAACTGTCTTCTCTCCCATTCCATCTTGTTGTTGCCTTCGTCAACATGATCCCTCCTACTTGTACAGGCATTCGCGTCCGTACTGCCAGAGATGCGGAAATTATCTTCCATGCTGTCCGTCTCGGAATCCTTCCCGTGGTTGTACAACGTCTCGGAAGTGAAGAACGCATGGCTTTATGTTCTGGTTGCGTATACGTCTGGGAAGAGCGTAGTGGCAGCCTTTCCGAGTCTATGGAACAAGGCATCGAGCGCTTCACAGAAGGAAGGAGTTGGGGTCCTTCGAGGTACCGTTACGCTCCATGATGTTTATGGCACCATTTTGTTGTTAATTGGATCTGGTGACCTTCAGGGCCCGAGATGTGAGTTACCACTTTTTTTTTATGCCCCCCTCCCCTCGCCCCTCCCCCCCCCCTCTCTCCTCCCACGCTGCGATGAGCTCATCATCATGCGAACTAGGATTTTCTTTTCTACCATGAAAAAGACACTGCACCAAAGTCCTTGATGGTTGAAAGGACCAGGGCGATACGGTTAGTGTAGCTTGATGGTGTTCCAATACGGTCCTGCGTAATAATTTATATGCGGTTTTGCACAGGTATCAGGAGGATCCTGTCGGCGCATCTGCCATGCGTCCGAGGCGACGAGGCGAGCATATGATCAAGCAGACCTATTCTGTCTACGTACAAACAGCAGAGGGAATGAAGAAGTGGCATCTCAGTTCGTCTTGCTTCAATTTTGCGTTCATCAGGGTATCATAAACTCACGACTGGGCCAGATGCATACTGGACACAGGAAACCCTCGACCGACTTTTGACTGTGGACGACATTCCCGAGTTGCGTCACCTCGAGGTACCTTCTGGCATTTACCTCTGTGCCCGTACCAATAGGATGCGAGAGACGGTCGCGCGATCAGCAGCAAGAAGCGTATATTCCGAAGGCGTCGTTCTCCCGTCTCCAACTGTATCATCAACTTCAACTTCAACGCCATATCTATCTCAACGTCGTCCCGAAGAGCAGCGGAAACATGCACCTCTTTCGCCACCTCCAAAGACCGGCCACGGTACAATTGGGGTGTCTCTGTCACCTCGCCTTTATTCTACTGGCCACGAGCTTTCGTTGGCACCTCTTGAGTTGTTGGAAGGGTGCCGACGGTTTCGACGGGATCCCACGGACGAGGTGATCCTTAGGTCCTTCAATTTGCAGCGTATCTGAACGTCGCGTCATGCCTGCGCACTATCACTGGTTATCACTGGTATGAGCTTCACTGTGTGTCCGCTCCGGTAATACTTATGAATTCGCTTTCTCAGCTGTCTTTCTTGCCACATGTATCATCGCGTCGTTCAACTGGTATACCATTTCTAACTAGCTATCAGAGAGTTCTACAACCCGGGTCCGCTGCTCAGTTTCCTCATGTCGCATTCGCTGTTTCCCCCAAGCTGTCGCAACACCTTTCCATCTTCATTCTCTTGCTGTATACTCTGCAGACTTTTACACTGTTAAATCGCACCACCATCTTTGTATCATAGCGTTCGCAAATCATTGGACAGAATTTCTTGCCCTCAGTCCCATTCAAAAAAAAAAGTCTTTTTTCCGGCCGTGAAGTGACGAACCATTCGAGCGCAAACCACGAACCACGAACCACCTGAAAACTGGCAGCAAGGGGCAGTTCGAATCGTTCAGAACTCTATTAGATCTTCCTTCCTTGACATACGCCTTTCCCCCCCTCCCCCTCCTTACCTTTCTTTGATTCCCCCCCCCCTTCCCCCCCTTCCTCCTCATCCTCCTCCATTGAAGTCTGATCACTTATCAAATCCGGCTGGGTATGCAGGACGGGACTAACGCTTTCTAGGAACGGTGGGGAGAAGGAGCGTTCGAGAATTCCATCCGCATGGTAAATGTATGGTGGCTGGCTTCCCTGACTCATGGCAAAATGATGCGCGGTCTAGACGGACGACCTTGGGCGCAAGCAAGGACGGGTGGGTGCATGTTTTTTGACTGACTTGGGCTCTTAAGGTTTGATCCCCTGTTTGCACGCTTGAACCGCCCCGTCGACTGGAGGTCCGTTTTGCCGTTTTAACATCCCGAACTTGGGAGACTTTGTAGTTCAAGCCAAAAATAAAATAAAAAATAAAAATAAAGACCGCGCGCAAGAACAAGAACAACAAGAGCAAGATTGCCTTGTTTGACTAACTTTGCCTGTTATAGGTGCCACCAACCCTTTCCCTTTCCCTTTCCCTTTCCCTTTTTCCGTGGGGAACGTCCCGACTTTCTCCGTTTGTAATGTAATTTACATAAACTGCCTCCCCCCTCCCCCCTCCTCCTTCCCCCCCTGAGAGAGAAAGAAGGCTTGGACTCGGACTCGGATTCTTGAGGTGTTAATGAAGTGAAGCTGAGTGTTGCACTGACCCCGCTTGTAACTAGGTAATAGGGAAAGGGAAATATAACTTGTTGATGACCAGCGACCCTGGAGTTGACGCTCAGCGACCTTCAGCAACATCTAGCGACGGTAAGCCGAGTCTCAAATTATTATTGAAGCGATGTATACACCTAGATTTATATTACATTGTATATTAGCGTTCTCGCGGCGCTGCCGCCAACTTTGCTTCGTCCTTGTTTCGGTGGACCAGGGTGCTTTCATATTTATCCGCCGCGAAAGGTATTTAGCCCCAGTTATGAAGCCAGTTGGGAATGTGTGGGGGAGGTGGGGGGGGGGGGGTTACTCAACCCTTCCTTGCAATTTACGACTAGTCATCCCTGGGAGTTGTTATGTCGCCGATCAATGGGGAACATGCAAGTCCGCGTGTATCGACATTCACCCCTCCCCATCCCCTACTATGGCTCTCATTTTGGAAGCCAAAGCAAGCACGGACTAAAGCGGAAGTAGCAACACATTCTCCGCTGTGTTCCGGAAGGTGTGAGCGAGTCATCGCCAGAGACATTAAAAAGTGGGACGGAGTGGTGTGATGTGATGAGGCCAGAAGTCGGGTTCCCGGCCGATCTGGGCACGTCGCCATCATCTTTAGAGTGAGGGTCCCAGTGCCCTTCAAAAAAATAAAATTTTGCTTTTTTTTTTTAAGAAACAAAAATAAAATAAAAAGATCACTCGGATGGAAGGCACAATTGTTTTGGCGGCGAGACCCGAACCAATTGACCCTGTTGGATAATGAAAAGCGCTCGTGGATGGGCCATATGCGTGCAAAAGACTGCGGAAAGTAATGACAGCTCCCGATGCGCATATTGGTTCAACAATTTCAATAGTGAGGAACTCGGGTGAACCCCTTCGAAGGGGGGGTGAAACAGGCTTGTAACCAAGGAGGGAAGGGGTAGGGGTAGGGGTAGGGGGGCCCGGGAGATTTGCGGGCAAAAGTCCTAATTAATTTTTGACTTTGAGATCTATCACTTCGTGGGATCGCGTCGGTTTGCAGTAGCTACGGGTTCGGCGCTCGGGGTTATCTTACCTGCAGGGGACTGACGTGTATCTATGTCCTCTGCAACGAGGAATAATTGACTTCAGAGACAACACGGACGACAAAGGGTCCACGCAGCGTTCGTTTTGACATTCCTGCCTGGGGGCTGGCATCTGTGAAACAGGGTAGTGAGGTCCTGGGCCTGGCAGTTCCTGAACATCACCTGTGCACGAGGACGTAGTTTATTTGACGGGAATCATCGAAGAAAGGCTCAAGTACGATCAAGCGGACTGAACGTTGAACAATATCGGTTGCACACTGCAACGGATAGGGTGTGAGGTCTGGCCGCTAAAGTAGTCACCGTTCGTCACTGGGAGGTTCATGTGTATTGTGCGTGGCACATGGATGCCCTCTGCTATAAAGCGATGTTAAGCCATGCGATACAGTACCATGGGATGAACCATCGGATCTACTAGCAGATACCAATCAAAGAAGGGGGATAGAGGGGGGGAGGGAGGTCGGGGCTGCAGGTGCAGGAATGTCTGTCACATCTTACCGGGTGATGGGTAGTAGGCAATAAAACCTTCTTTATGGTATCCGGTTCAGCGGGCAGTGGCTCTAGTCCACCCTCTCTAGTCCTTGTCCTTGTCGGTCGTCTGTCAAAATTCACCATCCCACCACCTATTGACAACCATCATTTATTTTTCGTGATCATTTGATAGCCCGTTCCAGAACTACGGCTCTTCATTTATTGAGAAGGTGTGTGACAAGAAGCAGAGAGTCCCAAAGGGAGGGAGGAGGAGGAGGAGCAGGGGGGGGAGGGGGAGCAGGAGCCAGGTTTTTTGTTTCGGGGAGAGGATAACGAGAGAGGACAAAACAAAAAAAACAAAACGCCTCTAAGAAGGGGTGGGAACGAGTTTGAATTATGAGAAGTTGGATTGCCAGGACAGGACGTGTCATAGTCGTGGGTGTGGAAAAACTGTAGTCACCATTCAGAGTTCCGCATTTAATTCGCCGCATACTAAGAACTGTTTCCCTGAGTTTCCTCACCCAGATAGAGCGCACCTAGCCTATGCCTATGTAGATGAGGTCGTCTAGAACATGCTCTGAAACGCTGGGTACCTTTCATGTGGAGGGGGGACATGTGAAACAGTTTCGTCGTTTTCGAGCTTTTGACCAAAGTCATATGTGATCGTTCTTCAACTCAGCCTACAAGCGCTCACGATCGATACATATACCGCAATTTCCACGTAAGTCGGAAGATTTCTTGGTAATTGAACAGATCGACGAGAGCGTTATATGACATGTAATCTACAACGAGGCTGACAGACGGTCGCAGTTAACTTTCGAGGGTGCGACATATTATTGTATGCAAAGTGACAGTGACTTACTTACTAACCCAACCAACCAACCAACCGCAATGCAAACCACCACGCGGGTCTCGCTGGCTGGAAAGGAATAAAACAACGCGAACTGCTGCTGCTTCGTCTGCCTACCAAAAACGCGCACGGGGAGGCCCGCCCTCGGTTTCGTGAAATAGGTCGAAATACCGCGAGGCGACCCCGTGTATCCGACCGACCGAGACTGAAATCTGAAATAATCCAGGAATCGCTGCTTCTGCCCATGTCCGAACTAAACAGCTCCCCCCTCCCCCCCCAGTGACCAGCTACATCGTACTTCTTCTTTCATCCAAACGCAGTCCATTTACCGAGAGTTCATCAGCGATAGTCATGGCTCCCAGCTCACATACTATGTCTTGGTTACGTGAGCCCAATTTTCCAACTCAGTAGTAATCGTAGAGACTAGGGTGGGAAAAGGGGGGCGGGGGAGAGGGGGGGGGGGAGGGTGTGTGTTGTGCCCTGAAGATGTGATATTCTCTGCCTCGACTTGGCTTGGCGCAACGCGTGGTCGTAACTTGCGCATGCATCTAAAGGAACTTGTTCGGGTAGTGACTGAATGAGAGCGAGAGTGAACGTGAGAGAGTGATAGGAACTATCGTATTCGCGGGTGATCGCTTGAAAGACGCCAAGCACTGTTGTGTGAATCATTAGGGGGAGGGGCCTTTGGCGGACTTCGGCCTATATGTCCGGGAAGCTGCATGGCGGCTGCAGGTTGCATCTGCGTGGTATGAATGGGGCTCGATGCCAGCGGAATCTGCTCTACATCTGTTGAGTAGGGCTCTCGACTGTCGGCTTTGCTCGAGTCGGTGAGCCACGTATATGCGGGGCTCTTCCCCTGTGACTTCATAAAAGGGGTAGGAATTGCCATCGACATGGACGTACTGGTGCGTTGTTTGAGGGTTGTAGGGACGGCTGTTAGTTCATGCTCAGCCTCGTCGCTCGCCGTCCCGGTTGTCGAATTCGAGACGCTGTCTATCGATAGACGCGACATTATCTCGTCGCGAGTGGATGCATTTATAGGTAATACAGAGAAAAGGGAAGAGAGTGCATTTGCACGAAGAGTTGAAGTTAAATTTGATCCTTTGGAAGGCGCGGACAGGGTAGCGGATGAATGGTGATGAGAACGGAAAGTGGTTATGGCAGACATGGTAGTGGGATGCGAACTAGCTGACGTGCTAGAACTCGAAGACGGCGGAGGAAAAAAGGAAAGGGTGGTAGTGGGTATCCGCTGAACGATGGAGGAAGACTCTGAACCAGGCTTGTCGGGTGGGAGGGAGAAGAGTGGACAATGTTCTCGTTGTTGGTTCCCTGTGGTAGCAGTGGAGCGACAGTTGTCAGGTTGGCATGACGTGCCTTCTCCAATGGGATGTAGAGAACTTGGCGAAGGTGGATCGAGTCCGAAGCCCAGAGCTGATTAGCACGGCGCAGTTCAGTGACGGAGATTCCATATTTCAGTGCAACGCCAGCAAGGGAATCGTTTGGCGAGACCTGGGACGCGTGGGTGAGATCGGTAAAAGCACTTGGCAGTTAGAAACATGGCTCCATACTTCATGAACGTGAACAAGAACTGTCCTAAGGGATTCCGCTTTGTTGGGAGGGGAACCAGGTCCGGCAAGAGCAGGAGTACTTGGTGAAAGTACGCGGGATAATCGCGGTCGAGTGCTGCCCGTGTCATAACGTCCTGTCCCCGTCCTTGTGGTGCTGGACCGTCTGAGTGGGTGGAGTTCGCTCGTGTTGTCCATGGTACGAGATCTGGCGTGGTTTGATGATCTCCAACTATCCCAAGATCCGGCAGTGCCTCCATCTGAGCCTCGTCTACGCAGTGCAGTTAGTCGTGGGGGAGAGATCTCAAGTGCGGAAGTAAATGAATTATCCGCGGGTGTAGTGCCACCTCGGCTTGTATAGTCTCTATCATGGTCATCGGAGAGTCAACATAGGAATTGACCTTCCCCAACGCCCTTAGGGAGTTGTAAAAGCCGTCTCTGGATGGCATCCGAAACCCAATGCTATAGGTGGAAAGGGAGCATCGTCAACAAGGCGGAGAGCGATTTAGAGCCGACTCGGAAAGCTGTCAGAACTGAGTTGCTGATGATGACTTAACGGGGAGACGATGCACTGTTAGTAACCATCTATTGATTGATCCAATCCATAAAAATATATTTTCATTTGTATCTGCTCTGCTCCTGGTAGTTCCCCATTGCTACACTCTTGGCTCTTTCGCTCGCAAAGACGAATACAACAAGAACAGATCAAGTGCGAGGAGTCGAAAGAAAAAATAAAAATAGCATGGCATTATTTTCCAACACTGTCGACATCCTCCCTCGACCTCTTAACCCCTGCAATCACCGGGACCTGCTGTTGCCGTTGCTGTTGCTGTTTTTTTTTTTGTTGTTGTAGTTGTTGTAGTTGTTGTTGTTGTTGTTGTTGTTGTTGCGGTTGTGGTTGTGGTTGTGGTGGTTGTTGTTGTTGTTGCTGTTGAGCTGCGCCAACGCCGGTCACGCCAACGACGAGGCCCTTCAACCAACCATTCTCTCTTCTGAGGCCTTCGCATTCACGCTCCAGCTCTGTAACGCGCAATTCCAATTCCTTCGATTTTTTATCCAGCGCAGCTTCACGCTCCTTCTTCTTTAATCGGAATCGGGCCGATGCGGCCGTGTTACGTCGGCGCTTATCTTCTGTAGCCGTCAATGGGGTACTCATGACCAAAGCGGTCGGAGTAGGACTGTCGTTGGTATGTTCACTTGCATTTGTCGACATGGAAGACCTGCGTGCACGAGCGCGCTTTGCCGCCGGGAGTTGAGTGGTACGTTCTGCAGGAGCGGGAGAGGTGGGGGAGGGTATGCGGCATTTGGATATAGAGACAAGATCTGAGCGAGGGAGGGAGCAGTCGACGTTGACTGCATGGGAAGTGCCATAAAGGGGTCGGCACCAAAACCGGCCAGAATACTGCCAATATCGAACGCGCTCAGTGGACGTGAGGCAGTACGGTCTTGAATAGGCGGGGCGGGAACAGGGTCCCCCATGACCACGTTATCATGATTATCCGCCTGCGCCGGCTGTCCATCATCAGGGTCGTCCTCTTCGTCATCCTCTACTGAGTGAGGTGACCCCTCTACTTCTCCTCCTGACTTTTTATCATTTCGATGGACGAGAGGTTCGTCTGACTCGAAGGCTAAATTGGACCAGATATCGAGGTGAGCGTTGAGCTCAGGAAAATGAGAGAGGTTGAGGAGATCTTGTGAGTCAGCAAGGTACGAATCAGAGGACGACGGGGGTTGTATAAGGTTGAGACCTTGGAGACTCGTAGGGCTCATGTCGTGTGAGGCAGTTAAAATGTGGACCTAAAACCCGAGTCGGTGGAGAAAGAAGGGGGGCTGATTGAGATAGCAATTTTTACAGAGAACAAGTCAGAGCGAGAGGGAGAGGGAGGAAAGGGAAAGAGAGAGGAGAAGAGATAAGATGATGGCTGAGGGGTTGAGACACTAACAACACTAACACACTAACAATACTAACTAACACTGTACTGAGAATTTCCAATTTTATTTTTTTTCATTAACCGCGCTCCGCTCAGGTCACATGGTCAATTAATTGATGGATGGGTTGGGATTACCGAGCACCGAGACCGAATTACTCATACTAATACTCACCCACCCACTCATTCACTCACACACACTCACACTTAAGTTCAATCTCAATCCGCGGCATACGGCACGTGGCACGGCTCAGATTTAGATTACCTATGTCATACGTGTAAAAAGCGCGTGGTAGGTTACGCTCGCTCACTATAACGCTATCTGAACCCCCCCCCTTTCCATTGGCGGTGGGAGTGTGATCTCTTTGTTTGTTTGTTGATTGTTTGGATTGATTACATCACAATATTACATAATCAATCCTGCTCTTCCCCTTGCTTGCTTGCCTTGCCTCCTACTTTCTCTCATTTTGTACCACTATGGCTTCAACAGAGGCAGTAGTAGCAGTTCCATTTTTTAAGAAAAAGAGAGCCAGACCAACTACGGCTCGGCAGCGTACGCCTTCTCCACTTGCATCTGATGCTCCATTGCCTGCTTCGTCGTCAACGTCACAAGTAGTCCTCCCGTCCCATAAAGCCAGGGCAAACCTACTCAGTGCAGGAACTAAACGAACGTCCTCCCAACGTCACATCGACGACCCTGATGAGGATGAGACCGACGAGGGCAAGCGCGAAGGTCCTGGTATCAATTGGACATCCACCGGTGGTCACGTAAACAAAATATTGGAAATCCTAGCAGGCGATGAAGCTGAGGAGTTACTTGCGAAACGTGCCAGGAAAGATGACGCTGATGAAGAAGAAGTTCCTGACGATGGCTTGTATCATGGCCAAAAGTCATTCAAGTCACTCATAAAAAAGAGTCAGGAGGTTCCAAAGTCCATGCGCACGGGACCCGTGCGCAGCAATAATAGCACCATTCGAACAGTGACCATCGTGGATTATCAGCCCGACGTTTGTAAAGACTACAGAGGTGTGCCTATCACTTCTCGTTTCCTGAAAGGATACTTACAAAAAAATTCCCCGCATCAGAGACCGGATTTTGTGGATTTGGAGACACTTGTAAATTTTTGCACGACCGGGGAACATGTGCGTCTCACGTACTTCATCGCGCTCGGGTTGACATCTAAGCACAACAGATAGATCTCGCAGGATGGCAGCTGGATAAGCTGGCTGCTAACCCTCAAAAGCAAGCAGAAGACGCATCAGCCTCTGGTTCAGACGACGACGATATTCCATTTGCTTGTCTCATCGGACGCCATCCCTTTACAGAACCGATCGTCACTCGATGCGGTCATTACTTCTGCTCGTCTTGCGCAATCAAGCGATTTGCAAAGACACCGAAGTGCGCGGCCTGCGGAGCGCCCACGGGTGGGATCTTCAATCGCGCAGATAAAGTTATAGCGAAGATGAAGAAGAATAAGGCGGAGGGGCAGTTGCCCGGTGAGGGTGAAGGTGAGGAAAACGTATCGACGGACGTCCAGATTGAGGGGCTCAACCCAAGTGACACCGAACATAATAGTAGTGATTGATTCAGACTTAACCATGTAACCATAGTAGTAGAAATGTAATGTAATAATGCATTAATAATGACCCCTTAATTAATCTACACAAATTCTTGTTCAAGTGTGCATGTCCATGGCCGCCTTAACTGACGATTGATCCGAGGTACTCGACCTCTTCAGCTCTCCACCGTGACGCTGGGCGGTAACTCGGCGTATTACGATGTCTTGCCACGCCGCCCGTCACCTCGTTCAAGGTGGAAGTGGGCAGGGCAACACATCTTATTAAGTGGAGGCAGTCGAAGCTGACGGGATTTCGTACCAATACGATTTGTTTCGGAGGTCCTTTCTTTTTTTTTGGGTGATCGAGAAATTTCCACTTGCTGACGGGGATGCATTACGCCACCAGACGTGGGAGCCCTCCTCGCTAATAAAAAAAAAAGAAAAGAAAAGCGGGCCAAGGGAATGAATGATGAAAAGAACTTTCTCTATAACAACGCCAACGTCAACGTCAACGCCAACGCCCGAGGAGCTATAGGGTGAATGAAAGAATGACGAGTCGCGCGCTAGACCAAGACCAAGAAGATGAAAAGAAGAGAAACGATCATCAAAGACGCTGTGCCTGCTCGAGTTTGTATTAACTTTGTCTTCGTCAATCCGAGTTGAGTAAAGTGCTGGAGCTAAAAAGACCCTGCTGATGGAAGCGGAGTGACACGATGAAGCGGCAGGATCGTCCCCCGTGTAAAGCCAGGATAACAGGCTTCTAATCTTGTTCTTGTTTTGTTCACTGAGCGACGACCCCGACCCGTTCATCGAAGTCAAAGGGAGATCTCCGAGACGTGCGAGTCGGAGATGAGCAGCCCCCGTTAATACTCACACATACACACACATTGGTAACTGGTGCAGAGCGTGACGACGACGTCGACGCCGTGGCAGGTACTACGGTACGAGCCGGGTGTGGACGTGCTAATAACTAGCAAAAAGATATACGTAAATGGAGATTGTCCTGTCCTAACCTCCTCGTCAGTCAGAGAAAGGTAGCTCGATCGACAATCCTGGATAGATACGATCCTGGGACGAATAGCGGAGTTGTATCGGTGATCCTTTTACAGCTAAACAAGAAGTGAGAGAGAAGAGCGAATTCAAATGATTGTGTTGTTGTGAACAAGTTCGAACCCCCGTCTCTCTGTAGCAGCAGCGGGGGTGGTTCAAAGGGGAGGTGAGGGGAGGTTATTTGTCGGCTGTGTTATACGACCGTATGCAAAAACCTCTAGGACTTTTCACAAAAAAAACATATTTGCATAGCACTTAAAAGTGCAGAAAATGTGCTCGGGGGTTCGCTGGAAAATTGGCGCGCACTTTATCGGAGGACACCCATCGCGAGTTGTAGGCTATGAGCGTGGCAGTCCGATTGAAATCGGGGGAGGAGGAGAGGTGGTGTTGTGTGGGGAGGGGGAGAGAGAGAGGGGGGGCGATCGCAAGTGAAATCGGGCGTTTTACCTTTGGCGTTACAGTTCTTCCAAAATCTCGATTACAGGAGAAGAGAAGCGCAGCGCACCAACCAGTTTGTCCTTTTGCTGGAAGCTGCGATACTACATTTGCGAAGACGTGAATGTAAGTATAGGATAGGACGGGGGGGAAACGCCTCTCGTTGAGCAGCAGTATCAGTATGGCTATGGTTATGGCTATGGCCGTTGGCTGGCTGTGAGTGACCATGATGGCTATCATAAGTATAATATAAATATTATATATATTATATTATATTATTGACAGCCGGCCACAACCCTCCGTAAAATTCCGCTTCCGCGGAGAGAGCAAAGAGTGATTGATCTCTCTCTCATTAATCTTGATCGTGATGGATTCGCATTATCTCCTCCTGCTCCTGCTCCTGCTCCTGCTCCTTCTCCTTCTCCTTCTCCTGGATAAGGATCAGCGTCTCTTAACCGCCTGAGGGGGAAAGGCGTTCCAGGCCAAGTTAGTAAAAGCAATAATAATAAAAATTCGTATACGTTGCCTTGTTGCCAGAGCCAGATGCTGACCTAGTGGCTGCCATAGAGCTTCAGAAGTATTTAACACTTCTCGCCACCAGTTCAACTGATGGGAAGCGATGTAAATCATTGGCAGGGAAAACACTAATTTAGAAGAACATATTGCATCTATGCGCTAGCAGCAAGAAACGAGAGCTACAGTGAGTGAGCAAAAAGGACGGGTGTCCAATTTAAATATACAGCGAAGACCTCTATTGCAACGATCAAAACACACGAATCTAAAACTTATCCCCCGGTCTAACCATCTTCAAACTCCTTTCTGTGCAGCCTGAGGCATCTTGTCACAGGGTCTGTCCAAGTGTCGCTTCAAAGAGTCCACTCGCGCGTAACTCTTTCGACAGTATTGGCACACATGTTCAATCGTCGTGTGCTGGCTTTCGTAGTGACGCTTGCGATCATGCGGACGTGTAAACGTGGCCCCACACACACCACACGCGTGGGGTGAAGAAGACGAGGACGGGGGTGAGGGAGACCCATACCCAATAGGTGAAGAGGGATTGTTGGCGGGGTTCGAATACTGAGCGTGGACAACCTGAGTCTGCGTCGCGGGGTTCGGATAAGGTTTCTGAGGGGAGGAGGGGAAGTGCGTATGGGGTTGGGATGGAACAATGGGTTGTCCATGTTCTATTGGGCGGTAATTCTGGAAGTGGGGAGGAACACCGGGGTTCAATACAACTCCCATGTGATGTCCATCGGACGCGTAGTGTTGGGAGAGATATTGGGGGTTCACAGATGATCCTGATTGTTGGGCGATAGGTAGGCCTGTTAAAGCGGCGGGATTTCCATGCGCCACGGCTGTTTTTTTTTAACATCAGTGGAGACAAGATGGGGGTATTAAAATACGCATGCCTGGGTGGAAGTGATCTTGTGGATGCCCGTAACTTGGTCTTTGTAGTTGGACATTGTGAGCGACATGAGGATAGCCTAAGGCCTGACCACCGTGGTTTGCGTAGTTGGGGTTATGCGAAGAGGATAGTGAAGTCGGGTGACGCTGATATGAGTGGCCACGGGAGTTGTCATGGGGTGATTGCATGATGGAGGAAACGTATTGTGTTTTCGGATAAGCAAACTGGTAAGAGACTTTATACTGTCGGTACGCTTTGGGAGGAGTGGCGAAGTTTGAACGGCATCTGATTTGTTGAATATGGCCAACTACCATGCAGTGACCGGCCAGGAGCGGTGCCAGAGATCCGGGCTATTAGGAAGACCAAGAAGGGAAAGCGTAGGGGAGTGGGCAATGGGGGCCGAAGTAAGTGAGGCAAAAACCTTTTTGGGTCCGAAGTCGAGGGACGTTAGGGTTTCGAGCCGCACCGTTGCATGGTTCAAGTACGCCCCCATCTCTCGGCCTGGAAAGGCAAACTGCCTTCGATCTCAGACGAGTGCAACCCATTCGGAGTGACCGCGTCCCGTATTTGATATTTTGAAGAACGAACTTTTACAAGCGAGTTCCAGCGTAAACAGTACCTGTCCCTTCTGGACGAAAGAGTATTCAAACCTATTATATTGCACCCGTTCTCTGACGTTACCTCGGGTAAAAAAAATTTGAAAAAAGTAGGGACTCACTTTGATCTGACAATCCGGCGCTTTTTTGAGAACAAGGTGGGTTGGCACTCGGCACCGCATAAGTAAAGTTGAACAGATTTGCGATATCTTCACTTTTGAAGTAGCCGATGTATGGACGGACTTCATCTCGGGATCGAGCGGAAAATCGTAGGAGGTTATGCTGCGCAAAAAGCAACTACGCCACTACCAACATCAGTTTGACAACTTTTATGGTCTGGTTTAGGCGGAACAAAAACATTCGAACTTACTGTAAAGGAGAGACGATCATCGCATCGGCATGTACGGGTATGGTGTCAGCACACAACAATGTGCTAGTTGGTGAATGTGAAAAACCCGATTGAGGAACGAACAGAGTTGTAAAGAGTGCAACAAACAGGGAGACTCCACCCGGGGAATGTATGCCGAAAGGACGATGGTAAGATCTGGCTAGCTAGATTGAAACGGGAGTACTGAGGAGAAATGGGGTTGCTCATGCGCAAGAGTTTCATGGTTCTCGTTTCCTTCGTAACTGGAGGAACGACCGGTGATGTTCCATAAGGGTCTCATATCAGTTGTACAAATTTTTACACATGAATTTGACATGAGTGACAACCTCCGAAACAACGTGGCCTTCCCCATGACCTCGCATTGAGAGATGGGAGAGGCGTGAGATACGACGATGTTCGGGGCGCTATCCCACAAATGAAGGGGCAGAACGCACAAAGGTGTTTGTGCGGAGCTTTGTGCGAAGCTGCGGCCGGTGGACGGATTGTTGCTTTATCGAGCCACAGCTGTCGCGAAGGGGGCTATTAACGACAATATAAGCACGCACTGCAAAATGCGACAGTCGAGCAGTAAGGAACGTCAGGAAAGCTAGATTAATGCATTTGCCGAGTACGTTGAGATCAATGGCCAAGCAAAGTAGGGTCAGGCCAGGCGGAGGGGACCGGAGTGTGCTGAGTTGTAAATTGAGGGTTAAGGTTTGAGCGTACACGATGGAGCGTTGACGTATGTATGTATGCACTGGAAAGCAAAACCATGCGTAGTAATGGATCATGAGTGCGAATGTCGGACAAACAGGAACTAAAAGGAAAGGAAAGGAAAGGAAAAAACAAAAAAAAAACAAAAAACAAATTCTGTGGACGTTTTGATTTTTGATAATGACATTTTCTTGGCGCGCAGAGAACTTGAGTTGGACACAATTGAGTAAGTTTTAAAAGAGCGGTGTTTGTGTTTGTGTTTGTGAATAAAAAATTTAGTGTCCGGAATCGCGAGTAATTGAGAACCGGAAGTGATGGAGATGAGAGTTATTAGAGTATACACAAAGCTGTGCATGCAAAAGGGGGGGGGAGGAGGAGGATGAGGGTGAGGATGAGGATGAGGGGTGAATGGTCACCGTGCGCGATGGTCGGGAGTGCGGGTGCAGTTTATCACTATCACCACCATCATCATCATCATAATCCATACATAACCATAACCATAAACCATAAACCATATCATATCATATCATACCATATCATATCATATCATATCATAATATCATATCATCATAATTCATAATCATAATTCATAATTCATAATATTTGATTATGATTATGATCACGTGTATATGCGCGCCGACACCCCGCCCCCCCCCGTCAAGGCTGACGCTAACGATAACCAACCAACAAGATTGATTGCATATGGCTCCCTTTGATCTCGACGCGTGTATCCAACAACTCCTACACAAACAGTTGCTACATGAAGCTCTTTTACGCGAAATTTGCGAGAAAACAAAGGAAGTACTCATGCGAGAATCTAACGTCGTACATGTCAGTGCCCCGGTGACCGTGGTCGGTGACATACACGGGTGCGCGCTTCCCTACGCCATCATTTGCGTTTGGTGACGCTTAATCATTTCTCAAGCCAGTTTTATGATCTCATAGAAATATTTCGTATAGGTGGTTACGCCCCATACACCAACTACTTGTTCCTCGGTGCGTGTGTTCGCCTGGCGGAGTCATTCGCCTAGGCGCCGATTTTACTCTTTGTGCTTCAGGTGACTATGTAGATAGAGGACTCTTTAGTGTTGAAACGATATCCCTTCTTACATGCCTGAAGCTTCGCTATCCTGACCGCGTACAACTCATTCGAGGAAATCACGAGTCAAGAGCCGTAACCCAAGTGCGTTTTCTCGCTTGGCTCGCACACTAATATCCATTCACAACACTCCAGACATATGGATTTTACACTGAGTGTGTCCGCAAGTACGGCTCTTCACGAGTCTGGACATATTTCACCGATATGTTCGACTTCTTGACCCTATCAGTAGTCATTGACGACAAGATATTCTGCGTTCATGGTGGTCCGTTCCCCTTTCCCCCTGGCTCGTCTATTCGATCCAACCCGCTCATGCGCGCTGGTTTCTCAATTCAAGGACTCTCTCCATCCATTCACTCCATTGACCAAATCAAGGTTGTTGACCGTTTCCGAGGTCTGCAATTGATTGTTTTCCTGCCCATGTGACCCGCTTACAAGCTTCCCATTAAGAAATACCACATGAGGGTCCCATGGCCGACCTCGTATGGTCGGATCCCGATCCGGAGAAAGAGGATTTCGCGATATCACCTCGGTAAATTGCTCACCTTCTTTTGTTCGGAACTTTCCAGCGGCTCAATACGGACGGTCATAGTGGCGCCGGCTACACGTTTGGGTCGGGTGTTGTGCACAAATTCCTAGAAACGAACGGCATGACTCATATTCTACGGGCTCATCAGTTGTGCATGGAGGGCTACGCGTCACTTTTTGACAACCACCTGTCCACGGTGTGGTCTGCGCCGAACTACTGTTATCGATGTGGGAATTCTGCAAGCATATTAGAAGTCTCACCCGGGGGGAAGATGTACTTCAACGTGTTTGAAGCGGCTCCCGAAAACGAACGGGACGGTCCGAGCCAACAGGCGGCGCAGAACGCTGGAGGAAAGGTTAGTAGTAGTTTCCCCCCTCCCCCCGCCTCGGCCTGTTATAGATTCCAAATGCTTAACCCTACTTCTCCCCCTCTTACTAGCTTCCAGAGTATTTTTTGTAGCATTACATACGGACGCGATGTCCTTCACGACCGTTGATGACTACTTTTCCCTACAAGAAGTGCACATTAACCTTAGAAAGATGCTCGCTAACCCTAACACGCCACCGGCGAGCGCTGGTCAAGCATTTTCGCAGGTGTTTTGCACTGCCACGAGAGCAAGAAGCGCATCGCGAGGGTTCAAAGAATGTTCATTTCAGAGCTCGCAGCGCAAAGGTGTGCAGTCATATCATGGCACTCATCAAGACCCTATTACAATTCTTCCCCCTGCGTGTATTATCGTGTCACCTGATTCGGTCCACCCCGAATGAAAAGCACGCCCTTTCTCCGTTGACGCCACCACCACTGCAGGGATAAGAAGATAAAAAGGAGAGAAAAAGTCCATGAAACTCTTGACCTCCACTTTTCCCACCATAAAGCCGCGAGGGTGCGGATGAGGTCGCGCTTTCGCCGACGACCATGGCGTAGGTAAGGTAATGCGGCAGGTGTCAGAGAGTACTGCGAGGGTCCGATCGGGTAGCCATAGAAAGGACTGAACTGTGAACGTGGAGAGATATGTGCGTGCGGTGAAATCTTGCGATGACTAGAACGGGAAGCACTGATAGTGTTGCTATCCGTAGGAGGATGCGTGGGCGATATGCTATCATCCCCTTTCAGAGATGAAAAGGACGACGAAAGCGAAGGCGTTGGCGCTGTCTGCTGTGCATCCAAGAGGTTGGGGATCTCCGGGAGGGGAGGAAGGTAACCGCCGAACTCTGAAAAAGGAATAAATGAAGCAGCTCACTCGGGGGCAGTAGAGGTTACCATGGGGGAGGTTAGACGGGCTAATGCAGTCATGCAAGGTATCACGGGAAGGAAAGAATATCTTATGATGAACTGACTCGGGTAGGGCCAGCCTAGAAGGGGAGGGTGAGGGGGGCTGCGTATGTGAGCAGTCTGGAATCAAGAGAATGCGAACTTGATGACGCTCCAAATGCCGGATTGTGTCCACGAGAAGTTGATAATGAAGACTGAGGGCGAGAATGATGTGGCGTTAGAAGGAACGGGTAACATGTTGCCGACGAGAAGGCAGACCTGTCCCGAACAGCCCCGGGTAACGAGGCGCAACTTCGTGTGTATACCAAGTCAGCAGATCAAGATTCTGCGCGCAAAAGCAGTCAATCAGAATATTCGGACATGAAGACGGGGTCTAACGAGAGACGCACAAAATTGCTCAGTGATGCGTTCTCCATATCGACGAGTAGTACGTATTGTAAGACAGGTTTATCCTGTCTGGCACTTGACGGCGATGGAGAGTTGATATGATGAAGGTTAAGGCGGAGTCCCTCGACAGAGTGTAAAACATGTTCTCTGGGATCTCTCTGCAAGGCGGCAAGATTCGCAAGCCTCAGTATAAGGACGGGCCGACCGAGAATATCTGAGGCTTGGCGCGGAAGAACATGAAGAGGGGAAGGGGGGAACGCGGTGGGATCTTGACTTTTTAAGTGACTTAAACGCCAAGTAAGAATCTCTCTCAGCGACTCTAGAGCAAACGCCTTGGTGAATTTATGTCTCTAACAGACGAGAGTTCCGCGTCAAATGCCGCAACCGGAAACAGACCGTTATGAACAGAGCTATTCATTCTTACCTTGAGGGTGCGGAAAATAGACACTGATTTTGTTATTAGAAGGAAGAAAAAGTAAGGACAATATAGGATCAGTACTTACGGTCATCTTGCAACCATTCCTCTGCCCAGTTGCGTGCGAAGTTGTCAAGTCCGAGCTCGTCTACTACGTTGGGAAGAACTTGTGAAAGTAGTGCTTTCTGCAGTTGACGTACTGTTTCGGAATGCTCAGAATACAGATTAATTAAACTAGCATTGTGAGCACGAATAACCCGCGAGACTGCGTGATCGACAGACATTGTGCATGTGCCTTGGCTGCAGAATGTGTGTGTGTGTGGATTGTGGGTGTTTTTGCTGTCGCTGTGGGTTTTGGGTTTGTGGGCACGTGATTTCTTTAATCCCTACCCTAAGGATTGGCTCGCTTCGCTTCTTCTTACTTACATCCCACACTAGACCTACCTGGACACTAGACCACTGGACTCTGACAGCAGAGGATAAATAATGAATAACGATGCGGGTGTCGATTATTTGATAAATTGGTTCACCGCCCACAACGGAACATTTGACCGAAATGCTTTGACGTTTGCTCCGATTGATGGCCTCGGATGGGGTGCATTTGCTCTTCGTGATCTCCAGGTACGTTGGTCACGGTGTTGTACCGCATTTTCTTCATTCATTGATATCTTTTTTTTTTTTCGCTCCTTCTCGCTTCTGGTGGAAACACGGTCAACTCTTCCCGCTTTTCACTTACTCTATGTTCTAGCAAGGTCACACGCTTTTCGCTCTACCCCGCGATCTCACTTTGTCAACTCGCACTTCCTCACTTCCCTCTTTAATTGGACATTCTGACTGGAAAAAACATGAACTTCACGTCGGCTGGGCTGGTCTTATCCTTTGCCTTCTATGGGAAGCAGCTCAAAATGAATCCTCAAAATGGTCAACTTATCTTGGTATGAAGTGTTTGCGTTGTACTGTACCATTACCTTGTAACCCAAAATACTCTGACAATTCAAGCGTCCTTACCAACAACCTTCGATACACCTATGTTTTGGAGCTCCGAAGATCTTGAGCAGCTGAAAGGCACAGCTGTTGTAGGTCGGTCTCTCAGTCAGGTGGATGGCTCGGATGTCTCGAGTGCGCCAATGTCATTTGTAGACAAAATTGGAAAGGAGCAAGCCGAGAGCGACTATGTTAACAAAGTCGTGCCTATACTCCGAGTGCGTACTCCCGATCGCGACGCCTAACAAGTAAACACTCGGTTTCATGTTCATGTTCCTATTACCAGAGCAGAACTGACTATTTGGAACGGATTTTCCAAACCCACACTTTTCCTTGAAAGCCTTCCACATTATGGGAAGCCGCATCCTCTCTCGGGGTTTCCGAGTCCAAGTTGAGGCGCAGCTGGTAGGGGACGACGATATAGAATCGTGTCAACCTGCTCTTCCTGAAGTTGTGAAGACGGATTTTGACGAATCTATGTCACTTGCACCCACCGACAATGCTGAGAGTGGGTCTGAGGGACTTGACGACGGTAGTGATGAGGATGACCCTGGGAACGTGACAATGGTTCCAATGGCGGATATGTTAAATGCGCGATGCGGGTGTGAGAATGTGCGTGAATTGGGTATTTCCCCATTTCCCTTATGATTCCTCGGTGATGATACTTCGGGTCCTGTAGGCCAAGCTTTTTTACGAGCAGCACGATCTCCGAATGGTCACAACCCGATCGATTCGTCAGGGCGAACAAATTGTGAGTTTCTTTCGCTCAGGTATGATCACGGCGTTGCATCTTTACGCCAATTAGTGGAATACATACGGTGATCCTCCCAACTCGGATTTGCTTCGCCGCTATGGACACGTTGATCAAGTTCCGCTCGCCAATGGTAATCTCGGGAACCCTGCCGACATTGTCGAAATCCGCGCTGATGTTGTTGTGGCGAGCGTTGAACAACGATATCCCCAGCTGGCAGGCCCGTGGAGTTCAGGACGTGTCAATTGGTGGTTGGAAGAGGGAGGCGACGAGTATGTATCACGTGTTGACTTTGGCTTTTATTTCATTTTTTCATTTTATTTTTATCGATCCTACTCTTTTCTGTTCATAGCGTCTTTGAGGTGAACACGTCAAGCGAATTGCCGGAAGAGATGATATCTTTTACGCGGCTCTTGATAATGTCATCAGTAGACTGGGAAAAATCGAAGCGGAAGTCCAAGCTGCCGAAACCCAAGGTTGACGAAACTGTGCTGTCCTTGGCAACTGACGTCGTGAGAAGGCGCCTAGCAGAATACCCAACTACCATTGAGGCAAGTTTCCGTTTCCCAGGTTCTATCTTTCCTCCTTCGTTCCTTTCAATTCACCCACTATGTTCCATTCTATTCAGGAAGATGAAGAATTACTCAAAGATAAGTCCATATCATTGAATCTGAAGCATGCAATAGTGGTACGACTTGGCGAAAAGCGGATCCTGCACGGATTGTTACGTGTGGTGACTGAGGGGTTAGAGGCATCTTGTGCTGCACCACAGCTAAATGGTGAAAATAGAAAGCGTAAACGGGACGAGACAGGTGCTGGCCGACGGAGGTCTGCAAAGTGAATTGAGGCAATTGTGGACGCCGCCCGCTAAATTGTGCTTACACAGCTGAGTCTCAGCCAAGTCAGTGAAATGACGGGCCTAGAGTTTAATTTGTACTGTACTGTAGTACCTACTAAATGTAGCTGTTGCCATTGCCTCTTGCTTGTCATTTACACTCTCCACCATGTCAAATGAACTGCATCTTCCTGGTTATAACCTCGATGATGACGCACCAGACGAATTTGCGATTCCTTCCACAGAGCCAGAAAACACAGTACTGATCCCCAGTAGTGCCGCCGCAACCCCACTGCCCACCCAGTCAACGCCAGCTCAGCAACGAAGTTCTGCTGCTCCAACCTCTCCAGAGCAGCCTGCCACCGGCGAGTTTGCAGATCCCAAGATCGCCCCACTACATGCCATCTTTCCTGAGTTCGACGCAGCCATCCTGTGAGCCATATCCGTCACTAGTTTTTGTTTTACTTCGCCCAATTATGGCGTAACAAATCGTGTTCACATGCTTCCAGGTATTCCGTTATCGACTCGGTGGGCGGAAACCAGGATCGTGCAGTCGATGCTCTCCTGGCAATGAGCGATCCTGACCACCGTCCTTCTGAATCTGGAGCAGCTCTTGAACAACCATCCGTCGTACGTCCTCCAAAATAACACGTAAATCCTATCCTCGTCACCCCCTTCCCCATACGAGGGAGGGCAGGGGGTGAGGTGTTCACTAACTGATGGCTTGATGTCCCACCCACCTCCAGGCCGCACAAACCCAACTAGACGAGGAATTTGCGCGGCAGCTGTTGCTCGAGGAGGAGGAGGAGTACGCGCGCGATCGGATTGCACGACAACAGCAGCAGACGCGTCCTTTTCCCTATGCGCAGCGCTCAAATATACCTGCTACGTCGCAAGGCCAGGATCATGGTGCAGCTCCGCAGCAGCCCTCCCAACGGGACACCATGACAGACGTGCAGGAGCACATTAGTAAGATTGCTGAAAGTGAGCTTCGCTTTCTGAACATATCAATCTCATTCTGATCCTTTCCCCTTACGTACGTTGCATAAATGATGAAACAATCCACCGCTTTTGTATATCATAGCTGGCAAACGAACGTTCAGCTCTTTCGTGTCCAAAGTTAAGGCCAAGGTACAAGAATTCGACCAGTCAAGGTGGGCAGAATTCGTCACCCTCTTTTTTTTTTTTCGGGACTCGGTCTCCATCTAAGTTCCCCTCCACTCCTTCCCCGCGGGTGATGGCAGGAAGAGTGGAGGTGGAACAAATCAGAATCACGTTCTTGCGTTCGCACATTCATTCCGACGCCAATGTACAGGAACACGCAAAACCCATCACCCCCTGGCGCCGGCGCGGCAGGCACTCAGCCCCCCACCTCTGGGCTGGACCGACACGCGCAACAGGCTTATTACGCACCTAGGGCTGATCCTAAACCCCGTCTAGGTGCAGGTGCCTTTGATAGAACGGGGAGTGAGCGATTTTTTTCCCCCTTCCGCCTGGCGCACTGATAAAGGGAGGCATATCAGACTCGCCGTCGCCGGGCGCGACTGTACCTGCTACAACATCCCCGAAATTCCCTCCATTCACTAAGACAAATGACAAAAATTCTGATTGGACGCCTCTCCCTCCGCCTCCGTCCGCGACCAGTGCGTCACGCCCAGTGGCAAACATTGACCCTGGTTCGGATCATTATCCACTACTTACCGGATGTGTTTGCTTGTGGGATCTTTACTAACTCACCCACCCTGCAGGCAAAATTGGTTTGCTCCCAAAGCGTCCCGTATCACTAGTGAACACCGAGTCCCCAGTACCTAGTCGGCATGCTCCGGATGACTCGGATGAAGAGCTGGAGTATGTCGAGAATCCATTTGAGGAGGGGAAGTATAGCTAGGTAGTATGATATGGCAAATTGTAAGGTGAGATGGGCTGGTGGCAACCTTATCCAATGTGAAACTGGAATAGCTGGTGTGGATGCACTAGTGTAAGGTGTCGAGCCAAGATGCTGACTCACACAAGTGTCATTGTGCCTAGACTAGATAGTGTTATGATATGTACAGTGTGTCAAAAAACTGTCCCAATGTTTGCACCATTTCTGGTATTCACTCTATAGCAGCACCTCGGCATTTAGGAATCTGATTATGATGTAGTAGTTAGTGATGTGCATGGCTTGGCTCAAAGCTGTAAGCTGGCTGTTGCTGAGCTGGAAAAAGCCAGGCCAACATAGGCTGTGAAAAAGTGCTTCCAGCAGCCCACAGCTCAGGCTTAAGCTATGGAAAGCCTGAAGCTGTGGCTTAGGCTTAAGCTACAGTGACTTCTGAAATTGATTCAATGTTTTGCACTTTCTCATTGTTTGCTAATTAACTCAGGAACCAGAACAAATAAGACCAAGGTGTAAGTTGATGACTAATACTAGTACATCAGGGCTATCCATTGCAAAACCAGTGACATAATTTGGATCAGTATCTATGGAGATATAAACAACTTAATCTAGGGTATCATTGAATCAATTTTGCAACTACCTGTTATAAAACCAGAAACTAGCAATTCTGATACTTTGTATGACCTCCCTTGGCCTTAATTATGGGGGGAATAGACTATAGATAGGGGGTACTGGTGTTAGTCTGGTACAGCAAGCTGAATTTGCCAGTACAGTTGGTAGTGAATAGCAGGGGTAACCCCCAGGTATCTTCATTGGTACCCATTGCTACAGGTACAGGTAACCCACAGGTTGCCCATGGGTCACCTGTGGGTTGCCTGTGTTAAATGTGTGCAAGTTCTTTACTTGCATCATGCATTTCAGATATCCAGCCTGGGCCATCCCTAGTGATGTTCTGGCCCAGCTTGGCCCAAAAGCCATGGCTTTGGCTCAGCCTGAGGCAGCTCTGGCTTTCCTAAAGTCTGGGCCAAGCCAAAGCCACCACAGATGGCTTGGCCCTGGCCTGGCTTTTGGCAGAGAAAGTACATATTTTATGACATTGAACTAAGTAGTTTTTTTTCCTTTTTTTGAAATCAAGTTTTGAGACAAGCACCAGCTGCATGGGCCTGAGTGCACAGATAAGACGTGCCATTGTGCAAGCTCACATGCACTGGGGCCACAGTCATATACTTTGTCTTTATTGTTGTTAAATAGTCTTACTATATATTCCTTACAATGTATTGCTTGTTACAATGTCCTATTAGTAAAGTACTTGTTAATACTTTTAAAGGTGGCTCAAATTGCCTTGAATTATCATCAAAGTTATCCCAAATAGTGTTGTGATGGCCCCGGCTCGGCCTGAAGCCGCGGCTTAGGCCCGGCTTTTGGCGGCTTAGGCTTTTCAAAACTCAAGCCTGGGCCGTAGCGACGGCTTCCGGCCGGCTTAGGCCCGGCTCAGGCCCAAGCCGCGGCTTTACAGCGTCAAATCAAGTTTTAAGCTGCATTTTTTGAAGGACTTGTAGTTTACATTATATCAACCCCTAGCCACTGCTTTGGCCTTCTGCCATATTATGTCTCCCATTTAATTCCTGTAACATAAGTTGTCTTATTTTAGCTTGCATCAATAACAGCGTTTGTAACAGGTGTTTCTATCCCGCGCTTGCTATGTAGATAAGATAAGATGTTGAGATCGTGGTGAAACTAAGAGTGAAAATCCAGCAAGAATACACCTATACTGAACAATTGCTAAGAGCCCACACCCCCAAGAAGACGAGATGGGATCTGCAGCATGCTACAGGGCATCTTTAAATAGGTTCTAGTACTATTCTACAAAATACCAAAGCCGATCGAGCGTGCGATGTAAATCTAATTATTTATCAGTGGCTTTATATACAATTTAGATGTACTATATCAGCTACCAAATCAAAGTAAACGAACGCGCGCGTTATCTTGCTTGTTAATGAAGGTGATTTCATCACATGATCGATCCGAGATGTATATACTCAGTATCTTAATTAATGTGAGACATGTTTTTATCTCATCAATTGTTTTATCTAAACGCGATCACAATTATGTCAGACTACTTCTGTACCAGTATTCTGGTTCAACAGTTCGCAAAAATCCGGATAGAAAGCGTGACTCAGCCACCAAAAGCCGCGGCCTAAGCCGCGGCTTCAGGCTTTCCAAACCTGAAGCCTGAGCCGTGGGCCGCTGGAAGCCGTTTTCACGGCCTATGTCGGCCCGGCTTTTTCCGGCTCAGAAACGGCCGGCTTATGGCTTCAAGCCGAGCCGTGCACAACACTAATCCCAAAGACACTGTTGACACAAGACGTGTCTGGAGATGCTTCAGGCATCTAAGGATCACTTTAGCTGTAGATAAGATTAGATTAGGTTCCGGAGTTTCGGACTTTTTACAATATCTTTATTACATTTCTTTCTCACCTTACTCAGCTGATTAGTGATGTGCTTAGCAATGTGCAGTAAGCACATGATATCTCTTTGGCCAATGGCCTTTATCCCTCTTTGTTTATTGTCTGGCACTTGTGGACTTATTCCCAGTGTGCACAGACCATTTCCCCTGGACCCCATGGGTACATAAGGGTGTCTGTTTTGTCTCTTTCACTTCAGAGTTCTTCTACCTCTGAAGTGTAAGTTCTTTTACTATACTGATCTTTTACCTTTAACTAACCGTCTTATGTAGACTACTTGTTTTCTAGGTCAGTAGTATAGTTAATATAGAGTTCTTCTACCTCTGAAGTACTACTTGTTTTCTAGCCTAACCGCTACTAACCGCAGTCAGTATAACCAGCAGCATGATTGTTTGACAGGTTATGGGCCCTGCTGTTACGCCCGGTGCGGGACATTCCACACGACTTGTGTGACAGCATTCGTTCGTGATCAGATAAGAGATCAATAAGACCTCTTGGAGTTTAAGCGGGAGGAGTCAGGGTCAAAGAGGCTGTACTCTAAGACACCGTTGAGCGGAAAGTACCAGAAGTACTGAGACGATCAAGTCAAGGCTTTCAAAGGGATGTCCAGAAGACAAGCACCAATGTATTCAATAAGTCGAGTCTGAGGTCTACAAGGTAGCTACAGTGGACTTATATACGTAATCGAGTGGGTGTCTACGAGATAAGGAGTACAAGTCAGGTGGGCCCGAATATACGGAAGCGGAGGGCGTAAAGCCTGGCTTCTGATAGGGTACTAAGTAAGTGTCTGGTCTTAAAGATAAAGAGATAACAAGATAAGAAGGCAAACATAGGTACATAGTCCGTCAACCAATACAAAGCGAGTCATGGGGATGGAAGCAAGGCACGTGAAGGATCCCAGGACGGGGACGTGATCAGGAAGTGTAAAGTGGGCGGTAGAGAAGGGTTGTCATTGGGGAGGGTGAAGAAGACAGGGAGGGAGGGTAAAAATTGTAACATCACCCCCTCTTCTGGTTCTAGCAGACCCGGCTAGAAACGACTCGTACTGTCATCGTCCTGCACCAAGTCCAGGTAATCATCAGCTACTGTCACAGCTAGGTGCAGCGCTGTGTCGAGGTTCTGGATGTCAAGGTCGAGTTATTCAAGACGTCAAGTTCTTCCAAGTCAAGTCAAGTCGAGTCGAGTATGCCTGGTCAAGGGCACGCGCGTGAGACGAAGTCGAGCAGAGACGCTAAGTCCTGCCACAAGGTTCTGGGTCGAAGTTCTCTAAGGCGCACTTAGAGAGTTCAAGTGGGAGTTTTTCTAGTTCAGTGAAGTGAGTCCTAGACACCTGTATTGAACACAGAAGAACAGACTTAGAGTCTTGTCCTGATCTACTAGGGGTTTATATACATGTTCTTGTGCTATGAAGGATGGTTCTGGTAGTTACTAGAGCGTTCACTAGGTAGTCTAATGGTTGTACAGTAGAATACCCCAGAAGGATAAAGAAGGGAGAGGGGTTGCGCCCTCTGGAAGTTGATCAGTAAGCCACTAAGTAGGATCAGTAAGCAAATCAGTCAGCATGTGAGTAATAAGTCCTTCATAAGCAAGTCATGTGTGATATAGTAAATATAAAGAAAAAGAAAAGTAAACAATGTGATGCACATGACTTCGACACCAACAGATGAAACCGTCACATTACCCCCTTTGTAAGTCTCTGTCTGACCTCAGACAGTGGGCTCGTCAGTCTGAAGTTGATCAGCAATGCGCGGTGGTGAGCGGCACGCCTGGCGACGGTGAGGGAGATGTCGACTGCCCGGTCCTCCAGCCTGCAAGACAGCACGTAGTTCGGGGTCAGGCACATAACGAGCAACCTGAGTAGGGGGATGGAGCGTGAGGGGCATGGATATAGGTGAGGTGGGGGAACAGTCTGTAGTAGAGGTCGGTGCGTGACATGGCATGTGTGGCTCACGGATACTCTGTGAGGCTCGGTCAGCCTGGCGTCGCCAGTGGGCAATGTTGCGGTGGGCTTCATCCAGGCGGTAAGTGGCATGGCGGAAACGAGAGACTTCAGCCCAGGCTCCTGGGTCATGCATGTTGTCTAGAGCCGTATCCACCAGAGGGGTGTAGGATTGGTTGTCATCGAATAGGTGCTGTTGGCGGGCAGAGAGGAGGGGGTTTGGACCATGAGCAAAGCGGTAAATGTGGTGGCATAGAGGGGGCATGGCTGATAGGATGACGCTTCCCCATAGTGAAGTAGATGCGGGGGTCCGCACAGCGGTATTCAAAAGCGACCCAGCGAGCAGTGTCAAGATGACCATCCCTGTCGACGATTTGTTGTGGGATGAAGCGGGGGAGTGGATATGGTTACGTTGGAAGGGGAAGCCAGGGGAGTCATAGTCTGAGCCTGGTTCGTTGACTTCCTGTTGTGTTTGCGTGACGATGCCTTCGGCTGGGAGGTGTGCAAGAGCGGGGGATGTGGGGCATAGATAAAGTGGGGGTCGTCAGGTGGGGGTCCATGGGTCTGTAGCCTAGCGCGGGCTTCCTCCAGTAATAGCAGAACCCTGTTGCGGATGTCGTCCTCCAAGGCCTGGTTTGCAGCTGTGAGCGACATGGCCTGAGTGAGGTTGGTCGCTGGATCGTCAGACAGAGTAAAGGGTGTTGGTTGGCGTGGTGGAGAAGGAAGGGGGGTAGTAATCGGTGTGGGAGGCAATGTGGGAGCAATATGGGGTCGTATCATGGCAGCCTTGGTCGCGGCATCCAGAGCAGCAGATCTAGTAGCTTCAAAGACCTCAGGATCGTCTATAGGGGATGGCGCTCGTCCAGTGAGAGGGTGGCGGAAGCGGGACGTAGACATTCTGGGGGTGATGCGATAGAACTTGCGTTCTTGAGTAAGACGAGCGGGGCGTTTTATACGTGCCATAGGGAGAGAAGGGGGGAAAGAAGAAAAAAGAATGGGGACACAGATTGTTGGGGTAGATACTCCCTCCTTTAAGAGTGGCGTCGACCCTGGCGCCTAGAGATGGAATTGTAGTACTGTTTCACAAGTTCAGGGGCATGACAGTCCTCTTTATTTACCCAGGAGTTGTCACTTGTGGGATAACCCTTCCAGCTGACCAGGAATTGTAAGTTCTGAGAGCGCCCATGGAGCCTGTGATCTAAGATGGCTTCTACTTCATATTCCTCCTCATGGTTTACAATGTCAGGTGGGGTCTCAAGAAATTTGGACCATGTGCCTCAGTTTCTTTGTAAGGGGTCAAGAGATCAACATGGAAAACATTGTGGATCTTCATGTGAGGTGGTAAAGATAATCTATAAGCCACTGGGGAGATTTGGTCCAAGACTCGGAACGGGCCATATCGGCGCGGGGCGAGTTTGGTCGAAGGGAAATGCGTCTTGATGTTCTTGCCTTCGAGCCAAACTTGCGAACCAACGGGGAGCGTCGGGTATGTCGGGCGTGCTGTGTGTGAACGAAAGGCCGCTTCGGCTCGTGCGCGCGCATGTCGTAAGCTATTCAAGCGGTCGTCTAGTCGAGGGACGTCCGTTTCGGATAGTTCCGCTTTCCAGTCTAGTGAAACGCCGTGAATTAGTGTATGTGGTGACATTTTAGTTCGATCGTGTGTCCAGGAATTGTGGACAAATTCGGCAAGGGGGAGATAATCGGCCCAAGAGTGTTGATCATTCCCGACCCAGAGGCGGAGGTATTGCTCTAACCAAAGATTCATGCGCTCACTTGCTCCGTCTGTGCGCGGATGAAAGGCAGTTGAAAGGTTTTGCTGGATCCGTAGGGTGGTTGCTAATGCTCGGGAGAATTGGGATGTAAAGCGTGGATCGCGATCCGAAATAATTCGTCGCGGGATGCCAAATAGCGGGAACACGTGTCGGTAGTAGAGCGTCGCGATTCCTTCACCCGTGATGTCCTTCGAACACGGAATGAATTTAGCCGCTTTTGAGCACCCCTGGTCGACAATAGTTAGTACAGCGTCATAGCGACCCGAGACAGGAAGGTCCGTAATGAGGTCCATGGCAACGTATTGGAATGGGCCCGCGGACGTCGGTACGTCCAGCGGAAAGAGTGGGGCTTTCTTTGTTAACTTAGGTTTATTTTCTTGACAGGAGGCACACCCGCGAATGTATTCGCGTACGAAGTCCGTGAGTCCTGGGCCTTCGTAGTCCTGCTGGATTTTCCTAATGGTTTTGTCAATACCGGGGTGTCCTGCTAGGACGTGGTCATGATGTTGGTATAGAATCTGTTGTCGTTCGTGCAGAGCCCGAGGAAACAGGAGTTTATTGGTGCGTGCCACTTTGATAAATAATGTTGGTGGTAGTACGGTGATCGCGTCATTATCCTTATCTCCCTGTTCAGCGTCGGGTCGTCGTGACAGCATGTCAGCTACTGTGTGGAGTTTCCCGGGAACATGTTCAAGGGAAAAATCGAAATCTGCTAATTCTTGGAGCCAACGTGCTTGGCGCCGATTGAGTTTCTGCGGTTCTTTAAAGTATTGTAGATTATTGTGATCGGTGCGCACTTGTACTTTATCATGGGCTCCGAGTAGATATTGGCGCCATGTTCGGAAAGCAGTCATGATTGCAAATAATTCTCGATCGTAGATATCCCAATTCCTTTGGGTAGCATCAAGTGTTTTTGAGAGATATGCAATAGGGTGTAAGCGTCCGTCGTGGTCTTTCTGACTAAGGGTTGCTCCGACTGCGAATCCCGAAGCGTCCGTGTCTACAATGAAAGGTTTCGTAAAGTCTGGCTGGGCGAGGACTGGTTGTGAAGTGACTCGTTGTTTAAGGGTGTCGAAGGCACTCTGTTCGATTGTCGTCCATTTCCATGGGTTTTTTGCACTTGTGAGGGCGTTTAGAGGTGCTGCAATTTTACTAAATCCTTGTATGAACCGTCTGTAGAATTGACAGAACCCGAGAAACGATCTAACTTCTTTCACCGTGGTCGGAATCTTCCAGGATGTGATGCCTTCGACTTTTACCGGGTCCATATGGACTTGATTGCCCTCCAGTATTAAGCCGAGGTATTCAATTCGTGTTTGCTCAAATGCACACTTCTCCGGTTTAAGATACAGGTCGAGTTTATTAAGTTTGTCCAAGACGCGGTGTACTTTAGAGCGGTGGTCTATGAGATCGGAGTTCGTATGTATTAGGATGTCGTCCATGTAAACTGTAAACCAAGCTTTCCCTGAGGCGTCGTGTTCATTTAGTTCTTCGCGGAATTCTGCGTTCATCATGGTTTGAAATGTTGCAGGGGAATTGGTTAGTCCGAAAAACATTACGTTAGGTTCGTAGAGGCCGCGATTAGTTTTGAAGGCCGCCTTCCAACGATCTTCCGGTACGATCCGCACGTTGTTGTAGCCCCAGCGGATATCCATTTTGGTGAATAGAGTGCTCCCTCGTACGCGATCAATAAGCTCCGGTATGAGAGGCAATGGATATGTATTTCTGATAGTCCAACTATTGAGCTTTCGGTAGTCCTGGACGGGACGTAGCTTCCCATCTTTCTTTTTTATGAAGAAGAAGGGGGATGCGTAGGGTGATTTGGATTCAGTAATATACCCCTTCTGTAAATGTTCGTCTAGGAATTTATTGAGAGCTTCCTGTTCGCCCGGTCCTAATGGGTAGATCTTGCAATCTAACGTAGCAGGTGCCTCTGGTTTTAGTTCGATCTTGTGATCCCAGGTTCGTGTCGCCGGAAATCGTTGTGCCTCTTCGTCGCTAAAGACTTTTTGATGCTGATGATATTCTTTCGGGACGATCTGGTCCCAAGCCCGCTCTGTCGAGTCTTTGGCTTTGATCGCTAATTCCTGTGCTATATTCAGACGTTTAAGTCGACTGTCGGGTAAGTTGAACGTGAGCGATTGGTTGAGGGTTCCCGTTGTCCAGTCGATGTTCGGGTTATTCGCGGCAAGCCAGGGGTATCCCAGAATCATTTCGTCCGAGCCGATAGATGCAACATAGAAGCGATGATTCTGTTGATTGTTATTAGTCGTGACTTTGAGGTCTACACATCGTGTGATTGTGTGGGTTTGATTGGGTGATCCGTCTGCGTTCTGGAGTTTTTTTGGAATAGTCAATCGTTTCGTGGGGAGGCGATGCTTAATGACCGTTCGATAGTTGATGAAGTTTTCGGTTGCACCGCTATCGACAAGTGCTTGTATGCGGGCCTTATTTGTCGCGTCATGTAAGGGAACAGATACTTTCATTGATTTTAGAGATGATCTATATACATGATGTGAGATTATTGCTCGAATGTAGGCCGTCCCATTCAAGCGATGTAAAAATCCTCATCGCCACTAAATTTTTCCTGAAGCTTTTGGCGTTGTTCGTCTGTCATAGTTCTGAGAGCCATGGCAAGCGCGTCGAGATCGACTGTCGGGGTGTTTGGCGCGTCGGTGGAGGCGGGCGTCTTTGCGGGTACCGTCGCAGTCGTGGGTGTTTCGGTGATTGTGGCAGCGCGAGCTGGTGTGGGAGCATTCGCACGTGGTTTCTTATTCGGGCAGTCTCGGACCAAATGTCCTCGCCTGCCGCATTCGAAACATCGGCCTTCCTTTTTGTATTGTTCTTTCTCTTCGACTGTTACAGCTTTTTTGATGACTTCGGGGATCGGGACATCGTGGTCACGTCGTCGATAGAATGTAAATTTATTGCCACGCGGTGGTGTATTGGTTGTGGGTCTCATGCCAAGGGCATCCTTACTGTATAACCAATTAGCGTGATGTTTCCGAGCAGATGCTGCTGCCTCGTCAAAGGTTTTGGGCTGATCGAATAATAACATTGTTTGAACGAGACGCGTGGGGAGGCCTCGGTGGAAGTACTGCCGAGCGGCCGGATCATCGATGTGAAGTTCTGCCCTTGTGGCCAGCGTGCGAAATTCGGCGATGTAGTCATCAATATTGGCATCGCGCATTTGTAATCGGTCTAGCGCGCGTAGTGCCTTTTGTCCTGCCGCTATGTCGGCCCATGCTTCTCGGAAGATTTGTTTGAATCCGGCCCAAATGTATGGAACTCGGATGTTCCCCTCTTTGATGTCGGTCAACCACTTGATTTGATCCACTACCCATCGGTCTACCCTGGGTCCTCGTATCAATCCCAGGGTGTAGGCTACTCTGGTTCTTTCGTTCTGGACTGTGGCCACGGTTTCATTCAAGCTGAAGAATAATTCGAGTTTGGCCAACCAATCCATGGCCGTATCACGATTTCCTTCGAAGAAGGGTGGTGGTACTCCCGTCATGGTTCCACCACCTTGACTTCCTGTCCCTGCTCCTAAAGCAGGAGGGCCTAATGGTGGTTCGTCTGGGTTTCTCCCCGTGGCTCGGGTGGTCGTAGCGGTTCTTCCTTCGGGACTTCGTTCAGGTCTACTGAGGTGCGATTCGACAACGTCCTCTTCCGCGGCCCGTCGTGCCTGTCTAGTGTTTGGTCTTGCTGCCATTGCCTGTGGAGTGGTGGTCCTAGTTTCTATATCGATGGTGTCGTCGGTTGCAGCAAGTAATGCAAAGCGGTTGTGAAGGTCAAAGGGTAAGTCTCCTCTTTCTCTGGGTTCTGATTCTTCAGTCGACAGGTATCGTCGTGGAGATGTCTCGTCGAAGGACGTTCGTTCGGATGGTGGGGTTCTGGGCTCGCGTGTTGAAGACGTCGCGATCGGGTGTCGGGCAAGGGACGCGTCGTCGTCGCCTTGCAGTTCTGGTGAGTTCTTCTGTTTCGTTCTTTGTAAGTCTGTTCTTATGTCACAGCTAGGTGCAGCGCTGTGTCGAGGTTCTGGATGTCAAGGTCGAGTTATTCAAGACGTCAAGTTCTTCCAAGTCAAGTCAAGTCGAGTCGAGTTATGCCTGGTCAAGGGCACGCGCGCGAGACGAAGTCAAGCAGAGACGCTAAGTCCTGCCACAAGTTTCTGGGGTCGAAGTTTCTCTAAGGCGCAATCTTAGAGAGTTCAAGTGGGAGTTTTCTAGTTCAGTGAAGTGAGTCCTAGACACCTGTATTGAACACAGAAGAACAGACTTAGAGTCTTGTCCTGATCTACTAGGGGTTTATATACATGTTCTTGTGCTATGAAGGATGGTTCTGGTAGTTACTAGAGCGTTCACTAGGTAGTCTAATGGTTGTACAGTAGAATACCCCAGAAGGATAAAGAAGGGAGAGGGGTTGCGCCCTCTGGAAGTTGATCAGTAAGCCACTAAGTAGGATCAGTAAGCAAATCAGTCAGCATGTGAGTAATAAGTCCTTCATAAGCAAGTCATGTGTGATATAGTAAATATAAAGAAAAAAGAAAAGTAAACAATGTGATGCACATGACTTCGACACCAACAGATGAAACCGTCACAGCTACATTACAATCATCCAATTTGTAGTTCTCCCTGTCTGAATCCTGTGGACATTGGTGGGTGCGAAGAAATCCGTATGGGCCACGCTGCCCACACGAACGACACAGATCATGGACTGGGCAGTCCAATTCACGATGTCCCGAGTTGTGGCGGAGGCACTTGCCACACCATCCAGACGGATTGACGATTGTCAGGGCGACTCCCACGCGACGGAAGATGCAGAAGCGGCTCCAATGGAGGTTGCTGCGACAATGCCGGCACCACTTGCGGTTGAGAGGACAATTCCAGCTGATGTGATACTTGCTGTCGCATCGCCAGCACGTCTCTCCTCGTGGGTTTTCATGCATGCGCGGCATCTCAAATCGATTCGGCAGCAGCTGCGGGGCAGCCCCCAACGACTGTGGAGGAAGGGGTCGGGCATATGTATCGGCGTACCTTTCGGCGATGGTCTGGTATGCATCCCCTATCTCCAGCCTTTTTCTAACCTCCACCAATTCCTGCTCTATCTGGAACATCCCGTTGGTCAACCTCGCCATCATCTTCGCATGTTCCTTGTATTGTCTGTTGAGAGTGGCGCACAACGTCAAATTCTTCCGCAGTCTCATCACCTCTGCTTTGAGACGCGGAAGGCGCATGTCGTTCAATACCTCGTCGATCGCGAAGGCACGAGAATCCTCAGCGGCCAAATGTCCAAGCTGTTCGTCAGTCATCGTATGGTGCAGCTGTCCGGTGTACCTTTCTTCCAGATAGACTGGAGCTCCATATATGGGGCCACCCTTCTTCATACATCCTGCAACGTCCATCCCTCCATTGGTGTAGAATATATATTTGGCAATGGCGGTGGTTCCGTCCGCCATGGTGATCTCGAGAGGGAAGTACATGGAGGAGTTGGGATTGTTAGCAATGAACGGAAATTCGGGTACTTCATCATCCAACTCCATGCCCAACAGATCGTTTGGGTGCGGCTCTTCATGATGTTCGAAGTCATCATTGGGGTTGGGAGATTGGTTCTTAACTCGTGCTTCGGCTGCTTCATAATCGATGGGGGATGACAGGCATGTAGAAGGATGGGTAGAGGGGAAGTTCTCGACAACGACTGTGGGGGTAGTGAAAGCGTCGACGGCGGCATTGGTGGTGATGAAAGACATGATTGATTGTTCGGTAGTAGGACGTTGCTGTGAGAGCGTGTACTGGGGGATTTGATTGGGGTCTGAGGCAGTTCTTTTAACTGTCCTTGGGCGCTTCTGGATGTCGGGCGTGGAAGTCCGAGATAAGGACCGGGGCAAAGATATTCCCAGCTGGCTCCCACGAGTTGTCGGAGTCTGGGAATCCTTTCCACTTAACAAGGTAGTGCAGCTTGCGCCCTCGGCCTTTACATCGCAAGTCTAGAATCCGTTCCACTTCCCATTCTGCTTCTCCATCAATAAGGTCAGGGGGAGGTCTTGGGAAGTTTTCCCTGTGGAGAGTGGTTTCCTTGTAAGGCGTTAGAAGCCTGGCATGGAAAACCGGATGGATTCTCCATGTGGGAGGGAGCTTGAGCTCGTATGACACATCTGACAGCTTCCTTGATATCTCAAATGGTCCGTGACGTTGGGGCGCTAGCTTGGCAGTTGGGTGTGACATATGAATGTTCTTCCCTTCCAGCCAGACAAGGTCATGGGTCCGATAAGGTGTGAATTTCGACAGTCTATCTGACAGGGTCTTTTGCGCCTTCAGCAGGTTCTCATTGGCTGATTTCCTGATCTCCTCCCATTGGCCGATACGCTGCGAAGCTGAGGGCACATTTGTGGGCTTCCCGGTCCAGGTGGTTCGCGGTGTCCATCCCATGATAAGTGAGAATGGAGAGGTCTTAGTAGTGCCGTTGGGCCAGGAGTTATGTGCGAACTCAGCCGTTGCTAGCCAATCAGCCCAGTCATCCTGTCGTCCATTGCACCAGAACCGAAGATATTGCTCAAGCCACTGGTTTGTCCTTTCCGATTGTCCATCTGTCTGTGGGTGATAGGCTGATGAGATGTTCTGGGTTATGTCCAGGATCTTGCAGAGTGCCTTGGCAAACGCGGAGGTGAAACGTGGGTCGCGGTCTGAAATAATCTTTTCAGGGAGGCCGTAATGTCTATAGACGTGATCAAGGTAGAGTTTGGCCACCCCCTCTGCTGTGATGGATTCATTGCAAGGTATAAACAACGCTGCCTTGGAACAGTCGTGATCGGTGATGGTTAAGATGGAGTCAAAGCCTCTAGACATGGGAAGTTTCACGATGAAGTCCATGGCAATGGTTTGGAAGGGTTGTGAAGTCGTGGGTGTGATTGGGAATGGTGCTGGTGGGTGCGGGTGCGTGTTTACTTTGTTGGCTTGGCACTCTGTGCATCCTTTCACATAATCTTCTACGTCCTTCTTCATGTTTGGCCACCAGTAGTCTCGTTTGGCCAGAGCGTATGTATTAGCAATGCCCAGGTGTCCAGCAGAAGGGAGGTCGTGGTGAAAATGGATCACCCCCCTCTTAATGTTGTCGCCACCGGTGACAACGAGACGATCCCCGTCTTTCCACCACAAGCCATCGACTTGCTTCAGGTTATGGGCCTCTACCCAGGATTGGCATAACTGCTGATTCATATTTTGTGACACTTGTGCCCATAGGTCCATGTCATGGAGGCTTACGACCACTTGTTTTGTGAAAACCTCTTCTGGGAGTACCGTGATATCACTATTGTCCTCTTTTCCACTACTAAAGTCGGGTCGTCTTGACAGGGCATCTGCACGTGCATTGCGACTTCCTGCAATATGCTTCAACACGAAGTTGTATTCTTCCAGCTCTAAGACTTCGCACGCAACCCTTCGGCTGATTTTGTGGGGTTCCTTCCAATAGAGTAGGTTGGAGTGGTCGGTATGAATGATGGTCTTGTGAGGCGTTCCCGCTAGGTATGATCGCCAATGTCGTAGTGCTTTCACAATAGCAAGCAGTTCCCTATCCCAGATGTCATAGTTTCGTTCCGCTGGTGAGAATGTTTCCAAATAGAAGGCAACTGGGTGAAGTAGTCCCGCTTTATCCCTTTGATTCAGTACAGCTCCATTAGTGAAGTGGGATGCGTCGACTTCGAGTTCAAAGGGCTTCTTCAGATCCGGCTGTAAGAGGACTGGTTCTGAGCCGACAATGTCTCGGATCTGTTCAAAGGCTCGCTGTTGTTCTCCTGCCCAATGCCAAGGTACATCCTTCTTTAACAATCCATTTAGCGGTTGGGCGATCCCTGAGAACCCTTGACAAATCGTCGATAGAAATTGCAAAACCCGATGAAGGACCGCACATCCTTGACACATGTAGGTATGGGCCATTCTCGGATTCCTTGTACTTTTATCGGGTCCATCTGTACGCGTCCTCCTTCTAGGATGACTCCCAGATACTCAACGCTCTGTTGTTCGAACAAGCATTTGGCCGGTTTAAGGTACAGGTCGTGCTCGCGTAGGATGTCTAGCACCTGATGTACCCGCTCTCGATGATGGGTCAGGTCGTCTGTAGTAGCCACTAGTATGTCATCCATGTATACTACCACTTCGCCAGTAAGAATGAGGTCGCAGAAGATGTGGTTCATCATAGACTGAAAGGTGGCGGGCGAGTTGGTAAGGCCGAAGAACATGACATTCGGCTCAAAGAGACCTTGGTTGGTTTTAAACGCTGCTTTACATTGGTCTCCCTCTTTGATCTGAATATTGTTGTAACCCCAACGGACGTCCATTTTGGAGAATAAGGACTTGTCCCGCATAGTATCGATGAGTTCTGATATGAGTGGCAATGGGTAGGCGTTCTTCACGGTATGGGCATTTATCCGTCGGTAGTCTTGTACAGGTCAAAGTTTGCCATCTTTCTTCTTGATGAAGAAGAATGGCGACGCATATGGTGACTTTGACGGACGAATATACCCCTTGGCAAGGTGTTCCTCGAGGAAGGTTGTGAGTGCTGCTTGTTCTGCCTGGGACAGTGGGTAGATTTTACAGTCGATTGCTGCTGGAGTATCAGGTGTGAAATCATGGCGTGGTCCCACGGTCTCGCAGGGGGAAAACGTTGCGATTCCTCCTCTGAGAACACCTTCCAGTGCCGGTGGTATTCTCTGGGCACTACCTCTTCAAAGGTCCTCTCTGTATGTCCTTCCACCGCTTTCTGCGCAAGTTCTGATGCTTTGGTGGCGAAGCAACAGCCTGGATCTTCCTCTTCTTCTTCTATCTTTGCACCGCCGAGTGTCGAGCCACATAGTCATACCCCATTGACGTGATAAGAACGGGGTAGGAATCTTTGTCCATGGTAGCATCGCTCCAGTTGATCTTGGGTTCGAATGCAGCGAGCCAGGGATATCCCAGAACTAAATCTTCTTCACCTAGATTGGTGACCAGGAAGCGTATGACTTTCGTCTTCTCCCCTACTTGGACACTAAGGTCAGTGTAATGTGTGATTTTTCCCGCTCGGTTGGCAGTTCCATCAATATTCCAGATGTTCTTTTCCTGAGGGAGTGCCAGCATCCCTAATCCCATGGTTCTCGCCATTCGTGGGCTAATAAAGTTGTCGGTGGCTCCTGAGTCGATCAGGATGTCACGGTCGGCCGTCCTCTGTGTAGTCTCGAAATGTACTGGTATTTTCAAAGATTTGAAGCGACTAGTATACACAGAGGTTACATGTAATGCTTGCGCCCAGGCCGATGGGGTAGAGCCAGTCAAAAATCCTTTTTTGCAAATGCCTTTTCCACTAGGATAGCTCGCACTTCTTCACTTTCCTTCATCATGTTGGCCCATATTTCTTGCGCCTTTTCCTCCTTCGTCAGCGTCTTTTTGTCGACAGTTGGTGGGTTGTTGCGGACAGGTGTAACAGTCGCTTCTGCCGCACATACTCCCTTCTTCGGGCATTCCCTTGACATATGCCCTTGTGCTTTGCAGCAAAGCACCATCCTTCCTTCATCAACGTTTGCCTCTCATCTTCTGTAAGGGCGACTTGCGCCCTGGTTCTGTCAGCAGAGGTATCCATTGCGTTCGGATCCCTCTGACCGGTGTGTGTGGGTTTAATCCCAAAGGCGGCCTTCCATTGGTCGCAGGTCTTTCCCTTCCTGGTGTCAACTCCGAAGCAGGTCTGGAAGTCGAGGTAATCTTGCTGCTGTTGTCGGGCAGCGTCGACCCATGTATCCCAGTCATTGGGATGGTGGAACTGGATAATATTCTTTACCAGGGGGTTAGGCAACCCCTGGGAGAAGAGGTCCAGCATTGCCTCTTCATCTGTGTCATAACCCGCTCTGTTGGCCAAACTTCTGAACTTTGCCACATAGGCGTCTAGTTCTCCTTTTTCCATTTTTAGAGCTTTCAACTCCTGGGCTGCCTTCTGCTTGGCCTGCCCATCCGTGTATGCATCTTTAAACCGCTGGGCAATGGTTTCCCAAAGCCCTCGCTAGTGGTGCGACGCCCACTCTCAATTTGTTCGTTTAGCCACTCCAGCTGCTCCATGGTCCAATCGTCTACAGCCTCCCCTCGGATCAGCGATAGGAAGAGGTTGGCACGTTGGAAAGGATTGATAATTTGGGGAACGTCATGGTTGAAGTTTTTGAAGGTGGTGAACTCCAACATAAACTTTTTACTTTGTGATCGATCCCCTGTAAACGTCTGTGGCAGTACACCTGACAGATGTCCTGATGGTGGGGGAATGTTCGGTGGCAGCATGGCTGGGGGTGGGGTGGAGGAGGAGCTGGGTCTGGAAGTTGGGCGGCGATTGTGGACATGTTCTGGTAAACGGGGTGATGGTGTCTGTGGACTGTATGGAAATCTGGGGGGTTGTCAAAGCAGGAGCTCTGATCGTGACAACTCCGGGTGCAACTGGGGCTGTAGTCGACGCTAATACCAGTGCTTCTTCGCTATTTTCTTCTATGTACTCTTCTGGCTCAGAGTCCGTAACAATGGGTGGGGGATTTTCTCTCCATGGCCCTAATCCAAATTCAGGCGGAGCAGGTCCTGTAGTGACCCAAGAGTTTCGACTGTCCGAATATCGGATACGGTACCAAACTCTTCTCTCGTCGTCGTATTCTACCGGTTGGTATCTTCCGTCGTGATAGACGTAGTATCCAAACTCGGATTCAAAGTCTTTCCAAGCGGCAGAGCCAAGTACTTGTTGTGAAAGATTATTCTCGTCTCTGCGTTCGATGAGTTCTTCTTTAAAGAGGGTCTGACTGTGGCTGGAAGCCATGATGAGAGACTCGACTTGATGTTACGCCTGGTGTGGGACGTTCCACACGACTTGTGTGACAGCGTTCGTTTGTGATCAGATAAGAGATCAATAAGACCTCTTGGAGTTTAAGCGGGAGGAGTCAGGGTCAAAGAGGCTGTACTCTAAGACACCGTTGAGCGGAAAGTACCAGAAGTACTGAGACGATCAAGTCAAGGCTTTCAAAGGGATGTCCAGAAGACAAGCACCAATGTATTCAATAAGTCGAGTCTGAGGTCTACAAGGTAGCTACAGTGGACTTATATACGTAATCGAGTGGGCGTCTACGAGATAAGGAGTACGAGTCAGGTGGGCCCGAATATACGGAAGCGGAGGGCGTAAAGCCTGGCTTCTGATAGGGTACTAAGTAAGTGTCTGGTCTTAAAGATAAAGAGATAACAAGATAAGAAGGCAAACATAGGTACATAGTCCGTCAACCGATACAAAGCGAGTCACGGGGATGGAAGCAAGGCACGTGAAGGATCCCAGGATGGGGACGTGATCAGGAAGTGTAAAGTGGGCAGTAGAGAAGGGTTGTCGTTGGGGAGGGTGAAGAAGACAGGGAGGGAGGGTAAAAATTGTAACACCTGCTGCTCATACTGACTGTTTTTATTCCCTTTGTTCATAACTGTGAAACAGGCATGTGCGCAGCATACTGACTGTAAGGTTAGCGGGTTAGGCTAGACAAAGAAAGTTACTTCAGAGGTTAGAAGAACTCTATATTACTATACTACTGACCTAGACAAAGAAAGTTCTATGTAAAGAACGTTAGTCTAATAGTTAAGTAGATAGTATAGAAGGCACTTACACTTCAGAGGTTAGAAGAACTCTGAAGTGGAAGAGACGAAACAGACACCCTTATATACCCTTGAAGGGATGGTCTGTGCACTGGGAATAAGTCCACAAGTGCCAGACAGAGTCCAAACAATAAACAAGAGAGATAAAGGCCATTGGCCAATACAGAAATCACATGTTACATGGTGCATCAGTCAGCTACTGCGGAATGTGAGAAAGAAAGTAATAATGATAATGTAAAAAGTCCGAGACTCCGGTATCTAATCTAATCTACAAAGTAGCTAATCTAATCACCTGATGCCTGAAGCATCACCGAACATCTTCTGTGTTCAACATCCCTCCATGCTGAAGGCATCTGGTCATGGATGGGAAATGAGTTGGATGAGCACACTGCCATCACAATTGAATGAGCATATCGCCAGCCAGAGATCCAACTTCTCTAACTCTTTGTGAGCTTTGCATACGAGTTGTAGATTCGCTTATGCAAGTCTACACACCTCTTGCGTCACTCTCGAGGTCGAGAACGTGCTCATATGGCATGGTGGGAAAGTGAAAATGGTGAACAAAGTCACCAGATTCCAGCTCCTCATTTCAGCATAAGTCCAAGTCCGTTAACCATGGTTTCAAACGATGCTCTTGCTAGAGACTTAGTGAAGCCATCTGCCAGCATCTCACCTGTGGGGGTGCGCACTATTCAATTACGTGCGATTCAATGTATCCCCTAATGGCATGGTACTTGATCAGAATATGCTTTGACCGCCTTCCTGTGACTGGGTTTAATGCCAAATCCATGGCACCCTTATTGTCACAATGAAGTAATATAGGGGAGGATACCTCATACCCTAATTCCTCCATAAAGTCCTATACCACGCTGCCTGATTTGCAGCCTCAGAGAGGCTCATATATTCGGCCTCAGTGGTGGACTGTGCTACTGTTTTCTGTTTCTGGAACACCATGAAATGGCACCATTTGCCAGGAAAAACACGTAGCCTGAGGTAGAGTGGCAGTCCTCTTGATCTCCCCATGAGGAATCTGCAAAGCCATGAAGGCCACTCTCCCCATTCCCTCCAGAATACCGCAACTTGCAGTCTTTTGTACTATTAAGATACTTTAAGACATACTTTGCAAGTCGCATATGATCTTGAGAGGGGTTGGAAGCGTATTGACTAAGGCGCGCCACAGCAAAACTGATATCAGGTCTGCTTCCAATCTGCACCCATAGCAGAGACCCCATCAACTGTTGATACTTCTTTATATCAGAAGTAGATGCTGGCCATCAAATTTGACCAGATGTACATCAGCGCCAGAGGGAAAGGAGTATATACTCGGTTGGAATCCCTCATCCCAAACTTCTCAATAATAGATAAAACGTAGGCTGCTTGGTCAATCTCCAGTGTCCTGTTAGGACGATCCCTGGTGATGTTAACTCCAAGGTATGACTGGATTTCTCCCAAGTCAGTCATCTCATATCGATTAGATAGAGCTGACTTCAGCCACGTTATCTTATCATTGGAAGACCCAAGTATAGTAATGTCATCTACATAAAGAATGACATAAAGTGAATCACCCCTTCCTTTTGATGAAACACATATACTCCTGCATCAGAGTACGTCCGAGTAAAGCCCAGTTCATTAAGAACTGCATGGAATTGTAGATTCCATGCTCGGGATGCTTGTTTGAGGCCATATAATGCTTTTTGTAACCTACAAACTTTGGATTCTTGACCAGCAACGATGAAACCAACTGGTTGCTCCATATATATTCTTCATCCAGATCGCCATGTAGGAATGCCGATTTGACATCCATCTGGTGGATTTCCCAATCCTCTAGCGTAGCTAATGCTAGTAGTAGTCTTAATGACTCAAATCTGGCGACTGGAGAGAATGTTTCATCGAAGTCCACTCCTTCTATTGAGTGAATCCTTTTGCCACGAGCCTAGCACGAAACCGTCCATCCGGTTTCAGCTTAAAAACCCATTTTGATTTACCGCCTTTCTTCCTTTAGGAAGATCCTCAAGGCGCCACACATTAAGTTTATCTAAGGCATCAATCTCATATTTACATGCCTCAAGCCATTCACTGGCATTGTCAGACTGCATTGCCTCCTGAAAAGTCAGGGGATCTCTATAGGAGACTCCTGCGGCATTTAGCAATTCCATGTGCCCAAGTCTGGAAGAACCCTGCACAAACTCAGCATTATCCTCATTATAGAATCGAGGATTCATTCGACGTGAACGTTGGGACGGGCAGTATCAAGATCTAAATCTTCCTGCACAGCCCTGTCACGTTGCTGAGAGCGTGGACTTTCCCTAGTAAATACTGGTTGGGAAATTTGCCAACATTCTTTTTGATTGTCTTTTGGCACGGGTTCTCTGGGGGAGTTCAGATGGTTCCATGATTTGGGAGGAGGTGTCTGATAGATGGTTATTCATGTGTCTCATTTTCGGGTGTGGTAGGCTCAGGATTTATTGAGGAGGTTCCACTACCTCCTGTTCCTCAACCTCGGCTCCTTTCTTCAGGAGCCTGAGGAACTGTGGCTATTGCTGGTTGAGGCTGGACAGGCCTCTCAACTTCTAAGACAAAAGGCGTACTTTTCCTTTTGTTTCCCTTGCTGTCCTTGCAAGGTTGGATGGGAAGGACCTTCATCAAATGTCACATCTCTTGACAATACGAAGGATCGAGTATGCATATCCCAAAGAAGATATCCTTTAGAGTGGGGTGCATACCCGACAAAGACTGTTCCCTGGCTTTGTGATCCAGTTTACGTCTTTTGTCCTCTGGGACAGTATAATAGGCTAAGCAGCCAAATATTTTAAAGTAAGAGACATCTGGAATGTCCCCATCCAGAAGCTCAAGCGGTGTCCTCCACTTATTAGAGCGGATAGGCATTCTATTGTATATGTGACAGGCTGTTCGCACTGCACATTCCCAGAAACCAAGGGAAAGACCAGCATGATGCAGCATACTGGTGGCCTTTTCCATATGGTTCTGTTGAACCTTTCAGCCCTTCCTTCTGTTGTGGGGAATATGGCATTGTCAATTTATGCTCTATGCCAGCCTGCTCAAGTATTGACTTCAGCTCCCTATTGACAAATTCGCCACCTCGGTCTGTGTGTAAGGTCTTTATTTTCTTGTCTGTTTTATTTTCCAAGAATGCCTTAATGTTACAGAAGACCGATGTAAAATCACTTTTTGCTTTCATAGCAACAACTAAGCTGTTCTGCTAAAGTCGTCTATGAAAGTGGCGAAGTATAGGTTCCCTTGAATTGAAGTACATTGCAAAGGACCAACTAGTCACTATGAATGACTCCAAGGGTGCTGAAGCTCTCTTTTGAGAGGGAGGGAATGGAAGACGGTGTGATTTTCCCATTTCACAGCCATAACACGGCTTGTCTTCCACTTGGCTATTATCAATACTAAGGCCTTTTACAGCCTTAGGAGCATGTCTTTTGAGGGCCTCTTTGACATATGACCCATGCGCAAATGCCAGGTATCAAGGCTACTTGATGCAGATTTGTGGGAAGCAGTATTTAGATTCTGCATAGTTTTCCCAAAGACCCAATAGAGTCCCATAGCCTTGACACCTTCCGCTATAATTGCATTATTGTACTTTATTATGACCTCAGATGGAGAGAACTCCACTGAACCGCCTTTGTCTGTGATGCAGCTTGTCGACAGTATTCTCTCACTGCCAGGCATGTAAAAGACATTATTTAACTCTAACTCATAATTATTTCGAGTTTGAGTATGACTTTGCCTGTTCCTTCGACTTGGACTACGGATCCATCACCTATTGTCACCGAGTGCCCTTGTGAGGGTAATACTCAGAGAAATCATCTAGTATGGTGTAAAATGAGTGGTGGCTCGCTATCCATCATCCAAGGGTTGCTGCCATCATCGACTTCTTGCGTATGTTGGTCATCATATAAAGTGAAATGCGAGGTGTCTCATGCACCTCCTGTATTCTGCCACTACCATTAACTACAGTAGCTATTGTGTGGAGTTATTTGTACACTGGGGCCTTGCCCCTTCCTCTTGTTGCCCTTTTTGCCTGCATCAGCATTGGCTCTGTCCTGTTTCCTCTGCCACATTCATTAGCCTTGTGGCCCGGCTTCTGGCAGTAGAAGCAGGTGACATCATTGGACGATGATGCACCTGCAGGTTGTGGCGTGAAAGTTACTTGTTTTTTATTTTTAATTTTGTTGACATGGGCTGCCTTGTTAAGGGCAGCCCCAACACCACTTCCTGCGGGGCCGGCAAGTCGGCTTTCCTCATTTAGGAACCTTTGAACAAGGTCCTGAGGGGAAAGGCGGTCAGGAGGACCTGACGCCAGGATAGAGCCAGCAATGGCATTGTAGGATGGAGGTAGGGATTGGAGCAATATAAAGCTCAACTGGAGATCAGAGATCTCCATCCCATTTTCCTTGAGAGTACTCCTCACATCCAACACACGCTGCAACTGGGGTCTGAATTGTTTGCCCTCTTCCAAGCAGAAAGAGGACACAGAACACCACAAGTTGTAGGTGGCCATGCTACCTACTGAGCCATAGAGCGATTCCAAACGCTCATATTTGGCATTGACAGAAGGATAAGTTCTGTCAGAGGCAATCTGGGAGTATGTTTCCGGTGATGTGACCATCACCAGAACTCCCATGAGGACTTCCTCCACCCTGTTCCATTCCAGGTACATAGGCTCAGACCAAAGCGCAAAGCGCTTGGCGTAGTCATCATCCTTTTCTCCATCCTCTGGCTTGGGAGCATTCAGGAATTCAGGGCATCATGCGTGATGTGCCTCTTCATCCCATTGATCCTCAGCAGGGCAGTAAAAGATACTGACCACTGCTGCCAGTTGGAGCCATCGAGCTTGTCAAACTTGAAGGTGGGGGGAAGACGATAGAAGACATTTTGAGATGATTTAAAAAAAGGTTGATCCTGGTTCCAAGGAGCAGTTAGAACCAGTTGTCCAGGTCTCATTGAAGAGGGCCCGTCCAATCTGTGGCGCTATGCTTCAGAACTTAAAAAAGTCCTGCCTCTGATGTGCGACTTCTAAGTAGTATAGTAGGCTATCTAGCGCCATCTACAACAAGTCCTAAGCCCACATCAGGGGGACGTTGTGTAAATAGATGGGGAGTCATGTCATGGAGGAGCCAACCGCAAGTTCCACTAGAGACAAAGGGTATAGATCCCTTCCTCTAGTGCTGGTGGTGGAGTCCATGATTAAGCCCTAGATGATTGGGGCCATGACTATAGTAGACTATTAGGTTTCCTCTGGTTGGGGCGAACCCCCAATGAAAGCAGCGGGTACTTCTGCCCAGAGACAAAACCCTCTAGCTACTGTGTAAATACTATAGTAGTTCAAGCCTACTTGTATCGAGCCCAAGCGTCATGGGAGTGACTACCCATGCCTTGTTCTAGACCCTAAACTCTACCAGCGGGTCGCTAAACCCGGCTTACGGATCGAGCCAAGCATTGACTGAACCTATAGCCCCAAGCCTTCTGGGCAAGTGGCCTACTAAGTCTATGGATGGGACGAAAACCCAGCTACAACTATGAATACTATTTACTTAGAGCGCACATGAGGAGCTTAAGGTGTTTCACCCGCTTAGGGTCCCTCGTCACCTCTTGCAAGAATCCCCTGAGGGACTAGCCAGACAGATCAAGGTGGGCACATGAAGCGCACCACCTTGTGGACAGTTAAGGGCAAGAAAAAGAAATTGAAGCTCACTGTGACTGTTGATTGGGAAAGACGAAGTCTTGAAGCGGTGAGCTTTGAAGAAAGTGTTGGACTGATCAAAAGAAAGAAATAGACAGATCAGTTAAGCGTGCTCAGGGCCCATAACCTGTGAAACAGGCATGTGCGCAGCATACTGACTGTAAGGTTAGCAGGTTAGGCTAGACAAAGAAAGTTACTTCAGAGGTTAGAAGAACTCTATTTACTATACTACTGACCTAGACAAAGAAAGTTCTATGTAAGAACGTTAGTCTAATAGTTAAGTAGATAGTATAGAAGGCACTTACACTTCAGAGGTTAGAAGAACTCTGAAGTGGAAGAGACGAAACAGACACCCTTATATACCCTTGAAGGGATGGTCTGTGCACTGGGAATAAGTCCACAAGTGCCAGACAGAGTCCAAACAATAAACAAGAGAGATAAAGGCCATTGGCCAATACAGAAATCACATGTTACATGGTGCATCAGTCAGCTACTGTGGAATGTGAGAAAAAAGTAATAATGATAATGTAAAAAGTCCGAGACTCCGGTATCTAATCTAATCTACAAAGTAGCTAATCTAATCACCTGATGCCTGAAGCATCACCGAACATCTTCTGTGTTCAACAATAACCGCACCCAACTCGCTCTTAGCACATCAAGCTCACAAAAAGCTTCAAAGTCTTTCCCACTGCTTTCTTCCAGTGAGCTTCTTATTTACTGTCTGTGCACCTTAACACCCCACAGGATGAGACAGCTTGCTGCTCATCCTGATCTGTTTGGCTAGCCCTTTGGGGTTCTTGCAAAAGGTGATGAGGGACCCTAAGCAGTGAAACACCTTAAGCTCCTGAGTGCGCACTAGGTATTAGTAATTTCATAGTTGTAGCTGGGGTTTTCATCCCATAGATAGTCTTAGTAGGCCTATAGCCAGAAGCTTGTGGCTTTAAGTCCAGCCAATGCTTGGCTCTATCTGTAAGCTGGGTTTAGTGACCTGCATGTGGAGTTTAGGGTCTAGAACAAGGCATGGGTAGTCCACTCCCATGACACTGGGCTCAATACAAGTAGGCTGCACTACTATAGTCTATACATAGTAGATATAGTCTTAATCTCTGGCATAAGTATCCGTTGCCTTTGTAGGGTA